>CM023450.1:207233398-207394409 GCA_013339765.2 Haemaphysalis longicornis | reverse complement strand
CAGGTTTTCTGTAAATATAGAGACTTTGCTGGGGTGAAACAAAAGGGAGGGGGGGGGGGGTGTTAGATGCGGTCGATAGCGCTTTTCAATGTATGCGGCGTCATGAACTTGAGGGCGACAACGAGTCTGTCTGGCTGGACATTTGTCTGACTGGCGGTGAGAAGCTTTTACTGGTGGCGTTTTACATCCCACCTGATGTTGCTATATCTTCGCTTGAAAAGCTCCTTACATCTGTAGAAGAAGTTTGCTCATCGCACCTGAATCACCAGCATATTATTCTGGGCGACTTCAATACACCGGTTGTACAATGGGTAACACCTTACCCATCAACACAACGATTATTACGTAAAGCAAAATTCCAGCATGATTTTAGACTTTGTAGACTTCCCATCCTTGGTGCAACTTAATAATATCAAAACAGCTCTCAAAATATCTCAGATCTTTGCTTTTCAGACATTCAAAACGCGCAAGTATCGTTGTTTGACATCTCTTTTGTCAAACCCGACAAGCATAATCCTCTTTTTCTAGTTTCTGCTGCCGTCTCAATTCAGCTTCGCAGGGCTACACTGAAGAATAATGAATTCCCTCCCTACTGGTATGCCCGTAGTGAGGACATTGGATTGTAAAACTTTTTTTCTTCGTTCGATCGGTTGGAAATTCAAGAACTCCCTGATTGCGATGCACAAGTCGAGCGGTTCATTGAAATAGTCAAAAGCGGCATGAATCACTTTATACCTAAGTATAAAGTGATACTTTATACCTTAGTATAAAAACACGCCTTTTGGTTCTCTAATGAACTTCATACCACCCTTAAGTTAAAAGACCGCTGTCATAGAAAATATAAGAAAACCGGGCTTGATAAATGGAAAGAGGGCTTCCGCTCTTACCGTAAAACGTGTAAAAGTCTTTATGAGCGGTACCAGCGCTCTCATCTCGATTGTGTGGAGAGCAGCGTTAATTCCCAGCCTGCAACATTCTTGAAATATATTTGATCCCGTAACAATAACTCATATGAGCAAATCCGTCTAGTTGATTCCTCTGGGGAAGAAGTTCGTGATGTTTCCAGCCATTTTGCGCAGCAATTGAACTTTAAAGGCGGACTTCTGGGCAAGTTGGTATTCCATTGCAAAAACTGTTCGAAGCGCAAAACATAAACGAGAGACGACGAGAGAGCAGAGAGACAAGCGCTACTTCCAACTAAGATTTATTAGGAAAAGAAGGCATATATATACACAGAAATCATGCGCACACCGATACATTTTTGAGGTCATGCCGCACACACCCAAGCAGTGTTGCGGAGTTACCACTCCAGAATCGGAATCATTCCGGATTCATTCCGCAGTTTTGAGGTGCCGGAATGGAATGGGAATGGAATGAGGACAGTGGCTGTAGGAATGGAATGGGAATGGAATTAAGCGCATTTTCCCGGAATGGAATGGGAATGGAATGGTGATTTTTAGACGACGACGTCAACGTCCCTGGCGCCGTCAGGCTAGTTAATTAGTCTGTGGGGCGACGACTGCGTCGGTATATCTCAAATGGAGCACCGGCGTCAAAAACGAGAACGTGTACCCGGCATCTCGAGTAACCTAATCCGCGCAGCCTGCGGCAGCGCTGGTGCAACTGAACTTCGAGCAGCGCAAGCGCGTTTGGCCGCAGTGCCGGGGACGATGTTAGGTCGGCTCTTCGTGCTGTGGCAGGCTTTTTGAGGCATAGACGGTCCGTGGCGCCGATGGCAGACCGGCGTGTCAGTTGCAGGCGCCATGTGTCCGGGCCAGCAGAAGGGGAATATCATCGAGAAGCAGAAGGGGGGACAATACGAACGGCACGCATCCGAAGCCGCGGTGTTTCTCACAGCAAGCTGATGCTTCGAAATCTCGGAGCTAGCAATATAACCCGTTCCTGCATGAAACATGAAACAACGACGAGTCTGCTTGGCGTTCTTCTCCCACCTTCCGTGCCCGACGCAGAATGAATAGCGTTGTAGCTTGTAAGCCGACCAGGTAGGCATCTCCCGGGAATGCGGGCCCCAACCTGTGGACCCACATGTCCGTCTGTTGCAGCGGGGCCCGGGCTCCAGCAAATAAAACCGAGGCAGTAAAAATAAAATTGGTATGGGATTTGCTCCCCGGCAGCCATAGGCATAAGAAGCGCCCTTCGGAGGGTTACAGATTCTCTACCTCCACAGGTGTTACGGTAGGGGGAGCTGGATATACATGCATGAGATATTTACGAAAACAAAGACTTAGCAGCCAAAATGCGTTTGTTTCTAACAGTCGGCTCCAGCAGCGCCCTTGTTAGTGTTTGACAGCCTTAGTCGACACCGTGCTTTGCTGATCGAAAGGCGGGCTCAGTTGTTCCAAACTGGTTCGTGATTTGGTTGCTGTGTTTCTGTGCAGGGGACCTTTGCGCCGGATGCAAACGTCTTTACTGAAGCCTAGTCATCGACGTGAAAGTTGCAGCATCCCACTTTCAGGAAAGGGGGCCTCATTTCAAAATTTTGTTCAGGTCCTCGTGCATATTGTAGGCGCGTTCACGAAAACAAACTGCCTGATCATACTTCTTTATTTTGCCACGACTCTCGTCAAGATATGGTTGTGTCACTTTAAAATAGTGGTTCATAAATAATTCACTGTATTCAACAGCTTCGGCTGAGGTAGTGCCCAGGACAATAAACAAGCGAAATGGAGGTCAACGTGGACGCGGGTGGTGACTTTCCTACGGGAATGCAAACTGTTAACGGTGTTCCGTGACGCTGCCCTTCCAGTCTCTCGCGATTGGTAATAGTAGCATTAGTGCTCAATGCTGTAAATTCTCTTGAAATCAATCAAGTAAGCATTTAGAATGCGTTGTACATGTTAGAAAGCTCCGCGCTACATTCGTGTGAGTTATCCACACCGTACTAATTACGCTGGTATCACGGTACGGCAAAGTAGATAGCACGACAGAACGCGACAGGCTGTGCAACGAACGAACATCAACGTAATAGCTGCTTCACGACAGACCGCGACAGCTGTGCAACGAAACGAACATCAACGTAATAGCTGCTGACCTCGCGTCGCGCAGGAACAAACCGTTAAACAAGCTAACATGCAAACACCAAAATGAGTGGCGGGATCCAGCTACTTATTATATAAAAATTCGCCGGTGTGACACTGCCCCCGTCTAGAACGAAAGCTTTTCTTAGTTGGGACCAATGGCATTCTGTAAAAAAGACTATTACATTTCCACATATACGGTTGCTATACCGTAAAGCTCTGCTGACTGACATCTCTGGATGCACGGTGCGTGCGTGAAACCGGGGACCGCAAAAAAAGGCTTCCATATCTCTCTCTGAAACGGGGCTTCCATTGTGTCGAAAAGGTTACTTGAAAAAAGCGAAAAAAGAACAGTTCTAAAAAAGACTTCACACGCGTCGACCCTGAAGACTAAGTGCAATAATATATCTTTATCCCGTAAATTACGTAACCGTGTACATTTAGATCGTTCGTAGATGCGTTACTTGTGCGCGAGAAATCGTCGCATGGGTTCATTGTTCGCTTGCGATTTGGGAGTTTGAATGTTTGGCGATAGTTTGGATGCACTTTTAGCGAAATTTGGATGAACTTTTAGCATTCGCTCTTTTCTCTACTTTCGTTAGGAAGGAATGGTAGATGTTTGCATTAGAAGGGTAGTTGTTCTGCACGAGATATGCGACCAAGCTGCTACCATCTCCCATATCGGGGACAAGTGGCACATTTTGCATACTTTTGCAGTCTTCAACGCTTATGATAACGTCAGAGTCATGTTGCGTTCCTCGATAGCTCGATAGAGCGCCTGAGGCAGTTTTTACGTTGACGAATTAAAGGAAATGCCCGTCCACATTTCCTTTAAGTTCTGTAATTCCGAGGAATTGAAAGGAATGGAATTACGACAAGTTCTAATTCCTCGGAATGGAATTGGAATGGAATGGGGATGCCCATTCCGCAACACTGCACCCAAGACATGCGTGATAAAATCGAAATAACGATAAAATCACCCACGAGATTCCTGAACGTGAGAGCATTAGGTTTTTGGATCTCCGGCTTCGGTTTTCTTACGATCACGTGTGCTGGGAATACGAGCCACGAACAATGAAGCCGCTGCTTCCCAACTCTTCGGACCACTCAAAACTCGTAAAACGTGGCATCGTAAACCTTTGCCTGAAAAATTGGCTTAACAAATCCTGCTTTCACAAGTGCGAGCGCAGTCAGTTGGCGCAAGTGAATCGTCTAAGCAAGGCGGGATACCCACTGCGCTTGTTACCTCTGTGGCAAATAGCTCCTGGGAGACGTCAAACGTTCCCTCAGAAACGATACCGCCCCGAGGTTGACGTGAGGGACCAGGCCAGGGGGAAAACCGCAGTTGTCACGTACATACACCACCTTTCCCATAGGCTCAAGCTGATCGGTGCCCGCAGCAATGTGAAGGTAGTTTTTTTCGCTCCCTGAAAAGCTTTTCAAAGCTTTGTAAGAAACTTCTTTGGGACAGAGGCGAAAAGGACCTGCAAGGTCAAACACAAGAACAAGTTCTCTGCGTTGTACCAAAATGTGGTGTATGTAATTCCCTCTTTTGTGGTCGCAAATACGTAGGCCAGACATCCCGCTGTTTAAATGATCGACTGCGGGAGCACAAATGGAATGTAGAGCGTGGAAACACGGGACACCTTAGTGCGCACTGCCGAGATTGTAAAAAATGTAAACCTGCCTTCAATCATGACTATAACAATAGCAAGACATCACAACCAGTTTAACAAGAGAACTTATCGAAGCTTCTGAAATGGCCCGCCTCGGAGGGATGCATGCGTGAGCAAGCCACCTCTGATTCTATCACAAAAAGAACTTTCGTATCTGGACATACGAATCTCAATACGCGTGTCGCACAAGCTCCTGTCGAACAAATATTTTTTCGTTTTCGTTATTTGTTTTATCGTTGTTTTTATCGTTATTTCGATTTTATCACACGTCTCGGGTCTGTGCGGCGTGACCTCAAGAATGTACCGGTGTGCGCATGATTTTTGTGTAAATATATGTCTTCTTTTCCTGATAAATCTTAGTTTGAAATAGCGCTTGTCACTGTGCTCTCTCGTCGGCCCTCCTTTGTGTTTTGCGCTTCGAACGGTTTTTGCAGCAATTTAGTACTACATATTGCCAGAGCGATGATAGTGAAATAAACGTAATGTTAAATAATGTACAGGGTTCTAGCTTAGTACAATTGGACGAGCAGTTGGTACTTCAGAGTCTAAGGCGCATGAAACCGTCGCTGTCATGTGGCCGTGACGGAATACCTCCCGCAATTTTAAAACCATTCAGCAGCATTTTTGTTCCTGTTTTGGTATTCAACCACTGTCTAAAAACGACACATTTCCTCGCAAGTGGAAAATTCCTCGAGTGCGCCCCATTTTCAAGCCAGGCACCAAATCTGATGCAAAAACTATAGAGCAGTTTCTCTCCTTTGCGCTGCCTCCAAGCTTTTTGAGGCAGCGCTGCACAAGGTATTATCAAGTTCTGTACAGTAGTTTTTTACACGTAAACAGCATGGTTTATTTCAGAAGGTCAGCAACAACTAAACTCGCCTGCTTCATAGAGAAGGTCTCCGCTGCACTTTTCGAGCGAGGCCAGTTGGACGTTGGCTACTGTGACCTGAGCAAGGCATTTGATGTTGTCTACCACGCGTTGTTACTTGATAAGTTTTTGCATTCACGCATTGATACACCACTCGTGGTATTGCTGGGTAGCTTTCTAAGCAATCGGTTCAGTTTCGTTAGCGTTAATGGGCAGACGTCCTCTATGTATAAATCAACAAGCAGTTGTGCCCGAAGGATCCGTGTTGGGCCCTCTCTTGTTCTCCATTTTTGTGAATGATGTGCCAGTCGCAATTAAAAAGTCTTCTTTTCTTCTCTATGCTGACGACATCAAAATATCCAGACGTATAAAGTCCATCGATGACTGTGATGCCCTGCAGCAAGATATATTCTCCTTTGCTAACTGGTGCTCAGATAACAAACTAAATCTTAATCCGGCGAAAACGAAGGTCATGTCTTATACCCGAAAAACGAACCCCATTTTCTTTCGCTAAAGTATTGGTGACGGTTTTCTGTCTAGAGTCGACGAGATCAAAGACATCGGACTGCTCTTCGACAGCGCCTTAACTTTCTCGCCTCATGTCACTCAACTGACTCGGCGGGCGCTCCGCTCGCTTGGTGATGTAAGAAGGTTTTCACGAAACTTCCAGTCTCCTCATTTGTTCCTAAAACTCTAAATGGCATTTTGTATTCTTCAACTTGAATATGCCTCTGTCGTTTGGAATGGAACCTGCATATCTAATTGTCAACGTGTAGAGCGTGTACAGACCGACTTTTTATCAATATTTATGCATCGTTGTCCCTCTTAGCCTCTCCCGATAACTGTCTCTTTAAGTTGCCGGCGAACCCTCTCCGACCTTCTTTTCTTATACAAACTACTTCATGGTACAATTTCATGCCCGGAACTGCTTGCAGCAATCGGTTTTCGTGTTCCGGAAAAAATGTACATGGCTTAACCACCCTTTCCACACAGCTGCACAACTTAGCAGATGTTCTCCTCTTGATAGACTGTAACGCCTATATAACCTTCACTCCGGGGAACTTGATATTTTTTTCCGTCCCCATGGGGGTTTGGCCGGGCTGTTAGCCTTGGCGCGCTAACTTCATTTTGACAGTACTCGTGTCCTTCAGTTATTTTCCTCATGTTTGCGGGTTTTTCACAGAGTTTGTTCTGATTTGTTTGTATATGATGTTGGTGCTGCGGGCGTAATCGTTGTATGTACTGACACACATCTGCAGTGAACTCTTGATACATATTTTTAGGTTGCCCGGGCAGGCCACAGTAACAAATGTTTCTTTAACTTATCACTTTCTGTGAATAGTTACAAATATTTCTGTACTTTGTTGGATACATTTTTGTTGTAACTGATTGCTTCATCCTATTGCTATGGGAATTGTACGATGTGTTTTTGCAATGTACCATAATTTAGTCTCTGTTATTCGTATAATGTTGTTTGGATACCACTTTAAAATTTATTTTCTGTAGTATTCCAGTTTATTCCCACACGAGTCTCTCCTCGCATCAATCATCCGTATGCTGTTTTGCTTTATTCTCTAAGGGTTGATATTTTTAAGCATTCCTTTCTTTGCAAAACTATTGTAGACTGGAATAACCTTGAACCGGGAGTGTTTGTGGAACCAAATATCACTGATAGCTTTGTGAAACACTTGGAAATATTTCTAAAATATTATGAGTTCTTTTCTTGTCATTCCTTTGTACTGTGACTTGAGCAGTTTTTGTGCGTGTGAATGTTGTTTATGATGTACTTGCCGACTCCTGTAACAGCCAGCAAGGGCTAACAGTATCTGAAATGAATTGTTCTTCACTCACCCACCGTTTTTCCTGGCTGTTTAAGTATCAGTCGCTGATGTATTTCAATGCGGTTTTTTTCCCTCTCAGTGCGCAAGCACGAAGGCTTCGGGTGTTCCTGGGCACTTTAATAAAGGTTGATTAATTGATTGATTGATTATTATTGACGCTACCACGATTAATCTCGAGCCGGAATCAGGCGGACCTTCTTTACCTGTTCAAAATTATTCACGGCTCAGTGTCTTGTGTAGTGCTGCTACAACATGTTCCGCTCTATGTGCCGCAGAAATTTACCAGGAAACACGATGTTGTCCATAATCCGAACTGTCTGCGTGGCTTGTGCCCTCTGTTCCGAATGCAGTGTTTGTACAGCTGGTACCCTGAATACTTAGATATATTTAATAATTCCCAGACTCTCTTTCGCAAGTATGTCCGTGAGCGTTTCATGCCATGACTTTTCGCTTTTTCATTCTTGTCCTCATGATGTACAGGCTGACTTTTATGCTGTTACTTCGGCGTGAAGCGCTAGCAACTCCAACCTTTGTCCTTCTTTCTTTTTGCTTTTTATTTTCTCTTATCTTTTAATGTATACATTCCTTTTATGCTGTTTAGATCGAGTGGAAGCCATCTGAGATCCCTCGGTTTTTATACGGCGGACACTATTCCATCTGCATATTTATCTTGCCCGTTTATTTGCATGCGCAACAACCATTCGCAACAACCCTATTGCTCTACGCACTCAAATTTGTATATATTGAAAGGGGGTTTATTTTCTTGTAGACACCGATGGTGACAGAGGTCCAGAGCCGCGGAGGGAGCCAACAAACAATCCCACCCAAGGCCGCGCATACCGAGATCTTTCTTCGTTAACACGTGCGGCTGGTTGTCTGCCAGCAACATAGTGATGACCTGATGGCACATAGCCATTACAAGGGATTGTACGCAGTTCCTAAGTAATGCAGCCCGCGATCTCGAATTAGAATATATACGTATGTGTCTGTTTGTCAAAGCGTGTAATTTTTGTTCAGTGCAAGAAATGGTATTTTCTCTTTTGTGTGTGTGAGATGCGCACATTTTGCGTCACCTGTTTTTTGTTTTTTTCCTGTGCGCCAGCACAAAGGGCCCCGTCTGTTCCTGGACACGTAAATAAACATGATTGATTGATTGATTCATTGATTATTATTAGTTATTATTATTATTTCCCCTTTAATGCCGACCTGAAAAATAAAGAACGTACGATCCTTTTATATTTCCCTCAGGGATTTTTTTGGGGCTTAATACCCCGCTTTTCCAAAGTGTCTTTGGGTTTCGGGCAGTTTTGGGAAGGGAGCTTTACAGCCGGGAACCTCGAAAAAAATAATGACTAGTTTAGAGTTTTTTATAAAGGCGAGGTTTCGAATGGCGACTGTTTTTTGGGAAGTTTCTTCTTGTTTCCGTTATATCTGAAAAATTTTGTCCCTGTATTCTTCCAATGACATTTTCCTCAAAAACCTGTTTCGAATGATCGTGCCTTAACGGATGCAAAAAAAGGGGCGGGGTACCTCCATTAAAAATTCTCCCGTTGGCACGTACGTATTGAAAACGCGGTATCTTTTTCAAATTTAACCAAAACTGAAAAACTTCAGTTGGTTTTTTTCTTCCTCCCATTTTTCCTACCTTCAAAAAGTTGTCTCCCCCTTAACAGGGGCTCACTATCATATGCACCCGCAAAGTCCTCCTGCTTGGAGATTTTAATGCTCCTGGCGGGAGTGGAGCCAGCTAACTTGTTCCCACTACAACCACCACATTGACAGAAGGGTAATAGGTTGCTAGATTTTTTGGCTTTCACTTCTATGGCGACAGTGTAATCGCATAAAAAAATTGCAGTGGGAAATATTCTGGACCTGTGCTTTTTCGAACTTTGATGGCGTTAGTGTGTATGCACTCTGATTGTTCTTTAGTAATACCGGACAGATTTCATCCTCCTCTTTCTATTTCCTGTTGCCTCCCTTCATTGCTCCACCGTTCACGTAAATTCCAACAACACGCAACCCTCATTACGCTTTCGGCCAGGGGAGATTATGCTGGGCTGTATGGCTATTTTCCGTGCCCCTTGGTCGGACCGTCATTGACCACACTGATGTCAATGAACAAGTCGACCCGTTTCACAGAGATTGTGCTTTCGGGTATGAAGGAATACATCCGCAATATTTACCGAGGAGGTTCAAGTTTCCACACTGGTTTTCTTCTGAATTGCGGGATGCCCTGAAACTCAAGGAACGTGCGCACAAAAAGATGAAGACGCTCTGGTGCCAACCAGTTTGCTCAGGATTCCGGCAGCTACGTGCCCTATGTAAAATATGCCACAACGTGATCATACTTCGTACCTGGCCATCGGTAGAAACTAAAGCAATTCACCAACCGGGAGCCTTCTGGAAATACATTCATTCTAGATCTAGTACAACTAAAGATTCTATTCGTCTTCTAGACTCCAACGGCGATGAGGTTGTCAAGGTGGCCGACTGCTTTGCTCGTCAATTTTCTTCTTTTTTTGGGATTAGCGGTGGTAGTGACAACAGCAGCGCCCCTTGTCACCAGGGCAAGAACTCCGGTTGTTTACAACTGGACGAGAACATCATTCGACCAGCATCAAGCGCTCAAGCCCTCGCTTTCTTGTGGGCCAGATGGTATTCCTGCTGCAATCATAAAAACATATGCAAATATATTTCGTTCCTGTGTTCACTTCAATATTAATAACTGTCTCGGTCGGGAACGTTCCTCGCTCATGGAAAACTCTCTCGCGTATTCCCTGTTTTCAAGTCAGGCCTAAAAACTGATGCTATAAACTATAGGCCTGTCTCGCTGCTTTGTTCTGCCTCTAAAATTTTCGAGTTATCTCTTCATACGGTCTGTCTTTCTCATTTAAACATGTCCTCATCCTAATCAAACATGGATTTATGCGTGGTCGTTCAACTTCCACGAACCTTGTATGCTTCATGGAGCAGGCTGTCCCAGCAACGGTAGAGCCAGCTTGATGCGGTCTACTGTGACATGAGCAAGGCCTTTGATGTAGTCAACCACTCGTTATTGCTTGCCAAGCTCATTCTGTTAGATGTTCACGCTTCCTTTAGTGGGTCTTATACGTTGCTATCTCCAGGAGCGATATTGCTATGTAAGTGTTAAGGTCAAACATCATTTAGGTACAAAGCAACCAGTGGTGTACCCCAGGGCTCCGTTCTGGGCCCCCTTCTTTTTTCCATTTTCATTAACGATGTTGCTTCTGCCATTAAAAATTCTTCTTTTTTGTTGTATGCTGATGATGTGAAAATCTTCAGAGAAGTGCGTAATGTTCAGGACTGTAATTCTCTTCAGGCTGATATCGTGTCATTCCATCGTTGGTGCACCAAAAACGACTTAATTTTGAACCCCTCAAAAACGAAAGTTGTTTCCTATAGTAGGAAAACTCAACAGCTGCAATACTCCTATAAAATAGCAAGCACTGCACTGCCGAGGGTGACCGAAATTCGGGACTTGGGAGTACTATTTGATTCTTCTCTGACTTTCTCTTCCCACGTTACACAAATTACCGGACGCTCTCTTCGATGTCTGGGTGCTGTCTGCAGGTATTCTAGAGAGTTTAAAAGTCCTCTTCCTTTCTTAAAGTTGTATTCGGCTCTCTGCTTACCTCTTCTCGAATACGGTTCTGTTGTTTGGAATGGAACTTGCAAGTCCAATAGTGACCGCATCGAAAGGGTTCAAAATAAGTTCCTTTCTATCTTTAGGCACCGTTTCCGTCATGTACAAGAAGACGCAAACGGCAGCATGTCTTGTCTCAAAAGTATTCCTTCCCTTTGGTGTCGACGAATGAGAGCTGACATTATCTTTCTTTATAAACTTCTTCATGGTGATATTTTGTGTGATGACTTGGTTGCACTTATCAATGTCAACTTGCCGAACAAACTTTTCCGAAGATTTCGAACTTTCAGAACAGATGCTTTAAGTAAACGATGCTCGTCCATCTGCAGAATACAATGTGCATATAATGAATATTCCGATCGTCTTGATATATTCCAGAGCTCTTTGTCTTTGTTCTCTAATGAATTGAAAACTGTTGTAGCTTAAGTGCCTTTATGTCATTTATGTGCCGTATTTC
Source organism: Haemaphysalis longicornis (assembly GCA_013339765.2). NCBI lineage: Eukaryota > Metazoa > Arthropoda > Arachnida > Ixodida > Ixodidae > Haemaphysalis > Haemaphysalis longicornis. Next base: position 207,382,865 of record CM023450.1, on the reverse strand, counting down.
TGTTCCGTATTTATTCTATGCAAATCATCATCTTGCTTGTTTGTTTTTCACTTTTCTGATTTTGTGTTGCTTGAATTTCTGTCGGTTTAAGTGTCAGTGCTTGTAACGCTGAACTTCGTTTTTCCATTTGAAACTTCCTAACATTTGTTACAAAACCTTGTTTTATGGTATAATCTATCTCCGTCATGTTCATTGAGTATTTGCTTGTGTATTTTCAATTTTTCACGTGCCTTCAACGTTTTGCTGGCCGGGTGTCAATGGCTTCTAACACTAGGCTTCCTTTTTTTTTTTTTTTGCTTTTTGCTTTCTGGGATCTCTGTAACTATTTTTATCTTATTGTTTCTTCATATATATGGTTTTCTGTGTTGTGTTGTCTTGATTTTAGTTTGTTTTTATGAATGCTTGTATATGGTGTACCAGTACCAAGACCCTAGGGTTGTTCCTGGGCACCAAAAATAAAGGTTGATTGATTGATTGATTGATTATTATTATCGGTTTGCGATAATGGCCATTTGAATGTTTTGGGCAAGCAAATGAGCGATTACTTTACTGGTTGTTCCCTACAGCGCATCCATGCATCGTACAATACACTAGATGTCCGCAAGGTTAGAAAAACCGCAGTGTCTAGAGTTACGTCGGACAAAAACTAAAATTAAAAACTAAAGTCCTACGGAACTTGAGGATATTATTTTTAGTTACGTTCGATGCCCCCAAAAATTTAAAATTAAATTTACAACTGACAAAACTTTCAGCCAGTGTGTTATGTCCTACGAACCAAAAATTGAAAGCGAAAATTATGTGCGACAGAGCTTTATGCCAGTGTTTTAAGTTAGCTCCGGCGTAACAGCCTGTAAATGAAATTGAAGTTACGTCCGACGTATGCCGCAGTAAAACGTTAAGTCTGCAATGAAAATTAAACCGACGTTTGACGTGAGGTAAGCACTGAAAAAATGTTACAGCGGTCGGTACTAAATACCGCGAGGTTCAATGAAATCTACGCAACATTATTTCAAGGGTCCATTGTACGATAGCTGACGTCAAATTGGCAAACAACACGAACGTTGCTGATGTACGGCCTTATCAAATTGGTGAATAGTGGTTGGTAAATAGTTGTTAAATAGTTGGTAAATAGTTGCTAAATCAAATTGGTAAATAACGCTTACGTAGGTTATTCCTGTCATCGTAGATATATAGGGTGAGATTTGAGGACTAGTTTCTTATGCAATAATTACAAAAAAATTCCCATTTGGTCGAGTGGTTTGGAGCGTGTTACTTCGAGCCGTTCAATGAAGCGATGTTCGTTAGAATCGCACATGGGTCATTGGAGTTCTCTCAAAAATTTTCTTATACGAATGCACGTACACTTATTTTCATATCCAACATACGAAATGAAAGGAGAAGTCGGGAATTACAAAATATAACTAGGGCAACGGAGTTCCATTTCATAGCGTCTGCAGCTCGTGCCGAGAACTAAGTTTATATGGGCCAAGAATTTTTATAAACACACTTAATAATTGATGATGGTTAGAGAAGGGAATGTCTTGGTACTGTCTCATTCTTCCTAGGAAAGAAGAAATCTCAAGAAATTTATTTATTCTAGCTGGCTGACTAACGAAAATGTATTTTATGAAAGCGGCAACTATTATGGGCAGACGGGGTGGTTGTTACGCCATATTTAATCGTGGCGCGTGCAGTCATTTTATATGCAGATGTCAGTAAAATGATATCTATTGAAGTATAAAGCTGAAATGTTGTCTTGAAAGAAATGGTTCGCTCGCATTTCTTGTCCGGGAATTAAGAACATCCCAAGCTTTATTCTTTGCGTTCATAGAGTTCCATACTGAAATACGCATATAAGTACCAAACTATATATTGGCGTACACGCTCTACAGAAAATAAATAGGTGGGCACGCGGTAAATGGTAAAGCAGAAAATAAACTTTATATTAAAGTGCAGATTTATGTGGCGATCTTTAGATTTGTTTCTCTACTCGTCGGCAATACTGATGCTCATCCCTCACTTCATGCCTAGGAAAGCTTCTGGAACACGTCGTACTCAACGGACTCAATCGATACATGGAAGAAAAAGATCTGTACCCCTTCACCATGGTGGGTTTCAGAGAAAAGCTCTCCACTCAAAACACCATGCTTAGATTGAAGAAGCAGATTCTCGAGGGGTATGGCGGTTCCCCTCTGGACACCAGAGTCATACTTGGGTTAGATCTAGCCAAAGCATTTGATTCCGTGAGGCACGAAGCTATTCTCCAGAGTCTCCAAAAGATAGGGGTAGGAACGCGAACCTATCACTATATCCGCAACTTTCTAAGTGACAGGACAGCCACACTCAGTCTTGCTTGCATCCAAAGCGAAAATATCAACCTCGGCAGCAGAGGAACGCCGCAAGGCTCAGTGTTATCTCCCTACCTTTTCAATATGGCTCTACTGGATCTGCCCAAGAAACTAGAGGGGATAAAATACCTGAAATTCAGTTTTTATGCTGACGATATCACGCTCTGGACAAATAAAGGCAGTGACGGAGAAATACAAGAACGACTACAACTCGCCGTAGATACGAATAACGAATTCATCTCTCCTAAGGGTCTGACCTGCTCCACAGAGAAATCAACACTACTTATGCTCCGCCCTGCACACCGTACGCGACGGTCAATGCCCACTGATGATCCCCAGATTGAGCTTCATCACGCGGGAAGAACCATACCTACTGTAAACTCAATTTGAATCCTCGGTTTAAATATCCACTCCACAGGAAGTAACACGGAAATCATAAAGGCATTGGACAAGCAAACTACACAGACCATCCGCCTTATCTCTCGCATAACCAACCGAAAAGGGGGGATGAAAGATGAAAGCACCAGAAAACTCGTCCAGGCTTTCATCATCAGCCGGATAATCTACGTCACCCCTTACCTTAATCTCAAGAAGGGGGAAAAGAAAAAATCAACAATATGATTAAAAGGGCATATAAACGAGCTATTGGACTGCCAATGTCAACCCCAAATGACAGGTTCGATGCTTTGGGCCTTCACAACCGCATCGACGAGCTCATAGAGGCGCAGCAAATCTCACAAGTTCAAAGGCTCTCCAAAACTCCTACGGGGCGACAAATTCTAAGAGAACTTTGCATTCCCTATGGATCGACACAAGCCGAAGAAGTTGACATACCACGCCACGCTACGAGAGCTTATACGCACAACTCCACTACCCTTAAACATGGATCCGACATATAATAAGGCCAGGAGAACGGCAAGAGCACAAGCTCTCACAAACAATACGGCAACAACCCCGAAACAGTACTTGTAGACGCAGCGGACTATCACGACAACAACGCCATGGCTGTGGTGGTAGTGGACCACAAAGGACAAACGCTCACCTCGGCTGACAGTTCTCAACAATAAATACTACATCTTCAGAACAAGCAGCTATCCCTCTTGCGATCACCGCAACTCGAGCCAGATACATAATCAGCGACTCGAAGGCAGCCATACGTAGCTACAGCAAAGGGCGGATATCCCAAGTCGCCGCAAGAATGCTTCAACAGCTGCGAGCACCAAATTACCGGTCAACGAAACTTATATGGACTCCTGCACACGAAGGGTTACAGGGCAACGAACGGGCCCACACAGCTGCTTGCGAGATCGTCACCCGAGCAGCAGTTAACCCCCCTGCAGTGGCAACAGATCACTCAGACAAATTCGACAGCGTCAACTCGTACAAAGAGATAACAAATTACTACAACACAGCAGGTGCGAATTTCCAGCCGCCCACCGCCACACTCAACGCTGCGCTCATGGAGGCAACTTCAAACCAATACCTACCCGAACCCGCTGGCCTATAGTCACTTCCATCCAGAGATCTTCTCGGATAAGTGCAAGCACTGCGGCCACCGCGCAGACCTCACGCGCATTATGTGGAAATGCCAAAAAATTACCACGGAAGCAAGTACCCTCTACCCCGGATAGATATCAACCACCTAGAGCACTGGGAACCCTGCTGCGCAGCTCTGATCCTCTAACGCAGCTACGCCTTGTCCAGATGGCCGAAGAAGCCGCCAGGGACGAAGATCTTCTGGCTGACTAACGCGGCAAAGAGAGTCCAAGCTCTATACTTCTGGGCAAATAAAGTTCTTTCTCTCTCTCTCTCTCTCTCTCTCTAGAGGAAACTGCTACAAGGCTGTCTGCCCCGGCTGGTGCTAACACGATGCGACGGGTGATGAAGAGAAGTCAGGGGCGCTGCCGCCCGTCACTGTTGTACGGAATGGCGTTCCTGGAACTAGTTCCTTTTGGGAAGAAGCGGAGGTACGCTACTTTTCCACTAAGGTACGGTGGGACAGTAATGGTGACTCGTTAGGCTTACGAAGCAACAGCGAAGGAACAATGGCGTTCCTTCTGTAAACATGCCATAGCTATAGTATTTGGCTGCTCTTGACGCCAAGGCTTCAGGGCGCTAAAGCTAGTACAAAAAGCCACAGACCGCTGCTGTCTTTCTATTCCCACAGGCTGCCAAATTTTCCCGCCGTTCCGCGGAACGCGCTTCCTCAAGGGTCAAAGGCAGAAAAATAGCCCTCACCGGGCCGCACCTGTCCGCAGGCTGCACTTGGTGCGCATGGCCTTGTCGCAACGGCGGGTGCAGACGCCAATGAGACACGAGCATTGGTGCCCCCTTTAAATCGCGTCGTAGGAATAGTATGTGAAAAACGAATGCCAGATTGCGGCTGGGAAAGACTGCGGTGAGTTCAGGAATGCCTGCGGTCTTAGCAATCGAAGGTTAGTTACCTAGAAGATGACCTGGCAGAAACAGTTTTAAAAAGGTCGCTATCGCGTCCAGTGCATATAGAGCAATCGATACAAGTGTGGTGGGTTTTGTGGAAATCAAATCAAGTCAATATGAAAGGCCCGGATTGTCCTCCTCTGTCATTATTTACTTTTAAAACGATGTCCGCACGCGACACTTATGTACAAGGCGCGGCGCGAAAGCATTGGGACAGGTGTGTACGACCACTTCGTCGGCATGTTCATCTGTGCGTCTCGGATTTACAAGCCGCCGCAGCGCGCGTCGCACACGGCATTGAAGTGGCACGCACGTATGCGGCGCGTTATATACAGTTAGGATTGGCGAACACTTGAGGCGCCAAAAACTACTTCCGCCTTCTGCCTGTCACTTGACTATAGTGCGTTTATTTTCGTGAGTTCTCTGTTATACTTTTTATGACGAGGCAACACGACAGGGAGCTGGGTAGGCTTCAAGCTTGACCCGTGACGGTCCCTCCTGTAGTTTCCTTCTCCCATGCCGGCATAGGAAGTTGCAGTCAGACATGTCTGGAGTAGGTCGGGCGCTACCTCAAAAATGTCGTGTGGGAGCGTTGATTTTGGTTCTTTTATAATCTGCTTCCGGCGGTGTTTATATTCGTATAATATACGTAGTTCGATGTTAGTTTTAAATTGCTCACTTTATTCCGCCTCGGCATTATCCGGCACTATATTTTAAATAAGAAAAATCAAATGTAAAGTTAATGTAGCGACAAGTGTCAATGTGTGAAATATAAATAGAACGTGTTCCTTTCGCAATGAACTTGCAACGGTAACTTGTTTCGGGACGCAACAATATTATAAGGACAACCTTTCTAGTGCGAGAACATCCAGAAAACAACATCAACAATACATGCAAGCAATTTTGCGACATAATATAAACCAAAAGTTACTCATAAAAGAGTATCAAACATCTTACCAAAAGTAAACGCATTTTGTTATGCCACACTGCGAAACCGTGCGAATGTATACAACATTTCGCTATGCACAGCAATATTATCTACAAAAATATAGAAAAATTAAAAATCTCAGCCATATCATATAAACAATAAGCAGCTAAAATTGGTGTAGTACAAATATACTCAGGTCAATAATCTTTTAACGCATTGCTTAGACGCACGTATCAATAGTATTAAGTCTATCTTACAGTTTCATATGCGCCTCGCTCCATTGGGTACTCAGTGGACAATCGGGCCCCCGGTGCCACTGCAGGAGAGGCGACTGTTGCTGGCTCACCCGTGCTGCAACTGTTTGTGAGCAAGACAATATTGTCCTACAACGGCTCTAAGACGCCACTTAGCACACGAGCAGCACCCCGCGTCGGTCACTACGATCACTCATGCAGGCTTCTATTAAGACCTTCACGCGGTCACAGTTATTATTATTATTTATAAATACTGCAGCCCCAAATAGGGCTATAACAGGAGTAGGTACACAAAGTACAAATGCAATAGCAGGCAAGTTCCAGTTTGCACATCAAATAGCACAAAAAAATAACAAAGAACAAACACGATGCCCAGACTTGGATAGGAGCAAAGCAGATAAGGTAAAATAACACAAATCGGTAACTAAATTACATATTCGTTTGTAGAAGTAATGTATTATTCGTAGAAGTATTGTGACTTTCAAAAATAATCGCTGAACATAGCTTTTTTGGTGCGTGCAGGACAGGATTTCGGTAGTTCAATATTCATACGTACGGCCTTAGTGGATTACAATGACGCCCCCCAGGCCTCCCTTAGAGTTAAAATTTTTGGAATAAGCCTTGCGCTGTAGGAAATGCGAGGCAGTGAGATGAAGATGCATGCGTTACGGCAGCCTTAGCAGTTATGTTAGGATAATGTTGACCTTTCTCTCTAAGGGAAAAGGTGAAGCGTGGGTTCATGGACGTTGGTGATGAAGTAGCAGGTGCTAAATGAACAGACTGCTACACCAAGTTTTGCGACATAGTCGGCTACATACGAACGTGCTTGCATGTATTATGTCTGCGCGTTATTCATGCGAAGCTTTCTACGCTTGACGTGTGGCCACGTTGACCCGAAGAACACTGCAGGAGAAAGTTGACTTTCTGTGATGATGATGATGTTTGTTGGTGAAGTGAGAGATGGTTGAAACACGAGGCTTTGTCCTATTATTTAGGGTGTGTCTTCAAAGTACAACGTTCAATATCAATATTGTCACGCCGAAATTCATTGTAGGAAACCCAACTTACATAATGGGTTTTCATAAAGGCCCATCAAGCGCCCCAAGGAAAAAAAAAACGCTTCTTGTGGTCAGAATCGAACTTCCGTCCCTCGCGTTATGAAGACAACGTCCACCAAGTTTCGCCGTTCCGATTCCATCGAAGCAGTTTGGATTTTGGTCAGTGACTTTAATTCAAGTTGCATGCGAAAAGCTTCGCGTTTTAATCATCTTTCTTTTAGCAAAGGGCGGTCGATTGTTTAGCTACTTTTGCGTTTTTTCTGGAATAATTATACGTTAGTGTACAGGGATGTGGCGAATAAAGGCAGCCCTGTAATACCACTTTTCCATCGGCCAAGTGTGCAAATAGCCGTAGTAAATTCACGTGTGAAATATTTGATAAAGGAAATACGTTGAACTGAACAAATCCACAACCGTACCACAGGCTAACCGGCAACAAAGAAAATGTCAAGTGTGCCTCCGTGACACGGGCTATGTTACTTCGCTGTGTTCAGACAGAAGGTGAACTCAGATAGTCCATTCGAGATAATCGAGTGCGGTGTTGCAAAAAGCAGTCTTACTTATAGGCATGTCAGGAGCCACTCTTTCCGCTAAAGATGCTCCGCCTATTATTTGGATGCGGCTCTAAGAGCTTCGATTTCCGCTTGTTGCCATGGGGCCGTTAAAGCCGTTGCGTCTGCCTTTTCAGAAATGTTTTTTTAGAGTCGTTGTTTGATTCGTACGTTGAGCTTAAACTTCAGCCTGTAACGGTAATCATTGTTTCGGCCAGAGATTGATTGACTGATTGATTGCGGGGTTTAACGCGCCGACGCAACGCAGGCGATGAGGCGCGCCGTAGTGGAGGGCTCCGGATTAATTTTGACCACCTGGGGATCTTTAACGTGCGCCGAAATCTCGAACACACGGGCGTTTTTGCTTTTCGCCTCCGTCAGAAAAGCGGCCGCCGCGGACGGGAATCGAACCCGCGACCTCGTGCTCAGCAGCGCAACGCCTTAGCCACTGAGCCACCGCGGCGGGTGTTGTTTCGGCCAGAGATTGTAGCCGGCGATTTTATGAAAGCGGGGATACCATGTTTGCCTAACTGTGAAAACAAGCCCTTCTATTACTATCTTGAGAATTACTGTCACAGCTTCAATGTTCGTTTTATTTGTTCGTCCTATTTTAAGGTGACTCAGGTTACTCTGCATACGTTTTTCCCCCTGTTCGTAAGCCGCTCCGTTTATTTTATCATAACCACGAGTTTTTGAAGCCACATTGACTAGTTGAATAAACACTACATTTATTTTCGTGGGCGCACATATCAATAAAGCTAGAAATCTACAGCGGCAGTCGGCACTCAACACCCTGCTGAACCGCTATCGGTGACGTTTACAACACATTACTCTGTCGCCGCTTCTGCACATTGCGAATCGGCGAGGAAAAAGGTCCTGTGCAATCAAAGGACTGGTTCCGCCGCTCTCATCGTCGGCCTTTTACATGTAGTCATGGTTTTGGGAAGACGCTCAAGAAATTTTATTATGGGTAGTGGCACCTATATTGGTGACTGCCACCTTATGACGGATAGGACAAGCATCAAAATTTCAAAGCTAAAAAAGCGGCGAATGTGAGCAGCTCACGTTCCACTTGTCTTTGGAATGGGTCATGAACAAGGTGGAAAATTGCCGCTAGCGAAAAAAAACGCGCAATATTAGGGCGATAGCATTTTTAGGCTCATCTTAGAATTTTTCCATCGGTTTTTGTCCGCGCGCTGAAAACCATGCTCATTAGGCGCCCATAGAAGTGCGCCATCACTGCCAACCGGAAGCTACTGCTGAAGCAGCCAAATACGATGGCTCACTTGTATCTCTAATACGGCGTAGCGGCAACTGAAGTGTGGAAAGGAGTGCAGAGATACTACGACGGATACCAAAGAAAAGATACGCGATTTCAGCAGGCGCCAGGCCGCGCCGTGGAGGGAAGTTTGTTCTGCACACCGCTGTTCCTCGCCTTATCTGCACTTATGGTCATTACCGATCCGGCAACTTACCTCATTCCACCAATGCTCCTTTACCACATGAAATGATGTCTGCCCTAACATTGTGTCAGGTAACTAAAAAGGGGGAAAACATAACGCCAGGTTCTCAAAAACCAAGGAAGGCCTATATCAGAAATACGAAAAAAATAAAACACGTACTGAGGAGAAGTAAAACCGAGCATATTGTGTTGAATTACACAAAGGTTTGATTTTCTACTATTTCTATTTTACTACTATTAATATTATTGATTATACAATCACACTATTGCCCTCCGGACACTCGATAAGCGCGGCTAGAGATCTTTGGGAGAGGCCTTCGTCCTGCAGTGGACACAACCGGGCAGAACATCAAGATGCGTCTTTCCGCACGGCCACCGAAGCAAGCTCTGTCAGGGAATCATGATGAATGATTCCAACAAGCCACTTCAAAACTCCCCCCTACAATTTAGTTCCGTGGAAATGAACGAACTTCCTGGACAGTACCTTCGCCCTAGACAATGGTGAACTTAAAACGCCAATTAATAAAAAACAATTAAGGGCACGTCGGCACTGCCAGCATGCGGCTCGGACTAAATCCGTTCCTTTTCATTGTGCAGGTAAGAAAACCGCACGAGAAATGTTTTCGCTCGAGTGCTCCTTTTCTGATAGTGCTGCCGTGCCCATGGCCATGCTGTTTGTTGTTGGATACTGTAGGATTTCTAAAAGGTTGTTGTTGCTGAGTGGTGACATAGAATCTAATCCGGGTCCTGCCTTGGAACAAATTGCGAAACAGCTAAATGACATAGCCGAGGACATTAAGGATATTAAGCTGCAACGTTTAACCACCATAGAAAGAAAACTAGATGCTCTAACTGCACTTGAGAGGAAAGTTGATACTTTTCAAGACGACATGAAACACACGAAAAGAACTATTGAAATTCTTGAAAGCAAAATCGATGATCTTGAAAATCGTAGCAGACGCACTAACCTGATTGCTTATGGCTTGAGCAAGGAAGACGACGAAACGAGTGAGACTCTGGAGAAGACCGTCATACAAAAAGTAATTAAGGACATACTTGAAATGAACCCGGTGGAAATCGAACGCGTACATAGGATTGGAAAGCCAGATCCGAACAAAACTAGGCCGGTCATCTTTAAATTACTAGACGGGAGACAAAAATCGCAAATTCTAGCAAGAGGAAAGAAACTAAAAGACACAGGGGTATCCATAGGTGAAGATTTCTCCAAGAGAGTCCGCGATATTAGGAAAAAACTTTGGGCTAGTGCGAAAACCAACCGGGATAACCAGGAGAAAGTATCGCTTGCCTTCGACAAGTTATATATTAATAAGCGCGCGTATATTTGGAGTGATGAAAAGAACGACAAGGTACCGTTGGGAAAAGGCGACAGCGCAGTAGCAGCAAAAAACGACCAGTCAAGGACCGGGCCTGTGACGCGAAGCTGCACACAGTTGAAGACCTAGTTCTCATCACTGTGAATGCTCGCAGCGTCTTAAACAAGGTAGAGGAGCTAGAAAACGTTTTGCTCGATTATGAACCAGATATAGCAGCCATTACCGAAACGTGGTTGTCCGCAGATATTTCTAGTGATGAAATTTTTCCACCAAATTATTCTGTCATCAGGAAAGATCGCCCATCACGAGGAGGAGGTGTCGCCATATTGATTAAAAGACCTATTCAGTTTGTATTTCTCCCTAACTGTGATGGAGCAGAGGCCGTTTGTTGCAACATTGTCTGTGATGGTTGTCATATCTTTGTTGGATGCCTTTACCGGAGCCCGTCTTCTGACCACGAGTGCATAGTTGCTGCTCAGGAATTCATGCAGATGCATGTGCGGAATTCGAGGGTTGTCCTTCTAGGTGACTTCAATCTGCCCGACATTGACTGGGGATCCATGAATTACAATACAGCAGCCGCTAGCGCACTCATAGATCTAATGTTTAACTTCAGCCTTCAACAGATTGTATTGCACCCGACACGCATACAAGGCGGAACTAGTAACATTCTCGATTTAATTCTTCTCAGTCACCACTTTCATTCAACTCAACACACAGTCGATATAATAGAAGGCATATCGGACCATGGAATTCCAATGTGCCGCCTCCCACTTAGTTGTAGAATCAGAACCAAGCCAGCCGTAACCACTGTACTTAATTTTAAGAAGGCAGATGACAGTAGTATCCTATCTTTCCTTGCGCATGAGCACTGGAACTTTTCTGAAATGGCTTCTCATCCTACCACAGACGTGAATTCTTTGTGGCTGCAATTTAGGAACATTGTATCATATTGCATCGCTAACTTCATTCCTGTAAAACATAAAAGAGGGCAGACGCATAACCCGTGGATCACAAGAGAGGTGATACAAGCTAAACGTCGAGTTAAGCGATTACGACGTTCAATCAAAATCGGGAACGACCCAGCGGCATCACTGAAATTATCAGACGCGGTAACAGAATTTAAGCAAAAAAGTAAAGAGGCCAAGCACTACTACTTAATAGCAACACTTCCAGTTTCATTAGAAACAGCCCAAATAAGTTTTCGGAGGCATTTTCGCAGATCCAAATCGCCGTCTACGTCTTTATCATTAGAACAACAAACTACTAAGGTAAATGAATACAACGAATTTTTCACTCTGTGTTTACAAAGGACAACAACATTGTTCCTCCACTCCCACCCCCCAATCCTTACGTATAGATCCTCTAAACATTTCACAGCAAGGAGTCCTAACCTTTTACTAAACCTGAACTCAAAAAATCGAATGGCCCGCGACAATATCCCAAATGAATTTCTTAAAAAATACCGCTGAGTGGTGCAGCAGGTATCTTGTAATAATTTATCGCATGTCACTTTCAACATCCAAGCTTCCAGACGAATGGAAAATTGCAAAACTAGCCCCAATTCATAAATCAGGAGACACCGCTGAGCCTAGTAATTTCCGGCCTATTTCCCTTACCTGCACGTCGTGTAAGCTACTGGAACATATTATTTTGAAGCACTTGCTTTTATTTCTCGAACAAATAAATTTTTTTACTCCCAACCAACACGGATTTCGCAGTGGCCTATCTACCACCACTCAATTGACCGAAGTAGTCCATGACCTTGCCCTGAGCATTAATAACGGCGGCCAAACTGACATCATCCTACTAGACCTAACGAAAGCATTTGACCGTGTATGTCATAGCAAATTATTAGCCAAACTTGAAAATGCTATTGGTTCTGGAGAAATTTTGGATTGGACGAAAGATTATCTCGCTAACAGAGCACAGTTTGTTTCATCTGAGAACGTGGCATCCAAAGCACTGCCTGTATCATCCGGGGTTCCTCAAGGTTCTGTTCTCGGACCAGTATTATTCCTCATTTACATTAATGATATCACCTCAGACATTGACTGTAATATCAAGTTATTTGCCGATGATTGTATTCTTTACAGAAAAATTACCAGTAACCATGACCACATTCAACTTAACAAATCTCTTAACCAAATAGCCGAGTGGTGTTCTAACTGGCAAATGTCCATTAACATTAAGAAGTCTGTATCCATGTCTGTAACTAGACGAAAGAATCCATCTGTTTTCACCTACAAAATTACCGACACCCCACTAGGCAAAGTAAGTCAACACAAGTACTTAGGAATAACCATTACATCCGAGCTCAGGTGGGATACCCACATCTCAAACATTGCTGCATCGGCCCTTCGCAAACTATTTTTCCTTAAAAGATCCTTACGACTGTCGCCACCATCTACCAAACTATTAGCTTACACTACGTTTATTCGACCGATTCTTGAATATGCCAATACAGTGTGGTTCCCACATACTACAACTCATATAATGACTTTAGAAAATGTCCAACGAAAAGCTATTAGATTCATTCATAATAAGTATAGGCGCACTGATTCACCCACCAACCTACTGTCGGCCTCTGGCCTGCATACATTGGCAACTAGGGCAAAGCAGGCGCGTCTTAAATTTCTGTTCCACTTCCTTCATAACGCTTACAAAATCGACGTTACCAAGTATATTTCACTTTCACAGTCCCGCCGAACGCGACATCAACACGACTACACTTTAACAGAATATTTCTGTCACAATGATACATTTAAATATTCATTTTTCCCGCGTGCCATACATGAATGGAACCAGTTAGATCCTGACATCACCAGAATCACTTCATCAGCTGAATTCGCGAAAATTATCGATGAGTTATGTGAAAGCTAACACTAAACTGTTTTTTTTTGTTAACTGACGTTGTGGGCTGATACACATGTTCATTATCCTCTGATTATTGTCTCACTAAACAGCGTATTTCTCTCGCACCCTTGCCCCATATGTGTTCCGCCTTAGGTTTCACTATGTTCAATGATGAAAGATTTGCGTTTTCAGTGTGTGTGTGTGTTTTTTTCTTTTCTTTTGAAGTGTCTTAGCCTGTGTAATGTTTTATCTTGGTTGCTTCTTTTGATATCTTTCGTTGAAATGTTAGAATTACACACTTCATGCCGGCGGTTTTGTGCAAAATAGAAAATTATGTTGTGAGTAATCGTCTACAAGTGGCGAATGTTTGTTTTGTTCCCTGTAACTACTGTGGCATACTGAATGCATTGTATTTGTGTGTCCAGCTGCAATGCTCTCAAGCAGAGAGTGGCAGTATTGGAAATAAATAAATAAATAAATAAATAAAACACTGCGCTAGCTAAGTCGACAAGACGAAATAGCTGGAGAAACACGGCACACAGAGGCGCACCGTGCGCTACCGCGTATACATGCGTCTTCTACTTTTTTGTTTTGTAAACTTAAGTCAGCGCAATGTCTCTACACTTTTAAATGTAACACGCATAATAATGCATCAATGAGGCTCGCTTCTTGATCGTTATTTTTGGTGTTAAATCTCATCCGCGAAAAAGTTGCGTCTTATATAAGTGCGTTCGACCGGCAATGTATGGTGCAAAGACTTCGCGGGAGAGGTATGTTACATGAATCGCTCTGTTCTTCCACTAAGTCTGTCTGATTTGGCAGTTAAGTGATATTAATCATGAGCCTTCTTTGCCGAAAATCATAGCCGCAAAAAGCATACCTTCTATATGCAAGATAATGCGCAAATGGCGAAGCGAGGACTCAGTTGTTGTAGTAGTGTATGTAGTTGTTTCTCCAAGGGGAAAACAAAAGCTAAAAATGAATGAACGAAATAGCAGAGGCTTATCTAAAGCACCACGGTTAACACATAAAGAAGAAAAAGAAAAATCTACCAAGAAGCCCCAAATGTAAACGCTTTGTAAGTGAACAAAACTGCCTAATCGGCGAAGCCATTTAATAGGTACAGTAAATAGTGGCGCAGTACGCAGAAGTTAATTTTGGGTGAGGGGGTGGACCTTAGAGCTGTGCACGGGCAGAAATTTCTAGGCCCGGCCCGACCCGCCCCGATAGAGACACGGCCCGGGCCCGAGAAATTTACAAAAATTTAGCCCGAGCCCGGCCCAAGCCCGACAAACTTCTAAAATATGAGCCCGAGCCCGGCCCGAGCACGCCAGAGTGTTGTTAAATGATATAAACATGAACTTGAAGAAGTTTGCTGTTAACCTAAAAAGCGTAACCACAAAGTGAACACGACTACTTTAGAGTGTTGTTAAATATCATCCCTAGTCCAACAGGATATTAACATGAACTTGAAGAAGTTTGCTGTTAACCTAAAAAGCGTAAGCACACAGCGAATACGACTAAGATTTAAATTTCCGTTAAACTTGGACCGAACTTTGTACAACTTATCCTCACTTAGAAGCTGTATTTTCGGTAGCCGTGTAAGTTCATTTGCCACTTCATTTGTCAGTCTTTGAAATCAAGGCACACCCGAGGATACCCTAAATGATTCCGAGTAAGTGGATTTTTTTATTATTGCAATTCCTCAACAGATATTGCACCTTGCGTTCTTCCATTCCTTGCTGAAATTTGATAAGACGATGTGTCCGGTTTCACCGTTTGATTTTTGTCTTTCCTTCTAGTTACGTTGGCAGCATGATTTTACCTGCGCTTCTGTTCTTTCTTGCCTTTAATCATGGCTCTAAAAATATTCTTGCGCGAAATAGTTATGGGCTCTGCTTAGAAAATTGGTCCTTCAAACTCTGCACACACTGCGAAATCCAGGCCACGTTTGTTCTGTTTGTTTTAGTTTGAAAAGGAGAGAGCAAATACAATCATGTTGTAGTTGGTGGCTGGAGTGCCCTCGTTTTCTGGCCCGCTCTCTCCCACTAAGCTCATGGTTTGATTGATTGTAGGGTTCAACGCGCCGACGCAACGCAGGCGATGAGGCGCGCCGTAGTGGGGGGCTCTGGATTAATTTTGACAACCTGGGGATCTAACGCGCCCCGAAATCTCGTACACACGGGCGTTTCTGCTTTTTGCCTCCATCAGAAAAGCGGCCGCGGCGGCCGAGAATCGAACCCGCTACCTCGTGCTCAGCAGCACAAACTAAGCTGATGGGACCCAGACGTTTCTTTTATTGATGTGAAGGCTTTCTAAGCAATCGTCTTTTCATCATATCTTTTAACGGAGCGGTAGTGAATCAGCACTTAGTTTTTTTTTGTTTTCACTGTACCTGAAATATCTACAAGAAAACTTTCTCTTGCCAACAATTTAGAATTTGCTGCACAGGATAGCCGTGCCTCAGGAACTGCCCGGGTCGGATCGGACCCGCACGGCCCAACAAAATTTTGGTTCTAGCCCGAGTCCGGCCCGTGCACAGCTCTAGTGGACCTACCTCCAAAAATGGAGGAAGGGAACTTGAAAGAAAACTATAAGAAAAAAAGAAAAAATCGATTCACAATCGATTCATAATTAAAAGTAAAAGAATGGGGGATCATTTGGTAAAAAGTTAAAAACACAAACACAACCAAACAAAGCGAGAAGTCATAAAATATAATACAAGGGGAACTGATTACGACAGAAAGTCTCCCAGTTTGCTACACACAGCCACATCTCGTTATAATACTCAAAATATTGCAATGAAATCCCAAAAGTACGTGTCTGGTTCAGCACATTCACTTGATCAATTAAAAATATTGCCCAAGATACCACCACAGAAACATTCGCCAACATTCAGCCAACCATTCCTGCAGTGGTTTGTGTACAGAGGCACGCCAGCAACCAGGCATTTTGAGGCCGCTAATCGCGGCCAGACTGCTACAGCACGTCGGCCGCGGTTCCGCCGCAGTAGCGGGCATCGTAATGGCGGTCGGTGGCTCCGAAAACCGGTCGGGGCGGCGAGGGATCCTGCAAAGGGTGTCTCCACCCTTCACGGAGGGGCGGGCGAGGAGGAACATCCAGGCACCCTAGGGTACGGGGGAGAGGCGCGCACCTGCGCCTCGACGTGACGTCATGAGCTGCGGACGCCTATGGACGGAGGAGTTGGCGAGCCTAAGAAATGCTCCACATTTAATAGGCCCAAAACAACCGCGGCTAAAGCAGACGACGCAGTCGCACTGCCGCCGCCTGCGAGCAGGCACTCCCAAGCGGGAAACGCTGCATGGGTAAATTCGCGGCGCCATCTCTAGTGTGCTCCGAGGGTGGTACTGGGTGGTACTCGGCGTCCTCGGCGTCGGAGGTTGTAGCGGCCGGCGATCCCACCAGCTGCTGGTCCGTTGTACGAACTCGAGCGAGCTGGTGGGCCTCGTCCGCACGGCTGAAAGGTATCCTTGGACGTCGCGGTTGAGGTCGTCGTCTCTAGATGCGGAAGCATGGCGTTCAAGCATCGTAGTCGGCAGTCCTCCGTAAACAAGCTCGAATGGTGTCATTTGCGTAGTTTCCCTGGATAGCCGTGTTGTACGTAAACGTGACAGATGGGAGCACTTCGTCCCAGGGTCTTAGTTTCAACGTACATGGACAGCATATCCGCAATCGTCTTCTTCAAATGTTCCGTTAGTCCGTTCGTTTGGGGGTGGTGCGCCGTCGTTCTTTGGTGATCCGTGTGGCTGTAGCGTAAGATTCCTTGCATCAGCTCCGCAGTAAAGGCCGTTCCGTGGTCCGTGATTAGGACTTCAGGGGCCCGGTTTCGCAGCACAACTTGGTTTATGAAGAACTTCGCGACTTCTTGTGCAGTCCCCCTCGGAAGAGCGGCGGTCTCTGCGTAGGCGCGTCATGTAGTCTGTCGCTACGACGATCTGCTCTCAGATCGTGACATAGGAAACGGCCTTAGAAGGTCCATTTCAATCTGCTGGAAGGGCCTCGATGGGACGGCGATCGGCTGCAGAAGTCCGGCGGGTCTCGTCGGCGGCGTTTTTCGTCGCTGCCAGTCACGGCAGCTCCGGACGTAGTGGGTGACGTCGGATGTGAGGCGGGGCCAATAGTACTTCGCCTTGATTTTTCAATTGTGCGAGCTGTGCCAAGATGTCCGGAAGACGGGCCGTCGTGGCACGCTTCCGAAATTTCGTCGACGATCTGCCGGGATGACAAGAAGATCATTCGTTTCTCGTTCCGGGGGCTGAAATTCTTCTTCACGAGGACAGAGTTTTTTGAGGCTGAATGCAGGTAAGTTGCGTTTGAAGGTTCTGGCACGGCGACGTTGCGTCCTTCGAGGTAGTCGATCATGACGCGCAGGTCGGGGTCGGCACGCTGCTGGGCGGCTTAGGTCGCTCTCTGTCCCGACTCCGAAGAACGCACTGTCTTTATACGAGTCTTGTGGTGGTGGGTCGACGGGAGTGCGCGACAGGCAGTCGACGTCGGGTGTTTTCCTGCCGGATTTATAGACGATTGTAACGTCAGAACTCTTGCAGGCGCAAGCTCCACCGCCCAAGACGCCCAGAGGGGCCCTTCAAATTGGCGAGCAACACAGCGCATGGTGGTCTGTCACAACCTTCAATGGTCTACCATACACGTATGGGCGAAATTTTAAATCGCCCATATCATAGCGAGACACTCTTTCTCAGAGGCTGAGTAGTTTTTTTTCCTCCTTCGACAGACCACGGCTGGCATAGGCGATTACTTTCTCGCAACCGCTTTGCTTTGGAGGAGGGCGGCACCCAAGGCTACACCACTGGCGTCCGTGCTGCATCTCCGTTTCGGCGTTTTCGTTGAAATGAGCGAGCACAGGGCGGGTTTTGCAGGCATTGTTGCAGCTCTGAGAATGGTTTTAAATAGACGATAGTCTTTCTGGGGCTACTTAAACCCAGAAATTTTTGTCTTGTCTGTATGTCTGTCTGTCTGTCTCTCTCTGAGTGACTCGATTCAGCCACCTGGCCAAATGTTAAAACAATGCCTGCGCAATCTATACCTATAAAAAGAAGTGCCCGACTGACTGGCTGACTGACTCATCAACGCCCTAGCCAAACTGTTAGATCTAGAGACTTCAAATTTCGCGAGTTGATTTGCGTTATGGAGTAGGTGCTCACTAAGGCGGGTTTTTCAGAAATTGCACTCCTAATCGACGAAAATGGTGAAATTGCGGGTTTCGCGAATTCGTGATTTTCTCGGTCGCCCTTTCACATATCGAGCGCTTTTTGCTGATATATGTAGCGCTTAAGAATATCTAAAAGTAGTTTTAGGATTTCGCCTACCCTACACTAGCGAGGTGATTCTGCATTCCGGAAATAAAATGATGTTCCTAAAGATTCTTAAATAAATCTTTCACCGATTCAGTTATCGAACTGATTTTTGCTAGCATATGTTACTCATCCAAATGCACAGAACCGTTTTTAAGGATTTCAGCCTGCGACGCCGTAAAAAGGGCCAAATTGTTTTTTACAAATGACACGGATGATGAGCCAAAAAGGCCTAACAGATTATGTACACGTCTAGCCAAACTGCTCTTTCAAACGGCTACAGATTTCAAGGGCACATTCTGATTGCGGTGTTGCAGGTCAATATTTCTGAAAATTTTAAAAATTCAACATGGAGAGAGTAAAATGCGGTAAAATAGTTTTTCAGATAATAATTTTTTTACCGCCCGCCATTTAAGATATCGAACTGGTTTTTTGTTGAAATAGGGACAACCAGTTTTACAACAGTTTTTCAATGACACCCTCCCAATAGAGGCAAGCAGGATTTCGGGAAAAGGCTGTGGCGAGCGTTCCGTCCAGACGGAATGATATACAAGTGCTAAAGTTCCGTCTAGACGGAACGGAGCTCTGCGGGTTATCCTTCCGTCTAGACGGAATACAACTGAGAGCTTAGCGTTCCGTCCAGGACGGAAGCCGGCGTGAAATTTGTACAGTTCCGTCCAGACGAAAGCAAAACCGGCTGATTAGACGCTTATGCTAGCTCTTCAGATTTGGTGTAGGAGGTTGCGCCTCGGATAATGGGCGCTATTGTACCACGTTCGACTCCCCCCGTTCATGCTTTTTTTTTCTTTTTTTGCGTGGTTGTGCCATAGTTTAGTAACAGCTAACTTCGTGCCCATTTACAATTGACGCGGTGGAGAGCAGTCGGTCTTGATTCTGCACTCAACCGGCCGCTCCGCTACCGCTCACTAGAGCCAAGGCCGACATATCCATCGCCAGAGTTCCGATCATCTGTAGTTCGTAATGGTGATCACTAATTAACAGGTTATTCTGGCTAGTCAATGAGCGGAAGCGGTTCCTTCGGCTGGGTAAATATAAAGAAAGACGGCTCTCGCTGCTTGTTGTGAAGCGGGGCGTGGTTGAGGGTGGGCGCTTGGAGGTCCGTTTGAAGGAGTTCGAGTTTGTATGGAGACTCGGCAGAAGTACCCGCAGTTAAGTCTAACCGTGGTTACTAAACTTTAACCGCGGTATGGCAAACTGCGGTTGTGGCTGCTACACCGCAAAATTCCAAAGTGTGGTGACCGCGGTCACTTGGTTGTGGGCGCGTCGAACAAAAAATAAATTAACACACTTTTAACTTGACAATAAAAAACAAAATGGAAGCAGTGTATACAAAAGGAAATATTGTTAAAACAGGTCGCTTCAGACACAAACGCAACGCACTCGCGCGCGCGAGAGGGCTTCCACAACAGCATCGCAACCGGCTTGGTTTTCTCGCGTTTGCTCGGTGTCGGGACTTTAGGCTTAGCAATCGCGGTGGATATTTGACCGCCGCTATCTCTACAACTGCGAATTGCATCCATAGCACAATTTTCACCACATTAACATCCACTTTCTCGCATGTGCAAGTTCTTTCCGCGATCAGATTGATTTCGAAGAGCGGCAACAAGCTGTTGCTGCCGTGGTCTGTGCCGGTTCGAGCCGGTTTCAGGTGCCGTGGCGGGCAAGGATCTAATAGCGTTGGGTGCGGGCAGGCACGCCGACATGTTTGCAGGCACGGCCGGACGTGCGCGCCGATCGTTTCGAGTGCTGAAAACGCACCATGATTGCCTGCTTTGGCGAACGACGTGTGGAATTGACAAATTTAGCACGGCTTTTGTCGTAGTTGGTCGGGTGGATCGGGAAACGAGCCGCTGCTGACTGGCAGTCGCGCTGACTGCGAGAGGCGACCGCAAAGAACGCAAGCGCCTCTTGGGGGCAGCTTTGGGGGCGCCCGCTATTTGAGAACCTTCAGTCTCCTCCGAACTACCAGGTGATTTTTTTTTTTCACACCTCCGCTGATGCGCCGCAACTTGCGTCCCAACTGACTTGTGCGATTTTGAGCACTGCGGCTGCGGGAACTGCGGTTAGCGTGACCGAACTGAGGTGGCCAAGCTCAGTGTGCATTAACCACGGTTAGCGGGGTAACCGCAGTTTCGTCTGTCGTGTAACGCAGCAAACTGCGGTTTTGTCTAACCGCGGTTCGCTTAACCGTGGTTAACTGTGCCCGTGTAACTAGGGTATTAGTCCGATCACCTTTGCTAATTTTTACCCAACCGGTCAAACCGCTTCCGCTCATTGACTAGCCAGAGTCACATTTGATTTATAATCACTCTCACTAAGATCATCGGCCGTCAAACGAACCGCCAAGTTCGACCACGCCCGCTTCACAATGAGCAGCGCGAGCAGTCTTTCTTGATATTTACCCAGCCGAATGAACCGCTTCCGCTCATTGACTACAGAATAACCGTTAATTAGTAATCACCATTACGAACTACAGATTATCGAAACTCTGGCGATGGATACGTCGGCCTTGGCTCTAGTGAGCGGTATCGTAGCTGGCCGGTTGAGTGCAGAATCAAGACCGACTGCTCTCACCGCGTCAATTGTAAATGGGCACGAAGTTTAGCTGTTACTAAACGATGGCACAACCACGCAAAAAAATAGAAAAAGAAAGCATGACCGGGGGGAATAGAACGTGCTACAACAGCGCCATTATCCGAGGCGCAACCTCTACACCAATCTTAGGAGTGTAGGCACGGCGTCTAATCAGCCGGTTTTGCTTTCGTCTGGACGGAACTGTACAATTTCACGCCGGCTCCGTCTGGACGGAACGCTAAGCTCTCAGTTGTATTCCGTCTGGACGGAAGGATAACCCGCAGAGCTAAGTTTCCGTCTGGACGGAACTTTAGCACTTGTATATCTTTCCGTCTGGACGGAACGCTAGACACAGCCTCGGGAAACACTGGTTTTTACACATTCGTGAATAACCACCACAGCCAGTTGATATATCCGCATTCGTTTTTTTCTTGAGAAATGCTGCCCATTATTTGCCCAAAAACCAATTTCAGGATTTTGTCCTAACATGCGGATAAGAAGGCCAGCGAGATTTTTAATCTGCATCCTTTTGGACGTAAAATTCAGTTGAGTTTTCCCGCGTTCGCTTAGCGGTCGCCATCTGTTGACAGCTTCGGCAACTACGCGTCTCCCGTAGGAGCAGGTGTCATATATCATAACTGTAAAAGAGAAGATGTACCGATAAAAAGCGCAATGGTTAGCCCTCGGCATCTGTTGGGATTTTCCACAAACCCCGCGCCTCCCGTAGGGAGCCCCATGTTACTTATGATAAAACTGTAATAAGCATCGTTCATATCTTCTGAGATAGCACTTTCCTACGACGAAGAATACCCCTCACCCAGCCGGCCTCCATCATGTGTTGCCAGCGCAATCTCCTGCCGTATTCAAGTTGTGTTTGCAACGTGGCCCTCTTCCTCATATATTAAAAGTGCAAGAGGGATTTCTACACACACCCCCAACACCCCCTCAAGATGATTTCTAAACCCCCCAAAAAAGATTCCACATGAGCACCCCGCCCCCATGCCCTCTGTCTAGACAGAGGAAAGGGGAGGGCAGAGTTCGCTTTTTTGCAAAATGTGAAGGAGACCTAGTTTAACTATGCAATGGCTTCTTCGCGTTTTATTTCGAAAGCCCTATATTTCCCTAGTATTTTGTACTAGCCATATGAATGAAGAAGGTTAAAGGCAAAACACTACAGTTTTATGCATTTCTCCTTGGACTGCATGTGAGAGTGCTTGGCAGCTAAACGCCTACTTCCTTTAGTGGTGACTAGCCTTTTAAAGGCTGCAAATTAAGGTAAAAAAATGGCTGCGGCTTTGCTCGGCTAGGCCCGGTTATGCTGACATAACCAGCTCGGTAGAGTCGGCACAGATGGACCAGCGCCCTCACTCCTTCCTTCCATCGCACAACGGCTGAACTGAAGCTCGGGCCCTGCCGCTAGTGAGAAACTGCGAGGGTGGCAGAAAGAGTGGCGCCGTCTCTTATGACGCACGTTCTTGCAACGTTATAGAGGACCATGAAGGACAGCTCCACACAAGAATGACAGAATGACACTCGTGCCGGCGCAAACAAAAGTCAAATAAGTGATTTACACTACTGATGCAAGCCTTCTTTGCGTGATAAGGTAGTGCTGAGAAATAAGCAACTAAAAATACAGATAAATGTGTTTTTGTGGGCTCACAACTCAAGCTCGTTGTGCTTAAAATAAAAAAATGCGTTGTTTTGGAGGTGATAATAGAAAGAAGATATCACCAGAGGGCAAAAATGCAGGAAAAACATCATGGGTACACAAATACAGCGCTGACTGAGAGGAGAAAAAAAATTTTTCTCCTCAGCGCTGTATTGGTGTCCTTCTTACTCTCAGTGTGTTTGCGTCTTTTCGCGCTGTTTTCCCGCCCAACTTCGCCCAAGCTTCCGACCATCGACATACAATTCATTAGGTGCAAAAACACGCGACACGGAAAGCTCCAAAGAAGCTGACAGTGACGCCTAAACATGTGTGCGTCTCCACTGTCCAGCGCTGTTATCGGAAAGCGTATCTCAGCTTTTCGGTTGGAGACGAGGTTCGACGCAGGCGGTCTCTTTTGAGAAACATCTTGGGGGCGAGGGTTCGGTCAGCACACAATGGGGCCGAAAACAATCTGCTTACGGACCTTGAGAGTGCGCAAAGAGCAGCCGGCGCCGACTGCTTTTTCGGGTGTGGGCTGTGCAATGCGGGAGCATGTGGTTTCTCTATGGAGGACGAACCCCCGAAAAGCATTTCCTGCTCGAAGCTTGAGTGGCGTGTACAGCGCGGCACGTGTTCGGCGGCCAAACACGATTTGGACAAAAGCAACGCGGCAGTCGAGGGTGACGGCCGCTAATAGGAGGGGAAGAGTGGTACGTGAAACGTAAAACAGCAGATAACAACAACAACAACAACAACAAAAAAAACGCCGCTTCAAACGCACCGTTTT
Organism: Haemaphysalis longicornis; assembly: GCA_013339765.2. Lineage (NCBI taxonomy): Eukaryota > Metazoa > Arthropoda > Arachnida > Ixodida > Ixodidae > Haemaphysalis > Haemaphysalis longicornis. The sequence continues at coordinate 207,359,272 of CM023450.1, read as the reverse complement.
AAAGGCGGCAGGCCTATCTCTCTTGGCTCACTAGACTTCAATAAATTGCCTGATTAAAAAGTACTCGCGAGTCCGCGACTAAAGCATTAATTGATTACTCGGGAGCTTAATCGACCAATCGCCCACCCCTAGTTTTGGCATATAATTATACACAGAGAATAACAGTTTTTTTTCATCCGCATGAAGCTTCTGACAGTACTTGTATGACAATGTAATACATCTGACCATGATCAAAACTGAAACAAATTTTGTCTCCATTTATAATGGCAGAATCTGGTCAATATTCCGTCAGAGCCGAATTTTATCCTTTAAAACAACGTGCTCAACAGAAGTTAAGTTCTGGCGTGCATTTATTTTACATTTACATGTATTTACATTAACCTGCCTTATTGTTTGTTTCACAAAAATTCTCACACAGACTACACCTAGTCTGTTTTATCAATCACGACTGGTGATGCCGCAAGAAAATTGAATAAGGCAATTATATTCGTTTTTATTGCTTTGACGGTTTCTTTTTTAATAATAGAACTTAATAAGAATGGCATATTCTATTCAGTGTGTCATTCATTCAGTGTGTCAATAAGAATGGCATATTCTATTCAGTGTGTCATTTACTTGAGCATGAAGCAGGAGTGGCTAACGGAAGGTTAGCGGCAACCAAAGAGTTTTAGATGCAAACACTCCCAGGTTGGCAACTGTTTAGTTACCTTAAATACGGGCCAAGATGTAACATGCTGTTCAGTCGGCTTGAACGGGATCTTTTGTTCCAGTGTCCAGATCTTTCACGCTACGAAAGTTCCTTCTTGACGCAATTTTTTTTCTTATGCTCTCTTCAATAATCAGCACAAAGCACGTGCTCCTCACTACTCTTGGACTATTGGAACTTCTGGGCTCGTCGATGTGCGTGAATCGCCGAAGGCGATGATCACGCAGAAACCGTTCTGATCTGGGGCGTTTTTTTCAAGCTGCCTCCTTTTATCGCTCACGGCGGCTGAGTTCATGGGTATATGTTCTGTTTGATACATTTTATTTTGCTGGGAATCATGAGATCATATTGTACTAAAACTAGGCAGGAAGTTCAACCGCCGTCCGTCAGTACTTATTTATTTCCGCCGGAACACTTCCGCCGATGCTACAAGTTAGCCTCAGCTCGGGCATAGTCTATGCTCCCCGGTGGCTACCGAGAGGCCCGGTGTATATGCGAGTGGGCCTACACAACGCGCACAGAAAAACAGTGAGCAGTGCATGAAGAGACGCATCCAGAAGAGCGAGTGCGCTAGCTTGAACGATCCACTTCGGGTGCCTTTCTACAACCTGTTAAAATGCAGCGTACTTTAGTCTCGCTTAATTTCAACAAAGCCGCTCACTGCAATGTTTGCTTAAGGATTTTCTTATTGTAACGACCAGTTATTGACCTACATTGCGTTCATAAGCTTCTTACAAACCATTTGATTACGTCACCGCAATACTGCTAACAAGGCCATATTTGGCGCTTTGTTGCTGCAAAAAAAAATTGCAAAATGTTTTTGATGAGATGATGGAGAGCAACATTAGCTTATTTTTGTGAAAATTTGAAAAAAATCGAAGATAGTTATTTTAATTGGCTTAAAAATAAACCAAAATGCGTTACCTAGCTGCAGTAGAAGTGCTTTTTTAAAATTGAAGTCTTGACCACATAAACTAAAATGGCCCGAAGATTGACACAGACCGAGGAATAACTGTATAAATTTGAACTACCTAGTTTTTTAAGATGCAGAGGGAAAAGAAAAAACCCACATTGGCCATTTTTTAAAAAAAAATTTCTAATTCAAAAATTTTTAATACAAAAAAACAATTCGCTCCACACGCCAACACGAATATACGTTAAATCATTTGAGAGTGTGCAAAGCCGTCATATAGAAATACTAGGGGCGCGAGCTGCGGTAGTTTTGTTTGCAGTGGTAGAAGTTTCAAATTTCCGCTAGCCGCTCAATGCGCCAGTTTACCCGAGCCGACATTTTTTTAGAAAGGAAAGTTTTTGCAGCAAAAAAACTTCAGATATGTTTACCCCTGTGCAGAAGGAGCTATATATAAGTTTTTTTTTGTCTAAATTAAAGCTGTCGGCCAGACGCGCCTGACCATCTCTTGTGAAAAAAAAAAAAAAAACCGTCGAAGTTGTTTGCCTCCCAGAAGTGTAAAAAATTGACATGTGTGCGCCCCACCATGCACGCACAAGAACACGAAGGGAGAAGCAGACTGAAACCACATGCTGAGCGCCGAAATGCAAGTGCGGAAGAAAAGCTGGATGCCTTGAAGCAAGGACAAAGGCGGAGAAGAAAAAATCGGTACTAGATGAGCGCATCAACTTGCGAAGCGTGCGTGCAACGGCGAACGTACGAGCGCGTGCGTGAAAAAAAAAAGGCAGCAAAATTAACGGAACCCCAGCAAAAAAAAAAAAAAAAAAACGCGACGTCACACGTGACGTAAGTTTAGTGGCCACGTGATGTCTTTTGCTCTTGCACTTCTCGCGCGTAGTGCAGAGAATGCATTTATAAGTGCGGCGTGGCCTCCTTGTGCTCGAGCTGTGCCTTCCTCATACGAGCATCGGCTACAATGAGCAGGAGCTCTTATGAGCAGGAACTCTTCCAGCCACCCCTCAGTGTCCCGCAAGCGACAAGCGGAATCCCTGAAGCTGACAAGTTTTTTTCCTAAAGTGTCCAAGGTAAGCGCTCCACTTTGCCATCAATCCCAGTGGTGTTGTTTGGGCGTAAGGTCTTGCTCGTGAATGAAAATCTAGGTTCATGTTTGATCTTCTTTTCCACATCTAAGTCAACGTACGTACGCTCGATGCGCGGACTACGAGCACTACTCATATTTTTGTTTATCAAATTTACAATGTGCCACATTGCTTTTGTTGTATTTATACTTCGGATGAGTGGACAAAACATTCTGGTTCTTAATCTAGAGACGAAGCAAAGAATAATTCAAGCGTTCCGTGCTTTAGCGCTCAGAGAATTGTCACACGCAAACCTTAGGGCCCACTCGTGCACTGTGAGAAGACAGACGGTCAGTGTGTATATCCAGTCGGGGACTTAATTTTGCGACCACGCGAGCGCGTGGCAAAAGCCATCCGATGCGCGCTCTGGAGGCCCGGCGCCTGTTGTCGAGACCAAGCGCGGCGCGCATGCGCGTCCTGTTTTACTCGCAGGGCACGCCGATTTTCTCGCTTCCTGCAGCGGTGCTGCAATGGTCACTCAAGCACCGCATAGCGACGCCTTTGTAGCATTCCTTTCTTCCCGATGGCACATTTGGGCCTAACGTGACGATTTCGAGAGCTTTGGCGCAAGTGCTCCTCGCGTCCTGATAAACGCTTGCGCGGAATGCTTTATTTGTTTTGTTTTGGGGCTTTATCGCTGATAGACGATGAGACGACGGGCTTGCGAACGGCGTCGCCGAATGAAGCGCGTACGAAGCAGTCTTACGGTACATGCTACCGACGACGAAATGCCGGCTATATGAAAAGCGAACCTTTATACACCTTGTTTTATTTTGTAATTTGGCCACTGAACATATATTTCAGCTCACTCTCTCCGCTGCCCATAAAGTAGGCGCATTGCAGTTTTATAAAAGCAATTATTTCGGTGTTGTTGCTGCCTAGTTAATTACATCAAAATGATAAAAATACGTGCTCACATAAATTGTCCTGTTCACTCTGCCCATCGCATTCGTAAAAATGGAACCTCGGGTTCCCATTGAATGCTGCAAAATTATTCGCTACCTTTGAGAAGCCGTTTTTCAAAGGAACTTTGCCGGCTTACTAATAGACCAAGACATTCTGTTATCCCAGTAAATTCTTGCTTACTGGGATGAATTGCTCCAAGGCCAGAACAGTTCTTCAGGGTCGGCTTGCATTGAATCAGTATGAGGTTTAACGCGCCGATACTACACAGGCGATTAGGCACGGCCGTAGTAGAAAGCTCCGGATTAAGTTTTGATTACCTGGGATATTTAACATGCGCCGAAATCCCGAACACACTTGACCATTTTCGCTTTTCGCCACCATTAGAAAAGGGCCACCTTGCAGATGCCCAGCGGACGGAAGGACAAGGTCAACAACGAAACCGGAGGACAAGCTGATTGTTTTTCATGGGTTGAACACCCGTTCATTAGTGACAAAAACATTCGGAAGGCCCTAAGTAGCGATCGATATTACGGCGAAAAAGTAGCGAATAATGTTATGCCATTCTTCGATGGGAACCCGAGGTGTCGTTTTGAATAATGCCGACGCGCAGAAACGAACAGACAATTAAAATGAGTACGTCTTCAATCATTTTTAAGTAAGGAAGCAGACATTAAAAATAAAACAGGATTTCTTTTATAAAACTTGCAATCGCCTACTTTATGGACAGCGGAGGAGTGAGCTGAAATATATGTTCAGTGGCCAAATTACAAAATAAACAAGGTGTAATAACGGTTCGCTATTCATATAGCCGGCATTTCGTCGTCGGTAGCATGCGTACCGTGAGACGTGCTTCAGTACGCGCTTCATTCGGGGACGCCGTTCGCAAGCCGCTAGTCTCATCGTGCTATCAATAATAAAGCACCAAACAAAGCAAATAAAGCAATCAGCGCAAGTGTTTATCAGGACGCGAGGAGCACTGCGTCAAAGCCCTCGCAATCGTCACGTTAGGCGCCAAATGTGCCATCGGGAAGAAAGGAATGCTACAAAGGCGTCGCTATGCGGTGCTTGAGTGACCATTGCAGCACCGCTGCAGGAAGCGAGAAAATCGTCGTGCCTGCGAGTAAAACAGGACGGGCCATGCGCGCCGCGCAGGTCTCGACAACAGGCGCCGGGCCTCCAGAGCGCGCCATCGGTGGCTTTTGCCACGCGCTCGCGTGGTCTGCAAATTAAGTCCCCGACTGTACATCAATTTTGCGGAACGGTGAGCATAGAATATTTGGTTCATGAACTGGGCAAAGAAATAATCTACTTCAGAGTTTTTATGCTTCCATGGAAGTATGAAATTTGCGAATTGCTCCGTATGAACATTTTCTTAGATAGACGAACGTTGCTAAAGTTGGCCGAGGCGCATGGGCAGGTAGCATGGGAGGGGGGTCCACCTTGTCGCGTTGTAAACATTTTACAGTTTCGACAAAAAAAATCTGGACATTACAATAATCAGGTAATGATATAAAAATTTTAAGCAATTTCAAGCCACCCTTTGTCCATCTGATCAGGAATCACCCCATATAAACCACGATTATCGACACCCACGCAATTACGGCGAGTGTCGCTGTTCCTAATTATAGAAATAGTGCGAGGGACAAACGCTATGAGGAGCGTACCACCCTCATCAGCGCCATAACAATGGCGCTCACCTAATCGGGACTGTCGGTGCGACCAGGTCGAAAAGCGTATCTATGTTATTTTTCATTATTGCTATGAATATTACTAAAATATTTTTATCTTTTCTTTTAACCAACTCACTTGAATAATCAATCAATGAACTTATTAGGTGTGCCGAATAATCGGTTTAAAATTTTTTAACGGACGCCCAGCCCTATCTGTTTGATTCCATAAGAAAAGGTTTATAGACTTTCTCACGACCTCAATCAATATGTTGGGGAGCCTTGCACGCTCTATAGAGACTCAATACGGGGGTCCAATAAATTGAGTGCTTTGTTTTCGCAATGAGAGGTTTATTGAGTTCATGACAACCACAGTCGATAAAACCTTGAGCTTTAACTGACATTTTATTAGCAATATGGAAACACAACAGGGAGTTCATAAAACTCAACGTTCATTTTCGAGAGCGATAGTAGTCTTTTGTTAAAGGAACCGTAAATATCGGAATTATTTGTTAGTGTTAAGTCTATAATGTTGGCGATGCTCGATGCGTGACGCGTAGGATTAGCAATAAGGTTGAGATAGTGAAAAATAAAGAAATAATTATAGAAAAAACGCATGGGTTCACTTTATACTAGAGAAACCAGTTTAAACTAGAGAATATAATGTCTCCAGATATGATCAGAATAGAGATAGAGAAACGTGTACGTATTTCATACGGATCGCGATTAAATTCGAAAGAAAATAAACTATTCATATTGGGAAGACAGTAGATGACACCAATGAATACATCGATTGATAGTATATTATAGAAATTCATACACATTCGAGGGAGGAACTAACCGTTACTGGCATTGTTACCAAATCAAACTTTTATAAACAAGAGTGAACGATTTCCTGTAAGGTTGCTCTATAGCATCAAAAGATTGAAACCCGTTTCGCTGACAAAAACTAGTGTTATGTGGAATAATATCAGAGCCGTTGTTTTTATTTCTGCTGCTAATTAGGCCGAGCACATACACTGATATAGCCTAATGAGACATATTATTACTCTTAACAGGATGATCAGCCAGCACTGACTGCAACCGGACCATCACCGTGCACAGCACGCACACCCGAAGACGGTTCACCTGACAGAGAAGATGAAAGCGCAACGCCAACATATCTACGAGGCACGAGCACATGTCATAATTCTGATTTGGAGCCCCAAGAGAAGTCATCAGACTACAAGCTCTCCGGACCGGGTAAGGAAGACCCACCAAAATGCTCTTCTTACAGTAAATTTCCCTGGATTGAGCGGACTACAGAGGGGTAACAAGTGCAAGAATGTAGCGTGGCATTCAAGAAAGGCCCATGGGTGACCGTGCTGATTTCGCTGGCGTCTTCAAAAAAGCTAGGCGACAAGGCCTCCAAACATGCAAAAACTAACCAACACAAAACGGCTCTTGAAGCATCGCAGTGCCTATCGGGAGACACTGTAGAATCAATTCTAATAACCCAGTCACAAAAACAAGCCGCGCAGAACACTGGCTGCACGAAGAACCTCGTGAAGCTCGCCTACTATCTCTTAAAATCGGAAATTCCACACACGACTTCCTAACTGGCCTGACTTGGTCGCAACAGCGGCAATCTGTGGATGGATCTCGTGATTTCTTGAGAACATTGGCTACAAAGCCCCAGAACGCCCATTTCCTGTCATCATCTTCAATTACAGGATTGCTGGATGCCTTCGGAGAAGCCGTATCAGCGCACATAGCAAGCAAACTTAGCGAAGATCAGCCGTACTCTGTATGTGCGGATGAAGGCACGGCCGTGAACGGGTGTGCGGTTCTCAGCGCTTTCATTCGACACATTAGAGCTTGTCACGAAAGTTTCCAAGTGGAAAAGACATTTATTTCAGCAGTATCCCTTGAGACGACGAAAGCTGAAGACATAACCAATACGCTCATTGGCAAGTTAAGAAAAGTCGGCTTGAAGCCAGAAAGCATCTCCGCTGTCTCTTTTGATGGGGGTGCGAATTTCAGCGGAAAAGTGAGCGGCGGTGCGAGCGCGACTCAAAGAATATGCACCTGATTTGCTTTTCGTGCACTGCCGAAGCCACCTCCTCCAGCTTGCTCTCGTGCATAGTTGCAGGCAGAACGCCCCCTATAAAAAGAGTGCTGAGTGCGCCAAATAAATTGTAAAGTACCTTTAGGGGAAGCCACAAGCGACTGACGATTTTGAAGAACGTTCAACTAGCGATGGAAGGGTTGTCTCATAAGCTTGTTCAGCCTGGAGAAACACGATGGCTTTCTTATGAGGGCAGTGTGAAAGTAGTGGTTGAGCACTACTGTTCTATTTGTAGCGCATTAGAGCACGTATACACGGACGCCGGAGACTATTCTTCTGGCGCCGGGGGACTCCTTTCTCTTGTCCGAAAGAAGTCACCGTTTTCATATTGGTCTTATTGTCTCGACTTCTAGGGCCTCTTGCTCGTCTGAGCAAGTGCTTGCAATCCTCGAAGGGTAACCTAAGAGAGGCCTTGAAATTGGTGCGTGCAGTAATGTCATCCCTTGGAGAAATCCGTGTAGAAGATGTAAGGATGGAGGCTCAGAAGCTTGTCGAAGAAATTCAAGAAAACCAACTCAGAATGGATGATGACGAAACCATCAGCGACGCGGATCTTCTAAAAATTGGATCAAGTTACCAGACTAAAATCCTGGAGAACATGCGTGCAAGGTTTTGCGACCAGTTTCAAGAGTTGGCATTATTCCACGACATCTTTCATGCAAAGCAGGAAACTCCTGATTTTAGGCGTGTCTCTCAACTGTGCGGAACATCAGAACAGGACATGGTAACCGAATATTCAATTTACAGACGATATCCCGGAGAACTGGCCTCGCAGCAAGCGCTATTAAGGCTTGCGTGCGAGGTCGAGAGGAAGACAATGTTCCCTGCTTTGGCATCAGCTGCAACGAGAATACTGCTTCTTCCCGTGGGAACGGCTGCCGTCGAACGAAGCTTTTCAACCATGAACAGAATCCTAACATCAGATAGATGTCGCATGACACCGTCCCATGTTGACGCGCTGATGAAGATTTCTATTGAAGGTCCAAGTATCCCTAGTATTAGGAACGCAACAGACGAAGAAAGGGGGGATACTTGGACTTTCTAGACAGTGCGTACATTATGTGGGCCAAGAAACCGCGGAAGTCACTGTAAACGTGCGAGGTGACGCGGTGTAACTGTACAGTTTGTGTGCTCCAATTTAATTTCTTTAACATTAATATTTTGTGAATGTGGCAACTACTGTTCGGCCTATTAGTCACAGTGTACATACACTTTTTGTTCATTGTTACATTTTGCCTGTGTTGCTTCGATATATTGGCTCCATTTCTCTGGTGCTTATTTTTTTCCTGTGCCATATGATATTGCACTAAGTTTGAAAACGTGTGAACTTTGTTCCATCAGACCTGTAGATAAAAAACTTGCCTCACCTTGTTGTGTATATGAAGAAAGAATAAAGAAGAATAAACTTTGTGCGACCGAATGAAAATTATACCGTTCCTTACGTTCTTGAAATTTTCAAACGTGGTGACAGCATGCTATGGGTTTTAAAGTAGTATTGCATGATTCATCCTCCAAACGAGGCCCACATTTTGACCCTCTATGCAAGCCTTCCTTCGTGCCTTCCTGTCCGCGACCTTCACCGTACACAGCCAATAAACCACATATCGAGGCCAACCCAAAGATAGGGGTTTACGTAGTAATTATGACTTAAAGGATACAGAAATTGACGCTTACAATAGAAAAAAAAACAGCACAGAAACGAGCTTTCAAACTAACAGAGGAAGATTCTGGTTTGTACGCTGGCAAGCGTCGTAATACAAACGCCCACTGAAGTTCGTACTTTGTCTGCAATATCCGATCAGATTGTTTCAACACAGGGCAGTTATACATTTTTTTTGAAGAGTACTGGACTGGATGCCAGATCTTAGGCCAACCATAGTGCTGCACGATTATTGTGTATACGCGTCACTTCCGTATTTTAATCATCATGTACAGCTCATCACTTCCCCCCATTTCCCCCCCGTGTAAGCTGCGAGCCAGAGCACACCAGACCGACCTCTTTCTCTCATCCAATAAATTATCTTTACTTATCTCTGCAATATGCTTGCTTAACAGTTTAGTTTACTTCTGGGAATTGGTAGCTTTTTCGTCACCATTACTCTACAAAAAAAAACGTTAAGCCTTAATAAATAAAACAACCTGGTAAGCGCAAACCCCTTATACACACATCCATTCGCATACTATATATGAATATATATATATATATATATATATATATATATATATATAATATATATAAAATGAGAAAGATAAACTCACAAAGCGCGCAGAAATAGTGTAAGTAAAGAGTCGGATACACAGCAAGAACAATAACAAACAATGTTTACTTACGTAGCGGCAACGGGACTTGCCTTCATCAGAGTAAAGTTACATGATTTTGCTGTCGCAAACATTTTGAACACATTTCTTATATAGGTTTGCATAAAACTGTGAGAAGGAGCGGAAAATGTTTCGGAAATGGAGAGTGTGCATACAGTCAGGCTACGCCTGTGTTACATCAACAAACAAACAAACCAAACAAACAAACAAACAAAAAAGGGGGGGGGAGCGAGAGAGAGAAAAAGGGGTCGTGTTAACAATGCAGCGTTCAAGGTTGCACCATGACGGGTCAACGTATGCCGCGCGGGCTGCAAGTTCAGACAATGGGGGAAACTGGACAACCGCGGTTTGAAAAGAAAGGGAAGAGTATACAATAAGGTATTCAGTGGCTGGGGAGACTGGTTCCGGGGAAGCGAAGATGGGTGTGCCCCCCGCGGATGAAGAGAATAGATAGGGGGCACAAAAGAGCATTTCACAGAAGCTGGCAATTGAACAGGAAATAGGTAGGGTCACAAAAGGTTAAACATGAATAGATCACAAAGAGTTCCTCTCCGAAAGAAAGAGGAACTACTTAGTCAGGAACTAAGCAAAAGAGAATTGAACCTTTTAAGCAACTACGAATCTAAGACGGCCTCCGCCATATCCCGAACAAAAGACCGAAAGTTTAACCGAGATAAGATTTCTAACACTGGCCACATGCGTAAGAACCTAACAAGCTCCGGCACTAGTAACTGCCCCAACTCTGGCAATACGGCCGATAATGTCACTACGACTGTAATTAATGCTTCGACTACTGCACCCCAAACAGTTCAGTTAAACTCCTGTACTAATATTTTTCCCTCGCCTGCCGTCACAAAAGAAAACCTTACCGGGAATATAATGAGCCTTTCAAGTATAACCCCCTCCCCAGCTCAGATGAACGTCTTGTCAAAGGGCCTAAACTTTTGCCCGGCTACTGGTGGTTTGATGAATTTCAACTTTTTAAGGACTTAGATAACTTCGCCAGAAACATGAGGCTACGAGAATACTTCTCCGAGTCACCCCGCGACGGAAGAAGCCCGCAGAACCCTATCCTAGCTATAAGCACTGGACCCCTCCCACACAGCGTGATAGTAGCCTCGACATGTACATCAAAGCTGCCCAACGCGATGTGCGAAAAAGCATACCAAACACAAATTTCTTTCCACCACAACATGACTACCAACGAAAACGAAAGCCCTAGAGGAACTCGCAAGCTTTCCGACATAATTATTAAACCTGCCGACAAGGGAGGCGCAATCGTAATCCTTGACAAAACCGACTATGTTAACGAGGCCAATAAGCAACTATCAGTATCGACGTTCTATAAAGCACTACCCAATGATCCGACTCAAGATTATAAGCAAATTGGCAAAGATAACTTGCTGAGCTTGTTAAAAATAAAACAATAAATGAAACCACGGCTCGTTCCCTGATCCCCTTAAGCCCAGTAGCCGGTAAATTCTATCTTCTCCCAAAGATTCACAAGGTGAACAACCCAGGGCGCCCCATTGTTTCTGGCAGTGGCACTGTTACCGAAAACCTCTCGCGCTATGTGGGATAATCTCATTTGCGACATTCCGCCCAGCTTTCCCTCCTTCATTAAGGATACCAATGACTTTCTCTCAGACATCTCAAAATTGAAATTCCTGATAACTTGCCTTCTAGTCACCCTTGATGTTGCGTCACTGTATACTAACATCCCCCATGAAGATGGCATCGCCACTGTATCCCTTGCGTATGAGCAGTCATCGTGCGACAAACCTATCGATTCTTCTGCTCTCCAAACATTCCTTACGTGCAAGTCAGCGGAACGCAATGGAACTCGAATCGGACTAACATACGCTAATATCTTATTGGCTCACCTCGAATCAAACTTTCTTGACACCCAAATTGAGTTCGACGGAGTTCATTAACGTGCAAGTCAGCGGAACGTCAATGGGAACTCGAATCGGACCTAACTACGCTAATATCTTTATGGCTCACCGAATCAAACTTTCTGACACCCAAAAATTTAAAGCCAATGTACTATAAAGGTATATTGATGACATACTTCATGATCTGGCAACACGGTGAGGCGGAGCTCCTCACCTTCATTGAGGCATTTAACCCTAGCCCATCCTAGTATTTCCCCTTGCTCATTCCTATTCGTACACAGTGTAAACTTTCTGGACGTCACCGTTCTTACCTTCAAGGTCGGCTTCAAACTAAACTGTATAGAAAACCGGCAGACACGCGGCAGTAGTGCACTTCCGAAGTAGCCATGTCAGACAATGCAAGACGCAATACTTACAGCCAAGCCCACCGATTAGGAGAATTTGCTCAAACCAGCCGACTTTGACCTCAAACTGTCGAGAACTCAAGACCGCCCTCCTGAAAAAAAAATACCCGGAAAAAGTTATCGACGACGCTATTTGCGAGCCAACCAATTAGACCGTAACGAAATCTGTAAAAAAAAGCCCCGAACGGGAACCCGCCAACTAACTTAGTTTTAACCCACTCATCCTCCGCTCCAAGAATGTCTGATTGATGATTGTAGGGTTTAACGCGCCGACGCAACAGCGGCGATGAGGCGCGCCGTAGTGGAGGGCTCCGGATTAATTTTGACCACCTGGGGATCTTTAACGTGCGCCGAAATCTCGTACACACGGGCGTTTTTTTTTCGCCCCCAAATCAGAAAAGCGGCCGCCGCGGCGGGAATCGAACCCGCGACCTCGTGCTCAGCAGCGCAACGCCTTAGCCACGAGCTACCGCGGCGGGTCGCTCCAAGAGTGTCAACCGTGCTAAAAAAACATCACAATATCCTAATGCAAAGTGACCGCTTAAAAAGCATATTCCCCGAACCACCACGCGTTTTCTACCGGCGTAATAAGAATTTAGGTGACTTTCTTACTAACTCTCGTATCAACCGACCGGCAACTACTGGCTGCATGCCCTGCAATAAATCCCGATGTAAAGTATGCCCACACATGACCACTACACAGCGCGCCACCAGCACGGCTTCAGACTACTACGTAAATATAAAAGGTAACTTTAACTGTGACTCCGCTAATGTCGTATATCTTCTAGAGTGCACTGTTTGTAGGCAACAATATATCGGCCAAACTGAAACGCCCTTCCGAATAGCGGTTCAATAATCACCGCTCTCATGCAAAAAGCTGCCCTTATTTGCCCCTGTCAAGACACGTGAACAGTCCCGGGCATGCATTTGAACATCTTAAAGCAACGATTTTAGAATCCGCCTTCAAAACGCACCACGACCGCGAGGTTCGGGAATCTTATCTCATTATAAGTTTGGGTCAGCCACACTTGGAATAATGAAAGTTACGGAAAACTAACGTGCTTATCCTCGATAAAATTCAGCGGTTTCATAATTTTTATAACTATGTTCATTTATTCCTACCCTCGAGTTTGCCCATCAGAATTCGCAGAAACTCTCCTAATACAGCAGCTTTATTAGCCTAATGCGGCTCAACAATGCCATTTGTCCTGGGGAAGGAGACCTCGTTCCCACCACCACTTAAGAATGTTTAACTCTTTGTGATCTATTCATGTTTAACCTTTTGTGACCCTACCTATTTCCTGTTCAATTGCTAGCTTCTGTGAAATGCTCTTTTGTGCCCCCTATCTATTCTCTTCATCCGCGGGGGGCACACCCATCTTCGGCTTCCCCCCGGAACCAGTCTCCCCAGCCACTGAATACCTTATTGTATACTCTTCCCTTCTTTTCAAACCGCGGTTGTTCCAGTTTCCCCATTGTCTGAACTTGCAGCCCGCGCTGCATACGTTGACCCGTCATGGTGCAACCTTGAACTTGCTACATTGTTAACAAGACACCTTTTTCCTCTCTCGCTCCCCCCCCCCCCTTTTTTTGTTGTTTGTTTGTTGATGTAACACAGGCGTAGCCTGACTGTATGCACACTCTCCATTTCCGAAACATTTTCCGCGCCTTCTCACAGTTTTATGCAAACCTATATAAGAAAACGTGTTCAAAATGTTGTGCGACAGCAAATCATGGAACTTACTCTGATGAAGGCAAGTCCCGTTGCCGCTACGTAAGTAAACATTGTTTGTTATTGTTTGCTGTGTATCCGACTCTTTACGTTACACTATATATTATATATATATCTATATATAATATATAATCTAATATATATCTCTATATATATTATATATAATCATATATCGATATATATATAGTAGCGATGAATAAGTTCCGGGATTCGGTTTCAAAAATACACGAGAGGGTAGACACACGTACAAACAACGATGATCGAACTAACGTTTCGACCGGGGTCCGGTCTTCGTCAGAGTAAACTTCGGTAATTGAGCGCGCTGAATATATAGGCGCGAAATGATAAAGGCTGACGAATAGTCTTGCCACTTTGCAGATACAAATCAACAATAATAAAATAAGAGAGCACACGTGGTGTTTGTACACGTGTGAATTAACATGACGTTTTCAAATACAGAACTTGTACGGAATATCGGAACGGATCAGGGAGGATCAACAACTACCCTTTAGAAAGAAAATGATAACGTTCGTGGATTACAGCTTAGCACTTAATACGCAAACACATCAGGAGCAGTATGTAGATATAAAAAGAAAGAAAAGATGTCATCGTTTCTGGAAACATTTCATATCGCTTCCGTTCGCGTAAAAACACAAATGAATCGGTAAAGCCTCATTGAAAATGGTGGCTCTGCTTCTACGGTTCCAATGGGGATAATGCAATGACGCCAGCATATCAGGGCAAGAGGCACGTTAACGTTCCTACAATTTCATTGATACCGTGTTTGACTGTGCTAAATTTATGAATTAAAAAAGACTCACGCACTTCCCTTTCGTGATGCGAACGGAAACCTGATTCCAGTATAGTAGCCCTAATTTTTTCGAAAGAGTGACCGGGAATATTTACATGCTTAGACAAAGGAAGCCCAGGAGAGGAACGTGCGTGCGCCCGGTGGTTATTAAAACGGTGCCTGAAAGACGTCTCGGTTTGGCCGATATACTGGAGTGCACAGACTGAGCACTGTAGGAGATATACTACATTCGACGTATCGCAGTTAAAATTGCCTTTAATTTTTAAGGAAAAGTCAGAAGCTGTGCTGTTTACCGTTAGTGACGTGGTCATATGGGTGCACACTTTGCAACGAGTTTTTTGGCAAGGAGAACATCTATGCGAAGATGGCGATGCGATCGTGGAAGAGGTCAGCATGTCCCGTAGGTTTTTTGAACGGCGATAGACTACGCGTGGTGGCTCTTTAAAAATGCTTCTAAGTCGCTGACTTTGCATAAGGATATTATGATGCTTCTTTAAAATACCTGCGACTCTCGGCGCAAACGCCGAGTGGGTGAGAATGAGATTGGGTTGTGAATCAGCCGTTGTGTTATTCTGCGGTTCGAGAAGCGTTTTGCGGTCCAGGGAATCCGCACGCTTCAGAGCATCGTCAATTAATTCTTGAGGTAGTTTTGCTTGATTAGAGATTCCCGGAGTTTGCCGCAGTTATCAACAAAATCTGATTGCTCAGAGCATATTCTTTTAAAACGAAGAGCTTGGCTGTATGGTATACTAGTTTTATTGTGTTTAACATGGCAGCTTTCGAAGTGCAGATACTGATGCCTGTCAGTGGGCTTTCTATAGAGTTTAGTCGACAATTTTCCATTGACTAGGGACACGGTTACGTCGATAAAGTCAATTGTAGATTCTGAGATATTGTGCGAGAAGTTAATAGACGGGTGGGCGTTATTAAAATCAGCTATAAAGGAATAAAGCTCAGATTCCCCATGTTGCCAAATTAAGAAGATATCATCGATAAAAGCGCCTGTAGAAAAAAGGGTTGAAGGCAGCGGTCGGCAAGAAATTTGTCTTCCAGGACACCCATAAAGATACTTGCATAATTAGGGCCTATTCTTGTGCCCATAGAAGTTTCCACTTACTTGAAGGTAGGCTCATCGGAAAATTGAAAATTGTTTAGTTCAAGTAATAATTTGAGCATGGTTGCTAGCCGGACCTGTCAATCGGTTTGTCATCATCTGAGCTTTCATATAAGTTAAGAACAGCCTTTATACCGTCTGCGTGCGGTATGTTAGTGTAAAGCGATGCCACATCAAGAGTTACAAGAAGTGAACCATGCGGAATTTAAGATCGGCTATATCAGATAGGAAGTGATTCGTGTCTTTAATGAAAGACGCCAGAGTTGGAGGTATTTGTTAATGAGGTTATCAACAAAGCGCGAAAGATCTGTCACAGTGCCTATTCCAGAAATAATGGGACGCCCAGGGTTGTCTTTTTTATGAATTTTGGGTAACAGATAAAAACGACCAGCAACCGGGCTGAGTGGGAGGAGCGATTTAGCAAGATTCGAAGTTATATTCCCTGTCTCTAAGAGGCTCTTAAGAGTATTTTCGATTGTGGCTTTGAATTCTAAGGTTGGGTCGTAATCAAGGCGCCTGTAGAAAGAACGATCAGCAAGTTGCCTGTGGGCTTCATTGACATAGTCACTGGTATTCATTATAACAATGGCGCCTCCTTTATCGGCAGGCTTAATAATAATATCACAACGCTCTCTCAGTTTATCAATAGCTGCGGTTTCATTACTAGAAAGATTTCTGCGGAAAGATCTGCGGCCTTGGTAGCTTTCGATAACATCCTGCTGTACTGCTTTAATGTAAATATCAAGGAACTTATCCCGTTGGGTTGGTGGGGTCAAATGTTTGCAGGAAGCGAGTAACGAAGGTTCAGGATTTGAAGCGGGACGGTCGTGAAAAAATTCTCGCAGCCGCATGCTCCGTGCGAAATTATCTAAATCTTTGAGTAACTGGAACTCGTTATAACGCCAGTGGCCGGGCAAAAACTTAACCCGCGCGACAAGACACTAGTTTCTGCGTCGGATAAATCTACGCTCGACAAGTTGACAATGTTTCCACTAGATAGGCGATCAGGTTTTGCGCTGAAATTAGGTTGACGACCAATCGGGGCAGATGCAGGGGGTACTCAATATTTAAAGGGGATATACCATCGCGCGATAACTTTTCTTGCCTTAGTTTCATTGATTTGTGCAATTTTTTCTGCCTATATGTTTCCAACGCGTCGCATTCGAATGGCGTTAGCTCAAATGCGCGTCGTAATTGGTTCTCTTTGTTAAGCAAGTCTTTACTGTTTGATTGGTAGTGATTAATAAGGACAGCTGCTAGTCCGAGAGAAGCATCCTTAGTATCTGCTCCACATTAGAAGCGTTGTTTAGCGGACATTTGGGAGTAGCGGGACTTACGTAAATTCTTAAACCTTTCGGAACTATACCATTGTCTATGTACGTCTTGAGAGTTGACGCATGCATTTCGTAACGAGTTCGCTTCTCGAGAACCTTCCGTATTCGTAAAAAATGGCTAGCTAATACTGAAGACAAAGTGTTACCAGATGTGGCGCGGCTAGTCACTTCGATGCCGCGGCTTTGGCGCCATCCTTACGGAGATTGTAGCGCGGAGCAAGGTTAGTAGGGCTTGACGGCTGCTGGTCTGGCTGGCCTGAAGAAGTCGATGGTCCCTCCTGCATGGGCTCTGCTGAAGGCTCGCGGACTAGTGGATGGCTGTTGGAGGTCACGGGGGGCTCCTTTGAGAGAGGTTTGATGACCTGGGCGCTGGTTACTTGAAGGCCTTTTGCTTGACGTTGGTTTGACCGGAGGCATTTTACTCGCAGGTAGCAGGTTCGGGGATGACGGGCCTCTGGGCGCACGCTTGGCCGTGGACACAATAGATGAGAGCCTCCGCTATTGTGGGAAACGATTCCGGGTTTGGCAGGAAGGACGTCTCACCCGCAGGAGAACACCAAGCTGAGGTAGACGGATCAAATCGTGCTTTAAAGCAGATGTGACGGATGTGGCTTGCCAGCAGTGTCCACTCCTTCAAAATTGGGGGTGTAAACCGTCAGCCGCGAACACACGCGCTGAAGGCAGCCATTCAATCCATGATCAACGACGAACACTTTCTTGGATTGTCGGCAGAAATCACGTAGAAGGTTTTTGAAAGAACAAGCCTCCTTGTTGCAGCGACGAACGATGCTGTGATTCTTGTAGTTATGGCGGCGATTAGTAGTCCTGGTTAGTAAAAAGGCTGGCGTAGATACGTTGTATTGCAGGCCGCTCCCTCGAAATAAATCCAGCAGACACACACACACAACTAAAAAAAAAAGAAAGATGCATTTATTCACAGACACCTATTTGTGTTGTCGTTGTACTTGATTGCTAGAGCGGATCTCAGCTTTGAAATTTCGTGTCAGTACTCCTTAAGCGGGTGCATTAGCCCTTCTCACGCCGATTCCTGGCCAATCCCCCCCGTGGGTATGTGCCATGTCAGCGGCCAGGGAGCGCGCCCCCTCTCCCCCCGTTGCCAAGGAGGACGAGGAGATTCCTGGCCAATCCCCCACGTGGGTATGTGCTATGTCAGCGGCCAGGCTGCGCGCGCCCATCTCCACGCGCGCGGACATCGCCGGTGGACGCAGGTTCAGGGTCGCTTAAGAAGTGCATTGCACTTAATAAAAATTTGGGTTTGCGTTGGCAGACACACTAGTACTGGCACTAATGTGAGCTTGTGAATGGTTAGTATTTGGCGCGTTTAAGGGGCGAATTTCATGTGCATTTCCAGATAATGGACAGCCATTAGTAATGGGGCTAACTTTATTCTTGCGGTTGTAGTCATTGCTAGGGATATTATCTCGGGAAAATTTCCGGACTTTTGTTTCGGATATAGCGGATGCCTTTTTGGATTTGTAGCTGCGTAGAAGGTCTGATTCTCTTTCGCTTAAATCCTTACTAAGAATTTCCTTTTCTTGGCGGAGGGAATGGGACATAGTCTCGTACTGATCTAGAATTATCTGCGTTAATTGCAAGGATGCGTTGTCTAGCACTTGTTGCCACTTTTTTGTTGGAAGGGGACAGTTCGGCAGTTGCAGGTCTCAGCCTAACCCTCAAACCCATGGGAGCTACTTTGGCAGACAAATACTGTGAAAGTGCGAAAACGTGCATTTGGGAACGTATGGGTTTTTCAGTAATCTTTCTTAATTTTAAGAAGTGTTTTGATACTGGGTAGGAAGCTGCATTACCGTTTTTTTTGGAGCCTAGTCACTTTGTCGGCGCAGAAGACACTTTCTTGTGGAGGTTGTAGGCTGGCTTTGGGGCGTCCGATAGCAGTGCGGATCCGATAGCAGATATATATATATATATATATATATATATATATATTATATATATATATATATATATATATATATATATATATATATATATATATATTACTCTGATGAAGGCAAGTCCCGTTGCCGCTACGTAAGTAAACATTGTTTGTTATTGTTCTTGCTGTGTATCCGACTCTTTACTATACTATTTCTGCGCGCTTTGTGAGTTTATCTTTCTCTAGATTTATATATATATATATATATATATATATATATATATAATATATATATATTATATATATATATATAACCACACGGTTCACACCCCTCCGCGTTTTGGTAACACCCCCCCCCCCCCAAATCGAAATTCTGGATAAATCCTGAAGCAAACCAAGCTTCTGCTTCTTCCATCCATTTTTCTCGACCGTGAGCTGTGGGAGGACCTGGTGACTAACAGCAATCTGGATGTCGAGACAATACTTCCTCCAGAGCGAAGGCTCCCACTCATCACATGGCTTTCTGAAATTGGGAACCACTCCCACTTCGCCGGCTCAATAAAACTTTTTTCACTTACTCACTTCCTCACTCGAGCGCGCCACCTTGGTGCAATTTGTTTAGCGAGAGTTGGAGTAAAACACGAGTGCCAGTCGTTTCACATTACCACGACGCGCCTGCAGTTGGAGCCCATGTACTGACAGCAGGCAGGCGCTCCCGAGTGGGTACTATTTCCCAATTAAGTAGCCTAATATGGCGACTAACAAATAAACGAACTTGTGTTATACTCATTGCTGTCCTTAATATAATGGCCCACCCGGGCACCGCCGGGTACTACCGCTAGTATTCTTATATAGTCACAGTAAATCCACCCGTCTAAGTCCGGCGTAATGTTCATACTTGTCAACAGTGTTGATAAAGAACAAGACATTACGCAAATATAAGACAAATAATTAATACAGAAGTGATATTTGCAGTGTTCCTTTATAAAAAGTCATACATGCTTGATTTTTGCGAAATTAAATACTTCATCAACTGCAGAAAAAAATCACTCCGCCGTCGCCTGTTGTCGCCCGCGCCACTATAGCTTCTAGCGCCATTCTGAGAAATCAACCGGCAACATTTCCGAAAGGTTCCATTAGATAGGTTCCACGTTCTGTTTGCAACGCACGTGGAGTAGGAAAACGCGGTTCTATAAACGTTGAAGTAGGGTGCCTCGATTCACGCGCGTCTTCGCCGTACGGCAGCGTTGGCATAGAGACACCCGGACTGGAGCAGTGGAACGCGGTAAATTTAAAACGATTTAAGGAAACGTTCGGCATCTTTACCTTGGGAGGAGCGCGGCGCAAGAGGAACAACATGATAGGTGGGAAAGCGAAGGGAGTTATTTACTTGGCAAAAGTCGGTAAATACAATCGTTTTTTTAATAAAATGGATTGTTGGGCGAGTTGGTTCATGGCTTCAAGAAAATTAAAAAGAGCGCAAAGGATGAGGACGAGAGCGCGCGTCCCGTCTAATGTGTTTCTTTGTCCTCGTCCTTTGCGCTCTTTTTAATGTTCTTGAAGCTATCGTTTTTTGTCGACATTTGCAAAGGAGCAGATACGCGGCCATTTTTTTGCTTGGGCGTTTTCCCAGCTGAAAGGGGTGCAATCCTTCGTCAAGCGCGTGAGTGGCTCTGCAATGCGTGCGAAGTTTCCGACTAAGCGCCGGTAGTATGCGCACAGTCCGAGAAATCTTCGCATGGCCTTCTTGTCTTTGGGTCTCGGGAAATTCGCTATGGCTGAAGTTTTTGCCGGGTCAGGCAGGACTCCTGCGTTGACGACGTGGCCCGAAAACTTGAGCTCCTCGTACGCGAAACTGCACTTTTCAGGTTTCAGCGTTAACCCCAACGTACGAACGGCCTCGAGTACAGACTCCAACCTTGCAAGGTGTTCGTCGAAAGTCCGGGCGAATACCACAACGTCGTCGAGGTATGCGAGGCAGGTGTGCCACTTCAGGCCAGCTAGCACCGTATCCATGACTCTTTGAAACGTTGCTGGTGCCGTGCACAACCCAAAGGGCATCAAGCTTGAACTCGTATAGGTCGTCCAGGGTTATAAATGCAGTCTTCTCTCGGTCTCTCTCGTCCACTTCAATTTGCCAGTAGCCGGTCCCTAGAGGAGCAGGAGAAAACTTTATTCCAGCAAGTGGTCAGAGAAGCGCGGTGGCCACCGGCCTAATGCTGGTAGCGACTTCGGTGGCTCTTTTGACCAGGACTTCTTGTGTAGCCCGGTCGGAGCTACCCAACGCCTCCCTCCACTGCTCGCTGCTGGTGATTAGAGGGAAGGGGTCTTGGGGGCACTGCCATATGGAATGACTTAGTGAGGCGTGCTCCCCACACAGGGGGCATGCTGACGAAGTGAATTCTGTCGGATGGATGTGGTGGAGGCGAGCTCTGCTTGGGAAGGTTTCCGTTTGCAAGAGCCGCCAAATACGCGCCTAGCTTATCGTAAGGGATGGATCAGGCGGTGCAAATTGTCGACGCGAGAGGCGGTAGTGCTCTTTTATGTCAATAAATGTGATCAGTCGGTCTCTGGCGGAGCGCGCCCCGTGGTGAGGAACGATACTCACGCCGGCTCGGTGTGTGAGTTCGCGAGCCATAGCGTGTGTAGTTTCATCCCCCTCCATGCCAGTGCGGGCTGGGGTCCATATGAGCTCCACTGAGTCCTCTGGTGGATTTGTTTGAGAATTTTGAGCGCCGTGGGAGAGATATGTCCCCGGGCAAAATTTTGAACGGCCGTTTTCGAATCTGTGATTATAATTACCGGATGTGGCCTATGTGTGAGGGCTAAGGCAACTGCCGCCTCTTCCGCCACAGGGTATTCCTCTTCCGCCACAGAGCAGTGCTTTTTTGACCGGTGATCGCGATAGCGTATGCCCCGTGATGCCTGTAGTCTGCTGCATCAGAGTATACTACTTCCGAAATATTTCTGAGCTGCCTGGCGAGAGACCGGGCTCTTGCTTTGCGTCGTGCCGAATTATGTATAGGAAGCATGTGCCTAGGTAGAGGCTTTACGATTATTTGCTGAATTATATCAGCAGGGATAGGTAATGACTCCTGAGTCTGCTGCGAGACCGCAATGTTTTGCCGCGAGAGAATCTGCTGTCCCGGTCGAGTGAGCTCTAAGCGTGTTCTTGAGAGCAAGGTGAGCTTCAATGAGCTCTTCAGCGGTATTATACACTCCGAGTTTGTTCAGCTTGTCGGTGGACGCGTTGGTGGGAAGTTGAAGGGCAGCCCTGTATGATTTCCTAATGAGGCCAATTATTTTATCCAGTTCCCTTTTACTGGCTCTAATGTAAGGTAAAGTGTAGAAAAGTCGGCTAATAAAGAAGGTTGGATAAGCCGAAGCCCACCTCCCTACGTGCTCATCGCCAGCGTTCGATTGTGCGCTTATCGTGATCATCTCAATTTCGATTTTTTGAGGAGAGCAATGAGCTGGTCCACGTGGGAGCTCAGCTGCTTAATGACCTCCTAGTTAGACCTGTTCTGCTGCATGGTAAGGCCCAAGACTTTAATTTTAGGGACCTGCGGGACCGTGCGGCCCTGCAGCTGGATGGTGATTTGGGGTGTCGTAGCCGTTCTTTTCTTTGGTGGAAGCACCAGTAACTCGGATTTGGTAGGTGAGCACCTAAGGCCAGGCATGCCTGTTGTGATACCACATCTGCTCCTGCTTGGAGGGTGCTCTCAATGCGTCCATCGCTTCCCCCAGCCACCCATAGGGTGATATCGTCCGCGTATACACCAAAACGGAGATGCGGGATCCGCCTTAGTGCATGGGCGACCAGCAGGAGGGCCAAGTTGAAGAGAAGGGGGGAAATGACCGCCCCTTGAGGAGTGCCCCTACTAGCCAAGTCGTACAGTCCACCCTCGTTTTGGCCTATTCGGATAGTACCGGCGCAGCCCGTTGGCTTTTCGATGGCTGTATAATGTCGTCGCCGAGCATGTCGTCGACTTGAGTCCGGATGGCTTCCCGCTCGTGTGGAGAGACGCGGTACGGTGACTGTCGGGTGGGTCGTGCTCCATCTTCGGTTATTATTTGGTGCTTCGCTAGAGGTGTCTGACGTAGTTTCGACTTCGACGAAAAGCACTCTCTTTAGCGAAGCAGCAAATCCAATAATTTCTTCCGTTCTTCTTGTGGTAATGCCGGATTCACGTCGAAGGGATTCGAAAGCTTGAAGGTATCTTCGGGTGCGCTTTCAAAGTTGGAAACCGCGATCACGTCACTTGCTTCTTGCGTTTCTTCGAGGAACGCAATTGCAGCGCCTCTGTTGAAATGCTGGTACTCGTCGGTGAAATTAGTGACCAAAACTTGGGATTGGCGTTGCTTAATGCGCGCAATGCCTCCTTGCGACGGAGACACCGCGGTCGAGGAGCACCTTTGGTCACTCCCTACGATAGCGTCGGCGTCAGGAACAGCATCTTCACATAGACGGTGATCATCAAGCTTGCGCGGGGTGGCAGGGTGACATGATCATCGCGATCCTTACAGCAGCGCGGTGTTCGGTGTTCGGTTCCGGCGTCATGGAGTGATCGGAGGAAAAAGTTATGGACTTGGCCTGACCAATTATTGCACCGTTGTCCGTCAAAAAGTCCACTCCATGAATTACGTCGCGGGAGCAGTTAGGTAAAATTACGAACGCCGCAGGGTACGTTGTGCGTTTATGGTGACGGTGTACTTTTTATGGTGTACTTGGTTTATGGTGTACTTGGTGTCCGGAATGGCCTCCTGCTGGGCGAATGTGCGGACCGTCCTATCTGGTCATAACTTTCTTCAGCTTAGACGTAAATGGTCCGCTCATGACTGAGTAGTCGGCTCCCGTGTATATGAGGGCGACTACTTCAAAGCCGTCGACGGACAGCTGAACCTCGGAAGCTGCCTACTTATAATTCCAGGTGCGTCGTGGCGTCGTATCTCGGCTTGTGCGCGTTGACGGTCGGGCACTGTGCGTCGTGGTCTTCGTCGTATTCTCATCAGCAGGTTCAGTCATGTCGGGTAAGCGTCGCGCCGTTTTGCTGTCGTCATGTTCGGGAGTCACGTCAGTGGTAGATCGGGTCGTCGGGGCATGTCGTGAATCATGGTCTTCAGCGAGGCACTGCGTCGTTGGAGGGTTTTCGTTTTTCCGCCGTTGTGCAACTTCACCTCCAGAAGTTTCTGCCTTTAGTTTTCTCTGCGTGGGCTGGGGGACCTTCCACGCATGAAGTCAGCCTTCCTACGGCGGCTCGGCGATTGATATGGCTAGGGGACGGCGAACGGTTTAAACGGGCTCGGCCACGGCTGGTCTGAGATCGGTAGCCGTCGATCTCACGTGGCCGTTGCCCAGGGAGAGGGCGAGGTGGGTCGACGGAGAAATCACGCAGTCTGAGACTCTTGTATGGGCAACGACGATAGATGTGATAGACCTTTCCGCAGTGTTAGCACAGCGGACGATTATCGGCGGTTCGCCAAATGTCGGTCTTGCAGGACGTCTGGTTTTGGGCTGCGGACGGCGGCTACAGTGGGGTCGGAGGCGACAGTGGACGGCGGTACGGCGGAGCTTCTTGACGACGGGTTGGAGCGGGGCGGGGTCGACGAACAGCCGCAGAGTAGGTCATAGCTTGTGGCTCGCGGTTGGCTTCGGACGGAATAGAAGTTCCCAAAGCGTGTTGGATTTCTTCCCAGATCCCGCCAGTGAGGGAAGCGTCTTGAGACTGTGGCGTCGTCGGGAAAAGTTTCGCAGCTCCTCCCTCACCACTGCACGAATCGTATCGCGTAGTGTGTCGGAGTTAATACCACCGCCACCAGTCGTCTCCGAAACCAGCGCATTTATTGGGCGGTCGTACTGCCTCGTCAGGCGATCGGAATAGCGCGGCGTCTGCTCTGCAGGCTTTTATCTTTCGGCGTGAGTGTTTCTCGAACCATCGATTTACATCTATACTCGGGGACAACTTTCTGTGGCAATGGAGAGAAAGCTACGGGATGGGGGGCGAAGTGGCCGGCCGAACCACGACATTGCGCTGCGCAGTTGGAAGTAGTTCTACAAACATTATTCAATGCGGATAACCTATGCAATTCAAAAATATATATATTTATTTTTTTTCTAGCCTTGCTTTGACAATGCGAATAAATGGCCAGAATATAATCGCCAGTAAGCGTTACTTTTTTTTAAATTTTCGGTTTTGTTGGTTGCGGAAATTACCACTGGTGGCACGACGGTTCTCTTAAAAAAATGGCGTCTTCATCGACTGCAGCTACTTTTCCGTCCGATAGCCCGCCAGTCAATTCGCCTCAAAGGATTTTCAAAAAGCTTTAGGGACGCAGCCCCTAACGAGCCCCGCGCACGGTGATTACGGTGAAGTGCGCGCGTCGTAACAGCGATAGTGGCGTCAGTGCTCATAGCCCTGCGACGCGTGTGTGATTGAACAGTGAGACGGGACAAATACGTGTAGTGCGCAACAACCCGAACTTTGCGCACAACCAACGGAGTGGCGTTCAAGCGGCGCTCACAAGGAGACCGGGGGGGAGTGCGCACCGGGGTCACCACGCGAGAGCGGCTGCTATCCGCGCGCTGCGGCGGGACCGACGGGCGGCCAGCCACAGCAATGACGCCCGGAAGCGAGGAGCAACCAGCGTCCGCGGCGGACGCTCTTTTCCCGTCGTCGGCCCAAGTGACTGGAGACGTCGTCGTGAGTGTACGGCACCACGCTGTAACTTTCTGGACAAGCAGGGCGTCAACCGCCGCAGTGTTTTCTTTACGCGGTTTCCGTGATTGCTTGCTGTACTCTTTTTATATTGCTCTCAACTTGCTTTGTTTGTTTTTTCCTACCTTGGTTTTCCCGGAATAAACCGGTGATTTGTTCTCATGCGGATCGGCGTTACTTCGTCGGGCGGGTTGGGGCTCGCGAACCCTTTATGCTCGAAGGGGGATCCTTCAAGCTTCACAACCAAAAGCTGTCAAACCAGACCAAACACTTCCGGTGTGACTGACCTTAACAGCGTAATTGAAGAAGTAAAGGGAACTTTTGTCAAAAAAAAAACACTTCCGGTGTGACTGACCTTAACAGCGTAATTGAAGAAGTAAAGGGAACTTTTGTCTCTCAATCCAAAGGATTAAATTTCACTCTAGAAAAGCCGCGAGGAACGGTAATTCAATTCCTGGATTTGGAACTAGAAATTGCTCCTGATCACATCTGTTACATGTACAACCCAAGAACAAAAAAGTGCCTTCTTCCCTTTGACAGTGCCCATTCAAAGTTAGTCAAGAGGGGGGTTGCGACAACCTGTCTTCAAGCTGCACTCGTTAAGTCGTGTCAGCATAAAATCGACGTCAGCTTTAAAAATCAGACTACGCGCTTAACAAACGCTGGGTATCCTGCAGCTTTTACCAAAAATGTTTGTGAAAGCCTCCTTCAAAAGGTGAAAAGAAAGAAAAAAGGGCGTGCTCAGTTGGAAAGGAACACAACGCACGTTATTCCTTATTTTCACCGCATTTCGCATAACGTCAAGGAGGCTGCGGCGAGATATAAAGTGAACGTGTTGTTTTCCGCCCCGTGCAAACTGGAAAGACTGTGTCCATGATGGAAAAGAAAGAAACCAAGCGCGGTTGCACAAAGAAACATGAAAAACGTTACACTGATTGCGTGCGCAATGTTGTGTACGAGATACCACTGCGCTGCGGTTTTTCATATATCGGACAGACAGGCCGATGCTTTAATGATAGGGCACGTGAGCACCAACTTGCTGTACGTAGCAATCTAAGTGGTCACATGAACGACCATTGTAAAAGATGCGGGTGTGAGCCACTACTAGATAAAACCAAGTTCCTCAAACGAGCCTCTGATAAAACAGAGAGAGAGATTATCGAAGCATTTTACATAAACAAAGCGGGTAAAAAATGCATTAGCACACCATCATTGTCACTGTACGATAAAGAGATAAAATTTTTACAAGGTGTCCTTTAACCAGTTCCCTCCACTATCAAATGTGCTTTTCTTTTTACTTCTTCATGGTTTTAAGTTTCGTATGTGTTTTTTTGAGATATAAGCATGCTTGGACGCTCTGAAATAAACAGTTGGAAGTCAGCGCCCGTCTACGTCGTTTGTGTCTCTCGTCTTTCGTCCTGTCAGTTCGCGCTGTTGAAGTTTCTAGATCATGAACCAACTAAATCGCACCAGAGTCTTGTCAGACCAAGCAAGTTGTCTGCAACATGTACGCCCTAGTGAGACTGAAGCAACCAGGACTCTCCGTCGTTTCCGCATTTCGTTCGGTTAGCCAGCTTACCGGCGTAAGCGAGCGTACGGTCGCACGGCTCAAGAATGAGGTTTTGCGTGGCACCCTGAAGTCCCCAAAGCGCAAAAGGCTTCGTTTGTCGACTGGGAAACCGCCTGCAGTTACAGGACAGACAAGAGTACAGCGGTACGACAGCTTCACCCTTGCTGCTGTCCGACGGAAAGTGCATCAGTACTTCATTCGCAACGAGGCTCCAACTGCAGAAAAGATCCTCAGCGATGTGACCAGCGACCCCGACATGGGGCTGGAGCGAGCACCATTTCTTTGACAATATCAAACATGGTTGCCCTGGCAACAAGGCACAAACCGCTCTAGAAGTCAGTTACGGTTGCGTGATCTCGGTTCAGCTTGGGGCCCCACCTCGCGGCATATGGGCACTGCAGGCATACTACCATTTCTTTCTCTATGATACTACTCACTCCCATTTGGAAGTGCGAGATGCGTTTGGCATTACAGGAGGCGATGGTGTGTGTGTTGTGTACGCCTTTGTTTCGCGATGAAATGCGACGTTGTGCTTCTGCGGGTGGATAGTGCTTCCCATGGTCTGGATTATCTTTCTCAAGAGGCGTACTTCTCAACCTCGCATGGGGTATGTGCAGTGTGCGTGGCTAAAAGCCATCTCGGCTTGTGCGCCAGAGTTAAGTGAATTGCTGTTCGTCCCCGCAAACCGCGCGCGAGGTGAGTGCCGAATTTACGACGGGCAGGAGGCAACCCATCCTCTGTCAATCGTGGTTCAGACTTTCAACGCATGTTGTGACGTTGTGTTCGTTCGAAACGCATCTCTGGATTGTTTGAAGTTGAATAAACTGTATGCGTCAAACCCGGGCATTCGGCTCAGGGCGTTCTTTGCGATTGTACGAAAGAAGTTCCACGGGGCTTCAACGCTTTCTTTATGGAACGTACTCAGGTAAGAGAATATTCATGTCGTGTTATGGCCGTGTTGCATTCAATACAAACGGTTAAGAGTTTGTTTACACTTGTTTCGTTTGTCGTAAAATGTCCAAGCACTCCGGCACTCCGCTGGCAGATCAGCCGGCGAGCCGACGCTGAGCAGACGACTCATCTCTTTGCCGGAAGTGCGTGAAAAAGCCGCCCAATAGCAGGATGTCTAGCTCATGACGAACATCTGGGAATTGATGATGTAGACATGTGAAGATGGCGGCGTCCAAAAACACGAAGGAAAGGGTGAGAAAAAAGCGACAAACTTTGCAACAAAAGTGTGAGCTTTCCGCTGCGCGTAAAAGAGTAATACTTGGCACAGATGATGTTGACGACCCAATCTAACGATTGCGCTAGTCAATTTAGTGTGCTCAAAACGCCTTTCAGGGCCCCTTTAAGAGCAGAAAAATCGTCCTTCTATCTCAAAAACGTAGGCCGTTTTTCGATTGAAACTTTAGGTGAGGGTTAGAATGGGCAAATTGAAGGCGAATCAACAGCTTAGAAGACGACATCGCACCGAGGAATTAGCGACGAAGCTGTTTTCGCTTCGAAGCGGGAGGGCAGGGCGACGCCATGTTAGTCAAATCAAACCGGAGACAGCAAAGGATGATGGGATAGAGTGCTGGGCTCCGTGGGCTCAAGTCATGGCGGGACTCGGCTTCACAAATGTGACGTCAGGGCCTCTCCTAACCTTTTCTTTCCTCCATGGGCCGGCCGAACCACGACATTTCGCTGCGCAGTTGGAAGTAGTTCTACAAACATTATTCAATGCGGATAACCTTTGCAATCAAAAATATATATATTTATTTTTTTCTAGCCTTGCTTTGACAATGCGAATAAATCGCCAGAATATAATCGCCAGTAAGCGTTACTTTTTTTAAATTTTCGGTTTTGTTGGTTGCGGAAATTACCACTGGTGGCACGACGGTTCTCTTAAAAAAATGCCGTCTTCATCGACTGCAGCTACTTTTACGTCCGATAGCCCGCCAGTTAATTCGCCTCAAAGGATTTTCCAAAAGTTTCACAACCAAAAGCTGTCAAACCAGACCAAGCAAGTTGTCTGCAACGTGTACGCCCAAGTGAGACTGACGCAACCAGGACTCTCCGTCGTTTCCGCATTTCGTTCGGTTAGCCAGCTTACCGGCGTAAGCGAGCGTACGGTCGCACGGCTCAAGAATGAGGTTTTGCGTGGCACCCTGAAGTCCCCAAAGCGCAAAAGGCTTCGTTTGTCGACTGGGAAACCGCCTGCAGTTACAGGAAAGACAAGAGTACAGCGGTACGACAGCTTCACCCTTGCTGCTCTCCGACGGAAAGTGCATCAGTACTTCATTCGCAACGAGGCGCCAACTGCAGAAAAGATCCTCAGCGATGTGACCAGCGACCCCGACATGGGGCTGCCGAAGCTGAGTGTCAGAACGATGCGTCGGCTTCTGAATGACATTGGATTTGCTTTTCGGAAGCGAAAACGTAACTCTGCGCTTCTGGAAAGGGATGACATCATCGTGTGGCGGCGGAAATATCTGCGGACCCTTCGAGAAATGCGAAAGCAGAAACGGTACGTGGTTTCGATTTGGCGGACGGATAGATAAACGTCAATTCCTGCGATTAAAATAAAAATTTCGTATGTAACATTATTTGACAGTTGAAATGTAACAAGCAAAAATAACGATGGAAGTTCTCGTAGAGCCAAATATTTTATTGCTGAGAGGTACTTATCAACACCGCTCCACATGCATACTGGCGTTCACTTTATATTTTTCATGGAGTTTTTCTGCCTCTTGTTCGTATTTTGCATGCTACTCTGGTTCAGCAAGTGAAGGGACAAGTATGCATCGACATGTTATAATATTGTATGGATAGCACTCAGTGAGTGGATTTCGTTAGCCATGTGGGTGGTGTACGTTCTGCGAACATTTTTTATTTTGGTGTTTTGCGGCGCCACCAAAAACTAAACATGCCTGCCTGCGTAGTAGAATGACGTTAGGTGCAAGCAATAAGTGCCTTCTCTGTCTTTACTAACCCTTCTCCCCAAAGAAAAACTGACGCGTATTCCCTTCATTTTCGCAGGACTATATACTACCTCGACGAGACTTGGGTCAATGCTGGGCACAACAAGGTCACGGTGTGGGAGGACACCACTGTGTCATCCCGTGAACATGCCTTTCGCAAGGGTCTAACTACTGGGCTTCGTGCACCAAGTGGCAAAGGTGGTCGGCTCATCGTCCTTCATGCTGGAAGAGAAGGGCTTTGTGTACGGGGCATGTCTCATTTTCGGCGTGTCAAAGAGTGCTTCCACTGACTACCACAGTGAAATGGATGGCCCACGCTTTGAGAAGTGGTTCGCAGAACAACTTCTACCCAACATTGAGCCACGCAGTGGTTATAATCATGGACAATGCTCCGTACCACAGTGTTCGAACCGAAAAGCTGCCCTCGACGTCGTGGCGCAAGGCCGACATGCAGTCTTGGTTGACTTCAAAAATGACCCGTGGCGTGATGAGCAGTTGAAACCCGAGCTCCTTCGGCTGGTTAATGAGAACAAACACAAGTTTTTTGGATACCAGATTGAAGCCCTGGCCAGAGTTGCTGGTCATTTGTTCGGCTTCCTCCTTACCACTGTGAATTGAACCCTACTGAAATAGTGTGAGCCAGGTTAAGGGTATATTGCTGCCAACAACACTTCTTCACTCTCGCTGAAGTTGAACAACTACTCAACGAAGCCCATCGCCCTCGTGACCTCGCGAAAACTGGGTGCCGGGACTGCGCTCATGTGTGCGCGTCTTGAGAAAAGAGGCCTGGGAGAGGGATGGTGCAAATCGACACCAGAATCGACAACGTCGGGATTCCGCTAGGTTCCGACTCCAGCAGCTCTAGTGACTGCACTGACAGCGAAATGAGCGGCGTAGAGGAACTGTGATGAAACCGGTGTGCGCTGACTTATGTGGTGCTGGTCGTGTGTGGCGAGTGACAAGGTGCTTTGTTTACGGTTCTGGTGACCGGAAGCTTGGAAGTACGCTCGTTGGTGTGCTTTTGTGTGGCAACTTACAGAGCCCCCTGTTTAACTTTCGGATGCCCAGTAGCTGGAAGTACGCTTTATAGGTTATGTGGTGCTGGCCTTGTGTGGCATATGACGAGGTACTTTGTTTTCCTTTCTGTTGGCCGGAAGCTTGGAAGTACGCTCTGTTGGTGTATGTGGTGCTGCTTGTGTGCAACAACTTACAGGACACCTTGTTTGCTTTTCTGATGCCCTGCAACTTAGGAGGTAGCTGCTCATACAGTGCTAAATTTGTGCAGCACCAGGCAATCATTTGGAGTGCTTGTTGCTTGTTGTCAGTATGCGAATTATTCTTCAGGTGGTCGGTTGTGGGTGGCAGCTAAGATGCACTTGCTATACCTTCGTCATGCATAAAATGAAACCTGACGACGAAACGCTGGTAGCAAGCAGTGAGGAGTGGCACGTCACATATCCTGTTTCACTCAGAAGAAATGCAATTGGAAATTTGATTACAACCCAAGAGGTTGTAAACAGCCTCTGCAAACAGCAGTTACCTGTGCATGAAATGACAAGACTGGAAGAATTATTTTACAAGAACTGCGAGATGGTAGTGACATCCAGAAATGCATTGTTGAGTTGTCTATCATTTGTAATTATTTCAGTCATCTGAAAAAAATATACTACCATCAGTTGCACATTGTAAGTGAGGTAATCATTTGTACTCACTTGCTCATATTTTGTTGTCTTTTCGACTACAGAGGGTAGATTGCTGAAGTAAAAGACCATGTCCGGCTCAATAATTTCTTTTAAATGCGATTTACAGGGTTAAATGGCGAGGAGTAATACGAATCGTCAATGCCTCACTTACAAATGTCGAAACGCTGTGGGTTTCCTTGCTAACAGCCTTAGCTTTTGTAAAACTACTACATTCCCGAGGCCCTGGGATATGAGGTCGAACACCTGAAAGGTAACGGCACGCTCTCATGAACAGAAATTTACAGAAATGTTTACTGCCATGGGGATGGGCAGTGTCACTTTGTCATGCCTGTGGTGCAATGTCTTGTACATCTATGTTTTTCACATTTATCATGAAGAAATTACTGTACAGTGTACTCAGTGACTGTGAATAACTGCTAACAGAGCCAGAAATGTTTGTTTCGAAATACGTGGCTGCGTGCCTTTGAGTGCTCAAGTGGGCTTGAATATGTGCTTGAAAGATGGGGCCATGGTTTTAAAGGTTTACTCCTGTGACTGGCGTTCGTGTGCATGTTTGTGGTTGTGTGACTACTTGGAGTGGCTTCCCAGATTTTGTCCAGCTGATTATGCAGGAAATAATAAATGAAACAAAACAGATTCTTTCTTCTGCTTCAATTTTCACGTAGCACATATTATTCCTGCTGACTAATGCTCACGGTGTACCGATGTCAAACGGTTTGCAATTGGCGTAGCAGCCCTGAGTGTCGGTAGTGTTTCTGCTGGTTGTGGAATTGTGTGTGCCAACTCCTGGCCAAAGCCACAAATTGTACATTTTTGGCAATTTTGGAGCACTTTTGCGATGGTGGGGTGTCACGTCGACTCCCGCCAAATGAAAATTCGTGAATTGGACGGGCTGGACCATCACTGGTGAACCCACGTGTTGGGCTTGGGAACAAGTAAGAGCACGGTGAGGCCAACCATGAAATTTACAGCCATGAATACCAGTCAGCCTATTTTTTAATGTAGAGGCCTAGCCTAGGTCCCACAACATTGGATGTTAAACTGTACAAAGAAAGGAGGCTGTTGCAAGCCTAATTGGAACTGTTGGATGAAGAGTTAGGCAGCTACAACTCAGCCAAACGCGAAATTCTGTTGCCTGGTTGGAAGCCAAGTGAAATTCTGCTGACAGGCCCAGTTGGCGGTGTTCTGGATACGGGTTGATTTTTTCGGACAAGTGACCAAAGAAGTATGCGAGTGATCACACATTAAAAATGGAAAGGGGTGGCTTAACCACCAATCTGAGACCGGCTCGATATATTGGCGTTTGGCAAAGTTAAGCTGATGCAATGTACTTGACGATGTCAGTGACCCACTTACTGCAAAATGTTCAGTGACCAATTGTTTTTAAACTTTACGACCAGCGCTAACTGTGCAGGTGTTTAGACAGCGTTACGTTTTCATCCGTCCAAGTGCTGACACGCCTTTACGCTGTAAATAGGCAACTAGCCAGTGAAGTACGACTGCTATCCTAAGGTATGAAACCTGCGCCACAGTAGTATAGCGAGGACATCGCCCGAAAGCCCGCTGTTCATCAAAGATATTGGAATAGGAAGGGCGTGGCGATTTGAGCGCAAGATTCATGGTGTCTGCAGCGCGAGCTTCCCCTATACGCTTTCCGAGTTGCGGGTCACCGAAACTTTCTTGGGGCTGCCTAACTCAGCGCGATCCAAATGGGATTTCACTTCGCGCCGTAGTGCCGTGTGCTGCCCTAACTGGTATAGCGACGCCTGCGCTATGTAAGCACGCTACACGTGCGCGTTTTGCTGCCCAGTTTTCTTCCTAAAGAAGAGTTTAAATATCAGTGCCTGCCCTCAAAACTGCAGCGCTGACAAAATTAACGGCGTTTCTTCTGGCGTTCAGAGTTCGACAGTACCTTGTCCACGCTATAATATATTAAGTCGGTCCGAGTTCTCCAGTAATGCGTTGGCTTTTTGCTTAGAATCAATGAAACGTAGACAAGGACACGCCAATATGCCTGCATGATTGGTGATTGCGGTTCAGCGCACTCAACCAAAGAGCTCATGCGAAGAAACGAACTGTAGCAAATGCGTATGCGTCACGCCGAAACCGAAACCGAAACTAGTTTATTGGGACCTACTTTGGCGCAGTAACACAAAGCAGTCAGTCCCCCCCCCCCCCCCCCAGAGGTAGCTTTGTCTCCATTTGCACAGATAGTTGTCCCCGAGTATAGGACATTGTAGACCAAAAAGATTATTCGAGACTGGTGACGTTAGGGCGAAACGCTCTCCGTATCAGAATGAGATACCCGTGCGGCATAAAAATAAGAATGGAACACGCGCCTGGCTTGGGACGCAGATAACACAGCCGGTCGCGGCCGGGCAGTAAAAACAAAACATAAACAAACAAACCGAATGCCTAGTTCGCGGCACTATCTTCCCGGAAAGAAACACTCATACCAACCACCACGCAAGCAAACATTTCTTCGCTTCCTCTTCTATGTCGTTTTCCGCTCCGAGCTCACTGCGCGATAAAATAGAAGCTATGGGGCCAACTCTTGTCTTTATAGTGGGCAGAAACTGAGAGGAGTGTTGCTCAGGATACGTCGTCGCCGAACGTCATGCAGTACAACGGTGTAAGTAAATTCCACTTCTCATTATTGTTATTACGTCACCTGAACTATGTAGTCGCGTAAGCAAAAGTCTTCCCAGTTGTAGCGAAAATCCGCCGTGGAAATATTGCAAAAGCCGAACCTTTAAGGGCTTTATGGGGCGCATATAGTATGACTACATTCTTTCGGATTCACAACCTATCAGCGACATAACCGCATCGGTGATATCTCTGTGTAAAATATACTATTTGCGGTTGTAGTTTTACATTGTATAATACATTCTGCACAAAAACAATGTTTCTTGTGCACAGAGCCAAGTATGGTAGGTTCACGTTTCGAACGGTGCTACGTCAATTCCTCACACGTTTAAGGTGGGTTGACCTAAAAGACACTGTATTGTTGGTGTCATTCCAATCACTCCAAACTATAGGAATGGGAGAAAGAATTCACGTTTACAAACGAGATCAAGGCTCAATAATTTTGTTAGAGCCTTGAAAATCCTGTATGAGATTGGTGATCTTACAGATATTGCTTTAAGTCATGTACTATGTGGGACTTCACAACAAAGTGCAGTACTCCAATAATACTAGATTTCAGTGTACGAGTTGGATCTTGGGGAAACAAACGTGCATGTACTGGGCCAATCTGTTGCGTAGCAAAGAACGGCAAGTTTCTACACTACAAGTACCCATGGTTGTTTGCTAACGGTTGAAATATTGAAGAAAAGTGCAGGTCTAGAGAAACAGAGGGTGCGCTTTCAACGAACGCGTTTAAGCAAAATCTCAGTCAAATCTAGTGAAATTGGTAATGACTTTCATGCAAAACGAAATCACCGCTTTATTGTTTGCGATTGAAACGCGCAGTGCTTCGACATCTGCCGAGGGAGAAATCGCACCCGTTTTTATTTTATTCAGTACTCGTGACGTTAAAAACATTAGTTATTTGATATCTGCATTCGTAACTGTTCCAGATTGCCATACGTTGGAAGACGCATGCATTCTTTCTGTGGATCTGGGTATGTTCAACAGAAGGAATCTCGGCCTATCTGCCCTGCCAGCAAACCACGAACCGGACGACACTCCCCCGTAAATTCAAGAACTGCAACTTGAGCTTCGATGAAAACGGCCATCTTCACGCTCTTTGTAACATTCATGTCAAGCCACCTATTCCTAACGATCCTGCTAATACCGATATAATGACAATGGAGCAACTACTGGTTTCAGAAGATGCCGTTCGCCCTGTGTCTCAAGGATGTGCTCCAGTCTCCCTGTCTCTCCGACGGGTGCGATTAAAGAAATGGGACGACTTTCATGACCATTTAGATAGTAGCTATGATCACATCGAGATGGAAAAATGTAGCA
This sequence comes from Haemaphysalis longicornis, assembly GCA_013339765.2. Taxonomy (NCBI): domain Eukaryota; kingdom Metazoa; phylum Arthropoda; class Arachnida; order Ixodida; family Ixodidae; genus Haemaphysalis; species Haemaphysalis longicornis. Next base: position 207,323,407 of record CM023450.1, on the reverse strand, counting down.
ACCAGGGACTGCTTCTTTGGTTTGGAATGCAGAGAATCATGCGGCAGATGACATTTGACGTGACATTCGGCAAGCCCCCGCCGGTAGCTGTCGCCATGTGTGACAGCGAGCAGGTCAACCGAAGTGGCATTTTCAGCGTTTACAGCTTTGCTGACCCGTTACTCTACGCATTCCCGGGCCCGGAATATTTTCGTGCTCCCGCAAATACCACCATGCCCTGGAACATTTCCTTCTTCTCCACCGATGCAGTTATTACGTTGATGAGACATGGGAAGAAATCCCCACGGCGATTTTGGAGTTTGTCGCGGGTCACACCTATTAGGCATTTTGCGTTTACAGATGTAATTTCCACAAAATCTCCTTCAACGATATTCCTCCCATGAAGAGTATTCAGAATCTTGAATTTTACAATCTCCTATTAAGACCGTTCATCCGGAGGCGTTTGACCACATTACGTCGGTTCAGAAAATTTCGCTGACAGGCACGAAGCTCCCCCGGTATACCAGAAGCAATATTTTCTTGAAAACACTGGCATGTGTAAACATGTCCTGGACACAAATGTTCCTCCTGGAGTGGAGTTTAACTTTGGGCCCAGCAGCCGTAATAGAAAGAGCAGTGCTGAACAATTAATCACAAGTGCAGCAAGGTGACACTGTTACGTGATCGTGACCTATGTGGCTTCCCGAATTTGCATGAGCTACAATATGGACCCGGTGCGGCCTGAAGAATCTACTAGGCTCCCCATTTATATGCCTGAAAAAACTGCAGGTTCTTTCTTTGCAGGCAAACAAAATACCAGAGCTCAATGAAGGGACGCTGGCAGGTTTGACCAGGATATTAGTGTTGAAGCTGAACCGCAACCGCCTGACGGTCTTTCCTGGCACAAATATACTCATACAGTTGGTTGTCCTTGCGATTGGCTTGACATATCCTTCAACAGCATCAACAACTCCGTGTGGACAAACCTCTCAACAGTTCCCTAGATGAGCTTTTCGCCCAGCACAACGGGAATAAAGAAGTGGACACCGCCAACGTTTCTAGGATGACTAAACTAAAAATGTTGGATCTCAGCCATAAATGAGCTCGCATGGCTGGACAACGAAATGTTTCTCGACCTGAACGGCACAAAGAACGTGAGCCTCAGCTACAATCCCTGGGATTGCTACAGTGCTACCTCAACACCTTCACAACTTTGTGACAAACACCAAGTGCAGTGCGCGGAGTGCATGGCCTGCAAGGTTCCAGAGGAACAACAGGGATACCCGTTCGGAGCGTTGCATGGAGAGAGGAAGAGTGCGTAGGTGTGGACTATTATCGCGTGTACGTTGTTCCGGGGATACTTTGTATCATCGTTTTCCGCCACGCTTGTTTATGGCGCTTACAAATCCCGCTGGTACTTCATATATATATCTTTGTACCTTAAGTGGCATCAAAGGCTACAGGAGGCAAGTGAACGTGGGGACTTACGCATGGGACGCTTTCGCATCCTACCATGCCTCTGACTCGGATTGGGTTCACGACGTTCTGCTGCCCAAACTGCGAAATCGCCTCTCCTCAAGTTCGACTTTGCGTTGCGAGAGGGACTTCATTCCGGGTACTCCCATCACCGAGAATATATGCCGAGCCATTTCGCAGAAGCCGCGTCTCCCTCTTCGTGCTGAGCCCTGAATTCTGCCGAAGCCGCTGGTGCATGTTTGAACTGAGCCTCGCGCAACACAGGTTGTCTGACAGCGAACGTCAGGACGGATTGATCTTCATCAATAGGAGCATATCCCCGAATGTGAAATGAGCGACATGCTGCTGTTTCTCACAGAATCGAGAACCTACATAGAAGTGCCCCCGTCAAATGCAACTGAGAGGCGGAATAACCTTTTCTGGTTGCAACTCCAAGCGGCTTTGCAGCGATAGAATTCTAACAGAAGCTGGGATTTTAACAATAAATAGATAAAAGGTACTGCAAATTTGTCTTTGTTCCTGTGACTTAGAAATTCCCCTAAAGTCTTGTTTGTACCCATAATACCGTTACGCGCTCAGTTTATTTTATAGCCCCGTATTTATGATATGTTTGGTTCATTGCATGCAAAACCATATGAACAATTTGGCAGTGTCGCCTCAGTTCATACTATTCCAATTTCACTCCCGTTTCAATTTCACCATGCAATACTCTTACGTTCTACAGAACCGAGGAGGTTCTGGATTATATGAGCCGTGTGAAACGCGAAGCCAACTTTTGGCGCTTGTATTCGCAAGGAAACCGGCCCGCGGAAAAAAAGAATTCTTGTAAATTCGCTCCCTCTATTCAGTTCATTTTATTTAAGGGAGCTAGTTTTCGGCACTATACTCGGTTACAACTCAAAGAACGGCACCACCTCATGTAGTGTATCACTCCGCTAAATGCCGGGACCCGTGACGTCAGTGCTCGTGCGTTTTGGCAAGGGGTTTGCTATGAATGCGTGATATCGTCTTGCCTTGTCTCACGCAGTTGTTTGTTGTCACTGGAGTCGTTTGTAAGCATATTAAGTCCAAAAATCACGGGAACGGCTCACGCAATGTTCAAAATATTCCCAGTAAACGCCCTACTTGCGCCGCGCGGAGAAACATCCGGCTACGGTGATAAGGCACAGCGGCAACTTTCCGGTGCCGTTCTTCAGTTGTCACCGAGTATATGTTGAGCTGTATCAACTTGCGCAGTTACGAAGGTCGCATAACTTTGGAGTAATATGGACATACCCTACGTACCTACTGTAGAAATTTAAGCTGGTAATTTCTTTACAACTGAGGTCATTTTAACTGTAAACAACATACAACTGAAAATACTTTATTGAGGCATAGCGTTTTGTGCATGTGCGTTACATATGGTTCACAACCTATTAGTATCCTAACCTTATTTCTGTTGAGCTCGTAGCCTGACACAGCTAAATTACGAATAACCAGAAGGATATTTGGGTTAAGGGCCCATTTTGTCTTCTAGTTTCTTGTGTGAATCTGCAAGAAAGAGAAGTTGAACGTAAGGCTGTCATACGGGGCCATGTATTATGGGTGGAGGCAGGAGGGGATATAGAAAAAAAAAACACTAAAGTGAAGCATCGTTAGTCGATTGCCGCAGCATGCCGCTAGTTTTAACAAAACGCAGTGGCGTAACTAGATAGGACGCCGCACATGGCTAATTTATTTTCTCGCCCCACATATTGATAATGATTGTGATTATTATTATTATTATTATTATTACTATGAGTATTAATATTATTATTATTATTATTGTTCAGGACTGTAATTCTCTTCAGGCTGATATCGTGTCATTCCATCGTTGGTGCACCAAAAACGACTTAATTTTGAACCCCTCAAAAACGAAAGTTGTTTCCTATAGTAGGAAAACTCAACAGCTGCAATACTCCTATAAAATAGCAAGCACTGCACTGCCGAGGGTGACCGAAATTCGGGACTTGGGAGTACTATTTGATTCTTCTCTGACTTTCTCTTCCCACGTTACACAAATTACCGGACGCTCTCTCCGATGTCTGGGTACTGTTTGCAGGTATTCTAGAGAGTTTAAAAGTCATCTTCCTTTCTTAAAGTTGTATTCGGCTCTCTGCTTACCTCTTCTCGAATACGGTTCTGTTGTTTGGAATGGAACTTGCAAGTCCAATAGTGACCGCATCGAAAGGGTTCAAAATAAGTTCCTTTCTATCTTTAGGCACCGTTTCCGTCATGTACAAGAAGACGCAAACGGCAGCATGTCTTGTCTCAAAAGTATTCCTTCCCTTTGGTGTCGACGAATGAGAGCTGACATTATCTTTCTTTATAAACTTCTTCATGGTGATATTTTGTGTGATGACTTGGTTGCACTTATCAATGTCAAATTGACGAACAAACGTTACCGAACATTTCAAACTTTCAAAACAGATCCTTTAAGTAGACGACGCTCGTGCATCTGCAGAATACAATGTGCATATAATGAATATTCCGATCGTCTTGATATATTCCAGAGCTCTTTGTCTTTGTTCTCTAATGATTTGAAAACTGTTGTAGCTTAAGTGCCTTTATGTCATTTATGTGCCGTATTTCTGTTCCGTATTTATTTTATGCAAATCATCATCTTGCTTGTTTGTTTTTCACTTTTCCTGATTTTGTGTTGCTTGAATTTCTGTCGGTTTAGGTGTCAGTGCTTGTAACGCTGAACTTCGTTTTTCCATTTTGAAACTTCCTAACATTTTGTTACAAAACCTTTGTTTTATGTGTATAATCTATCTCCGTCATGTTCATTGAGTATTTGCTTGTGTATTTTCAATTTTTCACGTGCCTTCAACGTTTTGCTGGCCGGGTGTCATGGCTTCTAACACTAGGCTTCCTTTTTTTTGCTGTTTTGCTTTCTGGGATCTCTGTAACTATTTTTACCTTATTGTTTCTTTCATATATATGGTTTTCTGTGTTGTGTTGTCTTGATTTTAGTTTGTTTTTATGAATGCTTGTATATGGTGTACCAGTACCAAGACCCTAGGGTTGTTCCTGGGCACCAAAAATAAAGGTTGATTGATTGATTGATTGACTATTATTATTATTATTATTATTACATATAAGCTATCTTGATTCACTCCGTTTCCGTGGCACTAAACTTTGTTAACATTTATGTATATTTGAAATTATCTGTGTATGACGACCACTGGCGTGATGTCACATGCCTTAATGCAAGGCACTGTACTTGTTTTTGTGTATGTGCGTGTTTGTGTTTTCTGTGGTTGCATGTATATTCTGGTGTACGACAGTGTGTAATTTTGTGTGGGTGTGTCAGTATCGATGTCCTTTAATTGCATTACTTGGGAGGTGTGGCCAACTTACATTGCCTGTTTTTTTCTCTTCGTGCGCCAGCACAAATGCCCTCCGGCTGTTCCTGGGAGCGTTAATAAACGATTGATTGATTTATTGATTATTCTTATTATTATTGTTACAAAGGGAGCGGGCGTGCGGCGTGTGTGGGTGCGTCTGATTCACGTCGCATCTCCGTGGTCCAGCGTTCGAAACGTCCTAGGCACATCTTGTGTCAAAACTGTCCCCTTGCACCACCTCAGAGCAACTGATGGAGCACCTGTCGACAGTGCACGTCGTACCCCTGGCTTTCCAGCGGCTGAAAACTAAGTATTTCTCGTACTCCTCTTTGTGTGTGACTGTCGGCGAGGTCTCCTTCCAGCGTCTGGGTCATCCCTTCTTATGGCCCAAGGGCTGTCTTTACAAACGCTTCCGGGGCAAGCTGCATGCCGATATGTTATGTCCCACCGATGTTCAAAATGACGACTAAAAGATGCGAAAGGGTGGTGTGGTGTTTGCGAAGGACGTAAGCACCGGCAGCACCACCGTACGAAAGCCGTTTATTGTACTTCACACATTGAATATATACATAAAGAACAGACGCACCCCCTGGGGGTGAAAGAACATAAAAGTAAACCGAAACTGAATATAACATACTCCCTCCCTTAGTGATTAGTTGTTAGTAAGTGTTAGAAACCCCTAGCATGCACTGTACATATTTACACTCTACATACACACTGTTCTATACACACAGACAACTAATGCGTCTGATAGTCTTTGAGCCAAGCCGGTGGCCGGCGCTCTCGAGACGGCCGATGGGGACGCTGCACCGGCTGCACGGCCGGAGATGCTAGTGAGCTCGTAGAGCTCTGTAGCACGCCAGGAGACCGCGGTTGCGGCCCAGGAGAAGGCGGCTGCTGCACGGCAGGCTCCAGAACAGGCAGCTGCGGATCAGGAGCAGGCGACTGCGGTACGGCAGGCTGCAGTACGCCAGTGGGCGGCGGCTGCGACCCGGGAGAGGGCGGCGGTGGCACGGCAGGCTGCGGCACTCGAACCGGAAGCTGCGACGCAGGTAGCTCCGAACGTTGGTATGGAGGACTCGTCCCCCTCTCGGGAACCCGGGACAGCTTGGAGGCGTTCCATGTGCGGCCATCTGCAAGTCGGAAAGAGGCAGGTCCCCTCTTCTCCAACACTTCAGTTGGCGAGGAAAAGGAGCGATCCCCCTTGAAGCGAACGGACGGCTTCTTGAATCGAACGAAATCACCCACAGCTATCTTCGGTTCCTTAGCAGCTCTCCTCCGGTCCGTGTACTCCTTGCTGCTTTGTTGTTGAAGCCGGACCCTTTGGCGCAGTCGCGCCAGTTCCTTTGCTGGGTCTTTTGCAAACGCTGGTGCCGAAAACCCCACGACATCCAATCTGGTTCGGGGCATTCGCCCATGCAGCAGAACTGCTGGGGCAACCCCAGTGGTAGCCTGTGGAGTACAGCGGTAAATAGAGAGGTAGTCCGTGACTGCTTGTCGGATAGGTCGCCTTTCGAGGAGTGAAACTTGGATGAAGTTCTTCAAAGTTCGATTGAACCTCTCGACTTGCCCATTCGCCTGGGGGTAGTATACAGACGAATGCGACAGCTTGATAGCTCGGTTTTGAAGAAAGGTGACAAATTCACGCGAAGTGAACTGCGGCCCATTGTCGCAAACAATTTTCTCCGGGTATCCTTCACGGGCAAAAACACTGGTTAAGAAGTCTTTGACGGTGCTTGTGGCAACTTCGCTGCAAAAATATATCTCTGGCCATTTGGAATGGTAATCGACCAGCGTTATAGCAAATCGGCTATTGTGAGGTGCATGTTCCAATGGGCCAACAATGTCTAGGCCCAGTTTCTGCCACGGCCTTTCAGGCCATTCAATAGGCTGCAATGGCGCTGGCGATGTTTTGGCGGACTTATCTGCCTCCAGGCAGATGTGACAGTTTTTCACGGCAGATTCAACTTGCTTGTCCATTCGTGGCCACCAGAATAGCTCACGAAGTCGCGCCTTTGTGCGCGTGATGCCCGGATGTGCCTCGTGGGCGACGGCGATGAACTGAGCCGTGAGCGAGGACGGAACAACGAGGCGCTCTGCGCGCAGTAGAAGGTCATCAACAACCGAAAGTTCTTCGCGCACAGAGTAGAAAGGTTTCGCCTCCTCTGGTACGGACTTGTGGCCAAGAACAGGACTCCGGAACTATTTTGGGAGTGGGGGGGCAAGTACTGCCGTATTTTTCATCATCAGCAGCATCAGCTTGTCTACGCCCACTGCAGGGCAAACGCTTCTCCCATAGCTCTCCAAATAACCCTGTCCTGTGCTAACTGCGACCAATTTATACCCGCAAGCTTCTTGATCTCGTATGTCGGCTTTGTACGTTGTTTTCTTTTTATTTCTCATATTTGGCCATTTTATATATTTTTATTTTATTAATTATTAATTGGTATAATTTTATTGACCTCTATTATTTTTTGTTTAAATTTATTCGCAGTTATTTCACATGTTTGTATCCTCCTTTATTCTGCATTGGTATACACTAAAAATAGTTTCAGAAGTAAGGAATGCTTGCGCAGACTGCGCGAATGATGAAACGGGTTCGAAAACTGGAAAAACATGTTTTTTAATATTTCAGCATTCGCTCCTGCAGTGAAGTAAATTTGAACGGGCGAAACTCCAGAAATGTTACAATAAACAAGAAAGTAGACACTATAGTTACAAAGCTATTAGAGCTGATAGACGAGCTTCATGGCTGGCACGGGAGGGACAGGGCAGGGGAGGCTCTCAAAGTCGGCCGAAGGTTGAGGTTCGTTCTGCCGTTCTACACACGAACTCTCTCATAACGGCGTCCAATTGCAGTTCCGCAGCTCTCTTCTTGTGCACGTGGAGCAGAAGAAGGTGTGTCAGCCTCCTCTGCGTCTTCGATTGCGTAAAAATGTTTTTACCCGCCTCAGAGCACTGAAAGATCGCTCTCCTGAAGCAGCTGAAGCAGGCACAGAAAACACGAGTTGCAGGTACCGGACAACCCGGTAAATCATCTCTCGCAGATCTGCAGACTTACCCTGCAGTGTCTGTAGAATGCGTTCTCTTGCGGCCGGACCCTCGTCACGCAGGAGCGTTGGGAGAAGCACGAGTTGCGCTGAAAGCCTACTGATGTCAAAATCTGCAGCGTGTACTCCTAAAAGATCCTTTAGGTCGTCTGCCTCGAAGTATCGACCTTCAGCAGCGTCGGCGAAAATGGGCTCGAGGCCAATCAGCTGCTCCATGCCAGGCTGTTCGAATCGCCGTCGGATCTCGTTGGTAATACGATCGATAGCGGCAAAAAAACTATTTTCTCTGTGACGACTTGGTGTGAAGCGCTGCAGGCTCCTGAGGCTTGTCTGTGAACTGAAGCCTTCTGGGCGGCTGCGAAACTCCAGGCACACTACGTTCCTTTAGACCTAACTCTCTTGCCCTTGAGTTTGTGCGCTGCCATAGGACGTCAAATGATGCGTCAGACCATAACTTTGCCAAGCGGTCACAAAGGGCTTCTGCTGCTTCTGCTGGGCATCTTTTATTGCGTGCTTATTCCGCAAAAACCTCCATGAATTTTGCCCGCGCTCGACTCTCTTCCAGCTAAAGTACCCATATGCAGGATACATTGACCCATCACTGTTTTTCCGCCTGGGAGAGCTAATTGGCCACTTATTGTAGCAGTCTGCCGCTGCTTGTGCTTCACGCAGTGGTGCATAGAGAGGGGAAGATTACCTGTCCCCTTTGGAGAATATATCACAGAGCTCTTCAGCAATCAATGACAAGCGTCCCTCTCTTCCCCGCCTCAAATTACTCCAGTGCTTCCTTGCTTCCCCTTCCAAAGCGTGACGCGCCAATTTCTCCGCTGAGATGAAGCCTTGCGTTTCCCTTCCCGGCATGTCCGGTGGCACGTAGCATCGCCGAGGTGTGGTATTAGAGAGGGCATTCGTCGTGGTTGGGGGATTAGTTCCGCGGGCCTGTCTTCGCCATGCCCGCGCCTCCTCGCCCTTCCGCGCGCGCAGGCGCAGACGGGTCTAGGTCAGTACGGGCACAAAATATTACAAGAAGCGGGAAAAAGCGAAATGACGCCCAGGCAAGCCCATCTCCCGACGACCTCCCCGCGTCTGCCTTACGTGTACGCCGAAGCGGCAAGCAAGACGATATCCCGAATTCCCAAAAAGGAAGGCCTTCTTGTAGCCCACAAAACCATAAGAAAAAGCGCGAGGGTTTATTTGCGAAATTCCTTTGGGCGGTGCCATACCATTTACAGCGGTGAAACGCAAAACTTCGCGGAATGACTCCGCCGACACACAATGACGTCCTGATGTCAAGCAGCGCAGCCCATTAGCTTAACACTGCGAAACATAAGACCACCGCATATACCTCGGAAGGGCGCAGGTGACTGACACCGAGAGAAATTATTTCGAGGCATTCTCCTCGAGCCAAGTCGGGGAAAGCTGAATAGTAGTTTTCTTGGTGCTTCCCCTCCAAGGCCACGCACGACCTCCGGTGCGCCATGGGGAGAAAAAAAGTTAAAAGAAACATTTTCTGTATAACTGCCGTTCATGGCCAAATTTAGTCAGTTCTGATAAAGGGAACCTATGAAGCTTCGAAGAGGTATTTGATTGGAGTATATTTATTTGTTTTCATGTATGTTGTGACCCGACCACACATTGAATTCCTTGGATTTCGTGAATTCCTTGTACAGAAAACTGCAGTTTTCTGTACAAGGAATTCACCTTACAAAAGAAAACGCATGGCTTTGGCGCCCCTTGCGCTGAGCGTGGTTGGGGCTGAGCTGGCCCGAGGGGGCCATCGCCTGGGGCTGTACCCCTCCGCAATTATTTTGATTGCTGTGCTTCGTTATTTGTACGCCCATGCATATGATAGGAGTTTAGACGCGAATTTCCCTAATGGTCGCACGCTCGAAGCAACAACGTCAGTTCGAAGGGTATGCGACTTTGTTCACAGGTGATCTGCCGGGCTGTTGGGTCCGACCGGTTTTCCTTGCCAGGAAACGGGAAGGGGTCAACTGGACGGCAGTAAGTACTATAAACTTCCTTTTATGCATCCAATTCTGCCTTGCATGAGTATATTCTCGCCTACATTTCGCACTTGCTTTGCCCGGCAAAAAACTTGGCCGGCGACTATGCAGACCTATTCTGATTCTGCATTATGAAAGGCGGTGCATTTTACGATGCCGCACATTTCTCCCACCCTCCAGACAGATCTTTTTTCCTTACTTGTCAGATGCGGCTCATGCGGGAGGGCGACCATGCTAGCTGTCGTTTGTGAAGAACGACCTCACGCGGCAGTACTCAGTGCGAGAGCCTCTGGAGCCTGGGGAGAGACTCGCAAAGCTCGCAAAGAGAGACTTTTGGGAAGCATTGGCCACACAACCGCCAGTTTGAATACTTAACTATAGGTTTTGTGAAAAATTTGATTTCAGAGTAAGCGGTCGAAAAGGGGGGGGGGGCTGCCCCCTGTGCAAAAATGTTGGGGGGGCGACCGCCCCCCCTACCCCCCTGGTTCCGGAGTCCCTGGCCAAGAACCAAGCACGAACGACTTGACCGTTGGCAGACAGCCATCGTTGAGGACGGCTTCCTTGAATTCTTCCTTCGTCACGCAAGCCGGCTCGACCAACGACACAATTTCTTCTTCCTTGGCCAGCTCTGCCTCCGTCGTAGGAGCTGGCAGCCGAGAAAGAGCATCTGCCACCGTGTTGGTAGACCCCTTGCGGTACTCGACAGAGAAATTGTAACATAAGAGTCGTGCACTCCAGCGTGCAATTCGGAGTGGCCTTCTTCCACGTCCTTGCGGGGACAGCAACGATACCAACGCTTGATGGTCCGTTCGAATCTTGAAATGGCGACCCCAAAGGTAAGTGTGCCATCGTTCGCACGCCCAAATGCATGCCAATGCTTCGCGTTCGCCGACGGAGTACTTTCTTTCCGCTGATGACAAGGTACGAGACGCGAAAGCAAACTGTGCGGAGCTCGTGGCCATTTTGCTGCTGCAGGACGGCTCCCAGCCCACAGTCGGAAGCGTCGGTCGACACGATGACTGGAAGTGTGGGATCGAAAATGTGTAGAACTGTACGTGAAGACAGCATTTCCTTGACCCTCCGAAAACTGGCCGTCTGCCTCGGCTGACCATATGAATGCTCATTCTTGCGAAGCAGGACGCGCATAGGCTCGACCACCTGGGCCAAGCGTGGAACGAACTTGGAATAGTATTCTACCAGACCCAGGAATGAACGGAGGGCGGCAACGTCTGTTGGCACTGGGGCTGCGGCGCTTGGGCCCAGGTGGTCGAGCCTATGCGCGCCCTGCTTCGCAAGAATGAGCCAATTCATATGGTCAGCCGAGGCAGACGGCAGTTTTCGGAGGGTCAAGGAAAAAGTAGGAAAAGGGAGTATGTTATATTCAGTTTCGGTTTACTTTTATGTTCTTTCACCCCCGGGAGGGCGCGTCTGTTGGCACATGGAGTGTTAACTACCGAGTCAACTTTCTCTGGAAGCGGAGAGATGCCTTGCGCCGTGACTTAATGAACCTAAGAAAGAAAGTTCTGGAAACATCGAAGAGGCATTTGTCGTTCAATTTCAGGCCTGCGTCCTTGACCTTTCTGCAAGACCTGTTGTTAGGTTGGAAAGATGTTCTTCTGCAGTTTTGCCAAAGACTATCACATCATCAATGTATTAGAACAACACACCAGGGCAGCCATCAATAATTATGGCCAATCATCTTCTGAAATGCCGCTGGCGCAGAAGCTAACCCAAAACAAACTTTTGAACGGAAAAAGCCCTTCATGTGTGATGAAGGCTGTCAGGTCCGTGCTGTCAGGGTGCAAAAGAGCCTGATGGTAGGCAGAAGCCCAAGTCAAGTTTTGAGAAGAGCGTCGCGCCTACCAAGGCATGAAGAAGTTCCTCTGTATGAGGCAACGGGAAGCTGTCCTGGTACAATAGCCTTGTTAGGCTCCCGAAGATCAACACAAATCCTGATGCTGCACATCTTTCTTGTCAACGAAACAATGGGCGAAACCCATTCAGAAGCATCGATACGTTCGATGATGTCAAGGCTCAACAACCTGTGAAGTTCATTCGACACTGGTTCCCGAAGTGAATATGGAAGACGGCGAAGCTTTGAAGATACCGGTTGCACGCCTTGGCGAATCTTGACACGACTGCGTGAACCGCTTAGCAAGGGCCCAACTCAGGGCTGAAGAGTGAACCGAAGTCGTGTGCTAAGGCTGGCGGAAGGTTTGCTTGCCTGGGTTGCTCTATTGACTGCGTTGGAATGTGACAAAATGTCGGGTCATTGACACGCGGGCGGCGGGGCAAGGGACGTGTGCAGGCACTCGAGAGTGGAGCCCTGAATTCGAAGATTTAAGGCCTTAATGCCGTCAAGGCCAATCAGACAGGTTCCTTGGCGACGATGTAGAAAAGAAGTGGTGCAGAGCGCCCTTTATATTGAACGTCCTGCCTGGAAACAACCTAGCACGGAAATTGGACGCTTAGAATAGTCAAGTAAGGTCACGTGCGGAGCTGGTTGGAGCAAACCGCTTTGAAAATGTCGGCGAAATTCTTGCTCTGACAGAATAGAACAGACGACCCCGAGTCAACAAGGAATGCCAACCTGACATCCGCTACGCGCACTTGTATGTAAATTACGCTGCGAGCGGGATGCCGCACAGTCAACACATGCTCAGAACTTTCATCTGTCAAAGCATCGTCATCAAATCCAACTTCCCAAACCCTGCCTTGCATCTGTCGCTTGCGGTTGCATACTTTCTGAAAGTGGCCCTTGATACCGCAAAATGAACACTTATTTCCCTGCGCTGGGCACTGAGACGCTGATGCGCGGTGATTCCGCGAGCCGCAACGGAAACAGTGCGGTGAAACGGACCGGCTATCTCTGTCTCGCCGAGGGGGGCGGGGCCCCTGCGGCGCACGTGAACCGCTCCCGCTTGGAAAGTTCTGCTGGATATGCGCTTGTGGCTGTGAATTGAATTTTCGAGAAGAAAGCGAATACTGGGGACGACGCCGCACAGAAACAGGCTCGACTGAAACAGAAAATTCCTTCAGTTCTTCAGCTGCTTGCTCAAACTGAAGAGCGATTCGCACTGTGCTCTCCGAACGAAAGGGAGGAACCCTCGAGCAGCAACCGTTCACGTACGCGATCGGAAGCAACGCCGGCAACAAATCGGTCCCGCAGAGCATCATCTTGTGAAGCGAACGAACAATGCGAACCGAGCTCCCGCAAAGCAGCAACAAAGTCATGAACGGACTCGCCTGCGTGCTGGCTGCGGCGGTGGAACCGATGACGCTCGACGACGACGTTTGCACGACGTCGAAAACTGCTGCCCGTAAGGCGATGAGTGCGGACTCGTACTCGTCAGTAGCGGGTGCGGGAGGCTTCTCTTGTTTCTCTTTTGTACTGCCGGTGCTGCGGCGCTTGACCCTGCAGGTAAGTCCGGTAAATACGCTGCCCTTCCGCCCCCAAACAATGCAGAAGAATGGCCTTGCGGTCGCTCTGGAAGGAAGCTCAGCTGCTCCGGACGCTAGAAGGGTAGACTGTTGAAGTCTGCTCCCACTCCTCCCATTGGAAGTAACGGACGGCCGGGCGCCGGGAGAACGGCGGCGGCGGAGCAAGGCCGGAGTAAACTCATCCCATCCTCGTCGCCAATGTGGTGTTTGCGAAGGACGTAAGCACCGGCAGCACCACCGTACGAAAAGCCGTTCATTGTACTTCACACATTGAAATATATACATAAAAAACAGACGCGCCCCCTGGGGGTGAAAGAACATAAAAGTAAACCGAAACTGAATATAACAGGTGGACATCTATTATCCGAATACGCGCGGCCTTCGCACCAAAGCGACTGAATTCTTTTCAAATACGATTTCTTCAAAATTTTCGATTATTGTTATTTCTGAACTTGGTTGTCTGATGACATTAGCTCTTAGGATCATTTCCAAAAAATTAACAGGTTTTCTGTAAGATAGGAGACTTTTCTGGGGTGAAACAAAAGGGAGGGGGGGGGGGGAGGTGTTGGATGCGGTCGATTAGCGCTTTTCAATCTATGCGGCGTCAGTGAACTTGAAGGGCGACAACGAGTCTGTCTGGCTGGACATTGTCTGACTGGCGGTGAGAAGCTTTACTAGGGGCGTTTTACATTCCACCTGATGTTGCCTATATCGTCGCTTAAAAAGCTCCTTACATCTGTAGAAGAAAGTTTTCTCATCGCACCTGGAATCACCGGCATATTATTCTGGGCGGACTTCAATACACCGGTTGTACAATGGGTAACACCTTACCCATCAACAACGATTATTACGTAAAGCAAAAATCCAGCATGATTTAGGACTTTGTAGGCTTCCCATCCTTGGTGCAACTTAATAATATCAAAAACAGCTCTCAAAATATCTTGGATTTTTGCTTTTCAGACATTCAAACCCGACAAGCATCATCCTCTTAGTTTCTGAGTTCTGCTCCCGTCTCAATTCAGCGTTGCAGGGCTACACTGAAGAATAATGAATTCCCTCCCTACTGTTATGCCCATAGTGATTACATTGAATTGTATAACTTTTTTTCTTCGTTCGATTGGTTGGAAATTCAAGAACTTCCTGATTGCGATGCACCAGTCGAGCGGTTCACTGAAATAGTCAAAAGCGGCACGAATCACTTTATACTAAGTGCAAACCGTGCCGTTTCAAAACACGCCTTTTGGTTCTCTAATGAACTTCATACCACCCTTAAGTTAAAAGACCGCTGTCATAGAAAATATAAGAAAACCGGGCTTGATAACTGGAAAGAGGGCTTCCGCTCTTACCGTAAAACGTGTAAAAGTCTTTATGATCGGTACCAGCGCTCTCATTTCGATTCTGTGGAGAAGCAGCGTTAATTCCCAGCCTGAAACATCCTGGAAATATATTTATCCCGTAACATAACTCACATGAGCAAATCCTCTCTTGTTGATTCCTCTGGGGAGAAGTTCGTGATGTTTCCAGCATTTTGCGCAGCAATTGAACTTTAAAGGCGGACTTCTGGGAAAGTTGAAATTCCATTACAAAAACCGTTCGAAGCGCAAAACTAAACGAGGGACGACGAGAGAGCAGAGAGACAAGCGCTACTTCCAACTAAGATTTATAGGAAAAGAAGGCATATATATACACAGAAATCATGCGCACACCGGTACATTCTTGAGGTCACGCGCACATACCCCAAGACACCGTGATAAAATCGAAATAAAGATAACACCCCCACAAAATTCCCTGAACGTGAGAGGATTAGGTTTTTGGATCTCCGGCTTCGGTTTTCTTACAACATGTGTGCTGGGAATACGAGCCACGATCAATGAAGCCGCTGGCTTCCCCACTCTTCGGGCCACTCAAAACTCGTAAAACGTGGCATCGTAAACTTTGCCTGAAAAAGCGCTTAACAATCCTGCTTCACAAGTGCGAGCGCAGTCAGTTGGCGCAAGTGAATCGTCTAGAGCAAGGCGGGATACCCACTGGCGCTTGTTACCTCTGTGGCAAATAAGTTCCTGGGAGACGCAAAACGTTCCCCTCAGAAACGTACCGCCCGAGGTTGACGTGAGGGACCAGGCCAGGGGGAAAACCGCAGTTGTCCCGTACATACAGCACCTTTCCCATAGGCTCAAGCTGATCGGTGCCCGCAGCAATGTGAAAGGTAGTTTTTTCGCTCTGAAAAGCTTTCAAAGCTTTGTAAGAAACTTCTTTAGGACAGAGGCGAAAAAGGACCTGCAAGGTCAAACACAAGAACAAGTTACGTTGCGTGTACCGAAAAATGTGGTGTATGTAATTCCCCTCTTTTGTGGTCGCAAATACGTAGGCCAGACATCCCGCTGTTTAAATGATCGACTGCGGGAGCACAAATGGAATGTAGAGCGTGGAAAGACGGGGCACCTTAGTGCGCACTGCCGAGATTGTAAAAAATGTAAACTGCCTTCAATCAGACTATAACAATAGCAAGACATCACAACCAGTTAACAAGAGAACTTATCGAAGCTTCTGAAATGGCCCGCCTCGGAGGGGATGCATGCGTGAGCAAGCCATCTCTGACTCTATCACAAAAGGAACTTTCGTATCTGGACACACGAATCTGAATACGCGTGTCGCACAAGCTGCTGTCGAACAAATAGTTTTTCGTTTTCGTTATTTTGTGTTATCGTTGTTATTATCGTTATTTCGATTTTATCACGCGTCTCTTGGGTGTGTGCGGCGTGACCTCAAGAATGTAAAGGTGTGCGCATGATTTGTGTGTAGATATATGCCTTCTTTTCCTGATAAATCTTAGTTGGAAGTAGCGCTTGTCACTGTGCTCTCTCGTCGTCCCTCGTTTGTGTTTTGCGCTTCGAACGGTTTTTTGCAGTAATTTAGTACTACATATTGCCAGCGCGATGATAGTGAAATAAACGTAATGTTTAATAATGCACAGGGTTCTAGCTTAGTACAATTGGACGAGCAGTTGGTACTTCAGAGTCTAAGGCGCATGAAACCGTCGCTGTCGTGTGGCCTTGACGGAATACCTCCCGCAATTTTAAAACCATTCAGCAGCATTTTTGTTCCTGTTTTCACTGGGGTATTCAACCACTGTCTTAAAAACGACACATTTCCTCGCAAGTGGAAAATTCCTCGAGTGCGCCTCATTTTCAAGCCAGGCACCAAATCTGATGCAAAAAACTATAGAGCAGTTTCTCTCCTTTGTGCTGCCTCCAAGCTTTTTGTGGCAGCACTGCACAAGATATTATCAAGTTCTGTACAGCAGTTTCTTGCACGTAAACAGCATGGTTTTATTTCAGGAAGGTCGGCAACAACTTAACTCGCTTGCTTCATAGAGAAGGCCTCCGCTGCACTTTCCGAGCAAGGCCAGTTGGATGTTGTCTACTGTGACCTGAACAAGGCATTTGATGTTGTCTACCACGCGTTGTTACTTGATAAGCTTTTGCAGTCAGGCATTGATACACCACTCGTGGCATTGCTGGGTTGTTATCTAAGCAATCGGTTCAGTTTCATTAGCGTTGATGGGCAGACGTCCTCTATGTATAAATCAACAAGCAGTGTGCCCGAAGGATCCGTGTTGGGCCCTCTCTTGTTCTCCATTTTTGTGAATGATGTGCCAGTCGCAATTAAAAGGTCTTATTTTCTTCTCTATGCTGACGACATCAAAATATCAAGACGTATAAAGTCCATCGACGACTGTGATTCCCTGCAGCAAGATATAATCTCATTTGCTAACTTGTGCGCAGATAACAGACAAAATCTTAATCCGGTGAAAGCAAAGGTCATGTCTTATACCCGAAAAACGAACCCCATTTTCTGTCGCTACAGTATTGATGACGATTTTCTGTCTAGAGTCGACGAGATCAAAGACCTCGGACTGCTCTTCGACAGCATCTTAACTTTCTCGCCTCATGTCACTCAACTGCCGTGGTGGGCGCTCCGCTCGCTTGGTGCTGTATGCAGGTTTTCACGAGACTTCTAGCCTCCTCATTTGTTCCTAAAACTTTTTATGGCACTTTGTATTCGTGAACTTGAATATGCCTCTGTCATTTGGAATGGAACCTGCATATCTAATTGCCAACGTGTAGAGCGTGTACAGACCAAATTTTTGTCAATATTTATGCATCGTTTTTCCTTTGAGCCTCTCCCGATAACTGTCTCTTTAAGTTACCGGCGAACACTCTCAGACCTTTTTTTCTTATACAAACTGCTTCATGGTACAATTTCATGCCCGGAACTGCTTGCAGCAATCGGTTTTTTGGGTTACGAAAACAATCTACATGGCTTAACCAACCTTTCCACACAGCTGCACAACTTAGCAGATGTTCTCCTATTGATAGACTCCTCTTGATAGACTCCTCTTGATATTTTTTGCCGTCCCCTGGGGGGGGGGCGGGTTTGGCCGGGCTGTTAGCCGTGGCGCGCTAACTTCATTTCGACAGTACTCGCGTTCTTCAGTTATTTTCCTCATGTGTGCGTTGTTTTCACAGAGTTTGTTCTCATTTGTCTATGATGTTGGTGCTGCGGGCGTAATCGTTGTATGTACTATGAACACTGTCTGTAGTGAACTCTTGATACATATTTTTAAGTGGCCCCGGCAGGGCACAGTAACAAATGTTTCTATAACTTATCACTTTCTCTGAATAGTTACAAATATTTCCTATACTTTGTTTCATACATTTTTGTGTAACTGATGCTTCATCCTATTGATATGGTCATTGTACGATGTGTTTTTGCAATGTACCATAATTTAGTCTCTGTTATTCGTGTAATGTAGTTTCGGTACCACTTTTAATTTTATTCTCTGTAGTATTCCAGTTTATTGTTCTTAACTCACCCACCTTTTTTCCTGGCTGGTTAAGTGTCAGCCGCTGATGTATTTCAATGCGGTTTTTTCCCCCTCTCAGTGTGCCAGCACAAAGGGTTCGGCTGTTCCTGGGCACTTTAATAAAGGTTGATTGATTGATTGATCAATTGATTATTATTGACGCTACCACGATTAATCTCGAGGCGGAATCAAGCGGACCTTCTTTACCTGTTCAAAATTATTCACGGCTCAGTGTCTTGTGTAGTGCTGCTACAACATGTTCAACTTTACCGCAACTTTATCGCTGATGCCTGCGGGCAGTTCCTTAAAGCTTGGGACGGCGCACAGCCTGATCAGTGGGCATGGAAGGGCGACCACGATAGAGACGCTTACACGCATTCTTCTTCGTAATACAGGTTAGTGGCCATTACCAACTGAAATGCACTGTTTAAGTCTGATGATGTCTTTGTAGTCGTGCTCCATGCCCCGAAGCCTTGTTAGAACCGTTTTGTTCTCTGTTCTTGCTTTGTGTGGGGATGTTGAGAGCAACCCGGTCCCGATGAGTACTTCACGAGGGTCCTAAAAACCGTTCAAGTTATGAATGAGCGTTCTATCAGAATGGAAAGTGTCCAAAGCACAATGGCGGATTCTATTGCAGAATTAAAAGAACAACAAAGTACGGTTTCGAGGCGATATCCGACATGAAAATAAGACTAGAGAACGTGAAGCTCAGACAGCTATGCTAGAAAAGTAGCAATCCGATCTTCGCGAAGGTGGCACTCGATCCGAAGTTCGCGAAAGTGTCAGCCGTATCGAAAAAGACACGCACAGCCTCCGGACACGGCTAGATGACGCAGAAGACCGCTCTCGCCGCGACAACCTTATTTTTCATGGCCTACCGGATGTTGCCAAGGAATCCGCCGAAGAATCAGAAGAAAAAATCTTATCACTGTTTAAAAACACCCTAAAACTAAACATACCAGAAGACAGAATATCACGCGCCCACAGAATCGGTCAATTCACATCGGACAAAATGTCGACCAATCATTGTCAAATTTTCCACTTCAAGACGAAGGAACTTGTTCTGTCTAAACGTGCACCTCTTAAGGATAGTGACGTTGCCATGAACGAAGATTTTTGCTTGGCAACCCGAAATGCGAGGAAAAAAATTGACTGAATATGGCAAGAAGAGCAAAATGTTTCTTTTAAAACTTCGGCATAACAAACTTGTCATGAACGGCAAACGATACGGGTACAGTCCAGATAATGACTCTGTTTATGAAATAGGCCCTGCTGGTCCAACCCTTCGCTCTGGCCGCGTACTCGAGGCAAATGACTAGGGAAACGAGAGGGGTGGTGCTTGCGTTTCAAACAACAGTTTCTTTCAATCCTTTACACTAACATTCGCAGTTTATTCCGCAAAGAGACGATCTAAGTGCAATAATTAATGACTGTAGCGCCGATATAATCGCTTTAACGGAGACTTGGTTGACGAGTAAAATATCTAATACAGAGTTATTTAGCTGTAAGGATAGGTATTTGATTCATCGCAGTGATCGATGCGATAGAACTGGTGGTGGTGTGTTGCTAGCTGTTAAAGAATGTTATGAATGTGTCCGTATTCCCATCTCTTCTGAACTCGAAGCAATGTGGTGCTGTGTGAAAGTGAATTTTAAGAAAATGATTATAGGTGTATTTATCGCTCACCCTCAACTGATTCATCATTTAATGATGCGTTGCACGACTTAATTAAACGCTATCACGGTTCCATACCCCGGAATAGGAATTCTTTTGATGGGTGACTTTAACTTTGCTAACATTGTATGGTCCGCATCATGTCCGCTTTCTGATCCTTTTTCTTCCGAGGCTAGCAACTTCATCACTGTTTGTTCGGACTTCGGCTTGTCGCAGCTCGTTATCAACCCTACACGTGTTACACAGAATTCGTCATCCCTTCTGGACCTAATACTTACGTCATCACCTGATATCGTTTCAACCATAACGCACTTGCCTGGTTTTAAGGTGACCATGATGTACTGCAATTTTCGCTTATTTTCCCCCCGTTCGGTATCAACAAAAAGGTTTCAAAAAGATTAGAGATTATAGCAAAGCTAACTATTCAGCGATAAACAGTGAACTTGCCGGTTTTCTTGACATATTTTTGCCTGATCACCTCGAACGTTCAATTGAAGTTAACTGGAACATGTTTAAAACAAAATAAACGAGCTAATTAATCGGCACGTTCCTCTCAGACGCGTATTTAATAGCAAAAAGGCACCCTGGTTCAACCGAAATTTGTTACGTCTCTCTAACAAAAAGAAACGGCTTTTCCGGAAGACAAAGCATTCATGCAATGCCGCACACCGGTTAGCCTACAAGGCAGCTGGGGCAGCCTATTCACTTGCCTTAAAAGTAGCTAAATCGACCTTTTATAAAACCACACTACCGAATATTCTTAAAACAAACCCTAAGCGTTTTGGACAATTGTTAAAGGCGAAGAGACTAACAAAATTTCTTTGGCTACACCTTCAGGTGAATTTATTCCAAGCAGCTTATGTTCTGAAGTGCTCAATAACACGTTTGCCCATTCATTCTCGTCGCCCATAAACACCGACATTCGTCCCGAGCTGGAGCCTAGAAATCATTTTCAAATGGATCCAATAGTTTTTTCCTATGCTGGCCTTAAAGCAATAATTGATAATTTAAAGCTAACTTCGTCTTGCGGAATTGACGGACATTAACAACAAGTTTTTGAAAAATACGAGTGCAAATTGTTCCATAATTTTACAATGCTTATTTTCTCAATCCTATAATTCTGGTACTTTGCCCAAAGACTGGGAAAACTGGAAAAAATAGTACCTCTTTACAAATCCGGTGATGCTAATAACCCATCAAATTACAGACAGATAACTTTAACCTCTGTTCCAAGCAAAATAATGGAACACGTCATTTTTTCACATCTGGTAAAATTTCTGGAAGAAAATTGTTTCTTTTCCCTTAAATCAGCACGGATTCCGAAAAGGTTTCTCCTGTGAGACACAGCTCCTAAAACTTACTAATGACTTACATGTTTGCCTCGACTCTGGTTATTCGGTTTGATTGTATATTTCTCGATTTTGCCAAGGCTTCGATAAAGTTAACCACTCACTCCTCCTGTACAAAATGAGCGCGCTAAATATTGACCCCCACACTCCTTAATTGGGTACGTCCACTTTCTCACATCACGCGTTCCAATTCGTTACGGCAAATGACATTGACTCACCTCTAATTCCAGTTGATTCTGGCGTTCCCCAAGGGTCCTGTCTTGGGTCCGTTATTGTTTTTAATTTACGTTAATGACCTGCCTCACAACATATCCTCTCAAATATGCCTCTTTGCTGACGACTGCGTGATCTACCGTAAAGTTTCAAATGATACCGACACCTTATCCATCCAAGCAGACCTCAACAACATTTCCCAGTGGTGTCGCGTATGGAAAATGGACCTCAATACTAACAAGTGTAAATCCATGCGTGTTTCCCGTACTAACTTGGAGTGCGCAAGGTATTACCTCAACAACAATTGCCTAGAATCAGTCAAATCTTACCGTTACCTGGGCGTCCACATTACTAACACCCTTTCATGGAAACCACATGTAGAATACATAACGGCCAAGGCTAATCGCACTTTAGGATACCTCAAAAGAAATTTTTACTTAGCTCCGTTATAATTAAAATTACTGCTGTTCACCACGTACGTTCGTCCACAGTTAGAGTATGCATCTTCAATATGGGATCCAGGCCATGCTACACTAACACACGCAGTCGAAGCCATACAAAACCGTTCAGCTCGTTTCATCTTGGCTAACTATCATCGTACAGCTAGCGTAACTGTCATGAAGGCGACTTTACATCTTCCATTGCTTGCTACCCGCCGGAAGCAGTCTCGAATTCTCCTCTTCCACAAAATATTCTATCAAAATCCTTCTTTGCGTTCCCTTTGGATTGAACCTGCACGATTCATATCATCTCGACGCGATCATTTACAAAAGGTCAACGTGCCTCGCTGTAACACGTCAGCATACCAACAGTCCTTGTTTCCCAGAACCAGCAATGAGTGGAATTGTCTACCAGCCGCCCTAACAAGCATAGCCGACGCCATACTATTCAAAAATGCATTGTCAAACCTTGTTTAGTTGTTTCATGTATCATGCACTTCTACGTTTCTTATTTATTTTCTCTCTTGCTGTCGATATTTTTAAATGTTGCATCAGCTTCCTTGTATACTTTTGTGTATATTTATTGTATCCTTGCCCCTCCCCTCTGCAATGTACTTCAATGTACCCTGAGGGTATTATCAATAAATAAATAAATAAATAAACTCTATGTGCCGCAGAACTTTACCAGGAAACACGATGTTTTTCCAAATCCGAACTGTCTGCGTGGCTTGTGCCCTCTGTTACTAATGCAGTGTTTGTACAGCCGGTACTCTGAATACTTAGATATGTTTAATAATTCCCCGACTCTCTTTCGCAAGTATGTCCGCGAGCTTGTCATGCCATAACTTTTCGCTTTTTCATTCTTGTCCTCATGATGCACAGGCTGACTTTTATGCTGTTGCTTCGGCGTGAAGCGCTAACAGCTCAAACCTTTGTCCTTCTTTCTTTTTGTTTTTATGTTCTCTTATCTTTTAATGTATAGATTCGTTTTATGCTGTTTAGATAGAGTGGAAGCCATTTGAAATCACTTGGTTTTTATACGGCGTAAACTATTCCATCTGCATATTTCTCTTGCCAGTTTATTTGCATGCGCAACAACCATTCGCGTGAATTGCCCTATTGCTCTACGCACTACCATTTGTATATATTGAAAGGGGGTTTATTTTCTAGTAGACGCAGATGGTCTCAGAGGTCCATAACTGCGGAGGGAGCCGACAAACGATCACACCCAAAGCTGCGCCGACCGAGCTTCTTCTTCGTTCACACGTGAGGCTGTGTCTGCCAGCAACATTGCGATGGCTGATGGCACCTAGGCAATACAAGGGATTGTACGCACTTCCTAATTAATACAGCCCGTGTTCCCTAATTACAATATATACGTATGTGTCTGTCAAAGCGTGTAATTTTTGTTCAGTGCAAGAAACGATATTTTCTCTTTTGTGTGTGTGAGATGTGCACATCTTGCGTCACCTGTTTCCTTTTGTTTTTGTTTTTTTCTTGTGCGCCAGCTCAAAGGCCCCCGTCTGTTCCTCGGCATGCTCATAAACATTGATTGACTGATTATTATTGTTGAGCGGCTGCGCCGGGAGCGCCGGGACAACGCGACAAAGGCTGAAGCTCCCGCCGATGTCGTGAAGACCCTGCGGCAGGAGGTGCGTGCACTGCGCACAGATTTGACTCGGTTGAGGGGCGACCCTCCTTCCCCCTCTCGGCTAGCCGAGTTCCCGCCGCTTCCAACCGCGTCGTCCGCGGAAACAATACCCCCCACTCCGCTGTCGCAGAGCGCTTCGCCTGCCGCATCGCCTCTCTCGGCCGATCCCAGCTCGAAGGTGGTTTCTTCGAAATCCCATCGCCTGGACCATCCGCCCCTGCACCTACCCCTGCAGCAACGCACTCCCAAGAACTCCGTACCGCGTCCCCTGGCTGTTGGTGTATCTGAGGGATCTGGTCTTGTGGCTGTCAGCCGTCGCAAGCCCCCAAAAGCTGTGTTTGTAACAAAACTGGTTCCGTCTACAACTTCAGCTCAAGTTTTCGAGCACCTGTCCGGTGTGGGGGCCGCCCCGATTGTGTGCAAACGTTTAAAGACGAGGCATGACTCTTACGCCTCTTTCTACGTCGCTGTGGACGACGCTTGTTTTGAGCGGCTCAAAGACCCTGCGCTGTGGCCTCGGCACTGTCTTTTCAAGCCCTTCCGTGGTGACTTGCATAAAAAAATGATTCATGCAGAGCAGCAACGACTTGATGATGATGGCAGGTAATAGTAGCTGTGATTGCTTTTATCAGAACGTCCGTGTACTTCGCACAAAGTCAGCTGAATTTTTCTCAAGTGTCGTTTCTTCTTGCTGGCCTATAATTATTCTGACAGAAACTTGGTTGTGCCCGGACATTACCAAGTTTTCCGGCATGACCGTGACCCGTTGCACGATAAACAACGGGGCGGTGGTGTGCTTATTGCCCTACATGACTCCATCAAGTGTAAACGCCGCCTTGACCTTGAATTAGAGAGTGAGTGTATTTGGTTAGAGGTGTTTTGTGATCGGGGTGAACGGCTCTTAGTGTGTACATACTACATTTCCCCCGAGACACATGCCAGTGAGTTCAGAAATATCCTTAACACAATCGAAAACTACAGTAATATCTCACAGTGATCACCATTTCCTTGTCACTGGGGACTTTAACGCACCGGGGATTTCTTGGAGACTCAGTGGGTCAGTCAGGCGTCTCATCCAATATCTCCGAAGTGTGACTTTCTATTTGATTTTATTTCCTTTACTTCCTTGCAGCAGTGCAACCTCATTAGGAATTCATGTGGGAACGTCTTAGATTTGTGTCTGACTAGCTTGGAAGCTGTCGACGTCTAGCGCAGTAATACTAACCTTGTAAAACCGGACAAGTTTCATCCGTCATTACATATTTCATTGCATAACGTATCTCTCCTTCATTACAGTCCCCCTGTTTGCACACCAGGAAGCAGTAGTTACGACTTTGCTCGTGGTGACTACATTGGTTTATTTCACTTTCTTAGTAACACTGATTGGTCACCAATAGCTAACCTCAACGACGTAGATGAACAGACCGATTTTTTTACTGAAGTTGTTCACGATGGCTTGAGGAGCTTTGTTCCCCGAAAATTTGAAAAGAAAGGCAATTTTCCGCGTTGGTTTTCTGCTGAACTTAAACGAGCTTTGGGGAGGAAAAATCGAGCGCACAAGCAAGCTAAGAAAACGGGGCAGGAAAGGTGGCAGAATGAGTTTGGTCAACTCAGATCTCTTTGTAAATGTCTGGTTAGGCGCGATAGTCGAATTACATTGCCGCGGTTGAGGCTGATGCAACACGCAATGCAAAAGCTTTCTGGGGCCACGTCCGTTCTCAAACATGTAAAAATTCACCTGGGAACATTAACCTCATCGATGAACGAGGAGAGAGCATATCGGACGTTGCCAATGCCTTTGCGCGACAATTCCGTTCCACTTATGGCAACAACAGTGCAGCTTGCCCCCCTCCACAATCTCTAGGTTACTGTAAAAACTCAGAAGTGTTGGTTTCGGAAAGTCTCGTTTTGAAAGCTCTGAAACAATTGAAATCGTCATTTTCATGCGGCCCTGACGGCATTCCTTCTGCTGTACTGAAAGCGTTTGGTGATATCCTAGTTCCAGTATTGATGTGTATATTTCAAACTTCTCTCAAGTCTGGCAAGTTCCCCGCTCGATGGAAGAATGCAAGGGTTGTTCCTGTATTTAAGACAGGTTCAAAATTGGGCCCCCACGAACTACCGACCGATATCTATTCTATGTGCTGCTTCTAAATTGTTTGAGTCAATACTGCATAAACTACTCACATTCAGTATAAATACCACATTAATACCTGAACAGCATGGTTTTTTCGCGGGCCGATCGACCACTACCAATCTCGTCAACTTCATGCTGCATGCTTCAGAAGCTGTGCAAGGGAGAGGTCAACTTGATGTAGTCTACTTTGATTTAAGCAAGGCTTTTGATGTCGTCTGCCACGAGCTCTTAGCCAAAAAAACTATCTGAGCTTGATATACAACCATCCCTGATATCTCTTATATGCAATTATCTATGTGATAGGTCATGTTTCGTGCATGTAAATGGACAGTCTTCTCTTTCCTATGAGGTCACCAGTGGTGTCCCTCAGGGCTCAGTTCTCGGGCCACTTCTCTTCTCAATCTTTATAAATGATGTCGCGACAATATTTAATGATTGTAATTTTCTTTATATGCCGATGATGTAAAAATATTTAAATCTGTTTCCAACTCTGCCAGCTGTTCCGCTCTCCAGAGAGCAATCTTGTCCTTCTCGCATTGGTGCTCATGCAACAAACTCCTCATTAATACATCTAAAACTAAGGTAATGACATACACAAGAAAGACTGACAACATCTTGTTTCCCTATAACATCAACGGTGAATTACTTCCACGTGTGGTAGAGGTTAATGACCTAGGCGTCACTGTCGACAGTAAACTGAGCTTCTCTCCACATATTCAGGTAATTACTCCTAGAGCACTTCGATCGCTTGGCGTTGTCTGTCGCGTGTCCAAGGAGTTCAAGGAGCCGCTTTCTCTTCTCAAGCTCTACACAACTATATGTCGTCCTCAGCTTGAATATGCAACTGTTGTCTGGAACAGCACGAGCAAAACAAACCGTAAGCTTGTAGAAAGGGTCCAAAATAAGTTCATATCTATCTTCAACCATCGCTTTGGCGATAGTAGTAATTATAACCCTGGATCGCCCTCTTCATTGACGCTATCATGCTTAACTTCCAGGCGGAACAAGGCTGATATTCTCTTCCTCTTTAAAATTATGCACGGCATAGTGTCTTGTGGTGAGCTGCTACAACATGTTCGTCTTTATGTGCTGCAAAAGTGGACCAGGAAACATGATACCTTTTGCAACCCCAATTGTCTGCGTGTCTTGTGCCCTGTGTTCCGACTGCAATGCACGTACAATCGGTACTCGGACTACCTTGATATATTTAATGATTGCCCTACTCTGTTTCGCAAACATGTCTGTGAGTTTGTATTGGCGTAACTGCCAACTTCTCTTATTCTGCATTTGTCTTTTATTCTTGAGTTCATGCACTTAAATGACTTTCATTCCGTAACTTCAACATAAGCTATCCTTTCGTTTTTTTTGTTTGTATTTTGTATTTGAGAGATGTGTACATTATGTTTCGTGTGTTTCTGTTTCCGTGCGCCAGCACAAAGGCCCCCCCGGCTATTCCTGGGCATGCAAATAAATGATTGATTGATTGATTGATTGATGATTATTATTAATATTATTATTGTTCCTGGGCACCAAAAATAAAGGTTGATTGATTGATTATTATTGTTATTATTATTATTATTATTATTATTATTATCGTTTGCGATAACGGCCATTTGAATGTTTTGGGCAAGCGAATGAGCGATTACTTGATTCGTAATTGGTACAGCACATCCATGCATCGCACAATACACTAGATGTCCGCAAGGTTAGAAAAACCGCAGTGTCTAGAGTTACGTCGGACAAAAGCTAAAATTAAAATGAATGGCGTTGGAGTCGTATCGATGTGCCCACGTGCCTACACAAGCAAATTACCACCACCTTCACCGGGAGGTATCCACGCCGCTGTGTCTGGATACAGCACCTGCTTATTCTGTGCCCAACGTAGCACACTTTATAACATAGAGTGCTTAAACGGATTGCCTCGAAAGCGCGTCCTCCATATTTCATATTTGCCGCGCTTTCGAGGCGCTTTTTCAAAAAAAGTGCTACGAGTTGTGCCGCGCCTCCGCCAGATGGCGCCACGGGTCCCGCGACCGAGAGAAGACACAGTGAAACATCACCCTCGCGAGGGGCACGATCAAATGCAGAGCATTTTCGGGGGCGCACGACGTTAAGTAGTTTGCGTTACGTTAATGTTTTTGCACTTGTGGCAAATGCTGACGAGAGAGCGCTCGTCAGCAGTAATTTGAATGAGTCAACGATATAAGGCGCGTTCGTAGCGTCCCATTCTGTGTCGTCTTTGTGGCGCAGTGGGTAGAGCACCATGTACATTGCGTACCGCCCGCAGGGTCGAGGGATCGAAACCGGGCGCCGGATAGTATTTTTTTATATAGTAGGGAGGGGTGTGGTGCGGACTACGGACGTCAACGCGGGTGACATCGTGAGTTACTGGAATGCTCTGCATTTAAAACTAACTTTATGTCCTACGGAACTGTATGATATTATTTAGAGTTACTCCGATGGCCTCAAAAATTTGAAAATAAATTTACAACCGACAGAACTTTCAGCCAGTGTGTTGAGTTATGTCCTACGAACCAAAAATTGAAAGTGAAAATTATGTGCGGCAGAACTTTATGCCAGTGTTTTAAGTTACCTCCGGCGTAAGAACCTGTAAATGAAATTGAAGTTTCGTCTGACGTTACCGCAGTAAAAAGTTAAGTCCGAAATGAAAATTAAACCGACGTTTGACGTGAGTAAGCACTGAAAAACGTTTACAGCTGTCGGTACTAAATACCGCGAGGTTCAATGAAATCTACGGAACATTATTGCAAGGGTCCGTTGTACGATAGGTGACGTCAAATTGGCAAACAACAAGAACGTTGCTGATATACGGCCTCATCAAATTGGTAAAGAATAGTTGAAGCGCTTACGTCGGTTATTTGTGTCATCGTAGATATATAGGGTGAGATTTGAGGACTATTTTTGCATGCAATAATTACAAAAAATTCCCATTTGGTTGAACGGTTTGGAGCGTGTTACTTGGAGCTGTACAATGAAGCGATGTTCGTTAGAATTGCACATGGGTCATTGGAGTTCTCTCAAAAATTTTCTTATACGAATGCACGTACACTTATTTTCATATCCAACATACGAAATGAAAGGAGAAGTCGGGAATTACAAAATATAACTAGGGCAACGGAGTTCCATTTCATAGCGTCTGCAGCGCGTGCCGAGAACAAAGTTTATATGGGCCAAGAGGCTTTTATAAATACACTTAATAATTGATGATGGTTAGAGAAGGGAATGTCTTGGTACTCTCTTATTCTTCCTAGGAAAGAAGAAATCTCAAGAAATTTAATTATTATAGCTGGCTGACTAACGAAAATGTATTTTATGAAAGCGGCAACTATTATGGGCAGACGGGGTGGTTGTTACACCATATTTAATTGTGGTGCGTGCAGTCGCTTTATATGCAGATGTCAGTAAAATGATATCCATTGAAGTATAAAGCTGAAATGTTGTCTTGAAGGAAATGGTTAGCCCGCATTTTTTTGTCCGGGAATTAAGAACATCCCAAGCTTTATTCTTTGCGTTCATAGAGTTCCATACTGAAATACGCATATAAGTACCAAACTATATATTAGCGTACACGCTCTACAGAAAATACATAGGTGGGCACGCGGTAAATGGTAACACACCAAATAAACTTTATATTAAAATGCAGAGTTATGTGGTGATATCTTGATTTGTTTCTCTACTCGTCGGCAAGCCTGATGCTCATTTCTAGAGGAAGCTGCTACAAGGCTGTTTGCCCCAACTGGTGCTAACACGATGCGACGGGTGATGAAGAGAAGTCAGGGGCGCTGCCGCCCGTCACTGTTGTACGGAACGGCGTTCCTGGAACTAGTTCGTTTTGGGATGAACGGAGGCACGCTACCGTTCCACTAAGGTACGGTGGGGCAGTAATTGTAACTCGTTAGGCGTACGAAGCAACAGCGAGGGAACAACGGCGTTCTTTCTGTAAACATGCCATAGCTATAGGATTTGGCTGCTCTTGACGTCAAGGCTTCAGGGCGCTAAAGCTAGTACAAAAAGCAACAGACCGCTGCTGTGTTTCTTTTCCTTTAGGCTGCCAGCATTTCCCGCCCTTTCGCGGAAAGCGCTTCCTCAAAGGTCTAAGGCAGAAGAATAACCCTCAGCGGGCCGCACCTGTCCGCAGGCTGCACTTGGTGCGCATGGCCTTGTCGCAACGGCGGGTGCAGACGCCAATGAAACACAAGCATTGGTGCCCCTTTAAAGCGCGTCGTAGGAATATAGGTATGTGAAAAACGAATGCCAGATTGCGGCTGGGAAAGACTGCGGTGAGTTCAGGACTGCCTGCGGTCTTAGCAATCGAAGGTTAGTTACCTAGAAGATGACCTGGCAGAAACAGTTAAAAAAGGTCGCTATCGCGTCCAGTGCATATAGAGCAATCGATACAAGTATGGTGTGTTTTGTGAAATCAAATCAATTCAATATGAAAGGCCCGGATGTCCTCCTCTGTCATTATTTACTTTAAAACGTGTCCGCACGCGACACTGTATGGACAAGGCGCGGCGCGAAAGCATTGGGCAGGTGTGTACGACCACTTCGTCGGCATGTTCATCTGCGCGTCTCGGAGTTACAAGCCGCGCAGCGCGCGCCGCACACGGCATTGAAGTGGCCCGCACGTATGCGGCGCGTTATATACAGTTAGGATTGGCGAACACTTGAGGCGCAAAAAACTACTTCCGCTTGCCTGTCACTTGAATATATTGCGTTTTTTTCGTGAGTTCTCTGTTATATTTTTTATGACCAGGCAACACAACAGGGAGCTGGGTAGGCTTCAAGCTTGTCCCGTGACGGTCCCTCTTGTAGTTTCCTTCTCCCATGCCGGCATACGAAGTTGCAGTTAGACATGTCTGGAGTAGGTCGGGTGCTCCCTCAAAAATGTCGTGTGGGAGCGTTGATTTTGGTTTTTTTTATCGCCAGATAATCTGCTTCCAGCGGTGTTCATATTCGTATAATATACGTAGTTTGATGCGAGTTTTGAATTGCTCACTTTAAACTTCCTCGGCATTATCCGACACTATATTTTAATAAACAAAAATCAAATATAAAGTTAATGTAGCGACAAGTTTCAATGTGTGAATTATAAATGGAACGCGTTGCTTTCGCAATGAACTTGGAACAGGAACTCGTTTCGGGACGCAGCAATATTATAAGGCAACCTTTCTAGTGCGAGAACATCCAGAAAACAACATCAACAATACATGCAACCAATTTTGCGACATAACATAAACCAAAAGTTACTCTTAAGAGAGTACGAAACAGCTTACCAAAAGTAAACACATTTTGTTATGCCACAATGCGAAACCGTGCAAATGTATACATTTCGCTATGCACAGCAGTATTATTTACAAAAACATAGAAAAAATTAAAAATCTCAGCCATATCATATAAACAAGAATATAAGCAGCTTAAATTGATGTAGTACAAATATACTCAGGTGAATAATCTTTTAACGCATTCCTTAGACGCACGTATCAATAGTATTAAGTCTGTCTTGCAGTTCATATGCGCCTCGCTTCATTTGGTACTCAGTGGACAATCGGGCCCCCGGTGCCACTGCAGGAGAGGAGACTGTTGCTGGCTCACCCGTGCTGCAACTGTTTGTGAGCAAGACAATATGTCCTACAACGGCTCTAAGAAGCCACGTAGCACACGGAGCAGCACCCGCGTCGGCACTACGATCACTAAAGACCTTCACGCGGTCACAGTTATTATTATATTTATAAATACTGCTGCCCAAATAGGGCTATAGCAGGAGAAGGTACAGAAAGTACAAATACAATAGCAGAACAGTTCAAGTTTGCACATCAAAAGCAGAAAAAAAAACAAAGAACAAACACGAGGACCGCACTAGGATAGGAGCAAAAGCAGATAAGGTAAAATAACACAAATCGGTAAGTAAATTACATATTCATTTGGAGAATTAAGGTATCATTTGTAGAATTATTGTCACTTTCAAAAATGCTCGGTGAACATAGCTTTTTTGGTGCCTGCAGGACAGGATTTCGGTAGTTCATCCTTCATACGTACGGCTTAGCGGATTACAATGAGGTCCCCAAAGGCCTCCCTTAGAGTTTAAAATTTTTGGAATAAGCCTTGCGCTATAGGAAACGTGAGGCAGTGAGATGAAGATGCATACGTTACGGCAGCCTTAGCAGCTTATGTTAGGATAATGTTGACCTATCTCTCTAAGAAGGGAAAAGGTGAAGCGTGGGTTCATGACGTTGGTGATGAAGTAGCAGGTGCTAAGTGAACAGACAGCTACACCAAGTTTTACGATATCTTCGGCTACATATGAACGTGCTTGCATGTATTACGTCTGCGCGTTATTAATGCGAAGCTTTCTACGCTTGACTTGTGGCCGCGTTGACCCGAAGAACACTTCAGGAGAAAGTTAACTTTCTGTGATGATGATGATGATGTTTGTTGGTGAAGTGAGAGATGGTTGAAACGCGATGCTTCGTCCTATTATTGAGGGTGTGTCTTCAAAGCACAACGTTCAATATCAATATCGTCTCGCCGAAATTTATTGTAGGAAACCAAACTTGCATAATGGGTTTTCATAAAGGCCCATCAAGCGCCCCAAGGAGGAAAAAAAACGCTTCCTGTGGCCAGAATGGAACTTCGGTCCCTCGCGTTACGAAGACAAAGTCCACCCAATTTCGCCGTTACGATTCGATCGAAGCAGTTTGGATTTTGGTCAGTGAATTTAATTTAAGTTGCGTGGGAGAAAGCTTCACGTTTTAACCATCTTTCTTTTAGCAAAGGGCGGTCGATTGCTTAGCTACTTTTGCGTTTTTCTGGAATAATTATACGTTAGTGTACAGGGCTGTGGCGAATAAAGGCAGCCCTGTAATACCACTTTTCCATCGGCCAAGTGTGAAAATAGCCGTAGTAAATTCACGTGCGAAAATATGGGATAAAGGAAATACGTTGAACTGAACAAAAACGACAACCGTACCACAGGCTAACCGGCAACAAAGAAAATGTTAAGTGTGTCTTCCTTAAACGGGCCATGTTACCTCGCTGTGTTCAGACAGAAGGTGAATTTAGATAGTCCATTCGCCCTCTAGCGAAATAATCGAGTGTGGTGTTGCAAAAAGCACTTATAGCATGTCAGGAGCCACCCTTTCCGCTTAAGATGCTCTGCCTATTGTTTGGATGCGGCTCGAAGAGCTCCCATTTCCGCTTATTGCCATGGGGCCGCTAAAGCCGTTGCGACTACCTTTTCAGAAATGTTTTTTTTTGAGTCATTGTTTCATTCGGACGTTCAGCTTAAACTTCAGCCTGTAACGGTAATCATTGTTTCGGCCAGAGATTGTAGCCGGCGATTTTATGAAAGCGGGGATACCATGTTTGCCTAACTGTGAAAACAAGCCCTTCTATGACTATCTTGAGAATTACTATAACAGCTTCAATGTTCGTTCTATTTCTTAAGTCTAGTTCGTCCTATTTTAAGGTGACTCAGGTTACTCTGCATACGTTTTTCCCCCGGTTCTTAGGCCGCACAATTAATTTTATCGTAACCCCAAGTTTTTGAAGCCACATTGACGAGATGAATAAACACTACATTTATTTTCGTGGGCGCAGATATCAATAAAGCTAGAAATCTACAGCGGCAGTCAGCACTCCACACCCTGCTGAACCGCTATCGGTGACGTTTACAACACATTACTCTGTCGCCACTTCTGCACATTGCGAATCGGTGAGGGAAAAGGTCCTGTGCAATCAAAGGCACCCGGACTGGTTCCGCTGCTCTCATCGTCGGCCTTTTCCATGTAGTCATGGTTTTGGGAAGACGCTCAAGAAATTTTACTATGGGTAGTGACGCCCTATATCGGTGACTGCCACCTTATGGCAGATAGTACAAGCATCAAAATTTCAAAGCTATAGAATAGTGGTGAATATGAGCAGCTTACGTTCCACTTGTCTTTGGAATGGGTCATGAACAAGGTGGAAAGTTGCCGCTGGCAAAAAAAAAAACGCACAACATTAGGGCGATAGGATTTTTAGGCTCATCTTAGAATTTTTCCATCGGTGTTAGCCGCGCGCTGAAAACCATGCTCATTAGGCGCCCATAGAACTGCGCCATCACTGCAAACCGGAAGCAACTGCTGAAGCAGCCAAATACGATGGCTCGCCTGCATCTCTAGTACGGCGTAGCGGCAACTGAAGTGTGGAAAGGAGTGCAGAGATACTACGGACGGATGCCAAAGAAAAGATACGCGATTTCAGCAGGCGCCAGGCCGCGCCGTGGAGGGAAGTTTGTTGTGCACACCGCTGTTCCTCGCCTTATCTGCAGTTATTATCATTACCGATCCGGCAACTTACCTCATTCCACCAATGTTCCTTTACCACGTGAACTGATGTCTGCTCTAACATTGTGTCAGGTAACTAAAAAGGGGGAAAAATCATTACCGCTGGGTTCTCAAAAACCATGGAAGGCCTACATCAGAAATACGAAAAAAAAAATAAAACACGTACTGAGAAGAAGTAAAACCGAGCATATTATGTCGATTTACACAAAGGTTTGATTTTCTACTATTTGTATTTTACTATATCAATATTAATGACTATACAATCACACTATTGCCCTCCGGACACTCGATAAGCGCGCCTTGAGATCTTTGGGAGGGGCCTTCGTCTTTCAGTGGACACAACCGGGCATAACATCACGATGCGTCTTTCCCGCACTGCTACCGAAGCAAGCTCCGCCAGGAACATGATGAATGATTCCCACCAGCCACTTCAAAACTCCACCCTACATTTTGGTTGGGTAGAAACGAACAAACTTCCTGTACAGTACCGTCGCCCTAGACAATGGTGAGCTTAAAATCCTACTTAATAAATAACAGAGGGCAGGCAGCAGTACCTAAACTGCACTATTCATCACCTACGACATCTAAATAAGGGATCTTGGTAGGAGTCGCTACAAAACTCAGAAGATATGCAGCGATGACAGACACTACGTAAACGTTGTCGACAAACTGAAGCCTAACCCAGCAACCAAGAGTAACCCGGTCTTCTAGCTGCATCTGACCTAGGAAGGTCCATTCAATCTAACATGGGACGTATCGCTGAAACAACAGTGTTGAAACGAACTCACCGGTCGCAGGCCCTGATAACCATATATTGTTACGCGCTCCCTATTAGAAACACTATTGTCGCGTAGCCAAAGACGACGCAGCTATCTTAAAAAAGTTTTTGGACCGAACTAGTGCTCTTGTAATAACTAAAAAAATACACAGGCGGTGAAGCAGCAGTCAACAAAGTGACGTGTGCAGGCCAGTATCAGTGAATCGAATACTGTGACGGCTGTGCCGGAAGAACATAGCTTTGGCGCAATTTTTTCTCGAAAAGTCGAAAAGAGAGTGAGTGAGTGAGTGAAAACTTTATTGCATAACAGCCAGTAATCCTAGACGACGGCCAAGAGCCCTTGGGCTCTAGCAGGGCCTTCGGCCAGCTGAATGGCCCAGACTTGATCCACTGGGTTGGAGCTGAGCAGAGACAAAAAAGATTATTCTAGGCATGTGACGTCAGGGCCAAACACTCATCTGTTGGTGTCATTCCTATCATTCCGAACTATAGGTATGGGAGAAATAATTCAGGTTTAAAAATGACATCAAAGCTTATTAATTTTGTTAGGACCCTAAAAATTCTATATGAGAAGGGCTAGCTTACGGATATTGCTGAAAATCAGTTAATTCACTATGTCGGACTTCACAACCAGGTGCAGTACTCCAATAATACAAGAGTTCAATGTACAAGTTGGATCTTGGGGAACATGCAAGTACTGGGGCAGTCTGTTGGGTAGCAAAGAAAAGCAAGTTTCCACACGCAAAATACCCATGGTTGTATGCTAACGGTTGAAATATTCAAGAAAATTGCAGGTCTAGAAAACAGAGGGCTGCGCTTTCAACAAATGCGTTTAAGCAAAATCTCAGTTAAATGTAGCAAAATTTGTAATCACATTCATGCAAAACGAAATCACCGCTATTGTTTGCGATTGAAACGCACAGTGCTTTGACATCAGATTAAGAAGAAATAACTGTTGTTTTTATTTTATTCAGTACTCGTGACCTTAAAAACTGAAGTTATTTGATATCTGTATTTCCAACTGTTCCAGATTGGCATGCGTTGGAAGACGCATGTGTTCTTTCTGTGGACCCGGGTATGCTCAACCGCAGTAATCTCGGCCAATCCGCCCTGCCAAAAAAACCACGAACCTGACGACGCTCTCCTGTGAATTCACAGACTGCGACCTGAGCTTCCAAAACGGCCATCTTCACGATCTTTGTCACATTGTTGCCAAGTCCCTTCTTCATAACGAGTCTGATCCTGCTAATACCGAGATAATGACAATGGAGCAACTACTGGTTTCAGAAGATACCATTCGCACTGTGTCTCATGGCTGTGTCCCAGTCTGCTTGTCTTTCCGACGGGTGGGAATAAAGAAATGGGATGACTTTTCTGACAATTTAAATAGAAGCTACGGTCACATCGACACGGCGGAGAGGCGTTACTTCGGACCGTTTAGTTTGTATTCACTCCTGATGTACATTCGGAAGATGACACATGACGTAATATTCCATAAGCGCCGGTACCTGTCGCCACGTGTGACAACAGGAGGGTCAACCGAAACGGCATTTTCAGCGTTTACGGTTTTGCTGAGCGGTGCCACGTAATAATGGTCTCGCCTAACATAAGTAATTTCACAGATTTCATCAGGCTCTGGAACAATGCCTTCGTATCTACCGATTCTGTTATTAGTACGTTTACAGAGACTGTGAAAGCAATCCCCAAGATGCTTCTCGAGGTTGTCGCCTGCACACATATTTGGCATTTCGCATTCTACAGATGTAAGTTCCGACATATCTCATTCAACGTTATTCCTCACATGAAGAGTATTCAGCATCTTGAATTTCCACAATCTCCTTTTGAGACCATTCATCCGGAGGCGTGTGACCTCATTCCGTCGGTTAAGAAAATTTCTCTGACGAGCACGAAGCTCCCCGGTATACCAGAAGCAA
Organism: Haemaphysalis longicornis; assembly: GCA_013339765.2. Taxonomy (NCBI): domain Eukaryota; kingdom Metazoa; phylum Arthropoda; class Arachnida; order Ixodida; family Ixodidae; genus Haemaphysalis; species Haemaphysalis longicornis. Next base: position 207,286,696 of record CM023450.1, on the reverse strand, counting down.
TATTTTGTTTGAAAACACTGGCATGTGTAAACATGTCTTACAGAAATGTTCCTCCTGGAGTGGAGTTTAACTTTTGGCCCGGCAGCCGTAACAGAAAGAGCAGTGCTTATAAATTAATCACAAGTGGGAGCATGGTGACACTGTTACGTGATCGTGGCCTATGTGGTTTCCCGAATTTGAATGAGCTACATATGGACGGGTGCGACCTGAAGATTCTACTAGGCTGCCCATTTATATGCCTGAAAAAACTGAAGGTTCTTTCTTTGCAGGCAAACAAAATAACAGAGCTCAATGAAGCGACGCTGGCAGGTTTGACAAGCTTATTAATGTTGAACCTGAACCGCAACCGCCTGACGGTCTCAAAGGGCATGTACTTATTCCGCTGGTGTCCTTGCGATTGCGTGACTTATCCTTCAACAGCACACAACTGTGTAGACAAACCTGTCAACAGTTCCGCAGAAGTGCTTTTCGCCCAGCACAATGGATTAAAGAAGTGGACGCGAGCAATCTTTTCTAGGATGAGAGAACTAAAATGTTGGATCTGAGCCATAACGAGCTTGCATGGCTGGACAACGAACGAAATGTTTCGCGACCTGGACGGCCAAAAGAACGTGAGCCTCAGCTAAAATCCCTGCGATTGCTTCAGTTGCTACCTCAACAACCTTAACAACTTTCTTGACAATCAACATGTGCAGTGCGTGGAGTGCGTAGCCTGCCATGTTCCTGAGGAACAACGGGGATTATCATGTTCGAAGCATTGCACGGAGAGAGGACGAGTGCGGACCTCTGGACTATTCTCGTGTGTACGCTGTCCCGGCGGTACTATGTATCATGGTTTCCGCCATGCTTGTTAATGGCGCTTACAAATCCGGCGGGTACTTCATGTATGTGTTTTTTACCTTAAAGTTGGCATCAAAGGCTACAGAAGGAACAGGAACGTGGAGAATTATGCATTAGACGCGTTCGTAAGCTATCATGCCTCTGACTATGATTGGGTTCACGGCGTGCTGCTCCTCAAACTCGAATCGCCTCCCCTCAAGTTCCGACTTTGTTTCGCCGAGAGGGACTTAATACCGGGTATTTCAATCAACGAAAATATATGCCGAGCCATTACGCAGAATTGCGTCTCCAACTTCGTGTTGAGCCCTGCGTTCTGCCGCAGCCGCTGGTGCATGTTTGAAGTGAGCCTCGCTCAACACCGGCTGTCTGACAGCGAACGTTAAGATGGTTTGGTATCCGTCAAAAAGGAGCAAGTCAGGGAATATGAACTGAGCATCATGCTGCTGGTTCTCACCAAATCGAGAACCTACATAGAAGTTCCACGTCAAATGCAACTGAGATGCGGAATAACCTTTTCTGGTTGCAGCTCCAAGCGGATCTGCAGCAATATAACTCTACCGGTATCTTACTAATTTTAGCAGTAAAGAGATGACAGATATGCAGATGTGTCTGTCTTTATTGTTACTAAAAATTACACTATAGTCGTTGTTGTGGCGTAATATACGGTTAGTACTGGATTTAGTTTAGGGTACCAAAGCTTGCTGATGAATTTGGCTAATTTGCGTAGAAAACGTAGGAGCAATTTGACAGTACGCCGGAGTCTTCCTAATCGTATTTCACTCACGTTTGAAATTCACAAAGGGATCCCCGTGAGTTCAACACATCCGAGAAGGTTCTACGTTATATGAGTCGCTCAAAAAACGAGGCAACTTTTTCCACTTTTTAGATTTTACGGAAGCAAACCAGCCTGTTAAAAAATTCTTGTGAATTGGCCCCTTCTATTCAGCTCATGTTATTTATAGGATTTTTTTTCGACCGTATGCAAAGCTGTAACTACCCTGCACAAACACGAAGGTCGTGTACCTTTGGAATAAAATGGATATCGTCTACGTACCTGCTGTAGTAATTGACGCTTGTAACGGGTTTGCAAGCGAGGTTATTTTAACCCTAAAAAACACACAGCAGAAAATACCCCATCGAGGCACAGCCTTTTATGAATGTATGTTTCTTATAATTCGACACCTATCGGTACCCTAACCTTTGTTCTGTTGAATTTGTAGCGAGATGAAACTAAATCCGAAAGAACCTGAGGGATATTTTAAGGGCCCATTTGTCATCCAGCTACGGTGTGCGTCTGCAAGAGAGATAAATTGAACGTAAGACTCTGATACGCAGCCACTTTTTTTGTGAAGGAAGGATTAAGAAAAGAAAAAAAAACCATAATGCCGAGCATTGTTAGTAGATAACCTCATCACGCTGCTAGTTTTAAAGGAACACTAATGTGGCCTGCAAATATTGTATAAATATTGCAATAAAGTAAAATATACGATTCATGGCTGTGCCATGCGGAGTCGCCGCGATTTATGTGCACTTGGATGATGAAAAGCTTTGTAAAGGGCAGGTTCTCTTGCATCATCTTCTCCGCCCATTTTTTACGTCGGCTAATACGATACCGTTGTAAGACGGCCGGGCCAAGAAAAGATACCAAGCCTATCTAACTTGAGCACCCTTTATGTGAACAAATAAAACGCATGCATACATATTTTGCATACGCATATGTTTATACAGTCGAGTCCACTTATAACGATACCGTTTATAACAATATATCAGATATAACGATGAACAGCTATGGAACCATCAACTTTTGTATTCTTTTTATGGTAAAATAAATCGCTTATTACAATGCTCCAGTGCCACGATATTAGGTATAACGATTGAATCCGGTTATATTGTGCACCAAAAATGCAACAGTGATGACTCTAATGACGCGGTTCCGCAGCATACTCAGGTAGTGTCTTCGTAGGAGGCCCAATGCTTGACACAGCCCCTCGGGGACTCTGTTTCCGCCAAGGACGTTTAGCTCAGCTAGGTGAAGCACCTATAGATGCTCTTGGAAGATTTGTGCTAGCTTCACACGCGGCAAACAAAGGTGACCAACTGTGGCTTGTTTTCCGCAAATTAGTAGTAGTACGACCTTGCTGGCATGCGAATAAAATGTTTTGAGCTCTGTTCCGTCTTTTTATTTCGCAACCCGCTGATAAGAATTATCGGTTATAACGATGGAATTTCCTTGGCACTTGGATATTGTTATAAGTGGACTGGACTGTATACAGATGCTTAAATCGATATTTCGAAAACCGAACAACCTCAAACGACCCTGTGAACCAGCGGGTTATTAGTGCGGTGCTTGATGGGGTGAACGCGAGCAGCGCAATGTGTTTACTGTTCTGCTAAAGATTACCAATGGACTAAGTGTATATTCTCTCACTAAACAATCATATATAAATTGAAAATAAAGTACGAACTGCGTCCACACATATATTTCAGTAAACTTTTAGAATGCTTGTTCAGAGGGAGCGGTATTGATTGACCCTCTCAGAAAACGCCCTTTTGATAAGTGCCGGTATTCCTTATTGGGGTGTTTTGTGGTATCACTGACAGGTGTGCTAGTTTCATGAAACAACTTTACGACTTGACAGACTTGAAAGAATCCCTCTGAAAATAATGTGTACGAACGGACACCACAAATGTAGCTCTGGTGATCAAGCAGCTGTGTATGTAGTAAATATACTTAAATATTTATATCACATTAGACATACGATCAAAAAGACAACTAATGTTCACAAACCTCCGAGGAGATTTAGATTAGATAATGTCTATATAAGAATATTTAACATTCAGCGAATTGTGTGCCGTCAGAGCTTATGGCGATTTACTAGGATCGCATCAGGTTGTAGTTTATATTTATTTCTAAACAGAAACTCTCCTTGATGTACAAATGTAGGGCAACTTCCATTAACCTTTAGAAAGTGAGCTGTCTTGTAACGCATCATTCTACCCTTATTAAACAAACGTCTAACGCGGTTTCGACAGCTTCCACTCGTCCGACACGTTTCGGTGCCAGAAACAGATATGTGAGTGCTAAAATAAGTGCTCGGTGCCTGCTGTGGAAAGGCAACATAAACAATATGGCACACGACAAAAGCGCACAATAAAGTTGTTTTAAAGAGTGAACGTTCCTTCGCGTAATGCTGGACCTTAGCCGGAACAGCTTATTTGAATATCGAGTTTTTCTGAGGTTTTTTCTTTGTTTATGCACAGGTGTAACCTCTTTACAACCCCCTGTGCCAGCTCAATCGCCATGAAACCATCGGAGAAGCCGGTTCCATTCCGGTTCCAAGGTTTTTGTTGCTCATGCCAATTTGTACTACTGCTTCAGGCTGAGGTGAACATCGGCCGTGTTTGCTGCGCGAAGCGGTCTTCGTGCTTGAAAAAGTCCGGAAATGGGAGAGTTCTAGCTTTTTGAACCGGTTATACAGCCCTATTCCTCATGCGTAGCACTGCAGTATTACTAAGCGACCTTCAGAGTACGATGTACCCGCCGGAACGCTGGACGTCTTAGGTTCACTACGGAAGTTTCCCAGCAGAATTGTCTTGTCCACAATGTTTTTCTCGATACCAGAGCCACTTGCTGCTTCACCCCTCTTTGTAAGAGTGAGTACGTGAACAACACTGAAGCTCAGGTTTGCTGTTATCACTTCTGTTGAATCGAATCATGCATGGAGCGAGACAAAAATGATTTTGATAATCATTTACGAACAACCAAGGTAACCTGAAAAAGAACATCTCTCACTTAAACTAGCAATGGCCCAGTTCCAGCTTCCTTTTACAAATTAACTTGCTCGTAATAAATAATTAAACAGGCATGTCCCTTCACTGCTTGTTTCCTTTGCATTTGTAGAGGTACATGCGGCCAATTCTGTGACATTGTTACATATTTCGAAGACAAACAATGACACCGGTATCGTCACTACAGCGGAACCTGGAATTTAGGCCCCACCAAAATGACCGGCGGATTTTCTGGCACTGAGAACGCACAGTACGTAATAAAGGAGGCTGTGGCGTAGCAGAAGGCTAATTATTGCACAATTATATTTAGTTGTCAACTCAGTTATGCAAACCAAACATTTGGGTGTCATGTCTGTTGCGGAAATACCAAGGGTCGATCCTTAAAATTTATTGTACATTTAAAGCCCTTGAGAAAAATAATCTAGGATTCTTCGACAACGCGTTTCCCCCATTGCGGAGGAGTGTGCCCCCGCAGTTCTGCTTTATTCTTTGAGCGAAAAGTTTTTCAAATTCCACGCATAGGGTATCTATGGCTTGCACGTTTGGCCATCAAAACCGTTTGATGTGACCCAATTCCAACTTTTTCAGCGCTCCAAATGATAAGACGTCATATAAACATTGCAGGGTGTTTTCAGGAGATGGAACGGGCAGGTCCGGTCGACATTTTTAATTAGGAAGAAAATTTTCTGTTTAATCCATTACGCACAGGGTATAATTTATGTGGAGAAAGGTTTTGCCTTTCTCCACAAGGAAAACATTTTGCCTATCCCAAAATAAAATTCCCAAAGCCGCCTCGGCAGCCGAATGCAGTGGACGGTCGCGCAAAATTCGAAACTTTTCCAGCTACAAAACATAACGATTGTAGCTGTTGCCGGAGGTTTTTTCTTCGAAGTCTTTGTATACTTATAAATCAGTTCACATGCTTCATTTTATTTTCAAAAAATATTTTTTTTCCGAGATACAGTCTTGACATATCTCTAAAAAATGTCAAAATGTCTGGAACATTTGTCTGCATCTAGAAAAGGTAGAAAGGTCAATTGTTTTTGTTATATTTCTCAACCCTTTTCCATTCTTCGCACAAATTTTAGTTCGTATAGCGACAATGGTTCATTATTAAAAACGCGCTGCGGTGCTGATAAGTCGCGCGTTTTCGTCTAATTTGAAAACTAATGTGGAGAAGTCAATTGTTGATTTTGCTTTTCAAACTTTCACAAATCTAAGGTAAAGTGTTTCTCTAACACCGGCTTGAAACGTTCTTGCCTAGTTTTTTGCTTCGAACTTTTTTTGCCTCGAAGCCGCAGTATGAACCGCTCAGGACTCGCCAGATGTAAACCGCCACAGATGACCGAGGGCAGAATACATTGCTTATAAAAAAGCTTAGGAGGCAGCAGAACAACACCTTTAGGTCTGGAATAATGTCCAGGTGCATTTAGGTCTCGGCTTATTATGACCAAAATGTACACCAAGCTTTTCCTTAATTCCTGATACTTCTGTATTCTATGCTGAAATAAAATGCGTTTCAATAATTCCCTTCTACAGTATCCAGCCGCTGTAAGGAAAATTTCATTTGCAAAGCGCTGTTTGCTTTTCACATATGGTAACCGCTCGTTTCTTTTAAACCTCTCCGGGCTCTTTGGAACAAAGTAGGACCACGGGTATTTTTTTCATTGAAAAAAAAAACCATAGATACACATAAAGTAGGCTATATTGCAATTCCTCATCCTGTATTTGTGAATAAAATGTTCTTCATAATGGATTTTATTTTTGTACTGTTGCCTAAAGAACTCGTCATAATGACTTACAAGATCATAGGTTCGAGTCTTCTTGAATAGAAACAACTTGGTTCACTAAAAACTTCCGTCTAGAGACCATACTGTTAAAACGAAACCTGACCTAAAGACACCGCCGTACTTCATCTAAGCTCAGACAAAGAACATCGCGAAGCTCTGTAGTGGGCTAACATTATGTTTAAAATTGTAAGCTCTAGAAAAGCTATATCAACAAAAAACAGGAATCGTGGAGGCAGGAACGCCGATGACGACGCGAATCTCTTTCATACTCCGGTTCCGGAGTGAGTCACGTGTGCTTCGCTAAACTTCCTTGTCTATAGGTTGCACTGGTTCCGGTGACCTCAGAAGTTCCAGCCATGTGGCAATCTCTGGAACGTCCGCTTCCTCACTAGGCGCGTAGCAATAAGCTCCACGTTCTGGCTCCTCTGTTGCATGCACTGAGTAGAGCAGGAGCCTTATCGCCTGCAATTTTCTTACTTTTTCTATAGCGCGTTCTTGAACTGACACGGGAATTTCATTTCGCGTTGATTGCGCAAAAACATGGGTTTTATTGTTTGGCGAAGTTTATTTCGATGCGCTAGATTACACAGGAAATAGTGGCAGAAATATTGTGCGTTTGCTACACATTGTATTCTTTGAGATAAAGTTACTGTCGATGCTTCGAAGATTATGTGATTTTTTAATTCCGAAACAGAATTTTGTTCGGGCAAGCATGAAGGAAAAAAAAAACACTGAAGCCAGAATGTTCAACAGTAAGCCTCACCTTTTACCTATAAAATGCTTTCTGTGCATCTGTTCCCTTTTAAGCGAAGTTAGATCCTACTAAAGGTACCTTGAGAAGTGTGTTTATTTTGAAGTGTTATTGTAAGCCCCATACATCCCATTATCCCCACTAAACAACAACCTGCGCCTGTGTTGTTGCATGCCCTGCTCTGCGAGACCAATTTGTGTCTTAGAAATATTTTCAGGAAATACGAGCGTATACGTATTTTCACACGTTTCCATGTCGGGCAGCACACTTTGCCCTACCGCCTGTGTTGCAGTTTGTTCGATGTTTTTTTAGTTATTTTAGATTACAACACAAGCAGCACCCTAAACACATTCTTTAGGCTGTGAAACTGCGCTTCCCCATATTTGGCCGACAACATAGAAGCACTTAAATACGCGAACCCGCCGGGGATGGCTCAGTTCCTATCGCCTTGTGCCGCTTATCCCAAGGACGCAGGCTCGATCACGGCTGCTTTTCTTATGGGGGCGAAAAGGGAAAGCTCCTGTGTTTGGAGATTTCGGCGCACGGTAAAGATCCCCGGTGGTAAAAGTCAAACAGGAGCCCTCCACTGTCGCTCGCCTGTTATCCGACGTGTAGCCTCGGAGCAGTTAAACCATCACAATCATCATCAGTCGCACAAACATGTAGATTGCCCATGTTGTTCCTGCCGTAAGCAAGCGCAATGATTAAACGCGATCCCTAAAACACACAAGTGTGGTTGGCTAGCGATTATATGCTGATAAAAAAAAAGCCGCAAAGTACAGACTGCTCTTATCTGTAATGCGTAATTTTGAAGTAGCGCTACTTATTTCTGTCATTACCAAAACAGTCGACAGATGCGTAGTTGAGAGAAACATCACTGCCCAATGAAGGTTTGTGTCTTTTTTTTCAATTCGGAAATTTTTGTCCTCCATCAGCTGCTTTGCCACCATGATTGAATATACGCACTAGAAAATTTTCCGGGACAAAAATGGCACACAACGTTATTTTAATACATCGCCACTTAAACATCTCCCCAGGAGTTATCTTCCCGATGAGAGTGGAAAGAATGTAACGTTAAAGTTCTGGGCTGGCACAGGCTCAAGACTTAGCAGGTATTTTGTTACATTTTTTGAGCAACGTGTGTAATTAAGTAGAGCAAGCAACCACATGCATCTTTACAAATTTTTTTTTTGCCGTACAGGATACTGAAATGCTGTGTTTTGGCAGTGTGTTCGTGCAAAAATAAATAAAAAACAACCTATAGAAATTTCCCTTCAGATTTTTGGATGGTCAGTTCGGACAATTGATAAACCCACGGTCGCTTCGAAGCAAGCTTATAATGTGCTAAAATAAAATGCCAGAAAGAGTGTTTTCCCGAGCGAAAGTGCAGATGAATTTTCGTTTTACTTGTCCAGTGACACTGTTACCAACCGCAAGCGTAAAATTAGTATTTCTTTCATTTAATTCATTCATATAGATTTTTATTACAACAGACCTAAACACGTGATCTCCTCAAGCGGCAGAGACCAGAGGCGCAATCTGCTGATTAGGACTCTGCCCCTCTGCAATTCAACAGCCGTGCTTATGAATTTCACACATAAACAAAACGCATTTGTCATATTGGGGATCTGTTGAGAAAAAAGTTCACAAGCGTAATGTAAAAACAGCCGTTCTAGTGAATAGAACGTCCAGAAAACAGCATCAACAATACATAAGACCAAGTTTGAAATATAATGTAAATCAAAAGTTTCTAATACAAGAGTATCGAAGAGCTACGCCAAACACACGCATTTTCTTAAGGCACACTGTAAATCCGTGCAAATGCATACAATATTTCGCTACGCAGGATAACGTAATTTACAAATATATAAAACAATAGAAATCTCATCACGATCATGTAAGCAAAAAATTATAAGCCGCCTAAATTGCTTGAGTGCAAATCTACTGACGCCAATATTTTTTAACGCCTAGCTTAAACACGCATTTCGAAATCGGGAAGTCTTTCTTGAAGCGTTACATATTAAACATGAAAAGTGTCTCCTATGCAGTTGTGTGCACCCCATAATTTGTCTTTGTTTTCGCCTAGCCGCTGTTTTGTTGGATATATACAGGCGAATCATCATCCCCGCAATGCTTGTTTAGTGAACAGTGAACAGTGAAGTCACTTTACTCTTCAGCCCCGTCTCTTCAGCCCCGTCTCTTCAGCCCCGTCACCGTTTGGGCTGACGTCAGCGCAGTTCACTATGAAAAGAACTAGTCAGGCGGCGCCCGGTTTCGAAACCACGACTCTCTGGCCGCAACGGGAGGTACGTGGCGCTCTTCCCACTGCGCTACAAACCGGAAGGTAGCATTTGCTACGAACGCGCCTTATGTCCTTCACTCATTCAAACCACATCAAGAGGCTACTGATACGACGAAGGCACGCGAAGCTACTGATACAACGAAGGCACGCGAAGCTGAACGTCAACGGAAACGACGAACTGAAAACTAATGGGAACTTCAGTCCACCCCATGGCTGCATCACATACTACTCAGAGTTCCCCTACGTGAAGATGGTGTACTTTTTGGACTTAATATGCTTATAAATTCCTGCAGCGAAGACAAGCTAACTACGTGAGAAAAGGCAGACGATATCACGCAATCCTAGCAATCCCTTTTAAAACGCGCGCACCCGTTGACACCAAGATCCTTCGTCAGGCGGAGTGATAGTGTACATGAGCTATTGCTAGTTTGAACTTGTCCCCCGTATAGTATGCTTGAAAGTCACATTTCCAAAATTTGTTTTAATTACTAGGCCACTCGTCATTTGGACTTGCATAGAAAAAAATCCCCCTATTTGTGTGTTTTGGTTAATATGTCCGTGTTCGCGCTTCATTTGTTTATGACTGTACATTAAGGCAGGATCCAGGTGGATACGAATAAATTAAAATGAATCAACGTGTATAATATAAACTTCATGTAATAAAGATGAATAAAGAAGCAATATAATGAATTTAGCTGAAGTAAGATGGATAAACTTACGGCCACCTCCCCTCGCGGGAACCCTGGTGTGATGCAACGCATCTCATGGGGGGTTCCATTGGCGTTTTCCATCGTATTGATTACGCGTATGTCAGGGATTCTCACGCGAAGGGGAGGTGGGCGTAATTTTCCATTTTCACCATGCAATGCACATGCAGTACACGTATGCTCAGGTACGGTCTTTATTGCAGACGAGAATGAGTGCCTTGTGGTGCGTAAAGTGCACAGTTAGGGGCTCGACGATTACATCAAGCAATCGTCGAGTACTGAAGAGTGCCAGCGTAACGCGGACGAGCGTCGACTGTGACCGTCGGAGCACGGCATGCCGCTTTATATTCACAGCGCCTGAAGGAGAGGAGAGCGCGGAGAGAGAGAGAGAGTACTGCACATGCGCGGCACGCGCGCGCCGAGCGCAGCGCCGCCCACCGGCGCCTAGCAACGGAGTGAGAGCGCGCTGCGCCGAGCCGAAGCTGTTTGGGAGAGAGTGTTCGCTATCGGAGAGAGGAGAGGAGAAGAGGTGCAGCTGTGCGGACAACGCCGGACAGACGCATGAAGGACAGAGGGGCGAGAATGAGATGCGTTGCATCTAATAAACGGTAAAATAGCGTGGATCCTTGGTCGAGGTGTGTACATATGTTGAAAAACTGCCCGTCACAATAGCACACCATGCAAGCACGCACCTTTAAATCACTGTAGAAGGATGCGTCTCTAGAAAATTATTGTTTCATATTCCCGATGTGGAAGACGTTCTTCGTTTTCTCGGAGTTTTCGAATAGTGCTTTACTTTTCATTGTACCATTGTAGTCTCAAACAAAGAATAAGACTTGAAATGCCACACAAACACAAATATGGAAGCGTGCCAACCAAAACTCACAATACATTAGGTAACGACGTACGCCTAGCTAGACCGCATGCCTACTATCAAAAAAAACTTTTTTGACGTAACCTGAGTATGGGTACAGGAGTGACAGGCTGACCACGGCGCTCATTGTTATGTATCATCTGACCAAATCCCTTGCAGCTAATTTTCTGTGGCGGTGTGCCTGCTGTGGCGAATTACCAGACTGCCAACTATTAGCTGCGCATGAACTGGGGGTTTCAACTAGAACTCCAAACAGAAACTAGTTGTGAGTTAAACCCCACAGAGAACAAGCATTTAGTACATGCACGTGCTGTAGAGGATAAAAAAAACCATTTACTCTAGATTCAGCTCTTTAAATTCCCCAGTATGGCATCATAGGATACGTCCACAAGGCGGTGGGGGTTCTCCTGAATGCACTTTTCCAGTTACAAATACGTGTAAATGTGCCGGAAATTTCAGGATTTACCCCCCCCCCCCCCCCCTTACAGAATTTATTCGTGAATGGAGTAGGGGTTTCTTGAGGCAAGCTTATATGCACTACTACTTTTAAGAACTAGACCAGCAAAACTTTATTTACGTCTAGCGTTGATTATGGTCGCGGGACTGCGTAGAATTATAGGTAGAGTAGCGAAACTGTGCCAAATATTTGAGAGAAGATGCCAATATTGCATGTTTTGAGTTACCTTTAGGTCCGAGTACTAACTGTTCGAACATTGCACCAATTCGAATACAGGACTAGAATTGCGTTGTGAAATTCTGGGTACTGCATCTCAACCACATGACAATGTGGCTATGCAGAATGGCACAGCCTCCGGCTTCAGCGGCAACTCTTTACTACTCAAGGTAGACATGCAATGACAGAGCGAGAATATTACGGAGCGTATTAGAGCGCCACTGTAACCTGCGTGACGTTTAAAGAAGCCGAGAATAGTTGGCTGTTGCTGAACCGCGTACATTTGAATGGCTAGCGAAACCTCGTATAGCTGTAACACCTTAAATCAACTAGACTTTAAAAAACTTGTGTCGCTATTTGTGGAGCATTCTTGAATATCGATAGCTTTCTGTGCTTAGTAAAGTATAAGCAGGGCTGGCGGATTTTGCCAGTGGCCTCCTGTATTTTCAGCATTAAGAAATACACCTTTTCAACGAACTTGGCTAAACAAAGCGTTCGAAATGCACGGCCAAGAGCTCCTTACAAACAGGAATATAAGCGTGAGCGCTCCAAAGTGCAAGTTAGTGTGGCTTTCCGGTCATATTAGTAGGGCTAAGTGAAGAAGCGTCCAAATTTTGCCTGGAAGTTCGCCTAACGTTGATTGGCGCAGTATCGTTCGGCGCACTGTCATCGTGACTTTTGTCATGGCTTCCGGCGTGAACTCTACCGTCACCTGGCACGTTTGTTTGGGCATGTTTTTTGTCCTCCCCGTCCCATGCAATTCGACGGTCCGGGTTCCTTCGCCACGCCTCGCTCCGGCTTGTCCAGTTATTTCTGGCGTGTGCTGCACAAGAATATAGCGCGGCCGTTAATACTATCTCGTTCCCAATCCCGGTGAAAAGTGCTGCCAGAACCGAGTGTAGACACAGGCAAAGCGCTCAGTGTGCTCTGGGTGTGAGCAAAAAAGGTAAAGGCGAGTACCCCACCGCATTGACACGGCATACTCTGCTGTTATTGCTACCCTAACAGATTAACAACAAAATATTCGGCGTGGCACTTAAGTATCTGCTAACCTGGTTCCAAGAGGCTAAACATTAGTAAATATCCACAGGCTACATTATTTTTACAATCGTATCCTGCGACTTGTTCTTCTTATTCATCATCGTTTGACGAGATTAACATGAATGCGAGATTGAGCAGCTTACGGGAGGGCAAGTGCGGAAGAAGTGGACGCTTAAAATAAGAGCCATGTGGCAGGGGCCGCAGAAGCCCGTCGTTTTCCGACGATATTTGCACCGAAGTAGGCAGATACGTCGACAATCTCTTTTTCCTTGGCATTAACGCATGTTATTATACTCTGTGTCCGAGCTAGTGTCTCGTGCGAGCTTTTCGTACTGCTCCGACGATTTGCCCACCAATACGCGCAAGCCTATAACTTAGAGCGTTTCTCCATGTTTCGCAGCTGTGCGACTCACGTCAGACATGTCTGCCTTTGCGGCACTCCCTCTTTTCGGCATTCCAATCGCTTGTGTGTCAGTTTACGCAGGCTCTTTGGAGCAGCATTCCCTAAGTCAACAGAGGTTGCCGATCCCCATTCGGAATTTCACATGCCTTCAGTCTTCGTAAGGGGAACGCCGCGTGTAGTGGAAGCAAGCGTCGTTGGCCATACCACCTTCATATACAATGGCTCAAGAATTGTTGGCTCAGGTTTTTCGAGCTTCTGATCCAATATTAGAGCAAAATAATCCTCCTTACCTGCTGTGCTATTTGGGGATATTTGTACGTTTTCGTTGACTTCGCACAAAGCAGACGTAACTCCAGAGTACTTTATTGCACTAAATGCTATCTAGTAATAATACATAAGCACCATATAAGGACGCAGCTCAATGCATGAACTCCGCCATTAGACGCTTGCCACTTAAAGTTAGTCACAGCGAATCTCTTTGTGGCTAGGTTTCCTCGCATTCTTGGTGTAAGAAAACAAATCTGGGGGTACAAAACTCTGCTCATGCATTTGATGTGAAGGTGTTCGTGAGCGTGCGCCTGTCGTTGAAGCGCAAGTTGTTCCAGCAATGCAAGGGATTCGTGTGTGTTTTTTGCTTGCTGTTGTGCCCTGCTTTGGCATTGCACTTTCTTTGACCCAACAGAGCTTCAGCATCGATTTTAACGGGCAACTTCACATCTGTTCTCGTAGTCGATAGGCCGCGTTTCTCTCAAAATCTAAGAACTCGGGGTTGTCATAAATTTCCATTTTTGCTGGTAGATTATTGAGTGTGCTTTAAGATGACACGACCTATTTCTCCCTTCCAATAAGATACGTTCACTTTCCGAATTGTCATCATTCACCAAGGTTGAATGACAAGGAGGAAAGGTTAATTGCAGCACGACTTCTGAGAACACATCCTACCTGTGTACATAATTATGTGTGTCACGGTAGCTTCGTTGGTGATCCACCTTCACAGAGTGAATTTCTCTTGATTTTTTTCCCCTATACGGGTTGCACATTTTCACGTCAAAAATGTGAAGTGCCACGGACGTGGTCAGCAGTGTCGTAGGCAATGAGTCTGACCTAAGTTCTTACCCAGACTGAAGTTTAAGCGAAGCTCGAGCATGCACGCCGGGGTGATATCATAATCGAGGAGATTTCATTCCGTGCACTGCTGTAACATAGTCGGCTAGGACGTTGTGTGAGTACAAGGCTTTACACTCCACCTTCCCTCTTGCAGGCAACTGGCCAGTTTCGTAATAAAAATCTGAACTTAATGCCAGCTTTTTGCAACGTTCGTGGGTAGTATTTGGGTCCATGATTTTTCATGCAGGAAAAATTGAAATGCCACAAACGTGGTCACCTATCCCGAAATGATTCGCGCCATGGTCTAAAGTACCTACTCAGAATTATGTTTAAGCAAGCCCCAGCATGCATATAAAACTGATACGATGATTGTACTGATCCTCTATATGGTCACGGAGCACGATTATTTGCTGAAACCTTTTTGGCGTACTTGAAGTTGCAGTCCAATTCTCTCCTCGTAGACCATTGGCCGACTTGGCGCAAACAATTATTCCAATGCCTAATTGTCAGTTTCCGTGATACTATTTTGGACCGTTTAGTTTTTTTTGTGTGTCGTATAGTGGCGTGTTTACGCGGTAATACAAGCTGACTGCCGCTTTTCCAGTCACGACGTCCGACACTCAAGGTACGAAGAATCAGGTTCCGCTCTTGCTTACACATCTCATGCATGCGATAACCTTAAATATAAACATTGCGCGCTTCCAGACGTACATTTAAATGCTGCCAATCAGGGAAGCATCCACACTAGCATTGTGCGCGGTTGCCACCGGCAGCCGTATCGCAGTGAACGCCTGTTTGCATTCGACTGATGTGAAAGAAAACGTTGTCAGGTTTCCAAGGTACGCTAAACACACCGCCGAATTCTGCGTGCGCATGCGTTTTTGCGAAGTGCTGCGTATGGTCTACATCTATGGTCTACGCTACACGTCGAGGGCTAAGCCACTCACGCCTTAGAGTTGATCAATAAAATCTTTCGGTATTGCGATGAAAACGCTTGCCACCATCCCATTAACATGAATGAGATAGAAAGGACTATGAGCATGTGATATGAAAGAAACATCCATTCGGCTACTTTACCTTCAAGGGTTCTATTTCTACCAGTTACGTACGAAAAGAGCATGACGCCGTTGATGAACTGAAAAAGAAAACCTCATAACATTCCCATTAGTCAGCATTAACGGCACTTAGAGAGAGGGAAAATTTTGGTTTAGGTTAACAAACGCGTTGTTGCAGCTGCTCCCGACAATTTTTTTCAGATGTACCCAGCACCAAACTAAACGTTACTTTACTTCACACTACACAACATTTCTCTATCCTGCAGTTTGGCGTACGGATCAGAACACCAAATAGTAAAAAAATGTCCGGGTGCACCGCGTAATTATAGACCTGTGTAGACCTGCTTAATAGTAAATTGAGCGTGAATTTTTCTGAGCGTGGTTTACTATGTGGGTTTACTTTGGATTTAGTTTTTTTTTTCAGGGATATGACGGGTTGTTGCTATATTTTGACAGGTTGGGTTGCGGCAGCGTTTAATTTCGCACATTTTTAGGAGGCAAAAAAGAAAAACACGGCACTCCCTTTCTAACAGTAAATAACATTTGGCTACCTGGCTAAGGCCTTCAGCTACTGATTAGAAGGACGCAGGTTCGAGTCGGCCCACGGCTACCGTTTTTCCTGCAAAGAACAAATATTATCGCCTGTTTGTTGAGATTTTGGTGAACGTTAAAAAACCGACGAAGGAAACTCGTGAAAATAAACAACCTAGCATGTAATCAGTCAGAGCCGGCACGCAGGAATTTAAAATCACCCTTGAAAACAATTTCGCGCTTTTAAACGGAGACAACAGAGTGAAAAGAGGCTAAATGACAACCTAAGAACGGCAATCACAGAATCTGGAGCAGCTGCGAGAGAAAAAAAGCATCTCGGAAACAAACTGGACAACTAACTCCGAAAAAAAACGATAAAGTAGCGAAGCGTAAGGAAAAGGAAGTGTCGAGTACGGCGGACCAAATTGATTTTTCGGAGCTGTCGAATTGACAAAGTAAAACGAATATCATAGGTGCGTAAAACATGGCAGTTATCTAGAAAGCACTAGAAATAAGAGGAAGCTTAAGACATATTCAGACAAAGCTAGCTGGCGACAAGGACAAAGTACGCACTCAGAGACGAGCAGTGTGATATAACGCACAACAGGGCGAACATAAAATAAATGAAACATTCTACACCAGGCTATCTGCGAGCGGCGTTAAACCAGTGAAACCAGCGGAAACTACTGAGCGCGCAAGCTTGGTAGTTTCTAATAAATATCTCTTCTCTTCTTTAAAAGATGCAGTTATTCCATTTTCACCTAGATCTTCCCTCTTATAATGCCTTGGAGAGACTTTCATAAGTCCTCTTTAGTTACTCATGGGACGTCTTAAGCTTATATGCTACTGCAAAGACATGCCATCCTATTTGCAGAATTCGTAAAGACTCTTGAAGTGCCACTACCCTGTAAAAATGCCTGCATAATTCTGGTTCACAAGGAGAGAGATTCTAAAAATCTTACGAACTACAGAACTATCAGTCAACTTTCATATTCTACACATATTAGTTTACCAAAGTAACGGCACAGGTGATAGCCTGGATTCCCAACAACCTAGAGAGCAGGCTGAGTTTAGGTAGGGGTTCTCAACCATGGATAAAATACATCGTTGTCAAGCAAGTGATGGGAAAATCAGCCGAGCAAACTAAACTACTTTGCATAACATTTATAGATTATAAAAAGCGCTTGATTCAATAGACACCGCGGCAGTGTTAAAGGCGTTAAAGCACCAAGGATTTCAAGAGACCTACGTTAGACTCCTAAGACTACATATAAGAGGGATGTAAGGGCAGGATAATGTTTAACTACCAAAGCTAGAAGTTCGCTATCTGACATGGGAGTGCGACAGGGCGATATCATCTCTCCAGATTGTTCACAGCATCGCTGGAGGTGTCCCTGAAGGAGTGTGACTGGAGAAACGTAGGGTTGTAGATTAGCGAAGAATACTTGATGTATTCCAGGTTTGCAAACGACATAGCAGGTTCAAGGTAATACGCGAAGTGCAAAAAATAATCGAAGAACTACAGTCTCGAAATCGCCTTCTTGGGCTAGGGATAATTCTGAGTAAGTCTAAAGTGTTATTAAGTAAACATGCTGAGGTCGCCCTATCAAGCATAGAGACCAATACGCTATAACACGTATCTGAATCTCTGTCCAGATTGTCAGACCTTATCTCAAGCACGAGAAATAATTTCGCCGCACAATAGGAATAAGCTGCTGTGCATCCGGCAGACACTCACAAATAAGGACGAGTAAACTCCCTATATCCCTAAAAAATGGCATACAATCAAGGCTTGTTGCCGGTGAGGACGAATGGAGCGGAGACTTGGCACCGTACGGAACAACTGGAATTTAAGCCATGGTTGTCCAACGGGCCATTCTGCGAATAATGATAAGAGTAACAAATACGGACAGGAAACGAGCATCATACATCTGGGAGAAAACTTGAGTCGATGATATCGTAGTTCCAATTAAAAAAAATAAATGTACTTGGGCTGCATCTGCAGTGAGAAGAACCGACAACCGCCGGACCATGAAGGTAACTTAATGAATATTGAGGGGACTAGAAGAAACGGAAAGCCATAAAGTCGATCGAGAGACAAAATAACAAAATTCGGAGGCGAAGAGTTTACTCGGGGAGTGCAGGACAGGAGCGGTGGAGGTGGATGCAGTGGAGGCAGTGGCCATAAATAGGTTGTCCATGATGATGAACCTAATAAATCTGTGGTGATCCACGTCGGGGCGCTTCATAGTCGACATGTAGCATCCACGCGTAGAACCGCAAAGAACTTACATATTAGACTACAATACATTGGCCCTTGTTGGGTTTTGCTAATCCTTTTTTTATTTCGTTTCAAGTTTTATTCCTTGCTTAAAGAGGAGCGTGTTTTGGGCCTTCTCGCCCTATGCCACTCTAGGATATCCCTTTTGATGTGGAAATAGTGCAAACCGTTCGACACTGCCTGTGCGTTCTGAATTCAAGCCCGCAATGTTCTCGACCTCACTGACTGTTTCCGGAAAGGACAGGACTGCGCATCCAAGGTGAATGATCGAGACCACCTGCACAGGCATATCCAACAGGGACTCTTGACTGTGAGCACCACTTTGGTTTACTGCTGCTTCCCCTTTGCCTTTTCTATACTTCATTGCGGAACAAAAGTTGGCTTGAACAAACTCCTCAGTCTACGAGAAACTCCCGTCATTCCTGACTTCGTGCCATCTGGTGGCGTGCTCGATGCGAGAATCCGTTCTCTTGCGGGTACAAGCGCGGCATTTCCTGTGCGTACCTAGGGCCATTTACTACATAGCTTAGGACACCGCTTGAATTGTTTATGCAACAGATAAAGCAAGCTCGCCGCTATACCTTAGTAGCCAGGAGCGGTACCGTGGGTTTCGAAACGAACGCTCCGGGTTAGAGTTTTAGAAATGCTAATATATTTTCCACAACTCGCCATTTTTCAAAGTGAAATTTTTGGGGTATATTTTGCACAAATTTGCCGTAAATTAAATTGGGTTTCGGGTTTGATAGAGACAGGGTGCGGCATTGCAGCGCGTTTGATTGATATTTTGCGTCGTACCACAAGTGACGAGCTTGTACCTTGTACAGAGTACCCCAGAACATGGCTTGGATCCAATAAACGTGATTGCCTGCGAGAACCTTGCGTTGCTCCTGATTTCGTGCCTATCTAGTGAGCGTGCTCGGTAAGCACATTTTACTCTCCCTACGCCACCTGGAAACCATCAATCGGGATCAAGTCTCGCAGTAGCCTACTCCCTATCCGCGAAAGACCCGCTCGTGCGACACTTTCTGTCATAGTAACCACAGCACAGTCAACCGACCACCTCTATCGTCGCTACCACAGCAATGGACTCTCTCCTGAAGCTTTCACGCGCTCACTCCACACCCCTGCCCGAGGAGCGCACGAACAAGATTTATAAGCACCTGTCCCACACCCGCCTACGCCCAGAAATGTTTGAACCATTGGCGGAGGCCGGCAAAAGCAAACGCAAATTAGAGTGAGCTTGCAGAACGAGCTATTTGTGCTTAAATTTAGGGTACATTTTTATAGCAATAAGAATGGTGGGAAAAACAGTGGAAGGTACGAAAGCACAATAAACATAGAAGTACTGATGCGTACTGCTGTTGGTACTGCGCGCACTAAGCCATGGTTTAGCCACAGTAGCACTGCGGGGCTTTTGGGGTTGTCTCAGACGGCACTGGGCGATTGACGCAAGCAACGGTGACTTACGTGACCACATTTGCCGAGCGAGCGCTGTGTTTCACGAAACGATTATTTTCTCCCACAAGAAAAACAAGCGAGGTTTAAATATGGCTTGCTACGGTATGGTTGCGCCATCTAGTTTCATTAACGTAAACAAACTCGCGAACGCCGCCGTAGGGTACCTCGATGCCAGTGCCGCTGTACAGGGTGGAGACACCCTTTGAATGGTCCTGTGCCGCCGCAATTCGATCAACGTGCTCAACGCGTTTTT
This sequence comes from Haemaphysalis longicornis, assembly GCA_013339765.2. NCBI lineage: Eukaryota > Metazoa > Arthropoda > Arachnida > Ixodida > Ixodidae > Haemaphysalis > Haemaphysalis longicornis. Next base: position 207,266,841 of record CM023450.1, on the reverse strand, counting down.
CTCCTCGTTTTCCACGAGACCCAGCAACGCGAAACAGATACGATGATGCAAACTTCGCCAGAAAACCGCGTTGCGGCGATAATTTTTGCGTGGTTTTCGACACAATGACTTGCTTTGGCGGCGAGCGAGTGACCCAAAATGGCGGCTCCAGCGTATACCTGTCTCCCACCCTGTACGGCGGACGCGGATGGCGGCACCCTAGGCTGCAGAGAGGTCGGTTTCTGTGATGTCATTGCAGACCACGAAAACACACGATTTAGCGGGAAAATCAAAATGTTAACCTAAATGCATTAATGTCTGAGTGAGTAAAATACCGTTTGCATCCCGAAAAGTGCAGGGGGCACTATAAAACCCGAAATGTTTCGAATGAAACAAACTTGTATTTTGTTCTTATGGCTCCTTTAAGCAGGCGGAACCGGCCAAATCACTCCGGGCTTCCGATGTTGCACGTGGTCTTGATGTTTGGGGGAACAGGGAGAACAGGAATGTGGAGCACCGAGCTCATCTTGCGCCCTTATAATACCAACACAGAAACTGGTATTTGGCAATTTTATTTCGCAATACGCAGTTCATTAACCGGGGCCAGGAGCGACAAAATAGTAACAACAGTGACAATAAGTTGCTCGTGCATTGGATGCTATATTCTTAGACCTTATTCTTATTCTTAGACCTTAGCACTACGCGGTACCGATATCGCAGAGCCCACATTGATAGAAACACATGTGGTTCACACGCGCTCCAAATATTTTGGGCCTTGTCTACAGCGTCGTGCGACGGTACTACATATAAGCACTCTACTAGAGCAATGTCCACCGGCCTTTACAAAAAATGCCAAGACTTCAATACTTACTATCCCACATGTCACGTAGCGTAACGTAACCCTACCCGACCCAACACAGCGTAAGGGACACAAAGCAATCCTCTAAAACCAAAAATGATTGATTGTATGGCCTAATGCACCGGTCGCGACGCAGGCGATGAGGCACGCCGTAGTGGAGGGCTCCAGATTAATTTTGACCACCTGGGGATCTTTAACGTGCGCCGAAATCTCGTACAGCACGGGCGTCTTTGCTTTTCGCCTCTATCAGAAAAGGGGTAGCCACGACTGGGAATCTAATCCGCGTCCTCGTGCTCAGCAGCACAACGTCTTAGACACTGAGCCGCCGCGGCGGGTATAAAACCAAAACTGCTCTAAAGAAAGAAAAATTTACTTCAAAGTGAGGATGAAGAAAAAAATAAATGAGGCAACAGCCACACTCGAGCCACCGTCCTTGATATCAGGAAGCTATGACAGTACGCCCACACCATTATAGTATACGGTGTGTCAGCTAAGTTTAAAATATATGAATGTCGTCGGATGGCACTCCAGCCATGCCTGCAGCGCTGAGCTCAATTGCCGTCGGACGGCAGTCTAGACGCTGCGAAATATTTTTCTGCAACCAACGCTCACTCACACAGAACCCGACAAAAATACGACTGGAACACTGAGAGTCTACCTCAGCTCCCTCCTTTACATCGAGTAAAATCCTAACATCATATTTGATAGATCGCGCTAACAGCGTGTGGTCATGTCACCCTTAAGCCTGTACCACCCAGGGTGTTTCCTGCAGTGTGCGGATGCTAGAAGGAGACCTAACAAACGCTATTCCACGGAAGGATGTTGTCATTGGCGCAGTTACCATGCATAGGCCGAGAATAACCTGTAAGCATGTTGCGTTCATGGCTGCTGGTGGTGACGGTTGTTGAAGAACCAAAATAGCGCTGCCTTGTGTCCCTTCATTCTTCATCGACCTACTCGAGCGTTTCCAGGCGGTTCCCTCAACACGACAGACTAAAACGCTACCTAGTGGGCACAACAAACGGGGCTCTGAACCATGAGCGCTTCTATTTATGTGTACAAAATACCATTATTTTAAGAAATATTCATAAAACAGGCACACAGCAAAATTTCTTACGTTGAGGTGCTACAAAGTCACAGCAAGAATCCGCAACCTTTATTCGCAACTCCCTGTTCGTGGCATTGTATGCAAATAATGTGCAGATCAAGCAGCATTGCCTAGGTGCCCAGATTTCCAGTGGTACTTTCTCTCACTACCAGGTTGAGAATCCTTCATATAGGGTCTAGCTGTAGTGTTTCCCTCATGCTGAGTGTGTTATCGGTACCGATAGTTCTCTTTACCTGGATGAAACGATGCTCACCTGCTCGCTTGGCAACCTTGCATCATGCACATACCTGCGCGAGGGATTTTCCATGAAGCCCCACTTTGAAGACTAGGCAGCGACGCGGTTTATTTCAGAAACACAAATAAGAAGAAATTTGCTGCCCTTCTTAAACAAAGTTGAGAGAAGCATGAAAGCTTTTTTACATCAAAACTGCGTCAAAACCGCGTCGAAAACCATTGCTAAAAGGCCGTCCAACCTTCGCCGGAAAGGGCGCAGTTTCAGAGGGGAACTGATGCGCGACGCATATGAGAGGCCGATTTCTAAACCTCTTAACAAACTCTTTCCACAAACACCTTGGCAACCACATAGACATCACCCGTTTTTCCGTCTGGACCAGGAACTGGCAAAGCGCTTCCTGCTCTATTTCGTACTGATCATACTGAGCACGCCCCATTCCCATCACTTCTGTTTCCACAGCATCCGCAGTGGGTCCTTTCAAGAGCTTCAAGCCTTGCACAGGAAGCCGGGACTGGTCGCCCCATGACGTGCCCGACGCTCGGCGTCACTATCGTAAACGGAGGGTTGCGTGAGTACAAAAAAGAGTACACGCCAAATGAGGGTAAAAGATGGCTTAGGTACCCAAAATGGTGTCTCAAATCAAGCAACGAAAAGGAACGACCTGCAGCGAACACCGCTGCCGGTGGTTTTGAGGCCTGACAACCAAAACTGTCTAAATCGCGAAGCACGCTGCGTACTGTGTACGAGGCCGTGGAAGAAACGCCATGTTGCGGGCGTCTAAAGCCGGCGCGAAACGCCCCAGCCTCAAGTACGTCAGAAAAATGGAAGACACGCTTCAGCATTACTTAAGATCCATCAATAAATCGTTCAGTAATTTTATTGACACACAACAGCACCCCCTCATTGCGCCTGATGCTTTGACATAACCAACGAGAACACATGCTCCAGTGCCTTCGCCCGGAAATAGAATGTTACGATGCGGGCAGCTGAAACATAAACTCGCGTCGATGGTAGATACACATCTATGGAGGAAATAATACGGGAGCATTTATGGAGAGGGGCGTTTTATGGAAAATGTTTACACTAGCAGTAGCTACACAATTCTTGAGAGTGGTTGGGACTTTTGCATAAAACAACTGAAGACTATGCATCGCGCACGGTTGCATGGGTGTCAGTTGTATTATGCGTGTTTTATTTAAATGACCCTTCGTCAAAGCTGCTGTCATTCCTACTTACTTTTTGTAGGCTTCCTGCTAATGTGATCTGTTTCAGTTGCCGTCTGTATCAATATCACTATCTTCATCCAAAGTAGTTTATTGTGAGTGATTTCCCGATTGTGCTCGGTGTGCTGTGCTGTATCACAGGCCCCCGTATATAAATTTAAGACGCATCGCTTCTTTCCTTCATCTTCTTTTCGCTTTGCCGCTTTATTCCATTTCGCTTCTTTCCTTCATCTTCGTTTCGCTTTGCCTTTTATCCTTTTGGCATAGTGCTTTTGATACTGCATAGTTAATACTTGTATACCCATGCAATGCAATGCATGCCTCTCTGTGGTGACGGCGTTCTGCTGCTGAGCACGAGGACGCGGGTTAGATTCCCGCTGCGGCGGCCACTTTCTGATGGAGGCGAAAAGCAAAAATGCACGTGTGTATGAGATTTTGGCGCACGTTAAAGATTCCTCATGTGGTCAAAATAAATCCGGAGCACTGCACTACGGCGCGCCTCATCGCGGCATCAATAAATCAGCAAAGGAAAGTCCAGTGACTAATCCAGCTTCGCAGGCAGTTCTTGAAGCGAAGCTTTCTGCGCCCCACTGATGACAACCATGCCGTCACGAAAACGCACTGCTTAAGAAGCCAACCTTTCACAGTGGGTTTCACAAAACGTCGATGGTGAGAAGCGGAGGCACATGTACCCCGTCAAACAGAAAGCGCTACCCGTGATCGAAATGAACCAGGTTCCTTCACGTTATGAAGGGGATGTGTATTTGTTTTGCTTTATTTTGACATGGTAAAGCAGTTTGGATTTCTCATTTTTACTCAGGTTTCATAGGAGAAATCTTCACATTTCAAACATCTTTTTCTTTAAATAGAATGGACTTTGATTTTTTTCGTCGGTCCTACCCACTCAAACTCAAACTGTAGAAATCAAAGAACTTGACTTGAACGTGCCTAACGACTTGCGTAGTGTAGCCGACCATTTTTTTCGTACTCCAAAAGTTCGGAATTGCTGGATATTCCGAGCCTTCCCGCGGAAGCACCAGTTTACTGATATAAATAATATATAGGAAACCAGATTTTTCGAACAAAATACAGTCAAAAGTTCGATTTTACGACAATATTAACTGTGACAGAGCCACGGTGCAACTCTAGCACGACGCCAATTTGAATCCTAAGCTACCTGGCTAGCTTCAGATTGAATTGATTGCTTTGACTACCAGCCGGGCAACACTTTTATCTTAAAGGCAATAATTGTACGTGTTTTCTACGGCGGAGCAATCACGAAAACTGGAAACGGGTTATACGTGGCCAATATATTAAAGACACCGCTTTTTTGAGGCACCAGGTGACACTGACTCAAAAGCTACTTGATCATCAAATAGAAAGAAAACATGACGTTTCCAGAGATGCAAGCAGACATTTTTACGCGAAGGAGAAATTTAAGTAAGAGAACCATTCGCGACTTTTTTCAGCCCTATTTAAATAAATAAGTTATTTTTGGGCAGTCGTGGATTTTTTGAACTGCTCTTTTATTCGGACTATTTTGCATTCCCCTCGAGGTCCGAAAAATCGGCGGGCTAGTGTATTTGAAAGCCCTCCCACGTGTTTCTTGGTTCGTCGTGGTCCCCTGAAATGTGTACGCCTTTGTTCCAAGCAACGCATCATCTATTTTGTTTGTTTGAAACTGCGCTCGAGGTTTACTAAGAACACACTTTTAAGGAATACAAACGAACGACGGTGGACAGTGTGTCCTTAAAAGTGGTGTCTTTAGTAACCTCAAGCGCAGTTTTCAAACATGCAGAACCAACTAGCCCAATTCATCGCCTTACTGGCATCATATATTACTTCGCGAAAGCTTATAGTTATTATTGAGCACATTCGAATCCTCAGGGAGCGTGGTCAGCTCTTCGAGTGCGCCACGAGCACGTTGTAGGTCTGGCTGATGTCATAAGCCGTCATCGGTGCCGCTTCGAGAAAGGGCGATTGTTCTGTCTTCCCGAATTCGCCACGCTTTTATCTCTGAATTTTCTTGTCCAACTTGAAAAAGTGGATGTGGGAACCTGAAAGCAAACAGAAAGCAGTTAACATTACTACTTACTTTATGAGCACATTTTGTGGTATCGGTGTCACAGATTATTGTTATTTTTGGTTCCTGAACATGTGTTATCAATTTTGCCCTGGTTAGAGAGAGCCCCGAATAGTTTTAGCGAAGAAGAGTGGAGCTTTGCGCTAAAAAGCTCCGACCTTGTCGACGCATATTTATCGTAGTATCTGCCTATTTAACCACTTTAGCAAGTGCAAAAAATAAATGCGGGCCGATGACCATAAAACCGATCATGACGGCTCGTTGTAGGCACGGCCCCAAAAGCCGGTCGGGCTGGTCAAAAACCGGGCGCTTGTAAGGCCTATGTCTAAAAGAAATTGTAAAATCGTTTTGACCCATATGGCTGTTTTTCTGACTACTTTTCAAACCTTGACTTGAAGGTGGGATTTTCTTGCTAGTTTGGGCAGTTTTTTGGCGAGTTTTTTTTCGGGACGTGCTACGGTGCTTAGAAGCGCAAAGCGACTTAAGCTGCTCTAACAAGCCAACGCTTCACCCACACTCACCGAGGCAGGTTTCCGCTGTGGGGAACACCCATTGCCTGGAGTAAATGTGGCAGGCCACCATGTCCAGCCCAGCGGCTTTGGCGGCGCTCCTCTCCCGTTGTATCAGCTCCTCCCACGGAACGGGAACCTTGTCGCTGGACCGGTCAGACAGCATTGAGCTCAGGTCCTGCACATCTAATCAGTAGCGTCAAAAATTCTGATGTTTAACACGTCTGAATCTAGTTACAACAAGCGAAAGCAAACACTACCTACACACTGTTTCGCGAAAGTTCGCCTTTGCTTGAGACTTCGCGGCGTGCCGTATAGGTAGATCTACTAGATGATTGGCTTCAGCCTGTCACTTGCGCTGAAAGGCACCTGCAGACAGCCCACCTAGCGCACCCTCGACGACGATACTGGTGGATCAAGCATCAGCGAAGCAGCCACTAAGCCCTCGAATAGTCGCGTGGTTCGCTTAAGGAGAATTGAAGGCACAGGCCCAGCCAGCGTGAGCGCAGAAGGGCAGCCGAAGCAGCCGTGTCCCCATTCCCTAGTCAGGTGTTGCCAGCCGCCTTTCCAGCGACCGAAGCGATAACCCAAGAAGACGCACTTGACCGCCGGCGGCTGAAGGTAACTTGTGACGCGATGAATGACCTTGAAAGGTGTAGCGTAGTAGAGCTTTCGCTCTAAAATCCCCAAGATACGCATTGAAGGGAGCTTTGTATAAACGAGAGGGGATTCCCATCGGTGAATGATCAATCAACGCGGTGGTGCAGTCTTGTTTGAGTGATAAAGCATAGCGCGTAAGTCATGTCTTCTCACACAGATATGGGTGGAAGGCAGAGAGGGAGAAAGCCCATAAGGGGACAATTTTGTGGGAACCGTAATGTCAAAATGTTATTTGGGCAGCTGTTGTGTCAACTATGTGTATAGTGGAACCTGTATATTAAATTGTAGAGGGAACAATCTTTTAGAAAAATGTATTCTTCAGGGAAGATATACGCATGCCGCTTACATGCTAGATTGTTTCTTCACTTTGCAGATTATCTCCGGGGTTTTCCGTTTTATTCTAGTCTCCGCCTCTACTGAAGACCTCCCAGCTACGATACACAAGAAGCAGCCTTTGCCCTGAATACTGGACGCACGTGCTTTGCAACGATTCAAAAAAGCATTCTTGCCGGCCAGACCAACGGTTTCACATTCAGTCATTCATCTTTTACATCACTCCTGGTGCATGGAAAAGTTTTACAGATACGGGACACCCAAGGTGCGTATTATAGGGCTATGCCTCGTTTTTTCCGGGGGGGGGGGAGGGCGGGGGTGCAGGGGGGCACAAAAATTGTGTCAATGAAGCGAACGTTAGGAACCTCCTATTTTAAATTGAGGGAAATTTTTCTACTGCCTGAAAACGCCTTACAAATCCATAAAATTGGAGCCATAACCCCGTAATTCACTCCTCTAGTGAAGTTACGAAATTTCACGGATACGAAAAAGTCAGCCGCTTTAACTTTAAAAAGTGGTTTGTTCGTTTTCATAGGAAATAATGTAACAGTGGTGAATAAATCCTTCATTGTGTTACAAGAATCAATATTTACCTTATTTCAAACGAAATAATTTTTCCCTGTTAATTATTTGATTACTGCAAGAATGACCCAGAACAGAAGAAAGATGGTTGCTTTTGTCGGATATAATTGTGCTTCCATTGTAATACACAAGTTAAAGGAGCGTCAAATGCCCCTTGGCGCATGGCAAATAAACATGTCCAAACTTTATTTAAAGTGATCGGGAACATCTGAGCTGGCATGTGCATACGTGTCAAGGTGAATCAAATCCAATAGAAACAAGATTTCAAGCTACAATACAAATATTGGGCGGTCCAACGATACATCAGGCACATCTTTATTTGCTGAGCAGCTGGTTACAACAGCTGAGCAAATGTTTCGACTGTAGAAGCGATAATTCCGTGGTTATTGGTTTGCTTCCTCAGCAGTCAGATTTAACGCTGACAAAATTTCAGAAACAGTGCCATGTGGAGCTTTGCCCTTGCCCACGACCCGTTGCTTCCGCGCGAGCGACTGTTTCCTGCCCACTTTAACCTTCCAAGGTTAGAGCTTCCAGTTTTTCTGCGCACTGCATCTGCATCGTTTTTTACAACCGTCAGAGCGCTCAAAATCTCCAGCTGGGCGCGCAAGGCAGGATACACCTACAGCGACTAAAACAGGCGCTGAACACGTCATCAGTAGAAGAGACCTCTTGTACGGCACCACGGTATGGCTGCTAGGCAGTGGCGAGTTATGGCCTATCGTCGCAGCGCTGCTTTAACTACGTCGCTAAAGAAAAAAATGGCCGCGTATCTCCTCCTTCGGTTGAAAATGTCAACAAAAGACGATAGTCTTTATCGATTTTGCCAAGTAAATATCTCGCTTCGCTTTCTCGCTCACAATGTTGTTCTTCTTGCGTCGCGCTCCTCCAAGGTAAAGGCGCCAAAGGTTTGCTTAAATCAATTTAAATTTACCGCGTTCCACTGCTCCAGGCCGGGTGTCTCGATGCCAATGCTGCCGTACGGCGAAGACGCGAGTGAATCGAGGCGCCGTACTTCAACTTTTATAGAACCGCGTTTCCCTACTCCAGATGCGTTGCAAGCAGAACGTGGAACCTATCTAGTGGAACCTTTCGCAACTGTTGCAGGTTGATTTCTTAAAATGCGCCAGAAGCTATAGTAGCGCCGGCGACCGCAGGCGATGGCGGAGTGAATTTTTTTTTGCAGTTGATGAAATATTTATTTCGCCAAAATAAAGCATGTATGATTTTTATAAACGAATACTGCAAATATCACTTGGTATTACTTTTGTTTTTATATTTCCATAACGTTGTTCTTCAACAATGTTACAAGTATGAACATTACACGGACTTAGACGGGTAGATTTAGCTGTGACTATATAAGACTATTGCGCAGGCATTGTTTTACTTCGGCCGGGTGACTGAATCGGGTCACAGACAGACAGACATACAGACAGAAAGACAGACAGACAGACAGACAGACAGACAGACAGACACCAAAATTTCTGGGTTTAAGTAGCCCAAGAAAGACTATCGTCTTTAAAAAACGCTAAATAAACGAGAAAAACTGGCTGGCGATTACGATACTCACTATTGCGATATTTGCGCAGCTGTTTATCTGCTTCGACTGTGCAAAATATATATAGGCAAAGAATTTCACACGGGCTTATTGGAGGCGTTTTTTTCTAAATGAGCCAGATTCAGAAACCAAAACTTCGCCGTATAAAGCTGTAGTGACAAGAAAAACTAGGCAACTTTCTTGTAAAAAAGGGGTGGCTCATTATGAATTCAGAAGCCAATTAGGAGATCGGCGAAATATCTGTCCCCAGATGTCATCGACGACGAAGTGAACGAAACAAGTGAACGAAATGAAGCAACATGATTTGAAAACACAATGGTTTCATTTCGTCTCCCCCGTTCCTACGAAATAACTCTGGCTATATTCATTTTTTTACTCCAATACTTACCATCTCAGTACCTAACTAAATGGCTACCGTTTACAAGCCCTGGAAAATCCCCCCTCTCTTACCCCCACCCCGCTCTGAGAGTACGAACATCTTCATCAAGGTGGAAAAAATTGGCCTTGTATCTGCTCCTTTTGTTGCAAATGTGTCAAAAGACGATAGTCTTTATAGGCTTTATCACTTTAGTCTTTATCAATTCTGTAATTGATTGGTTGCATCATATTCGTAATTTCTTGTTCTTCTCACCAACAATGTTGACAAGTATGAACCTTACACCGGACCTAGACGGGTAGATTTAGCTGTGACTATATAAGACTATGCGCAGGCATTGTTTTGCTTTTGGCTTTGCCGGGTGGATGAATCGAGTCACAGACAGACAGGCAGACAGAACGACATATTGCGGACATACAGACAGACCAAAATTTCTGGGTTTAAGTAGCCCAAGAAAGACTATCGTCTTTAAAAAGAGATATGGGCAGCCTTCTTGTAAGGTGCTTTCGAAAGTCATGGCAAAGCAAGGAAGAGCTTCCTTACTTCGTTAGTGCCTTGGGCTTGTGCCCAAGATAATTATCCTTGGAAAGAATTCGAAAAGTGCAGCTAATGGTGCCAAGACGATTACCTACTCTCCATGTATTTTTTGGTTGCCATACGGAGGCGATTCGTTTAGTTTCTCCCGTGAATCACCTCAAGCTTGGGCCCTGTTTTGTGATTCCAAGCCAGCACTCCAGGTCCTCAACGGAGTTATGAGGCAAGGACCTTATTATGCCCTTGCTGCGGAAGTACTCGGACTTATGCTCATTGGCACTGCAATAAGGACATGTCCTCAACCATTCAGTTGGTATCCAGGCCATTGCGGGCTAGCTGGTAACGACTGGGCTGACCAGGAGGCAAAGAAGGTTTCTGCAAATGCAGATGTTGCACGTCTTCCTTTCGCAAGGACGGACACGACCGCCCTTCTGTTTACCATTCTCCGCCACGCCTCGGCGAGTCACTGGTCCCACCCTGACAATCGTCATAGAAGACTACACCGCCTGGACCCCGACTTGCAAGTTTCGGTTACCTCCTGGTATTCAGCGAAACTACGCCACGCTGTTTCACCGACTACGGCTTGGCGTACCCTTTACCCGTCGCTACAAGCACCTCATTGGCTTTACGAGTGACCCCGACTGTGAAAGACATGCCATGTACCAGAGACTATTTCGCATGTTCTCTGCCACTGTCCACGCTATGCGCATCCTCGAGAACAATTAGTGAGAACATTGGCCCGTTTGGACTGTCGTGTGGTGTCGGAGGAAGTGCTGCTGGGTCCTTGGCCAGACGCGAAGCGTTCCCACAAGGCATTGAAAGCTGTGCTGACATTTCTGCGCCAGCAGCGGCCTCTCAGAGATATTGTAGAGTGAGGCCCGTCCGGCTTAACCTTAACACATACACGTATCGGTATAGGCATCTTCTATACATGCATACTTTGCCATTTATTTATTTCTCCGCCAACTTCATCTCTCTCGTCCTCTATCCACACTCTTTCCTCCACTTTCTTCCCACACACAGAATAGCTGGCCAGATATACTACCGTCAGCTGACCTTTCGGTGTTTTTTTCCTTTCAATAAAATTTCTTCTCTCTCTCTTCTCTACTGTTCTTGAGGCTATCTTGAATATTTTTAATGCCTGTTCCCCCAAACCTGAATCGCGCAGTGCTTGAAAGTCATTTAATAAACTTTTCATAACAATGTAGCATAAACTTAAGTGTTTCAATTCAAGACGAGACAAATCCAAACTTATGAACCCAATATTGCTAACATTAACGGCACAATTTTGAATTGTGGCCGTAAACCTCCCCTAGCTGACGTGTAAAATAAATCATATAATAGTTTTGACGGCACTGCATTTAGGTACGGTAACAAACTTCCGCTTGTTTCTCAACTTCGCCTTAGGTGGACCTGGGTCATTTCGAAAAAAAAAACGCCTCATTTGTACGGTTACAGAAAACTTGTATTTGCAGGTGCTGACGAAGAACGTGCACCTGTTTCCTCGCTCATTATTCAGAACTCACTCGAGGTTCTGGCGTCGGGGGTGCGGGGCCTCCTCTTTGGCAGCCGGTTTAGCTGCAGCGGCTTACGATGCAGTTCCACCAGTTGCGTCGCTCCCTGCTAAGACAGAACTGGCTCAGAGCACATGTGAGCGTTCCGCAACAGCCGCTGCACATGCGCATGGCCGGCTGCGTGACGCGCAGTTCAGCACTCACTCCTGATTGCTGCAGTGCGCTGAGGGAGCACTGACTCGTGGATTCTCCCGACCGCAGCTATGGTGAGCCGCTGTGCATCGCCTCCTGTATTTTTACAATGCCAAACGCATCGCGCGCTTCCCAATGGGAGTGAGTGGTGCGCCTGCAGTGCCCACACGTCACAAGGCGGGGCATCGAGCTGAACAGGGGTCACGCAACCGTAACTGACTTGGACAGCGGCTTGTGCCTGGTTGCCAAGGCAACCGATGTTAGAGATTGTCAGAGAAATGGCGCTCGCGCCAGCGCTAGAAATCTCAGAACCGCGGCGGAGCATGTTTTGCCAACGTTGCCGCTCTCCACTACGTGCGCACCAAGCTGAGCTGGTCACATGATTGAAGCACTGGGAAGGCTACCGATTGGGGGAGAGTGGCGGGAGTAGAAGAAAAGGGCTCGGTTGACCGGTCCGGGCTGATGCGTTTGGCATTGTAAAAACACAGGAGGTGATGCACTGTGTCGGCTGCGCGAAGTGTGTTTCAGAAAGAGACCCCGAACTGCGTCGTAATGGGCTAAAGCACATCGTCGTCACACGCACGCCCTCCTCACATTTTCGACAACCGTCAAGCAGTCGAGCGTCTCGTGCGGGCACAGCATACTGCCCCCTTCCCTCCGCACTCTTTCGGAGAAGGCAAGACGGCAGTGTCAGGATCTGCGGGGACTACAAGGTCACCATCAACACCGTCGCCACGGTCGAGAAGAACCCGCTGCCCGGTATTGAAGATCTCTGGCCGGCGTAGTCCGGGGGACAGACATTCACAAAACTCGACCTCAGAGATGCTTACCAGCACCTGGTGCTCCAGGATTCATCCGGGAAGTACGTCACAATATTGACAACATTGGGGCTCTTCCAGTACACGCGCGTACAATTTGGCGTGGCCTCAGCACCTGCCATTTTCCAGAGGGAAATAGAAAACCTGTTCACGGGCATGAGGCCCGTTGAGGTGTATTTGGACGACATCCTGGTGGCCGGTACAGACGACGAGGACCAACTGCAGAACCTGCAAAGCATCCTGGCAGAACATTCTGGAACCTGCAGAGCATCCTGGCAGAGCATCCTGGCAGAGCATCCTGGCAGGATGCTGGGCTGAAGCTTACGCTAGAAAAGTGCATTTTCTTGGCCCCCAGCCTTGAGCACCTGGGCACGTCATTTCCCAGAATGTCCTGGCCCCCGTACCCCGCAAAGTTGAGGCGGTGCTCAAGGCACCCAAGCCCCAGAACAAGAAGGAGCTGCAGGGCTACCTCGGCCTCGTAAACGTATACAGGAGCATGCTGCCGAACCAGTCGTCGCATCTACAGCCACTCCATCTTCTGCTTCGAGATGAACAGTAGTGAGCCTGAAAGAAGGAACAGGACTTGGCCTTCCAGCGCAGCAAGGGGCTCATCACCTAGGTTCCAGTGCTAGTGCACTTCGATCCGACCAAGCCTGTTGTCCTGACCATAGATGCGTCACCGTACGGTGTGGGAGCCGTCCTGGCCCACCGGGAGAAGAATGGCCAGGAACACCCTGTGTCGTTTGCGTACCGTCGGCTTCATGTTGCAGAGTACAGGTACCGCTAGCTGGACAAGGAAAGCCTGGCCCCCATGTTTGGGGTCGCGCGCTTCCACCAGTACCTGTCGGGCCGTACGTTTGAGGCGGTCACGAACCACAAGCCGCTGCTTGGACTGCTGGGGCCGGACAAGGTGGTTCCAGTGCAGGCATCACCTTGAGTGGTGCGCTGGGCCTTGAAGCTCGCGGCCTACTTCTACAGACTGGTCTACCACCTTGCAAAAGACCTGGCACCTGCTGATGCCCTCAGCCGACTGCCCCTGCCGGGCGTGCCTGCTGCTGTTTCTGAACCTGCCGAAGTGTTCATGCTGGAGCGCGCTTATCTGTAGGTGCTGTCTAGATCGGCAGTGTCGCAGGCGACCAGCAGGGACCTAGTCCTGTCACAGGTGGTTAAGGTGGTGTCCCAAAGGGAAGAGTTGGCGGAGCGGACGTACAGCCACAAGGCCGCCGAGCTGACTCAGCACCAGGGCTGCATGCTGTGGGGTTCCAGGGGGGTGATCCCACAGAGCCTGCAGTCCAGGGTCCTGAAGTTGCTGCACGCGCGTCATCCAGGTGTGGAGAAGACCAAGATGGTGGCCCGGTTCCACGTTTGGTGGCCTGGCCTCGACCAGGAGATTGCTCGCATGGGTGCAGTGCTACCAAGTCTGCCAGGAGAACCAGTGAGCCTCGCGCCATGTGGAGATCACCCACTGGCAGTGCAGGCGTGAGAGACTCTGGTCCCGCTTTACGTGGATTGTGGGGGCCCCTGAAAGGGCCACTACTTCCCCATGGTGGTGGATGTCTTCTCCAAGTAGGTGGAGGTCCTACCAGCCACCACTCCATCGGTAGGAGCAACCATTGCGGCGGTGCAGCAAGTCTTCGCAGCCGAGGGGTTGCCGGACGTCATCGTGTCCCACAACAATCCCGCTTTCGCCAGCGAGGAGTACCTGGCCTGGCTGACAAAGAACGAAATCCGTCGAATGATAGTCCCGCCGTACCACCCTGCGTCAAACGGTGCTGCCGAGCGGGTGGTGCAAACGGTGAAGGACAAGCGCAAGAAGAACAAGGCTGAGGATTTCCGGACGCAGGTCGCAGGGGTTCTGTTCCAGTACCGGAGCACGCCCCACGACGTCATGTACGTGCCCCCTGCGAGCTTCTTTTGGGACGGATGGTGAAGACACCGTTGGACGTGTTGCATTCAGACCTCCGGTTCACAGCGATCCTGAAGCAGCTGAAGCAGAAGCTGCCGGCTGGTCGAGATTGCCCATCGTTGGCCTTTGCCGGAGTCTGGGGCTCCGGTCTCTGCCAGTAACTTCCGGCCTGGTTCGGCCTGGTCCACTGGGCATGTCGTCTCTCCAGCCAGTGTGCGTCGTCACTGCTCGTCCACGTGTCGGATGGGACCACGTGGCAAACGCACGCGGAATTTGTGAGGCCTCGCCTGGAAACCTCAGCTTCCGCTTCAGGAAGGCAACCCGCAGGGGAGCAAACCGCTACACCGGCCGCTGCCAGCACAGCACCAGGGGCTGGTGCTACTCGCGCCACTGTGGCGCCACTTGCAAGACCGATGCCACTTGCAAGGCCGACGGACAATGCGAGAGTGACACAGGCGGCACTCGATGCTGATACATCTACATCGACACCTGTTCTCAGGCGGAGGGAAAGACTACGGAGACCGCCGGACCATTACTCGCCGGCGTGACAGATATAGTTTTCTGTTTGCGTTGGACCAATGAACTTGGGAGTGAGGGGAGTGACAAGTGTGTGGCGCCCCCCCACCATAACCTTCGTTAGCCGCAAATTTCGGTGGCCTCACCAGGCACGTTTGGAAACATTGTGCACGGCGGGCCATTAAACATCGATGAACACAGCCACTCTCGGTCAGTCACGGTCACCACCAGTACGCTGCGAGTCGCAACTCGTCTGGAGGGCACCGCGAACCTCCCACTTTCACGAATGCGGGCCAAATCATGACACTGATTCTACTTTTCTTGAAACAACATGTCCATCAGTTGTGCCTGGACAAGTGCCAAGGAAGCCTGCAAAATTTCCCTCGTGGCTGAATATGTGGGATAAAAAAACTTGTAAAGCTACTTCATTCATTTTCTCCTGGAAATAATTAAATGGACTCGGCGTTCATTAAACGCACGCTGATGAAGGAGACGCGGATGACCTGTACTGGCCCCAACTTCGAAATGTGGATTGCAGAAAAAAAATCACGATTATTTCTGAACAAAACCCCAGTACAAATAGAGCGAACAGTCTTGAAAATTTTCCGGCAACTGCTCCCAGACAAACAGCTGACCCCATTTACCTGTATATATAGCTAACAGCCCAGGCACACACGCGCACTACTGACAGTCGCGACATGGAACCGTGAAGTCCTAGGCATGTGTAACTAGGTGAATAGACACCATATTACTAAATAATTGTGGCTCCAATCCACGCTGTGATGTGGGAAGACTGTGAAACTGTGAAACCCGCCCACAACCAATACACATGTGATGTCACTCTAATTCTCACACGTTGCTGTACAGAGAGTAAAAACACAGTCAAGTGAAATGTACCTAACCGCATTCTCTGTTATTTTAGAACGATATTCATCACTGCTTGATGTTTTTCTTCTTCGGCAGTGGCGGCAGTGGTCGGTGGCGGCGAACGTTCGTGGGCGGACGTTTCATGCTTTACCTGAGGGCGGCATGCACAAGAACTTTTCGGACACCGGCTTTCCCTGACGGGATTTTCGTCACCCCGTAAAGAATTTTCCTGCGTACTTTAATGCGGATCACTTGGCCGGCGTGGTACTTCTCAAGTGGGAACTACTGCCGCTAGCATCACTACGCTGTCATTCCACCGCAACAATCCGGCCCCACTGCAGCGGCTACGCCCACATTTTGTCATTCGGCGGTGGCGGTGGCCGGCGACCGTTTCGTGGGCTGACGTTTCATCTTTACCTGATGCAGGCATGCAAGAACTTTCGACACCGGCTTTCACTGTGGGATTTTCGTCACCCCGTAAAGAATTTCCTGCCGTCCTTTCTGCGGATCACTTGGCCGGCGTGGTACTTATCCAAGTGGGAACTTACTGCCGCTAGCGTCACTACGCTGTCATTCACCGCAAACAATCCCGGCCCCCACTGCAGCTGCTACGCCCACATTTTGTCATTTCGGCAGTGGCGGTGGCGGCGACCGTTTCGTGGGCTGACATTTCATCTTTACCTGATGCAGGTTGGTTATTTTCTGTATTTTACCCCTGAAAAATGCTAATGTAAAATTATTTATTCGCCACTCCGCCCTGCTGCGCCGACGTATGTGATATTTGCTGTTTTTTTTATTCTTGCTGTGTTTTGCAACTTGTTGTAAATGTGTAATGGGTGATTCGGACAATGTTGCGGGGTGGCTGTTCAAAGCGCTTCCTGCGCAAGGTCGTATCAATGCATTGCACCGGAGTGCTCGAAGTTTTTTCATCTTGGTAAGTTGTTCCGGTATCACTGAAGCGGCTGGTAAGGGGAAGGGTGATGCCTTTTTGAAGCTTGGAAATGCACAGTATGCTACTCCTCGCGACTGAGAGGTGCAGGGGCTTCGAAGAAAGGGCCCGATAGCGACCTATATGAGATGTCGCTCTCTATTCAACAGCAGTTGAATAAGCTGGAAGACCTGCCGCGAAAAGTCGACAAGATCGAGGAATCGATCTCAATGATGTTTGCCAAATATGACGAAGTGTTGATGACCATGGCAAGGACAGGATGCAGAGTTAAAGGAACTGCGCAAGCGCGTGAACGTTCTTGAGGCCGATAATCAAAAAAGGAAACTGAGCAGCTCAAACTAGCTGTTAACGACTTAGAATGGAGGAGCAGGCGCCAGAATCTTGTAATTCATGGAATTTGTGCTTACGCAAATATGAGAACTTGCTTGCGAAAGTGAACGAGGTTGCCAAATTAGTGAATTTGACGGAACTGGGTCCAACAGATGTGGGCGTAGTGCACAGGCTTCCTGCGAAGCCTGGTACGATACCTGGCATTATTGTTCGCTTCCAGCAACAGCAGGTTAGGGATGAGTGGCTCCAGAAGAATAAGGACCTATAAAACGCGGACTATAGTGTGTACATTGTTGAAAATATAACTCATCTGAACAGGATCCTACTCGCTGTAGCAAAAAATTGGACCCAGAACAATGGTTACAGGTTTGCCTGGCACAGCAACGGAAAAATACTTGCGAGGAGAACAACTGGCGAGAATGCCTATGTAATCAAATGTGAGGCAGATTTAACCAGGTTGCCTACCTAAAAACTTGATGCTCTGAGAATCTGTTCAACGATTGTCCACTGTACAGCTCACCAAGTGATGTTTTTATTCTTATATCTGGCCCTTGCCCTCAGTTTTCTGTCCTGCAATTGAATATACAATCTGTTCATGGAAAGCAAGATGTTTTGCAAGTGTTTTTGAAGGAAATTAGATTTCAATTTGTGGTGGTAATGCTCACGAAAACATGGATTTCGGACGTTAGTGACTTTTTTTCCATGGAACGTTACGTTTCTTTCTATCTCAGTCGGAACGATAGACGAGGGGATGGTGTGTGTTTATTTGTCACTGAGCAAATGCAATGTAAAACCATTGATGAATTAACTGTACTCGCACCTGACTATGAGGTATTATCTGTGTGTAGTGGAAAGCTTATGTTGACCGTTGTATACCGCCCTCCTGATGGTAATGTGGATAATTTTTTTGACTTTATGGAAATACTTTCTCAGCGTTCAATTGATTGGGATTACTCGTTATTTATTGGCGGTGATTTCAATATTGACATGAATGAGAAGTCGCTGCGAAGTTCTCGGTTGTCAATCCTTCTTCTGTCTTATTCTCTTGTTAATGTTGTACAGATACCTACCCGCATAAACCCTACTAGCGCAACAATTCTGGATTTACTGATAAACCAATAGTTCAGCTCATTCCCTGTCTGGTGGCGTTATAAGCAGTGTGCTCAGTGACCACCTACCTGTGTTTTTAACGTGCACCCCCAATCATGAATATAAACATTTCAACAAAGAGAAGATTTATAAGAGTCAATGTATCCTTCACAGACTTTAGATCAATTTCGAACCAAGGTTATCAACGTCAACTGGGAGTCAATGTATTCACTTACTACATGCAATGAGGCATTTTATACTTTTATGAATATCTTTGTGCCCCGTTACGATGATTCTTTTCCGTATCAAGAAGTAAAGCGGCCTAAGCAAGCACGGAAGCCACGGGTTACCTCCCGCATACTTAAAATGATGTCATAGAAAAACAGGCTTTATCAAAAATTCTTACGGGATCGGGACCCTGCAACCTTTTCTGTTTTCAAATCTTATCATAATAAGTTGAATTCTTGTTTAAGGAAGGCGAAAAAGAACTACTACTTTAATTTATTTCAAGGTACAACGGACTCACGCAAAGTCTGGCGTCAACTGAATGAACTCTTACACCGTAAAAAATCCAATAGTCTGGACACCCTAGTTATTGATGGAAAAACATATTCCGGAAGTGAACTTGCAGATAAATTTAATAATTATTTTTCAACGCTTATTGATAGTACCCATGATTCTAGTGCTTTGCAATATTTGAATGAACATTTAAGTAACAGTATATTTTTATCACCTTGTGATGAGAACGAAGTACTGTCAGTATATAGAGATATAAAAATAGCAACAGTGATGACGCTTTCAACCTTAAGATCAAACCCATTAAGTATGTGTTAGATATAATATGTAAATGAAAAAGGCAAAAGTAATTGTTCTTCACAAAGGCGGTCCTAATGATGTTTTAAATAATTATAGGCCCCTGTCTATTCTTCCGGTGTTTTCGAAAGGTCTCGAAAAATTAATATTCCGGCGCCTTTCCAATTTCTTCAATAAGTACAATGTAATAACGTCTAAGCAATTCGGTTTTAGGCCTAGAGCCTCCACAGAGATGGCATTACTTCGTCAAAAGGAAATAATTATCAGTAATATAGAACGTAAAAATATTACGCTTGGTATATTTCTTGACTTCTCCAAAGCTTTTGACAGGATTAATCCTTCCACTCTCCTTCAGAAACTGTCTGTATATGGTATTAGAAATAAAGCCCTTGAACTAATTAGCAGCTATTTAAATAATCGCCTCCAGTATGTGTCTATTGAAAATCATCGATCAGATTATTCTACTTTAAAACACGGCGTTCCTCAGAGTAGTATCCTTGGAGCGTTGCTTTTTAATATATACATAAATGATTTATTTCAAATAGATAACGAAGTTCAGTATGTCATATATGCTGATGACACAAGCTTATTTCTTTCGGGTACTGATGCTAACATTTTAGTACTTAAGGCTAATCGTCTGTTGTAGAAATTACATGAATGGTCCGTGAAAAATGCACTGAATATTAACTCCCTGAAAAATAAAGCAATATTTATTACAAATAAAAACGTAAATTGCAACATCGTTGATCACCTCAGGCTTGGGAATGATGTAATTAAAATAGCTAACGTTGTTAAAAGCTTAGGAGTACGGTTCGACAAATTTATGCTATGGGACAGCCGTTTTTCGT
This sequence comes from Haemaphysalis longicornis, assembly GCA_013339765.2. Taxonomy (NCBI): domain Eukaryota; kingdom Metazoa; phylum Arthropoda; class Arachnida; order Ixodida; family Ixodidae; genus Haemaphysalis; species Haemaphysalis longicornis. The sequence continues at coordinate 207,246,963 of CM023450.1, read as the reverse complement.
AAATCCAGACAAGCCTTGCACGTGTAGTAGGTATTCTTCGTAAGGTGCAATGGATGCTGCCAACGAAAACTAAACTTTTGATTTACCATGCACTATTTCAGTCACACCTCAACTACTGTCATTTAGTTTGGGGGACCACAACTGCCAAAAATATGCAAAAACTTTCAGTATTACAGAAGCAGGCGTTACGAGCAATTGCTGGTGTTCCACCTTTATCATCTTCCAGTCCCTTGTTTACTAAATACCGCATTATTAACGTCAATCACCTTTACGACTTCCGCGTTCTCCAACTATTCAAAACTCAGATGCAAAACGATGTTACTTTTCTGTCTGATAGCGCTAGCTTACACGAGAACTTAATTTGCCATTACACACGACACCATGAACACTGGTACATTAAACCTGCTCGCACAAATTACGGTCACCAGACTCTATCGTACACTTTGCCTTTAGCGCTAAACAAATATGATTTCGGTGATTTATCCATACGCTCTACGTCTTACACTACCCTCCGGAAAATGTTTTTATGTTTTTACAATACAGCATGAATACCCCCATTTGACGTAATCGGTGTAAACAAATATTTGATTGCCCTGGCATTTTCTTTTTTTGTTGTTGTTGTTTGCTTGCTTCTTGTTTGCTTGCATTTTGTATTTACATTTGTGATTTTTTTCCCTGCCTCGTCCCTGCTGATTGTGTCGTGAGGGGTGGGGGCTCCGTGAAGCCGCGAGTACAGCGGCTTTTTTTCCCGCTTCCTCAGCCATTGTACTTGACTGAAATAAAGAACTTCAACTTCAACTTCAAACGTTTACAAGTATGAACATATAAAGTCGGCTTAGACGTTTACATTTGGTTTTGAGTTTGTAAGACTATTGCGCAGTAAGCATTTTACTGGTTGGCAGGTTGGCTGAATCGAGTTACAGACAGACGGACAGAGACCCAGACAGCCATACAGACAGACGAAAATTTCTGGGTTTAAGTACCCAAGAAAGACTATCGTCTTTAAGAGAGAAAGAAATCCAAAAATGGACGGCGCCAAGATGCGCAGTTTTCATTCAGTGGCTGTAAAATGTGTTTCTTCGCTTCGCCCCTATGTATACGGTGGAACCACCGTATATAATACGGTGGTTCCAGGATGACTAAACGGTATGCCGCGTCGGCAGCAATACGAAAAACCGCACATAATTACCACAACAGCAAATGCACATACGTTATATCCGAAACCTTCTACAACGTTATTTTTCAAACGTTTTGTACAATAAACACCACAACTTCAAAGTTACAATGGGGGCCATTCTGGAATTTGGCACCAAGTTTGTAGCAATGGGTAATTTACCTAAAATCAAGAACGGCACTTAAAAAAGTATTACAGTTGAACCCAGATGGTACGTCGCCGGACTTACGATGACCCGGCTCTTATGACGCATCACCGCGGTTCCGGCAAATTCCCATAGAAACAATGCATCGAAAACTCCGATCATATGACACTCGGGTTCCGGCGGTTCACTTCATACGATGGACAGCAGCGCTCATAAACTGATGTTTTTCTGATATTTTCCCCCGCTTTCCCGCTTCGTCCCGACCTTCTTTAATCTTAGCCCCTTTGATGCTGCTTAATATACAAAAGTCCACAGGTGGGCCAGCCTACTGGCTTAAGAGACACAGGCAAGCATGCGGGTACTGAGGAGGGGGATTTAACCTGCGACGACCCCAAGCGGGAGCAGTACGCCAATGCGCAACCCACGAGAAGTCGAAGTTCGGTTGACAGCCGTTCCGTGAATTTGAAGCACCTGTCGAGGTGCCGACGAATGCGAAAACAAATACGATGCATCCCCACGGCGATGACCGCAAAGCCCTTTCCCCACAGCTCGAACCGGTTTTTTTCCATTCACAACGCTGTCTCTCCTGTATCTCTGCTCTTCTGCTTATCAGTGTCTTTCAATGCCGCATTTCCACTCCGCTTCATTACCTGCTAGAGTGCGTCAATTCACGCGTACCCTCCCAAGGGTGTAGACACGTATTTGTCTATTAGCCCCACATTTTGTGTTACTGGCTGGCGGCCGCAGCAGCCGTGTTATCTGTAGGAAGACCGGGTTATAGTTTTCGCATCAACACGGTTTACTCGCAAAGTTTGAATTATCTTACCTATTTCGCGTTGCTTGGTCTTGTGCAAACAAAACAGCTATGTGGCACTGTAACCCAATAACGACGCCACGGGACCGTTCAAAGGTTGCCTCTACCATGTACGGTAATGCAGTTTTCTTCTACGCCTTGTACTAGCACTCTTTTTGCTCATCCTCTGTAGTTTCACGCTGGCCTTTCCTCCTGTCAATTTGCATGGCCGCGTCCGCCTTATCTCGCGTGGCCTACTTTGTGGCAGTAGGGATCACATGAATGAACTTGCGAATCTCATAGGGGAAACTGGGTTACATTTGGGGGGGGGGTTGGAGGAGGGTTGTGCGTACTAGAGCACAGGCACAGTTGAAACATAAAGTATCTACCCGTAGAGGAAGAGCTAGGATGTAAATGTTGTCTCGAATGGTAGGCTTTTATTTTTTCTTGACAAATGTTGGGAACAACCGACCGCAAGAGTTCCTGGATTGAGGTGGTAATAAGTTGTGCCAATGCTATTTTATACGACTTGAGTATCAGGTCTTTCACCAAGGCCTGAGCATGGCGTAAGGATGAGGGTAAGTGACCCTAGATATGAGAAAGGATTGAACCAACCTGAGTAAATCCCGCTCTCGCATGCTTCTCGTCTGCATACTATACCTCCGGATAAGGTTGGAGACTTGCTTAATGGTGTTCATAAATCTGTAGAGAAGATGCATGTTTGGACAATCCACCTCGAAATCATATCCAAAATTCTGAATTCTGGAGTCGGAACACTAACGGGTTGGCGACCGAGGAGAGAGTTTCTTACTTGCTGAAACGGTCAGGAACTTCAATTGCCATGGCGCACATTTTAGGCCGCACTTCTGTGTGTATTGACTGAAAATGTTAACCGCCTGTAGTAGATTGTTCTCTGTGTCTCCTAGTGCCCCATGCATAGCCATATACTAGTGTGTTTTGCATGTAGTTTATTGCATTTCTCTGTCATTGTAACCAGTAGGGGGTGGGTAATGAGGGCTCTCTTAAATAGGAAGGGAGACAGGACGGCACCCAAGGGTGTGCCGTTATTGCAAAGGGAAACACGATTGTAGTTCATGTCACCCACTTTAAGAATACCGTTTCAACCGTCAAGGAAGTCTAAAAAATAACTGTAGGCACGTGGCCCGTTATTAGTTTGTTTGGCTATCTCTTTGTGCCTGATATATCAAATTGATCTTTTAAATATAGACCTAAATGACTTTTGCGTGATCCGCGCATGCTCTAAGCGTGATCTCGTCTTTAAGTCGCAGAAAGATATCCTTGGAAAAATTATGCATGTGTAATCCGCACATGGTATAGGGAAACACGCGCCGTTCGAGATAGTTCTGTAGTCTTCTGTACACGATGTGTTCCTATAACTCATCCACGGTGATTTTATGAGAATGGGGGTAGGTGTTCTGGGCACGGTGGCCTTCCAGGCTTTGTGATTCCCGTAGTTGAGCCCCATAGAGGGCTGCTTTCTTCGTCAGGATAGGGATTTTCTTTTTAGGGCGACCATTGCGGCGCTTTTATGTCCATTGCTTCAGGAGGCTTATTCTTAGGTTCCATAAGTGGAGACGGTCGGGGTCTCCACAGAAGTATGACGTGTTATTGTTAATCTTCTTTGTGACGTCACTGATGTCCTCACCAGTTTTGGCCACTCATCTAGCCTAGAGGATTGGGTGGTTGCAGTGTCAGGTCGGGCTTGGGCCACTGTCAAAATTTAGGCCATTCTATGAGCACAGCAATGATTAATTGGTCAGCGTGTATATTTTGATGTATTGTGGGCGCGGGGAGATGGAGTGCTTTACAGGGTCTCCCCTGTGTGAGACCGCATAGTCTTGTCGTTCCCTTTGGTGAGCATAAGTTCAGGGAGCGCGTATTTTCAGACACTATTTCCCAAACGCAAGGGAGCGTGCAAGTCCGATAGCAAAATTAGGTTTAAATCATTCATCATGGAGTAGAAAGGGGTCCCTCCTTTTTTAATGAAGCTGTCTTGTGAGAACGGGTGTGCCGTGGTAAAACCGACCATGATCACATGTAGATTAGACGATGCCATCTGCTTTGCTTGTTTGACGACATTGAAAAGGATAGTTTCTTGTCCTGTGGGGCGAATAGTTATGAATAATCCGTAAAGGTTGTGTGCTACTTTCAAAGTAGTCACCATGATTTCTGCAGCTCTTCCAAATTGATTTGATTGGTAGAGGGGATGCTGTATTGTTAATAGTTTACTTCTTAGCGTGGAGACAGAGTTCGTGAGTTGATCTTCTTTGTTCAGAAAGGTAGTACAGTGCGCAGTGGAGTTTATTTTGGCAAGACTGTTGTTATCAGATCAATCCACATCAATCCACAGAGGTGACAATGTTCGGAGATAATCAGCTTGACTTCGTCTGCTAGCCCATACAGTTTCATTGCCATTAGGTAAGCTTTGATAACTACTGAGAGGTGCGCCTATTCTTCGGCAGTGCAATAATTATATGGCAGGGCCGACATCATCTGGCAGGGTCGACGACCTGCTGTAAGGATTAAGTTGTGAGCGAGACTGACGGGCAATGATTGTCGGCCCCGGTCCGTCTAACTTATTTGACCGTTAAAACGTTTCTTCTAGCGGTGCCAACATATTGTGCACGGTTTCGGCAATATGAGTATTCTGGTGAGAAAGCTGGAGTTTTACCGCAGTGGCAGGTTGGAAAGTGCAATTTCAAGACATTATTTTAAGGCCTCTGGTGTTCTCCGTTCAGTTTTTTGCCTGTCACAGGCGCAAGGTTTATCGCGTGCCTGGCTTTTGCATTTACGAGAGCAGCTCATTATTGACTTGTCTGTTTTCCTCGCGCTGTCGTTTAATCTTTACAAGGGATATGTCGATTAGGCTCCGCTACTTCGTCACATTTAGAGGTATTGGGTAGAGTAGAAGAGGGGTCTGGACACGTACAGAGAGCAACTGAGCCCTGCTCACCTGCAGTTCTGTAGCGTGTTCTGTGGATCGTCGCTTGTCGCTTTGTTTTCTCACTCGGGACGTGGACAAGGATGGGTTGTTGTTTCTCTCGCGGGAGGATACGACGTCCTGGAGCGGAATATTTGCCGCTGCTTGTGCGGTGAGCTTCGCTGACCTCGCTTAGCCTTTTTCCTCTCACTGACTGGTGAAAGAAAGCGTTTCGGGACTCGATGCTAGCTGTGTCGTGTTTCTCGCCGCTGAGTACATACTTTGGCTGGGACACTGGTGCTGAACGTCATCTTTGCTCAGCAGGCCCAAGTGGCAAAAGGGGTTAGTCCGGTTGTATTCGTAGGAACTGGTCTAAAATGTTGACTTTTTCTCAGTGAATGTTATCAGCATTGTTGCCGTCTGACCACTGTGCACGTCATAAGCCACACCCAGGTGCGGGTAGAACCGCTACTTTTTCTGGTGGTGCGTGAAAAGAGGTGTTGTGAATAATTCCTTTAGAGGAAATATACGGTGCGATTCAGTGGGTGCCAACTGGAAAATTGTCTCTGATATTGCTACGCAGAAGAAGAGTTCGCGCAAAGTCTATGTATGTATCACATTGGTCATGTGCGAAGTACTTGCCAAAAGAAGATGACGGTAGCACTTTCGGACTCGGGTAACGAGCTAGACAGCGAAGTAGAAGAGGATCTTTCGCCTTGCCTGCGCGGGGCTCTCAGGATTGTAAATACAGTGTGTGGATGCCTCATGTAATTCTTGGCTTCGCGTCTTCCTTTATGTGACCGCAACATCTTGGTGAGGTACGGGGTAGAGATACAGACATCATCGATACAGACATCATCGAGCTTTCCTGCCGTCCATTGGCGTCCCCACAAGTTCTGGTGAAAAACAAAGATGGCACCTGGCGCTTCTGCGTCAATTACCCCCACCCCAATAAAATAACCAAAAAGGACGAATATCCACTGCCCGAATTGACGACGAAGAAGAATTGACGACGCTCTCGGCTGGCTTTACGGGGCTAAGTACTTTGCCACAATTGACCTCCACTCGGAGTATTGGCAGATCTCTGTCGATGAGATAGACCGGGAAAAGACCGCCTTTGTCACACCCGGTGCTCTTTCCCAATTCAAGGTGATGCCGTTTGGGTTGTGCATTGCGCCATTGACCTACGAAACAATGATCGATTCTCTACTTCGTGGATTCAAATGGTCGACAGGCTTGTGTTACTTGGACGGCGTGATTGCTTTTTCAGCCTAATTCACAACTCACCCATCTCACCTTTCCGACATTCTTTCTCTTTTCGGACCTGCTTGCCTACAGCTAAACTCTTCTAAATATCGATTTGCTCGCCACCGTATTACGATCCTTGGCCATCTCGTCGGCGCTGAAGTTCAGCCTGACCCAGACAAAGTCAATGCCGTGAAGAATTTCCCGATTCCATGTTCTATAGATGCCATCCGTAGCTTTGTCAGACTTTGTTCCTATTTTAGAGGTTTCATCAAAAGCTTCGCTGATATCGCCCTTCTTTTCACTGACCTTCTCGAGAAAGACGTCAAGTTCTTCGGAGGTATCGACCAAGATGAGCCTTTTAACACCCTAATATCCCTCCCTACGTCCTCCCCAATTTTAGCCCACTTCATTGTGTCCGCTCCTACCGAAGTGCGAACCGATTCCAGCGGTTATGGGATCGGAGCCGCACTGGCTGAAAGCCAGGGTGACCGCGGCCGCCTTATCGCGTACGCCAGTCGCCTCCACTCCCCTGCCGAACGCACCTACTCTATCAGCGAGCGGGAATGCCTTGCCCTTGTGTGGGCTGTTGGAAAGTTTCGCCCTCACTACCGGTACGGACGGCCCTTCACTGTCGTCACCGGTCATCGTGCGTTATGTTGGCTCTCTTTGTTGAAAGATCCAACTGGACGCTTGGGCCGCAGGGCACTATGCCTTCAAGGCTATTCTTTCTCCGTCAAGTGTGGTCGACTTCATTATTACGCTGACTGTCTTTCTCGTTACCCGAGTAACCTTCCTAAACCTCTCCCCCATCCTGCTTGCTTCCTATTTTGGGTTTACTCCACATCGGTGATGAGCAGCCTCGCGATCCCTCTTTGAAATTCATAATCGACAGTCGTACCATCGGCTCCCCTGCACTTACCTCGCATCTGTTTAGACTCCAGCATGACATCCTTTACCACCAGAATCTACGTCCAGATGGCCCTGAGCTCCTGCTTGTTCTCCCCAACCAACTCGTTTAGACATCCTCAAACAATTTCATGACCTGCCTACAGCTAGTCACCTGGGTGTTTCCCGCACGTACGACCGCATTCATCGTCGATTTTTTGGGCCGGCCTTTACCGTTCTGTCCAACGTTATGGGACCACGTGTGACCTATGCCAACACCACAAGAAACCAACCGCGTCATCGCCCGGTATCCTACAACCGTTAGGCATCCCCACTGAGCCCTTTTATTGTGTTGGGTGTCTACCTCCTCGGTCCCTTCCCCGTGTCTACCTCCAGCAACATTTGGATAGCAGTCGCCATTGATTACGCGACGCGCTAAGCAATAACCCGTTCTCTTCCCACAAGCTGCGCATCCGATGTTTCCGACTTCCTTCTACGCGATGTCATTCTTCAACACGGAGCACCTCGCCAGCTTCTTACTGATCGAGGCCGCTATTTCTTGTCCCTTGTTGTTGAGGACCTTCTAGTGCGTGCGGAACACAACACAAAGTCACAACTGCTTACCACCCGCATACCAATGGTCTTACGAAGAGGCTCAACCGCACGCTTACAGACATGTTGTTCATGTATGTCTCCACCGACCATCGCGACTGGCACGTGGCGTTTCCTTACGTCACGTCCGCTTACAACTCGTCCCGTTCACGACACTGCAAGCTCATCCCCATTCTACGTGGTCTACGGTTCTGAGCCATCTTTGCAACTTGACACCCTTTTACCCCCTTCTCAGCCAACAACTGAGTATGCCGAAGCCGCCATCGCTCGTGCTGACCACGCTCGCCAAGTTGCTCGCTCTAACCTCCTCTCACCACAAGTCACCTAAAAGGCGCGCTAGGACTCACGACACCAAAATCTTTACTTTCACCGGGGTCATTTGTCCTGGTGTGGTCGCCGTCGCGCCACGTGGAACTTTCTGAAAACTCCTATTTCTCTATTCTGGTCCTTACCGTGTCATCCGACAAGTCACCGATGTCACTTAAGAAATATCACCGGCCATGGCATCGCCAACTGCCCACCGCTCAACAACGGACGTTGTTCACGTAGCCCGCCTGAAACCGTACAAAGGTCCACGACCTGCGTCACTATAATTAGCCGCGAAACGGCTCTTTCAGCCGCGGGGGTTATGTTACGCAGAGGAAGAGTTTGTGCATAGCCTGTGTGTATCACATTGGGACATGTGTGAGGTACTAGCCAAAAGAAGATGACGGTAGCGCGTTGGGACTCGGGTAAGGAGCTAGACGGTGAAGTGGAAGATCTTTCGCCTTACCTGTGCGGTGCTCTCAGGATTGTAAATACACTGTGGGGATGTCTGTTTTACCGCTTCGCTTCGCGTCTTCCTGCACGTCACCGTAAAAATATTGAGCTCTCGAAAGTGGCTGAGTGCTTTCGTCACCGCTGTGTAGTGTGGGCTAATGACCAGTATGATACGGACGTCATTAGTTATCATCATAAGAACCGGTTCTCACACCATAGGTTTTCCTTCGTCTAGACTACAGCCAGCAAGCGTGTAAAGGCCGATGTTAGTAGTATCGGGGCCATGTCATTGTGGGGCCTATCATCATTGCGAAATCGTTTTCTGGAAGTGCCGGTTGCATTGGCTTTCTTCGAACTAGGCTGGAGTTTATGGTCGGTTTGTTGAGCTTCTTGAGTTTTGTTAGGCCGGCCACTGGGTGGGTAGGATTCTGTTTGTTGCCATTATCACGCAGGGTGACTTTTGTACATCTGGAAGTGGTGTTTTCAGACTCGTCTTTTGATCAAGAAAATGCTTCTAAATACTGCGGGTAAATGTAGTCAACGCATGAAGGAATGCTATTCGGCTCGGTCCAACGGACGACGAAGCCTTTGAGGATATAGTGTGCAACAACATTGCATTACTATGCGACGTGGAGCCCGGCGAGCTGCGTTAGACGTAGCGGTGAACCACCATTTCAAAGCTTCAAAGGGTTGTAAAATGAAGAAAATTACACTTGCGGCCGGAATTAGAATAATGGGGGCAATATACGTGGCTTGTACAGTAAAAGGCGGCACAAGGCACAGTAAAAGCTCGGTAATTAGAATTCGGTTACTTCGAACTGACGCTCTCGTTCAGGTACAGCCAGCGATATTTATATGGGACCAACTCCCAATAATTCCAACGCAACGGTATCCCGAATGTCTAATTTGTAGTTTGGTCGCCTGGTTTTCATCGGTCCTGGCAGAAAAAGTCGATGCATAGGAATAACAATGTCAAATCCAAACCAAACCAAATTTATTAGAGAAGACAGACGACGGCAAAAAAAAAACGGGAGCCAAGAATGCGCTACGTTGCTGCGACAGCCTATTTCGCTTTCGCAGCGGGTGCCAGAGCTCCGACCCAATCCGTTGTAGTTTTTTTTGCACCACGGTCACTGTAGTTCGAAGTGCAGACGCGCCTATTAGAGATAACGAGTCCAGTGGTTCTTTTGTATTCTGCCCGCGCTCGCAGTTTGGAGGGATGTCCATTAATTGAAGCGCCCGCCCGATAAATTGAATTACGCCTAATTTGAACAATTTTTTAGTACCCTACGAGTTCGTGTTAACAAACGTTTACAGTAACAGGTTTTATTGGTACTGCGGGTCAATTTAAAATTCTCAAGTTGTTCTGTAGAGTGATCAGAAGGGCCCGGCTCTCCTCTCCTTTTCTACTCTTCGTTCTACGTAGCAGTGCTCAGTTTTCTATCTCTGGTTAGAGCGCCCAATTTCGGCGTTTTTAATTATCGGTTGCTTTTCAAACAAGGCATGATTTACTGTTGAGTTAAGGATTGTCGGTTTAGCACGCCCCGCACGGGGAACCTTGAGTTATCTTGTGACGGTATTGGCGACACTGAAGACCCCTAGCCACCGAACATAAGCTGTATTTAACCGTGACAATGAGTTTAAAGGTGGAAGGTGAGAAACCACGGAAGGTGGCTATCGGAGCCAAGATCATGCTTCGGTGGATGGGCTCAGTAAAGATGGGTGGGGTTCGTTTCCCCGAAGTCCAGTATCGATCAGAAACCCAATCACCCGGGCTCCGGTTGATTTGACAGGAGGCTGGAAGGGCGATGGCGTTGAAGTTCTTGGAAGCGGCGGTCGAATTGACGAACTCAAGGGGTTGGGGTTGATTACGTGAAACGAAGAGTTTATATACAGCTATTTACTGTAGGAAAACTGGGTATATGAGTAATAAAAGGAAAAACGAAAAACATCAAAGTTCAGCTAGACGCTAGCTCCGAGTTCGCAACAAATCACTCGAACTCCTCAACTTCGTTAACTCTCCTATTCTCGGAGCGTACACAAACCGCTCGAGAAAGGACGGGCGAGACCCTGTCTCGCCACAGGATCCGTCTAGTTGCCCGGTACGGCGCTGCACCCTAAACTTCCGACGCGATCCTACCTTTATCCTAGGGGCTCACAAATCCAAACATAAGTTCAGCGGTAGAGACTCCTTGTCACGGCGGGAACTGCCCAGCTCGGCGCTCAGACAAGAACGATTTCTAATGGCCAAGTTCGGCCATATAACACCTCGAGATCACAGTCTCGGGAACGCCCCTGTAGCGTTCGTACACGCGCAAGGGAGTGCCCAAATTCACGTAGACAGCTGTAACTCAGCACGCTACAGACTATTCAATGAGGCGCCGCCAGCTTTGGGTCAATGGCACGCTCGCAGACGAGCAGGTGCTCATGACCCCGCGGGGTGAAGCGAAAGGCGGCGACAGTGCACTGTACCGGCCAGGGCGCGTTACCAATGGTGTCTCGAGCGGCGCGCGCTCGACGCCGGTAATCCAACCACCTCCGCGCGTCACGTCGACAGTCCCGGAATCCGGCGGTGCCGTCTGCTTTCTCTGTGGTATACGGTGGGCCAGACAATCCGTCTCCCGTGCGCGCCGTGATGAATTAGCGACGGCCGCGGCGTAGAGACCACCGTGCTGGGCCCCCAGACAGAGTGGCGGGTTCTCACGCGCCGCCCGGGCGCCTGGCCGCTCATCTCATAAGTGCACCTTACAACTCCCCCCTTTAAGAGGGCTGCTGGACCTCTTGATTCAGTCAATCCGAAAATAATTAAAAAGGGCCACTCGTTTCATCTCTCCTTCAGCAATAACCGGAACAAACAAAAAAAACACGTAGAGCTAGAAAGGTAGTACCACAAATGCGCCCCCTTCCTTTTCTGCAGCTGATCCGAACCTCTCTCCCCTAAACAACAAAGACAACCTATTGACTAGCCGTTCAACGTGGACGGAATACTCTAGCAAACCGGAAACACACACAAAAAAGCAAAAAACACGAAGTGTGAGTTGAAAGAAATTGAGTCGTGTCTCCGGTGCGCGTAAACGCCACGAACGACGAGAAAACTCAACCAATAACACTGATGCGGGGTATAAATGCAAACACGCACAATCATTCCGGGACTCGACATTTGCGCATGCGCGCAAATGTCCTCCTTGACGCGTAGCCTGATAACGTTCATTCAAGAATGTTCGGCTGTGCCTTCGCTCACTTGCGGTGCAGAAAAAGTTCGGTTGGGTGCGCGGATCGATCAATTCGGTGCGGGGATCGAGCACCCAATTCATCTCGTCGCGCACGCACACGCACACACACACACACACACCCACACACACACACACACACAACACACACACACACACACACACACACGCACACACACACACACGCACACGCACACGCACACGCACACGCACACACACCACACACACACACACACACCACACGCACACGCACACGCGCACGCGCACACGCGCACCCGCGCACACGCGCACACGCGCACACGCGCACACGCACACGCACGCACACGCACACGCACACCACACACCACCAAAAAAAAGGACGGGTGAACGGAGCATTCACGTCCGTAGTGGCGGTGTTAAGGCTCGGAGGCAGTTCAATAGTAGCCTCCGCAAGCAACATTCTGAAAGCAGGGGAGTGCATTCGCGTATTTCTAGCTCCCTCTGCAGATGATCCAGACCGTGTAGCATTGCAATGTCAACGAAAGTCTCGACAATTTAGCCCCATGAGGAGAACACGACTTTGGGAAGACGGAGTGGTATCACAAAATGCGACTTCGCTTACTGTCCCGTAGGCCAAGTTGCCATGCCTCTCCAATGTCCCAACGTAAGGCAATGTTACGTGCTGGCAACGTGGGGGAAGGGCCAATGCTGGAGCGGAATGGCGGCCCGTGAACGCGACGACCATCTCCGGATCATTATTTCCCTTGCGCACAGACTGCCCGAAAACAACTACCTCACAAGCACCTGTCATTACCAAAAGCGCTCGGACACGCTATGTGCATTCTGTGCAGCGGCCTGACAAAACAGTTTTTTAGCTGTCCCAGCATGCACTCGTCCTGGCGCACTCAGAACTCCCGCCTGTGACACACGGCCAGGTCGCAGTACTTAGTGCGTCAACCCTTCCAGCGCGGCCCCCGACTAAATCTCGGTAATGGCCGCAATCGATACTCAAGCTACGAAGCTCTATCCCAGACACCAAGTTCGCGAGATCGCCGATTGCGTCTCGTTCCTCTGTTTCAACTGTAGCTGCCTCGTCACATGGGTTTTCCTCTCCTTTGCAACCTCCTTGGGAGCTCACATTCTTGGTTTCGCAGTCCCCGCGCATGCGTTTTCGTGTTCTTCATCGGCCTCCTCGGTTACACTCTCACCATCAAGACTCCCAAACCCACGCGACATCTGCGTATCGTTCCTACCCTCTTTAACCGTTCTGAGCTCATCATCCTCCGTCTTCGCGCCTTCTCTCTCACTTCCTCCTCCATTTGCTACATGTTCAACCCAGTCTGCCTTCTCAGCTCCCTTATTCGCCTTTAACTCCTGCTTTTCCTCAGCCTGATCGTCAACTCCGTCTCTTTTGCTCTGTCTCGTCCCATGCTTTCTCGTCTTCTATCTCTTTTCTCTTCTGGGCGAGCTCCTGAACGCCCGACACGGAGGTCGCATTCTCGTGAAAATTTCGAGCGGAATTTGGAGCGCGGCGGGCCTCAAGAATTCCCCGCGCTACGCCAGTCTCCTCCGCTCCACCGATTAGAGTTTGGGTGCTGCCCGCGCTAGCAAGTTCTGCTTGTATTAGCTCAGTGTCTCGTGTCAACTTAACTTGCGGCCATACACTCGCAAAACGGCTACCCTTCCACTATACCGGACGCGCTCGCTGGAACACTCCTCACGCGCTCGCTTAAGTTTTAACTGAGAAAGTTTCCTTTATCCGTCATATGAAACAACTAAAGCAAAATGTCTTAAAACAA
>CM023450.1:207102677-207233298 GCA_013339765.2 Haemaphysalis longicornis | reverse complement strand
AAAGTCTTTAGTTTAGAGTACAGTATTCCGTTTGCTGTCCCATGTTGCTTTGGCATTTTCTTTTAAATGTGATCATCAAACAATGTCTTAGAAACCTTGAAAAGTTTTTAGTGCACTCTTCTTAACATTTTGTACAACGACAACAAGGTCTGTGGTGCTTGAAGCTTACACACGAGACTTCCGGCTATTCGACTAGTTTTTGTACGATCTTTTTTAAAGGGACACTGAAGTTATATGTAAACATTGCGGGGTCACTAGCGCAAATTGTAAGTCCCGGAGTCCCCAGGCCATGTTTCGACCTCTCTTGCCGTTTACGCGTTTTATTTAGTAGAAAAACATCCGAAAATGCTGTCCTCTCTCCTTTAACGCTCGCCCATTTTCTGTGGCGTTTTTCGTGTGACGTCAGAGGGGATCCCTGTGGCAATTGGCGGCTGCGCTACTGCACGCCTCCCCGGCCTCAACACGATCGTCGGGCCAGCACGTTTCGTCGTCCGCCGGCCGCCGGCGGTCGTCGCAATCAGATGTTAAAAAAAAATTGCTTGGTCGCAATTCCCGTTCCTTATTAAACGATGCCAGGACACGTTTGTGAATGGAAGAAGTTGCCTTTCTTTACTTGGTTTGTTTGTACACTGTCATCTAGCTCCAAGTCCGGTCGCTGCACACAGGCGCTGCACAAAGCCACATGCGACGCTTCTGCTGACGTACCCAGTAGGAAAATCTAAGGCCTCTTGAAGGCTGGAGACGAGTCACGAAGTCAATATCGGTACTACTAGGAATAAAATCACTGATTTTTATACCGTACAGCGTAAAACTAGGGCCGGGAAGCACTTTTCTGCGCTGGGCGAACAAGCACAGCGGTCAGCAGCACGACTACGCATCTGCGAACGCTTTTCCCGTCTACGAAACTCGAATTGCTAGACGTGAGCTATAGAGGAAAGTCGGGGGACGCTTACTCAGCAGCGCAAAGTAACAAATAGTCACCTAAGCTCTTGAAATACCAAAACTAAATAAACGTAAAAACCGGTTGTGCCATATATACCCTATATTAGGAAGGTCTGCGTATCCGGCTTCGTGGCCGAGTGGGCTGAGCCGTTTGTGTTCACCGCAAATGTTTTGCAAGTCACGAGTTCGAATCCCCGGGGTACGTGCTTTTTTTTTGTAAGTTCACTTTTATTTTTTCCGCCGATGTTTTCTCTAGTGAGTTCACCTTTTTTTGGGCCGCAACGTTCATGTCACATGACAGTTCCCAAAACAACGCGCAGGCTGCACTGGCGCGCTAGCGATTCTCGTTGGCGTGTTGTGGCCATAACACCGACGTTGTCATGCAGTGGGCACAGGCCAGAATGAGCAAACCCTTGCCTGTTGCGAACACGCTTTTACTATACAGCATGATGAGCAAGTCCAATCTGGGGGAAAAGCGCTGACATTTGGGCGTCTGCGGTACGCAAGGGCGTTTCATGCAAGCGTATGTCTCGGCTAGTGAATGCTACGACTACCGCCCGTCCTGGGAGGCTTATCTTATGCACCTTACAGCCGACAACATGGCAGAAGCGCGGTACGATGATTCTGAGATATTGAGAATGCCCTCCAACAACGCCATTGGTTATGTTTTACAGACCGAAACCGAACTTGTTTGATTGCTAACCTTGTGCATCGTCAATCAGCGCCCCTCCTCTCAAGTCCAAGCTTAGTTGTGCGGCCGCCGCAAACCAGGCATGGTAAGTTTTTTCTTTCGCGCTTTGTAAATATACCGATTTGTCAACCTGATAACGATGAAAAGTGCTGCATTTGACCAGTCTACGCAGTGAAGCAAAACGGCTTGACAAGGCACTTCAGTTCTTTAAAATAAACATACTGCAAACTTTGAAACAAGGCTGTGCATGTGCTCAGGGTCTCTGTTCACTTCAATGACCAGGCTCTGCACTGGAGAGAAAACTACAAAATCACACATGTCCATACAGAGCAGAAGCATGCTCAGCTGTACTTGGGAGTAATAGCTGTGTTCACGTTTCAGAGCATAGTTCTGCCCGCCTTGAACAATGCAAGAAAGATTCTTACCTTCTACTAGATTAACAATGCCTGCGTCTTTACCTAGCTCGGGGCATTTTACCGCAATTAGGACCTTCCTGCCATCCCGTGAGCTTATGCCATCGGGGCTGTAGCCCAGCCATGACACCTCAGTGGCTATTACAAGCCCAAGTCTACTGACTTTAGTTTGGCGCAGAAGCACATATTCCTCCAAGGCGACTGGCTCGTTAAGTTTGCCATAGTCTGTAGCATCTGTAGCACTGTTTCCTCGAAATGTGGCTTTACAGTACAGTTTTTCCGGTTTTGCAACCCACGTGTGCTTTGCATTTTCTTTAAATATGAACAACTCATGGCATATGCTACCTGTAATCCTTTTTTTCTTTCGCTATGTCCAGAGTGTACACCCTTGTACTACTGTTGACAAACAAATCCGCCTGGCTTTTTCATGGCTTAGGCACACACTACTTTCGTAAAAGGCCTTCTTAGCTGGGCTTAGCATACCAAGGGAAAACATTTTCAGTTTAACTTTTGACTCTCCTGCGTCGCTAAACTAAAAAAACTGAGAAGTAGTGTACTTCTGGAGCATGGGATTAACGCGTTCAAGTGCGAATGCAGAGTCCATTACTCTTGTAACATTTGCATCATGAGGTACCAAAATTGGCTTCCTTGTACGCCTTTTGTGTTTTGCGAGTGTGGAATCCGGTGCCACTTCCAGTAATTGCTTCCTCATGTCATCCTGGATCTCCTGGGGGATCACCTTGTCTTGATGTTTGTCAAGATGGCAGAACGCTTCCACTGGCCGTGGTTCATACAGAGCCTTTGCACTTAGACGGCCCCACTGCTGCTGCATATCCGTGCAGGAAATGGTGTCCAAGCTGTCGGCATTTGACCTGGGTACGAAGACAAATAAAAACATAAATGCAAAGACTACATGTGCATGATTATGCAAGAGTATGCAATGAATGCAATGTCTTAATGTTACTGAACGGCTTTGAAACAAAGGCCAACCAAGGAAATGCTTTGTTACAACCTGGCTTGGTGGTAGCTGGTTTGCTTCCCTGGCTGTTGAAATTGTATTTCATTTGGACGTGAAAAATAAATGTCTGTGCGAGTGTCTGACCTTGCTTCCACTCGGTAGCACACCGAATTGCCCAGCTTTCACAGCAGCATACAATGACCAGTTTTGTTTTTTTTAAGCATTGCAGATTTTTCTTTGCAGAATGAACACACCCAAATACCACAAGATGTTTTTTAAGTTATTTTATGTTTACACTGCTGAAAAAACTAACAATATTTATGAAAATAATTGTGCACCAAATAACAACACTCACTAATTTAAAGAAATCAGGGTAGCAAACACATGCTTGCACATTTCCGAGAGGCCTGCTTTGCAGGTGCATGTCGCATGAAAAGAAAGATGCGATATTAATTATCTTCCTAATTTAGCATTTGGTAATTGTTACTGCGCACAACGAAAAACATCGCACTTACTAAAAAATATCTTTCAAATTGAGCATTTGGAAACTGTTTCTTTGTGCTTTTAGACGCCTGTGTACTACAAAAAGCATCGCAGACACCTCCACATGTTTTCCTAAAGTGAAACGTGTCTCCGGAAAAATTGAGATGTTTAAGCTTGGATCCTTTGAACATGCTTGCTGGTTTATTTACCGTTTCGAACTTGCTGCTAGATCTCTCTTTAAAACCCGCCACAGCTACGGGTGATGTAGGTATTTGTAATAAATAAACGTGTTACGGTGGCATCATCGTTTCCGACAACGCGCCGAAAGCACAGCACAGCTAATGTGACGAGGCGCTGCAGTAAAGACGTCAGCGTTTGAATTCAGTTTCAGTGTTTCTATGATTTGTAACATGCATAAACCCCATATCATCCTTTCTTCTAAACATCATCCCACAAAGTTATAACTTACTTGCATCCTTCACACTTACCCCGATACAGTCGTGCTAGTGGCAACAACAACACGGTGTGCTCGGCTGCGCGTACCGAGCGCTGCTTGGTATCTAAATCTTCGTAAAAAGCGCGCGAACAATTTTACGAGCATGGGTGGAAGTGTACAAACCTTTATGGAGCCTGCAGTGCCAATGTAAACCTTCACGCAGTGCGGTTGTCTGGTGACGCCGCTCGATTGCAAGCACAATGCCTCGACGCTCACGATTTCATCGGTGGCCTCCCTGATGCTGCAAAATACAACGTGACTGGCGTTTTAAACTGCTTCGCCTTCGACAAAGCATCTTATCTCATCGGCAAGGGAAAAGATTGTCCGAAGAGAGACTAATGGGCCCGGAGTGGCTTTTTCTTCCAGGCGCGCACGTTTACGCGACGTCCCGATCATCTTCCCGCCCTCCATGTTGGATACCGTCGCGCCACCTATATTCGCTGGAAAGTGCGAATAGCAACCATCATCCCTACCAGTGCGAGGTTAGTCCCAATGCAAGACTGTGACATCTCAAGAAGAGATACAAAAGCTATGGGAGGCAGAAATGTTTCCTGTCAAGCCCTTTTCAAAACACCATTCGCCAAAGACAGTGCACATCATGCTCCCTTCTCTCCTCAAAATGGAAAATACATAGAAAAATTTCGCACATCCCTTACCCCCACCCACTGTCCCATCCCCAAACGGTCAGTCACAGTGTGCTTTCCGTGCGAATGAAGCTGCAAATGTGGCATTCTGTTCTGTAAAACATGTTTAATTCAGATAGGAGTGGCAATGTAGCTGAAAATTCATGCAGTTCAAGCCATTATCGACCTACTCATTGCACGCGAGAGAGAAGAAGTGAGGCTAAAATTGAGAAAATAAAATGCGTGCAATGGTGCGTGTCTCCAACGCACCACACACAGACAAGCTAGTTGTGCTAGGAAATACACTCAAACCTATTATAACGTAACGGGATGTAACAAAATAACAAGTATGACGAAGTTTAGATAAGTTCCCCTTGAAATTTCTATAGAGAACCATTGTAGCGAGTTGTAGCGACCGCAGTCTGCTGGTAGCGGGGCCAGTCGCCGTCGCTCCGTCGAGCCAGGACTAGGGGAGAGCTTAGAGCAAACTCAACAGGTTTATTTACATTTTTACAGTGAGTTGTCGAGATGAAGACAGAAGACAGCATCTCCGGCGAGCCGCAGCACGCCCTTTTTGTTGACCCCCGATCCCTAGTTCCCTAGGTTAGGGATCCCCATACAAAACAATGCGGACCAATGGTGATGTGTAAGTTCCTCGCTGTGAAGCACCGCCCTCGGGTAGGAACACGCCTTTCAGGTATGTCGGCAGATGCAAAGCACACACACACACACACCCTTGCCACTCGTCAGGAGCCTGTAGTAGAGGGGAAGAACGGAAGACGCGCGGGCGCCGCGTATCCTTTTGGTGTCTGCCGCGCGCTGCGTTCCCACGGTGGGGTTCTCCTCGCACGTATTTTCCAGAGAGCCTAACAGCACAGATTATCAAGGTTCGTGGAATCACTTCGGGAAGAGTCAATGGCTTGACCATTGCCACTGCCTTTTTTGGTGTGCTCCCGCCGCCACTGGGGTCCCATTGTCCGGTCGTCGCCGTCGGGGCTTTCACGCGCACACGCGTTCCGTTGCTTAGACAGGGGGAAGAACGGCGGCTCCTTAATCCCTTTGGGGCAACAACACTCAACACCACTCAAAAGCCGCTGTCAATCAGTGGCCGCGGCCGCGTCGTGTCGGCCTCCTTTCGTTTCCGTCGACAAGCGGTGGGGTGGTCGACCGGCGGGCGACTGACCCGCGCAAACATGGCGCCAGTGAGTCATAACAGCTCCTCCGCCGACGGGAAGATCTCGGACGTCGTATAGTATCAGCTGCTCGACGGGAGAGATCACTGTATCAGCATTCTTCCAGCACCATTGAAACCTCGAAGACCAACCTCCCCGAACCAGCAAGCGCCAGCAATGAGTTTTCGGCAACCAGGCTGCTCTTTCAAAGGTGCTACAATGCACCTACGCTTTTCATTTTTGCATATGGCAACCACACTAATACTCTTTCTCACAGCTAAAAGTTTAGACTGAGTTACTCAAAACACTACTCAAAACCATTACTGGAAATGTTCCTCAACTGAAAACAAAAGAAAGCGAAAGAAAAGCTAGAAGGCTCTGCTTAATGTGTCAACATTGGCGTTGGCAGAACCCTTCTTATACTTCACAGTGAAGTTAAGCTCCTGAAGCGCAAGGCGCCAGCGTAGTAGTCGCGGATTCTTTCCCGACATTTGCGATAGCCACGTCAGTGGGCAGTGGTCAGTGACGAAGGCAAAAAAAGTTCCGTAAAGGTAGCAGGCCAATTTTTGGGTGGCCCACATAATGCCGGTACGTTCTGTTTCTGACGCACTGTAGGCCTCCTCGCGAACCGAGAGCTTCCTGCTGGCGTACAGCACAGGGTTCTCGTTCCCGTTCTCATCCTCCTGGCAGAGTACTAGTCGTAAGCATCTGTTGCGGGCATCGCATTGCACAGTAAAGGGACGATCATAGTTCGGTGCATGCCGTACGGGCGAGCTAAAAGAGCCGTTTTGAGGCCTTGGAAAGGACCCTCCATTTGTGGTTGCGGGAATTCGCTAACCGCCTCTACTTTCAACTCGTCAGGTCGCCTCCTGCCCTGCCCTACCACGTGCCCTAGGTACCGTACTTCGGCGCGAGCTAGCTGGCAGTTAGCCGGCTTCGCTGTCAGTCCAGCGTGTGTCAAACGTCTAGGGACATCGCTAAGATGGTACAGGTGGTCTTCCCATGTATTGTAGTACATAGCAAGCTCGACTAAGTAGGGAACAGCGTATTCATCAGCCCCCTGCAGAACTCGGTTCATCAGCCTTATCCCGCACTTCTCCAGGAAGCCCGCAGTCCGAACGCTGCTGAACACTGAACCTTGGTAGCACTGTATCTCCTTAGGTAAGGCCATTCTAGAAAAAATCGACAGTAGTGCGTTGACTACTTCTACCGAGCTCTGCTCCTTCATTGGGATCGCCTCTGGAAATTTGGCTAGTGGACAAACAGTGGTAAGCAAATACTGGTAGCTTCATTTTGTTGCTGGGAGTGGTCCAACAACGTCTATTACCAGCCGGCGAGAAGGCTCCGAAATGAGCTGAACAAGCTTAAATGGTGCCTTTCCCTTCTCGTGCGGTTTTCCCACTCTCTGACAGGTGTCGCACGCTCTTACGTGGTTCTCAACTTCTTTGAAGCATCCTGGCCAGTAAAGCTTCGTTAGGAGCCTATCTTTGGTCTTCCGAGTTCCTAAATGCCCCGACCGACCAACTCCGTGACAGAGATCAACAATGTCATGCCGATACTTAGTCGGAACTACAATCTGGTCAAACGTGCGACCTTTTGCATCCCGGTAGTGGCGGTGCAAGATGCCATTTTTGACGGGAAAACTGACATTCTTCCTTGCCACCCCTTCTCTGACTGTGTTCCGAACCTTCTTAAGGCTGGGATCGCTTTTCTGCTGCTCGATGAGCTCGTCTCTCGTCACTTTCTCCCGTACATTGTCTAGTGATTTTGATACAGGCAACACGAGCAGCCCCTCTTCCGATTCCCCTTCAGCTATATCAGCGCTAGTCTCCTCCGACCCCTCTCTCTTTTTTTTCAGTAGGCGACGGGATAGTAGACTCCGCTGAGCTGACTCCAGCTGGTGTTGCTGTACTTCCGGTGAAACTCGGTTCTTTCCGCTCTAGTTCGGCCGCTAGCGCGCGTGCTTTAGCTCTGTTCAAGGCTTGGACTGTTCCCTCGTGAAAACTTTTCCCTTCTTCTCTAAGCAGACGGTCGGTCTGATTCGAGAACAAGTAGGAGTACTGCGAGCGCAGCTTGTCTGACACTGCCGCTTCCGTCTCCACTTCTCCGAACGGCCCAGTGATGACTACTCTAGCTACTGGGAGACAAATGCTTCCCTCCTGCAAAACCGGTTTAATCCTTGCGCACTTGCCGTTGTAATCTGCTTGTGCCACATAGTCCGGGTGCACCAGATCAATGGTTGCCCCACTGTCTCGTAAGACGCGGCATGGCTTTCTGTTCACTGTTAGGTTAAAAAGGTACGGACTAAGTAGCTCCTCGCTAGTAGCAGAGTCACAAGTATAGGAAAGGGCTGGCCTGGGCCTACGACAGCCTATGGCAATGTGACCGACCTCCTTGCATTTGTAGCAGGTAGGTGGTTGCCGCGCGTCAAAAGGACTCTTTTTGGAAGAAGTCTCCCAAGCCTTTCCCTCCTGTTTGTTTTGTGATCCTTGACTACTTGCAGCGAAGTCCGTGTTTTTTTGTGCCGTCATAGCTGCGCCAGCCCCCTGCTTCGCTGTCCAATGTTTTCCTTTAGCTCCCGCTTTTGCGGGAGGAACCTCGTCCCTTTCTCCCCGGCGTGACGCGTACTCATCAGCCAAGTCGGTAGCTGCCTATACTGTTACTACTCCGGCCCTATCTTGGATCCAGAGCTTCATTGGCTCGAAAAGCTTAAAAAAAAACTGTTCCAGAGTCACTATTTCAAGAGCCCTTTCGAAGTTCCCAAAAGCGCTGGCTCCCTTCATCCATTCTACTAAGTTGACTTTCAACTCGTAGGCAAACTCAGAATACGTGCTGCCCTGCTTCTTTGTCAGATTGCGAAACCGCTGCCGTAACGCATCTGACGAAAGTCGCGACCTCTTTACAAGGCTATCCTTTACTCCGCATCCTCCACCGGAAGCCGCGCGATCACATCCGCTGCTTCACATGGCAGCAAAGTTTCGAGCCCATGTGCTACGGCCAAGCTTCGCTTTTTCACCGGTTCTCTCAAAGTTCACAAGAAAGAGGCCCACATCTTGCCCTACTTTGAAGAGTTGCGTTAGCTTAGATAAATCACAAAGATTTTGTCTTCTTGCTACCTCTACTCCTTGAACCTCAGCCATCTTCCTCACTTCCACTTCCAGGCGCACCTGTTGTACTTCCAGTTCTTTTTGCTTTAGCTGGCACTCCTGTTGCTTTAGCTGGCACTCCTGTTGCTCCCGCTTTTGCTCGCGCTCCTGTTCCTGTTGCTTTTGAATCTCATTCCACGTTTCTGTAATATCTTCACTGGTGAGATTCAAGCCCTCGATAGCGCGAACAATTTCGTCCTTCTTCATCCCCGAATCTACTTCCGCTCCCAGCTCCTCCCCCAGAATCAGCAGCTGATTCTTCAACAAACGCTTCCATTCCATGACAGAGAACTAGTGTGGTGTGGCTCACTCTCTACCCAGAAGTTCCGGAAACAACTGCTTCTGTGGTAGCCTCTACCAGCGAAAAGATTGCACTTCTATCTTATCAGCCTGGCAACCAAAAAACCAAAGCCAGCACTCACCAGTTCACAGCTGTCAATCTCCGTGATCTCGGCGTGTTGTTCATTCTCCGTCCTCCAGGCTCAGATCCAACCGCTTGCCATCCAGTTGTAGCGAGTTGTAGCGACCGCAGTCTGCTGGTAGTGGGGCCGGTCGCCGTCGCTCCGTCGAGCCAGGACTAGGGGAGAGCTTAGAGCAAACTCAACAGGTTTATTTACATTTTTACAGTGAGTTGTCGAGATGAAGACAGAAGACAGATCTCCGGCGAGCCGCAGCACGCCCTTTTTGTTGACCCCCGATCCCTAGTTCCCTAGGTTAGGGATCCCCATACAAAACAATGCGGACCAATGGTGATGTGTAAGTTCCTCGCTGTGAAGCACCGCCCTCGGGTAGGAACACGCCTTTCAGGTATGTCGGCAGATGCAAAGCACACACACACACACCCTTGCCACTCGTCAGGAGCCTGTAGTAGAGGGGAAGAACGGAAGACGCGCGGGCGCCGCGTATCCTTTTGGTGTCTGCCGCGCGCTGCGTTCCCACGGTGGGGTTCTCCTCGCACGTATTTTCCAGAGAGCCTAACAGCACAGATTATCAAGGTTCGTGGAATCACTCCGGGAAGAGTCAATGGCTTGACCATTGCCACTGCCTTTTTCGGTGTGCTCCCGCCGCCACTGGGGTCCCATTGTCCGGTCGTCGCCGTCGGGGCTTTCACGCGCACACGCGTTCCGTTGCTTAGACAGGGGGAAGAACGGCGGCTCCTTAATCCCTTTGGGGCAACAACACTCAACACCGCTCAAACGCCGCTGTCAATCAGTGGCCGCTTCCGCGTCGTGTCGGCCTCCTTTCGTTTCCGTCGACAAGCGGTGGGGTGGTCGACCGGCGGGCGACTGACCCGCGCAAACATGGCGCCAGTGAGTCATAACAGCTACCGGCGGGCGACTGACCCGCGCAAACATGGCGCCAGTGAGTCATAACACCATGCATTTGAAACATCTTTTTATCTATATAAAATTGGCCTGTCAATGGATATAATGAATCATATTAGTCCCCCCCCCCCAAAACAAAAACCTGACAACAATGTGGGAAGCATTTCGCGGAGTTCAACACTCGATCGGCGTGGCTGTTTCAAAACTACCTTGTAGGCTTAATGGCAGGGGTGGAAAGGGGCTTGAACCTGTTGGTGCAGCTCAGGGAGCCGGAATAAGGCTATTTCGGAGAAGCTTTGGAGCAGTAAAAGGGTAGTTTCGGAGCAGCTCTGCAGCACGAAAAGGCAAATTTCGGAGCAGTGGAAGTGTTTTTGGAGCAGATTTCTAGAACCAAACATAGTTTATTTGCAGTTTGTCATTTCTGGTAAGCACAAAAACTATTCAAATGGCTTTTACTCAACTTTCGATCAATATCGAGGAGACCACTTTGTCAACAAGTTAGAAAAATATACGTTCCCAGAATTAAAGCATTACAGCTAGCAAAGCAATCACTAAGAATAAACAAAGATAAGTGATGCTTTACACTCTGCGCCTAACTACACTTCAGGCAGGTGAAAAATAACTCCATTAGAGTCACGAGAAACAACCAAGACCAGTGCTAGGCAAAATGCTCTCTTTCACCTACGATAGAAAGTTTACGTTCATTCTTTACCTAATGAGACTATAGACAAACAAAAAAAAACAGAGAGGAAGGAATTACCGAGAGATAATCTCAGCTAGACCTGACTAGTTTCCAGAGAAAGTTACAATAATAAATGTTTAACGTTTATAAAATGAAAAAAATACCATAGTGTATTATTCGCATTATTTACCAAGCAATATACATGCTTGTAAATAAGCAGTGCCAGTGCGTTGTGTTTATCCAAATAACGAACGTACCAGTGTTTATCAACTTTTCTTCGCCGAGGCGGAATGGGGGAGACAACGCTCCTCCCCCGTCACTCCCTCACCCGCAGGAAACAGGCTGCGTTGGACAAGACACCCACGGAGCTGATAGTTGCTAGCTTAAGAGAGTCTCCCCTCTCGTTTGTGCAGAGCATCGCCTATTATTTTGTCCTGGTGAACAGGGAATGGTGACTTCTAACTTTATAATGGCAAGCGCATTCTTCATAACATAAAATGGCGAGGGCCCGACTGAACAATAAAAACTAGATTATTATTGCTTTTTACACTAAGCTATAAGATTTCAATGACAGCTGGTGCTGATCAATGCATGACAGTGCATTGCGCTGTGCGGTGAAGTCGTGAAACCGCACCGCCATTTGGAGACCGGGAAATTGTGACCAGCAACTCTAAACTCCGAGCATCCTTTAGGGAGTTCACCAGAGCACACCGTGTCGTGATTGACATCTGAACGAATGAGTACCTATTGCTCCGTGTTCAATGCAATTGGCAGTGATTTTCACCTCATAGTTGCCTCACATTTTGCAGCACCGCATTGGAGCAGTTTCGGCGCAGTTCTGCATTTTGGAGCAGGATAGAGCAAGAAAAAGCAAGGAAAAGAGGATTGGAGCAGTGTGGAGCAAATGGCGCAGCACTTCCACCCCTGCTTAACGGCCATTCGCGGCCATGCCAAGCGGGACCGAGCGAGCCATCCTTCTCGCTCCAGCCAGCGAGGTGGAGTGAGCGAACGGGCGGGCGACGTGGCAGAGAAAAGAGGTGCAAAGGGGTTTCCCTCAACACCGATGCCAACGCGGTCACTATGGTTGGAGTTGACCGACGATGTTACGTTCATAGATTTTACAGGACTGAACAACGCAAGCGACGACGAAGGTGCCGTGGTCTCTCATGCACACATGTTCAAAGTGCCAACGTCGTCGCTGGCACTTGATGCAGTTGACCTTCTAAGTTATTTCTTCGGCACCCATGGTGACGAGAAACGGCAATTAACACGGTGGCCACCGCCGAAAAAGAAGTCTTTCGCTTGTGTTGTCCGAAACAAAGGAGCATCGCGGACTTTTTTACAGCAATGTCTTGCGGACAATAAAACACATGGTGCCCGCATTCAACAAGCAAAATATTTGTCTTCTATTCAACTTCTGGCGCATTCACAGTCGCGTAGCTGTACAGCGGGCCGCAAGGCAGTTTCATTCTTGGCATGCTTATGGTTTTACACCCATGTGAGCATACATTGCTGTAAACTGTCATAATGGATATAAAATAATAGATACAATAAAAAAATTATGGCTTCCCTTCAACTTCGTTATAACGAGTTTATTGTGCACACTGCAAGCGTGCTTGACTGACAAAGAAAGCTACTGTAGTACATATCCCTAGACTGTCTGCCTCTTGAAACCCCTCTAATAAAGCACACTGAAGCTAACCCTCATGTCTACTGGTCAACATGCAAGAAATCCCTGTGTGGCAGCCGTGGCTCATTTTTTTGCAAGCGTTCAGCATCACATGGACACAGCAGAGAAAAACGAAACTCCACTAGCACAGAAGCATACTCATCAGGCTGTACCTCACACATCATCGCAGTAAAAGTGGATCTCATACATTTTTTGTAAAACCAGGTGCTATTAACTGTGGGCCACCAGCGCGGAAAAGTTTTCTTACCAGTGTTAGTGGCGAGTTGCATTGGAGCTGCTGTGTGGCCAGAAGGCATAACTGAAGCGCCTTCAAGGTAAGAGCGACCTTCATTTTGTACAGATCTTGTTTAGGCCCAACATTTATGTCTGTGAAGAGTGAATGTCATAAGAAAAAAAGCTCCAACTGCCAGACTTTGCTGGCCGCAGGGCAGATCTGGAAGGCACAACCCTATTAAATGAAAATTTTACAAGTCATTTGCACACTTTCACACCTTTTTGTATGTGTGGCTTAAGCCCAGTGATCCTGAGTGAAAGCAGGCAATCGAACTACCATATAAACCGGAATATAGGTAAAGATTTTTTACCGAAAAATTTACGAAAAAGTCATCATTCAACCGTAATGGCGGTCACTGCCATGCCATAATTCTAGTAGTCTGGCAATTGGGCAGCGCATTGAGCTCATCCAAACTACAAAGGCACCGTCGCCACCACCCTCAATCAGGTGGGATGCCATCTTTCTTTTGTTGCTTCTCTCGCTGTCAGCGAATGTAGCATGCTATTTTGTTCTTGCTCAAAATGAGTTCAGGCACCTTGTGCCAGTTCACAGCAGCATTTAAAAGAAAAGTTAGGGATTTTCCGAGGCCAACGACATGTCCGCCTTGCGCTCGTTCTTTATCAATAAAAGAACTGTCACTAATGGTGTTAGCTAAAGGGGCAGCTCTCTGTATGCAACGCTCAGAAGACCTCGTTTTGTGGGCGCTGATCTGTGCACCTGTGCTGCTGTACAAAGTGTACTTTTATCCGCGAGCGTTGTGCGACGTCTCTACGGCTAGCAAACCCTAAGGTGTTTGCTTTCAACCTGCACAGACTGCCTCTCGCTATGGTCTCCACGCGAGTGCACCATGCTTTGCGCTCGCTCCACGATGACCTGGTCGTGTGAGTGTAGTGTGCATAAGCAATTCCGTGGACTGCACCGAGTACGATTTGCTGTGCCCCACACGGGGCACCTTGAGTAATCTTGGTGACGGTGTTGGCGACACCGCGGACCCCGAGCCTCCATACATAAGCTGGATCCAACCGTGGCGATGCATTGTTAAGGAGAAGGGTAGAAACTTGAAAAGGTGGCTGTCGGAGCCCAGGTCAAGCCCCGGCGGATGGGCTCTCTGTCTGTTTACCAGGTAGGGAGCTCAGGTACCTCTTCAGATATCAGGGTAATTCTGACAAAGAAAGTACCCCGATCCCCTGCTTCTATACTATGATATATGGCATTTTCTAAATCCCCCCTAAACGTGATCAGCCCCCGAAAAGGGGCCGCACCGAAGTTTCTTTTCCAACTCTTCCTAACTTGAGTCCTGTGAAACCGAACAATTATCCTCGGTTCATCATCATGGAATTGATGGACCAATCACAACCTCTTGCCTCACAGTCAGTATTTCCTATTTCAAAGTTTCTTGTGGGTATCGTTGGAGAGTCGTATAAGGCCAAAAACATCGAACTGGTGAAATACTTGTCGAGGTCAGTAGCCAGGATCAGTCTAATAAACTTCTTGCTCAAACTAGCATCGCCAATCCGCCCAGCTGAGTCACGCCCCACCGAAGCCTGAATAGCTATCAGGGTGTGGTCTCCGACTATGACCTACTGAATGAAACTGAAGGCGACTTGCTGGAGGGCCTTCGTGGCCAGGGTGTAACATTGGTCAGGCAAATAACTATATGAAGAGACGATAAACACATACCCACAAAGCACCTCATCTTAACCTTTGACAGGTCGAGCCTTCCGGAATCCATCAATGCAAGTTTCGTGCGATGTTCACTCCGGCCTTACATCCCGAACCCACGGCGCTGTTTCAAGTGCCAATGGTTCGGGCATGGCACAGACTCCTGTTGCGGCCGACTTACCTGCGCGAAATGCGCTCAGCATGACCACCCATCCGAAACGTGTAACGTGCAACAGTTTCTTTGCGTAAACTGCCAGGGTCCACTCGCGGCCTACTCAAGCAAATGCGAAAAATTTCAACTGGAAAAGAAAATCATAAACATCAAGTTCACTGAAGACATCACCTTCTCAGAAGCGCGGAAGAGGTTCGCCTCCTTCCCTCTGGGCAGGTATTCCGACGCATCTTGCCGCGGGGCGGAGCGTCGTCTGGTTTCGGGGGGGATCCAGTACCGGGAGGCAGACTTGGTCCGCCCCCGCCCCCACCGGGTTGCCTCTGGCGGCCCAACCCGCCTCCGCACTGTCCGCTGAGCAAGCAGCGGTTGTGGAGACAACCACGTCTGGTGGGAGTGATGCGTGATGCGGCATCCTCCAGTTCCGCTCCACCGTCCCAAACCACATGCGAGGGCATGGAGGAGATGGACATAGGGGAACCACCTCCAGCTCCCACCCCTACCGCACCGCTTGCGCCATCCGACGCGTTCCTAAAACCCTCGGCGGTTGCGGGCAATGAAAATCGCGCCCCAAAGGGTGCGCGGTCCCTCGGGCCCTCCAAGGACAACCGAGGATGAAATGGAAGTCGGACCATTCTTGTCTACGGTGCATCGGAAAGAACGCGTCCCGACGCCAAAGCTTCCTGACAAGACAAAAAAGCCGGAATGAATGTTAGCCCGGGCATTATGTCGTCTATACATGCTAAGCCCTCCACTACGGCGCGCCTCATCGCCTGCGTTGCGTCGACACGTTAAACCTTACAATCAATCAATCAATCAAATCTTTGTCGACCGCATGCAAGAAGAAATCGATTTTGTAGAATTCAAATTTGGCGCCCTTCGAAGACCGCCTCATAGTCTCTACAATGGCAGAAAGATGGCGCCAGGAGTCCGCTAGAAGTAGGAGTTCCTGTATAAACATCCCCCTCGCGAGGGGCACGATCAAATGCAGAGCATTTCCGGGGGCGCACGACGTTAAGTAGTTTGCGTTACGTTAATGCTGTTGCATTTATGGCAACTGCTGACGAGAAAGCGCTCGTCAGCAGTAATTTGAATGAGTCAACGATATAAGGCGCGTTGGTAGCGTCCGATTCCGTGTCGGCTTTGTGGCGTAGTGGGAAGTGCACCATGTACATGCCGGATAGTATTTTCTTTTTATATAGTAGGGAGGGGTGCGGTGCGGACTACGGACGCCAACGCGGGTGACACCGTGAGTTACTGAAATGCTCTGCATTTAAAAAGACAAGAATCACAGCCCCGAAAGACGACACATAAACGACACAGTCCAGTAGCTCCGCACCCTTCATAATGGAAAGAGAAAACATAGTCCAATGGAAATGCAGAGGCCTCCTTAAAAATTTTGACGATGTATACGAAGTACTGAATGCTAATCAGCCAAGTGTAATGTGTGTTCAGGAAACACATTTGAATTCCAAGCACACAAAGTTCTTGAATAGGTACTTGGCCTTCAGAAAGGACAGGGATGGCTGCACACACTCTTCTGGCGGTGTGGCCATAATTGCCCGAATTCCTTAGCTTGCCACCCTGTCACTCTGAACACTGTCCTTGAGGCTGTGGCGATTCGAACAATAATATTTAATAGGTTGATGACGGTATGCTTCATATATACTCCTCCTGATCTTGCACTTTCGATCTCGGACTTCGAGGCGCTGGTTGACCAGCTGCCCGAATTATACGTCTAACAGGCGACCTTAATGCTCACAATTCTCTTGGGGGCTCTTCTCGTACAGATGCCCGGGATAGCCTGATAGACAGGTTCCTTACATCCTCTAGAGCATGCCTTTTCAACAATAAACAGCCTACATACCATAACATAGGACACAACACATACTCATATCTTGACTTGGCTATTGGCTCCGCAATTCTCTTTCCTCTTCTCGAGGGGGGTGTGGGCACTGCCATATATGACAGTGACCACTTCCCCACCTCGCTAACGTAATAGGTAAAGGCCCAAGCAGTTCATCTTCCTATAATAGGTTCAATGAAGCACGAGCTAACTGGAACACATTTACAGAGACATCGAAACTACACTAGACAAGAATAAGACACCTACACGTAGATGAAGCCGCTCAAGTCCTCACGGCGCAGATCCTCGACGCCGCCTGCTCATCCTCCGCCGCACATTCGACACCTGTGCGATCTTTGAATGTATCTCAGCTAGGCAAAAGTTATCTCGACATCACAGCTTCTATTAGCTAGGGACAGCAATGTCAGCGCCTCATTTGACAGCCTGCAGTAGTGGGTGGTAGAGTCATGCCAATACTCAATGAGTTCAACAGCTGTGTTTGTGGGGCTTGCTTCCAGCAAGTGCTGGTTGAGAACGGCAGAACGTCATTGCCCAATTATGCAGATTGCCACGTTGAAAAGGACTATTCGTGGAGAAATCGAGTTTAACCCGATTCTCCTGAAACGTGTCCGGGGTGCAACAATTGGGTAAAATCGAGTTTTACCCGGAAACAAGCAACCCGGCTTGTAGCCTTCACACACTTAGAAAGTTTTAAGCATGCCCCATAACATTTCAGTTCTTGCATTTTTTGGGTAAAAATTTTTTTTCTGGCTGCAAATTAAGGACGGAAAGTTGTGCTAGTTGGTTAGACGATACTGGGTACATTTTACTATACAAAAAGACTGACCACAAGAGAAGAAAAAATCGCAGGACGAACGCTAGGCATCAGCGGAAGCTATCAGCACCCCTTCTGGCATCGTCTCCTAAAGAAGTGAGGTTGGTGTTGCTTAGAGATTGCATAATTGCTTTTGGCTGATATATTATGTAATCACTTTACCACTCCTGCTTGGGCCTAATCCTGGCCTGCAGTGTTGCCTAAATAATAAAAAAATAGTTCCTGGAGCAAAGATTAAACCGAACACGTGTAGATGAATAAGCGTCCGTTTTCTATCTCCACCTTTTTTGTGCATGCGCCGTTGGCATACTGTGTGTTTGTAATTAATTTAGTTGATGTGTAGCGTTCCTCCTGTGATTTTCTTTCTCTTGTGGTCTGTCTTTTGCGCTAGTAATAGCTGAGTGTTACCAGAGTTAGTTTTTTTATATTGAAGGAAGATGCATTTCGTCTTCATTACCCATTTATTCTAAGCACAATGTACTATATATCACAACGTCAATCAATTTGCCCATGCAGCTGATCTTCCGAATATATTCAGTCTGCCTATTGCGCTGATTTCATGCTGATGAATGCCATGTCAAAAGAATTTGCTCTTGCAGACTCCCAAACACTTTTAACTGCCGTTTGTGTACGTGGCTTTTTTTTCATAGCCGGCATGCTGTGCAAACAAAGAGCCGACGTTACGAGATGTGCTACGAGGGAAAAAAATGCAGGTGCTATACAGAAAAACCACATTTCTGCGTTAGCTCAGCCTTAAAAATATGAACGCTATCGGACACGGCACCGAAGCAATGGAACTAGCGATGAATTGTAGCGCCGCCTGAAAGAACTGGACACTAAGGGGTTTACTCGATTCTGTTAGCAGGAGGCTCAGAGAAGCGATGACAATGAATGGTGGTGACAGCCGTAACAGCGACTAACTCGCAGCTGTTTATTCAGGACAAGACGGGCCAATATCCCATAAACGGCATCTCGATCAGGTGTTTTTCCCATGATTTCTGCAGGCAATATGCGTTGCGCCTCAGCTGAGCATGCATACGTGTTTAAAAACCTACTCCCTCGTCCCAGACACACACGCACGCAAGCACGCACGCACGATGCACACAAAATTTTGAGTCGTCACTGTTCTAACACAACTTTTCTGTAGCACTTGCCGGTAAGGTGCAGTATGTTTGCGGAGTATTAGCCGCCCTCCGTTGCGTTGTCGCCTTTCCAGTAAATGTTGTATGTTTTTGGCGGGTCAAAATCCGCAACATTTGACAGCTCAAAATTTTGTATTAGAGATCCTCGATAACCGCAGTTATCGAGTCAAATTTGTAGCGAATAAGCGCATACATCATGAAGCTAACTGCAGTGTGAGCTCCACAGAGGACCAAAGGAGGAGCGGGGGACCGTCAGAAGGAGTTACGTAGGCGCCAAGCATGGAGGCTTGCCTCCATGGCGCCAAGCTCATTAAGGCCCAACCACATGCACACGTAAAACCTACGTACTCGCGCTACGACGTAAACCGGTGTAAACGCGTAAGAAACCGGCGTACTCGGGCGTACGCGGAATGCCTTGCTACGCGCTTGTGACGCCCAAGTCAGACCCCGCCAGACATCGACGCAAACTTTTCGGCGCATGGTGTTGACGTAGACCTCTGGCGGTGATGTTATCTGGCATAACAAGACAGCAAATTCATAAATAAGCTAACTTTACTAATAATTATGCGATAAAAGGAAGTAATTTGTAAAATACGGGGAGCAAACAACCGGACAAAACAAGCGAAGCAACGAGCAACTATGGGAGCAAGGCAGTTTACGCCGAATATAGCGGAGGGTTTTGTGCCTGGCAAGTATGCATATTAATCCTCAAAGTTTTTTAATGTCCCAAGAACTGTTTTAGTTGATTCTATATTAAATATACATACTTCTGTAAGAATAGGCATTATTTCTTTTGTTTGAGTTAACATGTCGTTGAACTGGTCGCCACAAAGCTGTGTCCGGGGTAGTCGAGCCACACTGCGCGGCGCGTTGGTTTACGCGCGCGTTACCATGAACAAAAAACAGAAAACATCTGCAGAGAAAAAGCCCTTACATGGCAAAGACAAATCAAAAACTTTTTACAACTCTGTATTCACATTCCATAAGTTAGGGCTGCCCTGAGCATGTGCAATCCTTCAGCTTCAGGCGTAGATAAGATTACATATACCATGATACAACACGTACACCCAGACACTCTTGAGACACTCCTACATCTATACAACAAAATATGGCTTTCGGGGCAGTTTCCAGTCTTGGAGGGAGGCCATTGTAGTGGCTTTCCTGAAGGAAGGGGAGGACCCTTCCTCTCCCGCTATCTATCGACCCATTGCCCGGCCTGTGCAAGCTTCTCGAGATGATGATCAACAGGAGACTCATGTACTTCTTAGAGTACAATGGTCTTCTCGAGAGTTGCCAGGCTGGCTCCAGGGCTGGGAGATGCACCAACGATCAAATGGTTGCGTTGGAATAATATATAAAGGATGCCTTCGTTCAGAAACAGTTTTGTCTTACGGTGTTTTTTGACATAGAGAAGGCCTATGACACCGCATGGCGTTACGGCATACTTGGGGACCTCAAGTCGTTCGGTGTCCTGGGTAATATGTTAAACACCCTTAAACTTGTCAGAGAGAACCTTTCGCGTGAGAGGCGGTAGTGCACTCTCAAAGGGTCTCGCGCAAGAAAATGGCGTACCGCAAGGTGGTGTGTTGAACTGCACTCTTTTCACAGTTAAGATGAACTCTCTTGGAAACGCATTGCCACCTACAATCTCCTATTCCGTGTGTGTAGACGACGTGCAGATATCCTTTAAATCGTGTAACATGTCCATCTGCGAACGTCAAGTCCGGCTAGGTGTTAACAAACTTTCCAGCTTGGCAGACAATAGTGGTTTTAAATTGAATCCTGCAAAGAGCTCCTGCGTTGTATTCTCCAGGAAGCACGGACCCCGACATTACTCTTAATGGCGTGTCACTTCCTGTGAACAAGGAGCACAAGTTTTTAGGTGTTGTGTTTGACCACAAACTCACATTCATTACACACATCAAGCAACTTAGGCATAAAACTCTGAAAACAATGAATATCCTTAAGATTCTCTCCCACCAACCGTATGGAGCTGACAAAGAACTCCTGCTGCGCTTGTATACTGCTTTGGTTGGGCCTCGTTTAGACTATGGCAGTGTGGTATATGGGTCGGCGACTAAAATGGCATTGCGAATGCATGACCCAGTGCTATACTTGGGGCTCAGTCTTGCGTCGGGTGCTTTTCGCACTAGCCCTGTCTAGAGTCTGTATGTCGAGTGTAACAAGTGGTCTCTTGATTACCAACGAACGTACATGGACTTGCTTTATGATTTTGAAATTTCATCGCAGAACAACCATCCTTTTTATCCTGTCCACAATACATCCACATCTGTGCTCTGTAAATCGCCCATCCTTGCCTCTGCCCTTTTCGCTTTGAGTGAGAGAGTGAGCCTCGGATCTCAGCGCTTCGTTTTTAGACGTGTACAGGTTATCCTTTTCAAACATTTTACCGCCTTGGCATGTTCGCCCTGTGTCCTGTGACCTTTCTTTTATGAAACTTCGGGTACCGAGAGCTGCAATACTGCAGCACTTTCTGTCTCTGCAGTTTAAATACCCCCGTGCAGAATTTTACAGTGACTCTTCTAAAACCTCCACTATGGTCTCCTGCGCAGCTCATGGTCCGAATTTCAATGCAGCCAGAACCATGAGCCTGCACATAACAATTTTTTCAACAGAAGCGTATGGAATTTACTGATTGTACGACACATTCTTCAAGATCAAATTCCGAATTCCATCATCTATACAGATACCTTGAGTGTTCGTGCACTATCATCGCACAAGCCCCCCAAAACCACATAGTTATTCTTGTATTCAACACTATCATGCCTGTGTATGCGGAAAAGCACGAGCTACTCCTCTGCTGGGTCTCAGGACACACTGCCCTAGTGAAAATGTTGAACTGGGAATCGAACTGGTGTCAACTGCTTCCAGTTGAACTGGGTTATGGAACAATGCCCAGTTGGCACCAGTTGCAAATGGTCCCAGCTGGCCCAACTGGGACTAGTTCTAACTGGTCCCAGTTAGCCTAACTGGCACTGGTTGCAAATGGTTCCAGTTAGCCCAATGGGGGCCAGTTGTGACTAGTCCCAAGCAGGACCAGTTGCAACTGGTCCCAATCGGGACCAGCTGCAACTGGTCCCACTGATCCCACAAGCCCCAGCTACTCTCAGCTGCAGCCATTTTTGCCGCTCTCTACCAGAAGCAACATGGTCTGTTCCTTCCAGCTGCCAACTGGTTGTGCTGGCTGTATGTACTGCAGAATAGAGCAGCAACAACCTGCACAACACAGCTTTACTTTCCTGGAATTTTTATTGCACTCTGGGAATTCTCGCCCGGCATTCAGTGTGAGGATAAGTTATTGGCGGCCAGGTCATTGGCGGCCAGGTCCTTGGAGGCCAGGTTTCTGGCCACTGTGCTCGCAGATAGCTTTTTCTGTGACTTTCTTACGTCTTGAATCTTCTCTGTGAGAAGGGGAGGCACGCTGGGGAAAACAGCCGCGACGTCAACTTGTTTTTTTCCCCCAGTACCGGAGTATGTCTGAAACAGGGACACATGTAAAGCCAGAAATAGCAATTGAACATTACCTAGACAATCATGAAATTTCAAATAATATTAGGAATAGTAACAGCATTTGGTGGGATTGTTTTAGCGACCATTGGTTAAATTACATTCTGCAATGCTAGGAAATAACTTGTTATACCCTAAGAAACTGTGGAATATAAATACTGCCACAGTTTAGGAAGTTCTAAGTACTAATATTGATTGACTTTGGGGTTTAAAGCACTAAAGCTACACCCCAGTTATGAAATACACTCTAGTGGAGGGGCTCTGGACTAATTTTTACCACCTAGGGATTTTCGACGTGTGGCAAATTTGAACAGACATTTTTGCTTATCACCTCCATCTGAAAAGCAGCCACCGCGGCAGGGATCAAACCTGCGTCCTTGAGCTCTGAAGCACAATCCCATAGCCACAGGGCCACGGCAGTGGGTAGCTAAGATAATCATTTGAGCAATTTGGTTTCACTGTTAGCAAAGTGGGGCAACGAAGTGTAAAGAAAGAAGAGCAAAGCTTTCACGTTTCCCACATGCGCAATGCTGAATGGCAAAACAATATTTCTGCGAGGAATTTGGACACAACAAATGCCTCTTGAACTTACCTATCACCGCGCTGACTTTCATGTGTGTCAGGGCAAGCTTTGCAGTCTCCCCAGTGGCCTTGCGTTTGGGGGCAGCCTGGCGTCTTACACTCCTTTTTGCAAGTATTTCAGCAGTCCAAATGGCCTGCGCTGTGTCTTTGCAGACCATGGTCGGCTTCCGATTACTCAGGATTTTAGCGGCTTGCGCGCCGCTAATGGTGACACCATTCTTCATATGGAACTGCATAAAAAAGTTATAACATGCTGTAACATGACAACTCAATACAAGACAGTATTTCCCTCAGTCTGGCTTTGTGAACTTGTCAAGCTAATTTCAAGTCATGAAAAAAAAGCTACCAGGGCAGGGTACAAAGCAAAACACTCGGAAGGATGGCGGTCTCATATGTGCAATTTCTTTCAGCCCGGTAGTTTTTTTTTCAAAATTGATAAATCTGTATTTTAGGAGCAAAGCTCTTCAGCAAATCGTAATTTTTCTTGTCCGCAGTTAAAAATACCATGAAATTGCCAAGCGCGTGCACGTGAGCACGGGCCTCATAATTGCGCAACCGCCGGGCAGTTAACAAAACCGAAATGCCTAGAGCTCTTGCGTGCGTGCTTTGCGACGACCGCCCAGGGTCCCCTGCGCACTTTTGTCAAGCCAAGCATACCCAATTAGGGAGATTGGCAAAGAAAAAAAACTCCAGCATTTGTAATTATCGTGGCCACACTTGCTTGGAACGAGAAAGACGTGTCATAGCGTACCACCCTCCAAGGTGATGTCCAATGATTATCACTCATTAAAAAGATCACACTTATAGCAAAAATGATGGAGTAAAGGTCCTTGCGGCAGCAGCAAAGAAGCAAATCGGATGCATTCGTGGCCTTAAACCATCGTGATGGTTGTGAAGGTTGCGTACAGCTTCACTAAGTCTTACGCGTTAGTGTGAGCTTCCTTGATTTTTCTGTGCATTATTTGCATTGAATGGACCAAGTACATGTTTATCCAATCAGAGTTATGCAGTAACGAATGCTTCATTTAAGCACGAAATATGCAAACATTCAAGATAGCAAAACAGATTTCAGGCCAGCACGTCATGACTGTACTGTGCAAGTTGGTTTTCAAGGATGCCTGCATAAGTCCTGCAGTCCTTAGAAGTAAACAAAGCTGCTAAAAACTAGGATTTAGGACTAGATAGGATAGACCTTGACAGACCTTGACAGAATCTTCTCTGGTGCAATAACGAAACTGTTGAAGCAAATACTGAGAACATTGTTGTCATCACATTAACATTGTTGTCATCATTGCTTGCTTATTTTTCAAAGGATTACACCACTTTGCATTTCTACAGTCTAGCCTGGTTTCACAAGCAAAAATGTCGAAGTGAGCGATTAAAAGAAACAAACAGCTTTTCTGCTGAAAAACTAAATTGTTTCTGTCGTTTCACAGCACGATTCTAAGCCGGTGTTCCTGCCTGGATGTGACACCACCCCTCCTCCTGGTTGCTCTTGCACCAGTGGGGTCAGTTCGTTTCTGTCGGCGCCGTGGTCGAAAAAGGGAAGGATGCTTCAGGACCTTGCAAGCACACTACGGCGGCTTAATCAGTGGTGTCTGGTAGTTCGTCAAAAGTGCACAAACCGTCCATATCTGGTTTGCGAGGGGTGCGATGGTGATGGCAATCCGACGGTCAAAAATGTGGAAGCTTTTGATTCTCTGAATCCGCCTTTCTACATGTATTCGCAGGGATGCAATCTCTTCCGTCTTCAGAAAACTGTCTATTCCTCAGGAAGGGTGGCATGTTGAGGTGCACGCCAATCGGCTCCAAAAGATCCTTAATGGTGAAACCTTTGTCCGCCATTACGACATCCCCCTTGTCGAAAGGCCGAGAGAGAAGCCCGCTGCATTT
Source organism: Haemaphysalis longicornis (assembly GCA_013339765.2). NCBI lineage: Eukaryota > Metazoa > Arthropoda > Arachnida > Ixodida > Ixodidae > Haemaphysalis > Haemaphysalis longicornis. Next base: position 207,208,746 of record CM023450.1, on the reverse strand, counting down.
CACCAGCTCCCTGTCTGAGACGCAGCCCGTGAAAAGTCCAGACACGAATGTAAGGGTTCCATCTGGTGATACGCCAACAAGGCCTTTGAAGGTGTTGGCTGACTTGTAATTCGAATACGTCTCTGATTGCAAGACAAAGGAGCTTGGTACCTCGCACTTGATTTCAGTCGCATCGATGATGACTCTCGTGTGGGAGTGTTTTTCCATGAACTCCTTAGGCATGTGTTTGTCCACTACATGCCGTGAAGGCCACATTGGAAGGTCCCCCAAACGGTGGAACATTAGGTTGACCGATCCTGCTCACGGTGCTCTGATGAACATTGAACCGATGCCCAAGATCCTTTTGAAACAGCCCTAGTCTCAGGCATACCAGAACCAGAAAAGGCTGGGTTTCCACACTCAAAACAGTGGGGCGACCGGCCTCTCTTCTAGAACTGCTTCCGTCATCTGTGCTCACATCGTGCGGCTTCAGATACTGAAGCAGTTTTTTGAATTTGCCATAGCAAGGCAACCCAGTGTAAAACTGGAAATCTTCGTCGCTGTCTTTGTATTTTTCGACGGAGAATTCTGCTGACGCATTTTCCAGGTACGCGCACCTTTTTTGTAGCAAAGAAACCCTTGCCTCCAGCCTGGTATTTCTTTCATACGCTTGTTGCAGTTCTATGCGAAGGCGGAGAATTTCAGTATCTTTCTCTGACTCGGCAGGGGATCTGCTTTCAGCACTAGCAGCTGGTGACAGGCTCATTGAAGTGTCTTCTTCAGTATCCAAGGTCTGTGGTGGTGGTCGTGTCTCCACCTCGGAAACAGCAGTGCGACTCCTCTTCGGATCTACTAGGATGGTCCGGGGTTTTGGGGGCTTCCTAGTCTTTTTTGGCTTCCTGAATGTGAAGACCGAAGGTACAGCTCCTTCACGCAGTATTCTTCGACCACTTGCTATGTTCTTCAAGAAATCATCTTGAGTAAAGTGCTGCGAACAAACTCTGGCAGTCCTGACATTGAATGGGGGGTCCCTTTTCATGGCAATCAGCCATGCCTTGCGAGCTTCTTCACCATCAGGAATGCAGTGGAATGACGCCTGCAAAAATGAGATGACGTGATGATTGCCATGGAGGGAAAAAACAACCTCTTTAGCTTGTTTTTCGCACTGAAAGTGTGTGATAGCTTGTAATCGCAAGTAAGATACGATAGGTTCACCTAAGGAAGGTAGCAAAGAAATACTTGATTAAATGAGAGGGTACAACGGTGGTACACCCCAGAGAACAATGTCTACGAAACAGCTAGCCCCTCCTCCCCTTAATTCTACCTCCTCAATTATACACTGAAAATGCTCAATAATCATTTATTGCGCTAATTGCAGAACTAAGGCATACAATAAATGTACCTAAACTGCGTCTTTTTCTATGTCTCTTTTTTCGTTAGAAGGGCATCTTTTTTTGCGCAGCGTTTTTTTTGCGTGTGCTTTTGGCCAGATAATCGTCATTCATGGCAAGAAAAATCGCGGATCAAGCAATGGTTCGTATTCGGCACGGAGTTCGTTCACGCGACCACTCGAACTCATTTTGCCCTGCATTTGGTGTGAACGCAGAATGCTTACATCGCGTGCAAACTTCTCTTCGTTGTGAGAATGTAAAAAACGGAATCTTTCAAACAGTACATAAAGTACGTCCGGACATGAACTGTAGCAGCGACGTTCGCCTTGAACTTCCAAAGCATGTAAACACAGCGGTTGCACCCTCTATGTTCAAGCCAGTTGACACTCCTGCCTTCCGAGGGATCAAATAATTTCAAACGGGATCAAATAATTTCAAACACCGGACCAGCAAGCACGAACGCTAGTTTATCAGTATTACACGCACGAGCGCTGGCCGTTCCATTCAGCATTCGCTGTAATTCTTTTTATAGCTTCGATCGCGTTCGCGCCGATCACCGAAGTAGTAGTCCGCAATCGCCGCTGCGTGAGCGCGAGGTCGCGTTCGCGCCGATCACCGAAGTAGTATAGTCCGCAATCGCCGCAGCGTTAGCGCGAGGTAATTCTGGCATATTGAGAAAAGCAGGCAGTTCTTTGGTAACCCCTTTGATATCACACGGACATAATTTGTTGTTGTCATTGTTACATGAACGCGTTTTACACGGATACGATTCGCTGCGCGCGCGACACGCACGCGCGGCACGCACACACGCGCGCGCGAACGCAATAAACATTAATACTTTGAGTTCTAGCATTCTTACCTTTGCCCCTTGAGCATCCTTGTTCCCACTTTGTGTGCAAAATGGCACACAACAGTATGTAGGCATCCTGGACGACAGGAAACGATAGATCGCCGGGAACTCGCTGCAGTTCGATGCTCCGCTTTCCAGTTGAGCCCTTGACATGGCGGTCACGCTAGCGGTGGCCGCGAGAGGGCAGCAGATTTTGCATAAGGCCTATTAGTCAGTTGAAGAATAACTTTTAATAGCAATTTTTCGCAATGGTACCTCACATCATTTATTTCACATAGTTATCTGATCGGTGCGAGGAAAATTTTATACCAATGTTTGAATCTACCTAGTTAGTAAAATGTTGCCGCTATGTTAGGTTATGGCTTCTTTTTATGTATGAGTTTTAACGAACGTTTTAAAAACTTATTAAAATTCTCAATTCCCAAGAACACAATAGAGCTTTCTTCAGCAGTTCACTTAGATGATTGTAAATATCGCTGATAATATATAAATTATTAAAATTCTCAATTCTTAAGAACACAATCGAGCTCTGTTAAGTAGTTCCCTTTGATTATGGTAAATATCGCTGATATTATATTTATCCCGTCCCCTGCTAGGGCAGTGAAGCAGGTTTGTCACCCTCAACAGAATTTATGCCGGCGCACACGTGTCTTGTGGATGCTTTATCACCAGCACTTGGCCGCGCTCTGCTTTCTTATCTGAATATAGAAAAACAGCGCTAAAACGGGACAAAAGAACGTGACAAGACTGGGCGCTGACTAACAACAACGAGTTTTATTTCGCCGTGGCGGAATATATACCCTAGGAAACCACGAAAAGAAAGAAAGGGAGACAAACTTCAACGAATACACAAGGCGCATGTGCGAAAATAACATTCAGTGATCAAGATAACTAAGTTCTTTTCCAACAATTCAATGGATCTTTACTGACAGATGAAACCCCCTGCTTGTGGAGGACATGTGCTTCGTAGATTTCTCTAGCACTTTTTCCTTTATACTTTCTTAGCACACGTGTCTGCTCGGAAAGAGGGGTACATTTAAGATCCGCATATTCCGCACAGTGAGAGCCAAATTACTGCCAGTTTTATTTTTCACTGTGTTCGCGTGTTCTCGCAGCCTATCGTTCAGACACCGCCCTGTTTGGCCCGTGTATGATTTACCACAGGACAACGGAATGTCATAGACTACACCGGACGAGCATTCAACGAAACGCTGGGCGTGGTTCTTCAAGCAGATCTTTGTGCCAGTTCCTTCCCCGTTAACTCTGGCGCACAACCCACTTAGTTTGTTCGGTGCACTAAACACAAACGGTCACTCCGCTCGTGCTGCAGCCTTTTTTAGCCGGTGGGAAACACCATGAACGTAGGGGATCACTGTCAACTTCTTCCGGTCGATCACTTGGCGTTCTTTTGTAGGGTTTGGCTACGCATTTCCTTCAGGAGGGGTCTCACACACATTGAACAACAAATGTTCAGGGAAACCAGCCCTTGTCAACCTCTCAGCTTGCGCGGAAAAGCTGACCCCCCTTTGATGAGAGCACGACCTAGTGAGGGCGTTCTTGAGTGCCGAGGTGGCAATGCCTCTTTTTAACGATTTTTGAGTGGGCAGACGTGAAGGGCAATAAATTCTTCATCGAGCGGGGACAATATTTCCAGCAGACGTGGTCTGGATGCAGGGTCAATTCCATGTCCAGAAACCTGAAGCGATCATGGCAGGGCTCCTCCGTCGTCAAAGTAAAGCCCCCAAGCGTCGAAGAAAACATTCTCACAATGCACTGGGCTCGTTCCTGGCTGTCCAATGATGAAGAGCACTTGAAAATCACCCAAAAAATCATCGACATAGCGGAAGACCCGCACAACCTGGCTACTTGCGAGGTTCGCCTCAAGCCTCCTGTCATAACGCGCTAGTAAAAGGTCACTGAGCAACGGAGCAAGGCAAGCGCCAATGCAGACGCCTTTGCTCTGGACAAAGTAGTCTCCTTGAAAATCCATGACAGACGACTCCAGGTAGAACCTCAGTAGTTGCAGAAACTTTTCTATGGTCGTCCCCGTAGCGTTTTGGAACCGAACACTTCCATATTCATCTATGCCTTCTTCCACACATCTATGAGCGCGTCATGCGGCAAACGAAAAATACAAGTCCTTGACGTCGATAGAAAAAGCACTCACTTCTGTATGGACTCCGATCTTGCAGGTACTCGGACACCTCCGCTGGACTTCGAACAAGGAAAGGGTCCTCGATAGTGAGCAAAGACAAGGAAGTCTGCAAAAACCGTCCGATGTGACGCTGCCATGTTCCCCGCTCGGTGATTATTAGTCGAAAAGGGACGCCTTCCTTGTGCGTTTTAGCCGAAAAAAAACGGTCGCAAACATAGTCTGTCGGCAGTCCTCCCCGCACGGGGCACCTTGAGCAATCTTGGTGAAGGTATTGGCGATACCGCGGACCCCGAGCCCCCAAACATAAGCTCGATCCAACCGTGGCGATGTGTTTTAAGGTGGAGGGTTGAGAAACCACGAACGGTGGCCGTCCGGAGCCGAGGTCAAGCTCCGGCGGATGGGCTCCCTGTCTGTTCACCAGGCAGGGAGCTCCGGGACCTCTTTGGCTACCAGGGTAAGGTCAAAGAAGAAAGTACCCCCGTCTCCCTGCTTTTATACTATGCTTTATGATATTGTCTAGAACCCCCCCCCCCAACCGTGATCGGTCCCTGAAAAGGGGCCGCACCGAAGTATCCTTTCCTCCATTGCCGTCGTTAACCTTTCCTGAACCGGACCCTTTTTCTCGATTTCTTGTGATGGAATCCCTCAATCCAACCCACCCTCTTGCATCTCAGTCAGTCTTCTTGATCGCCAAGTATCTTGAAGCCATAGTAGGAAAATCGTATAAATGCAAAAAACAAAGGTCTGGTGAACTCTTAATTGAAATAAATGACAAGCAGCAGTCTGCAAAGCTTCTAGCTCAGACTAGACTGGCTGATCTTGACATCCGGGTCACACCCCATCGGAGCCTCAACAGCTCGCAGGGTGTGATATCCGAGACAGACCTCCTGAACGAAACCGATGCGGATCTCCTTGCCGGCTTGAAGGATCAGGGCGTCACTGCCGTGAGACGCATCACTATCCGTAGAGACGACAAGGAGATTCCCACCAAGCACATCATCTTGACCTTTGACCGCGCAGTTCTCCCACAACATATATATGCAGGTTTTATCCGGTGCTCAATACGTCCGTACATCCCGAACCCGCGGCGCTGTTTTAAGTGCCAGCGGTTCGGGCACGGTACGAACTCTTGCCGTGGCCGAACGACGTGTGCGAAATGCGCGGCGCACGATCATCCTAGTGACAACTGCCAATCCGATACCCTCACTTGTGTAAACTGCGGGGGACCGCATGCAGCGTACTCCCGCAAGTGCGAAAAGTTCCAACTCGAAAAAAAGATAATCAACATCAAGGTAACGAGAACATCACCTTCCCGGAGGCGAGAAAGAGGTTCGCCTCCTTCCCTCTGGGGAGGTACTCTGACGCGGCTCGCCGGGGGGCAGAGCGGCGTCTGGTGTCCACAGGGACCCAGTTCAGCGAGTCTGACCTGGTCCCGCCCCCGCCCCCCGCTGGGTTGCCTCACGCAGCCCAACCCGGCACCACGCCGCTTGCTGAGGCAGCAGCGGTTGTGGCGCAAACCACTCCTGTCGGGACCGGTGCCGCTCCCGCCTCTGTCTCCCCGTCCTCCAGTGTGTTGGAGGGTACCGAGGTGATGGACACCACGGGCCCCGCACCGGCCCCCACCGCCACCGCACCGCCCGTGCCACCTCTGGCACCCCGGACGCCCTCGGCGGTGGCGTCTCAAACGAAGGGCTCCCGAGGGGGGGCCAAGTCCGGGGGGCCCGATCCGTTGGGCACCCCTCGGACATCCGACGATGAGATGGATGTTGGGCCGTTCCTGCTTGCAACGCAGCGCAAGGAGCGGCCACCGACTTCCAAGCCTACAGACAGGCCCAAAAAGCCCAATCCCAGAGTAACAGCCCCGAAAGACGGCACATGAACACACACGAACACACACACTCCAGTCATTCTTAAATTTAAATAATGGGAACAGAAAACATCATTCAATGGAACTGCAGAGGCCTCCTTAAAAATCTTGACGATGTGTATGAGATTCTGCATGCCAGTCAGCCAAGTGTCATGTGTCTGCAGGAAACCCACCTCAATTCTAAACAAACAAATTTCTTAAATAGGTACATGGTATTCAGAAAGGACAGGGTTGGCTGCACCCACTCTTCAGGAGGTGTGGCCATTATCGCCTTGAAATCATTAGCATGCCACCCTCTCTCTTTAAACACTGCCCTCGAGGCTGTAGCGATCCGTACGATAATATTTAACAGGTTGATAACGGTATGCTCCATCTACATTCCTCCTGATCATGCACTTTCGAGCTCTGATTTCGAGGTGCTCGTCGACCAGCTTCCCGAACCATACATACTAACAGGCGACCTTAATGCGCACAACTCTCTTTGGGGCTCCTCCAGAACGGATGCCCGCGGTCGCCTGATAGAGAAGTTTCTTACATCCTCCGGAGCATGCCTTTTCAACAAAAAACAGCCTACATACCATAACTTAGGACACAATACATACTCGCATCTTGACTTGGCTATTGGTTCCGCAGTTCTCTTTCCATGTCTTGAGTGGGGTGTGGGCACGGACCCATATGGTAGTGACCACTTCCCCACTTCCCTAACATACATAGGTAAAGGCCCAAGCAGTCCATCTTCCCATAAAAGGTTTAATGAATCAAAAGCAATCTGGAGCACATTCACACAAACATCTCAACTACAGCACACATCCATAAAACACCTACACGTTGAGGAAGCCGCCCAACTCGTCACGGCGCACATCCTCGACGCTGCCGAAAAGTCCATTCCCCAGGCCTCCAGTGGGTCCCGCACCCCAAGGAGGCCCTGGTGGAACGAGGACTGCAGGCGGGCGCGAGAGGCCCAGAACAAGGCGTGGGGTGTCCTTCGCCGGTACCCCACGTCACACAACCTCATTTCTTTTAAACGGGCAAAGGCTTTTGGGAAGCGAGTGCGTCGTGAGGCGAAAAGGGAGAGTTGGCACACCTTCCTCACTTCCATCAACTCATACACTGACACACACAAAGTCTGGACACGAATACGAAAACTAAAAGGACAACAGACACACAGCCTGCCCCTGGTTAGTACAACAGGGGACACACTGGAAGACCAGGCTAACACACTTGCACAACACTTCGAACACGTGTCCAGTTCAGCACACTACACCAACACTTTCATTAAACACAAAGCATCATGTGAGAAGAAGTCCTTGCGAGACACTAATAAGTCGAACTCATCCTATAACACCCCCTTTTCACTTCATGAGCTGAAGGTCGCACTCGGTACTTGTAAACCTTCAGCTCCAGGTGCAGACAGGATTTCATACACAATGATACAACACTTACATGCAGACACACTTGAAACACTTCTTCACCTCTACAATAAAATATTTCTTTCGGGGCACTTCCCACGCTCTTGGAGGGAGGCCATAGTAGTGGCTTTCCTAAAGGAAGGGAAGGACCCTTCCTCTCCCGCCAGTTATCGCCCCATTGCCCTGACAAGCTGCCTGTGGAAGCTGCTCGAGAAGATGATAAATCGCAGGCTCGTGTACTTCCTTGAGTACAACGGTCTTCTCGAGAGCTGTCAGGCAGGCTTTAGGGCGGGGCGATCTACGAACGATCAACTCGTTGCGTTAGAGTCCCCCGCACGGGGCACCTTGAGCAATCTTGGTGACGGTACTGGCGATACCGCGGACCCCGAGCCCCCAAACATACGCTGGATCCAACCGTGGCAATGTGTTTATAGGTGGAGGGTTAGAAACCACGAACGGTGGCCGTCGGAGCCCAGGTCAAGCTCCGGCGATGGGCTCCCTGTCTGTTTACCAGGCAGGGAGCTCCGGGACCTCCTTAGGCTATCCAGGGTAAGGTTAAGGAAGAAAGTACCCCAGTCTCCCTGCTTTCCAATGTATCATATGGCATTTTCAAAACCCCCCTCCAAACGTGATCGGTCCCTGAAAAGGGGCCGCACCGAAGTATCTTTCCTCCTTGTCTTCGAACTCCATTCCAAGGCCCGATAATTTCTCGCGCTTCCTGGTAATGGAATCCCTAGATAAATCAAAACCCGTCACTTCCCAGTCTGTCTTTCTCATTTCCAAGTTTCTTGAAAGCCTTGTAGGCAAATCGTACAAGGCTAAAAAGCTCACAAACCGGAGAAGTCCTAATTGAAGTCAAACAAACAACAGTCCTGTAACCTCTTGAAGCAAACGCGCATGGTCGATGTCGACATCAAGATCACGCCCCATCGCAGTCTGAATAGCTTGCCAGGGCGTCATCTCTGATAGAGATCTAATAAATGAGACTGAAGCAGATCTGCTTGACGGCCTTCGCGATCAGGGCGTGACAGCAGTGCGGCGAATCACGATACGCCGAAACGACCAAATAATAGCTACTAAACACATAATCTTGACATTTGACCGCTCAACACTTCCTGAGTCGGTCAGCGCAGGTTTCCTGAGATGTCCGGTCCGACCCTACGTGCCGAACCCACGCCGCTGCTACAAGTGTCAGCGGTTTGGACATGGCACTAATGCTTGTCGTGGTCGACTAACATGCGCCAAGTGTGCACAACATGATCATGCATCTGACAACTGCCCATCGCAAACTCTCATCTGTGCTAACTGCAAGGGACCCCACGGGGCCTACTCTAGAACATGCGAGAAATTCAAACAGGAGAAGGAGATCATCAAGGTTAAGTGACTGAGAATCTTACCTTCCCAGAGGCGCGAAAGAGGTTCGCCTCTTTCCCCCTGGGGAGGTATGCCGACGCAGCTCGCCGGGGGGCGGAGCGGCGTCTAGTTTCGGCGGGGACCCAGTACCGCGAGTCGGACCTGGTCCCGCCCCCGCCCCCCCCCCCTGGGTTGCCTCTGGCAGCCCAACCCGCCACCACGCCGCTTGCTGAGGCAGCAGCGGTTGTGGTGGCAACCTCTTCCGTCGGGACCGGTTGCCGCTCCCGTCCGTGCCTCCCCATCGTCCAGTGCGTTGGAGTGTGCCATGGACACCACGAGCCCCGCACCGGCTCCCACCGCCACCGCACCGCCCGTGCCACTTCTGGTGCCTCCGACACCACCGGCGGTGGCGGGTCAAACGAAGGGCCCCCGAAGGGGGGCCAAGTCCGGGGGGCCCGGTTCGACGGGCACACCCAGGACATCGGACGACGAGATGGACGTCGTGCCGTTCTTGCCTGCAACGCAGCGCAAGGAGCGGCCTCCGACGTCCAAGCCTTCAGACAGGCCGCCCAAAAAGCCAATCCAAGAGTCACAGCCCCGAAAGACGACACATAAACATACACACTCCAGTAGCTCTCACACTAAATAATGGGAAGAGAAAATATTGTTCAATGGAACTGCAGAGGCCTTCTGAATAATCTTGATGACGTGTATGAGATTCTGCATACCAATCAGCCAAGTGTAATGTGTGTTCAGGAACACATTTGAATTCTAAACACACAAATTTCTTGAATAGTTACCTGGTATACAGGAAAGACAGGGATGGCTGCACACACTCTTCTGGCGGTGTGGCCATAATCGTCCGGAAATCCTTAGCATGCCACCCCTGTCACCTTGAACACTATCCTTGAGGCTGTAGCAATACGCTTAATAATATTTAATAGGTTGATAACGGTATGCTCCATATACATTCCTCCTGATGTTTCACTTACGAGCTCCGACTTCGAGGCGCTGGTTGACCAGCTGCCCGAACCTATACATCCTTACAGGCGACCTTAATGCTCACAACTCTCTTTGGGGCTCTTCCAAACGGATGCCCGAGGTCGCCTGATAGAAAAATTCCTTACATCTTCTGGAGCATGCCTTTTCAACAATAAACAGGCCTACATACCATAACAAGGTCACAACACATACTCATGTCTTGACTTGGCTATTGGCTCCGCAGTTCTCTTTCCTCTTGTCGAGTGGGCAGTGGGAACTGACCCATATTGGCAGTGACCACTTCCCCACCTCACTCATATACATAGGTAAAGGCCCAGCAGTCCATCTTCCCATAATAGGTTCAATGAAGCACGAGCTAACTGGAATACATTTACAGAGACATCCAAACTACACCACACTCCATAGGACACCTACACGTTGAAGAAGCTACCCAACTCCTCACGCGCACATCCTCGACGCCAGCCGGAAAGTCCATTCCCACGCCTCTGGAGCCCCGCGCAACCAGCGGAGGCCGTGGTGGAATGAGGACTGTAGGCGGGCGCGAGAGGCCCAGAACAAGGCGTGGGGTATCCTTCGTCGGTACCCCACGTCGGGTAACCTCATTTTGTTCAAACGGGCCAAGGCGTTCGGAAAACGTGTGCGCCGTGAGGCAAAACGAGATAGTTGGCGCACCTTCCTTACATCCATTAACTCATACACAGATGCACACAAGGTATGGACAAGAATACGCCTACACCTATACAACAACATATGGCTTTTCGGGGCACATCCCAAAATCTTGGAGGGAGGCTATTGTAGTGGCGTTCCTGAAGGAGGGTAAGGACCCTTCTTCTCCCGCCAGTTATCGACCCATCGCCCTCACAAGCTGCCTGGGCAAGCTTCTCGAGAAGATGATCAACAGGAGACTTGTGTACTTCTTAGAGTTCAATGGTCTTCTCGAGAGCTGCCAGGCCGGCTTCAGGGTGGGGCGATCCACAAACGACCAACTCGTCGCCCTTGAGTCGTATATCAAGGATGCGTTTGTCCATAAGCAGTTTTGTGCTACGGTGTTTTTTGATCTCGAGAAAGCCTACGATACCGCTTGGCGATACGGGATACTTTGCGACCTAAAAGCCTTCGGTGTCTCGGGAAATATGTTTAATACACTTCGTAGCTACCTGGCGGAGCGAACCTTTCGTGTGAGAGTTGGCACTGCCCTTTCAAATGTTTTCCTGCAGGAAAACGGCGTGCCTCAAGGCGGCGTTTTGAGCTGCACATTGTTCATTGTCAAGATGAACTCACTTCGAAAGGCGTTGCCACGAACCATTTCCTGTACAATATATGTAGATGATGTGCAAATATCTTTTAAATCATGCAATATGTCAATCTGCGAACGCCAAGTCCAGCTTGGTGTCAACAAACTAGCAGGCTGGGCAGATCAGAACGGTTTTAAGCTGAACCCAGTCAAGAGCACTTGTGTTGTGTTTTCCAAAAGGCGTGGGATCAGGCCAGATCCAGACATCAAACTGAAGGTGTCTCGATTCCGGTCAAAAAAGAACACAAGTTCCTCGGTATAATTCTTGATGAAAAACTTTCCTTTATCCCTCATATGAAACAACTAAAACAAAAATGTCTTAAAACAATGAATATCCTTAAGGTTCTCTCCCACCATTCGTATGGTTCCGACAAACAACTCCTACTACGGCTCTATACTGCTTTGGTTGGGTCTCGTTTGGACTATGGCAGTGTGGTATATGGGTCGGCGAGTAAAACAGCATTGCGAATGCTTGACCCAGTACTACACTTGGGGCTACGGCTTGCGTCGGGTGCTTTTCGCACTAGCCCTGTCGAGAGTCTATATGTTGAATGTAATAAGTGGAGCCTTCAGAACCAGGGAACGTACATGGACTTACTTTATGCTTTTAAAATTTCATCTCAGAATAACCACCCTTTTTATCCTGTCCTTAACGATACATCCACATCTGTGCTGTTTGTAAATCGCCCGTCCGTTACTCCGCCTTTTTCACTTCGAGCGAGAGAGCGAGCCTCGGATCTGAGTGCTTCGTTTTTAGACGTGTACAGGTCATCCTCTTTAAACATTTTACCGCCTTGGCAAGTTCGCCCTGTGTCCTGTGACCTTTCTTTTATAAAGCTTGACAAAAATCGGGTACCGCGAGCTGCAATACTTCAGCACTTTCTTTCTTTGCAGTTCAAATACCCACGTGCTGAATTCTACAGTGACGCTTCTAAAACCTCCACTATGGTGTCGTGCGCTGCTCATGGTCCAAATTTCAATGCAGCGAGAACCATGAGCGTGCACACAACAATTTTTCAGCAGAAGCGTACGGAATTTTACTGATTGTACGACATATCCTTGAAAATCAATTCCCAATTCTATCATCTACACAGATTCTTTGAGTGTTGTTCGCGCATTATCATCGCATAAACCCCCCAAAAACCACATAATTCTTCTTGTATTCAACACTATCATGTCGGTGTATGCGGAGAAGCATCGGCTGCTCCTCTGCTGGGTCCCAGGACACGCTGGGATCGCTGGGAACGAGTTGGCAGACGAGAGGGCCGGTGCTGCTGCACTCAGGAACACTGTCGACATAACAAGCGTACCATATACAGACCTCAAGCCTCACATAAAACAACACCTGCGCAGAACATGGCAAACACACTGGGACGAACAGACAGACAACAAACTACACGTAATAAAGCCACACTTGGGACGGTACACAACTGACTGACACAACAGACACACAGAAGTCGCCTTGGCCAGATTACGGATAGGGCACACACATGCGACGCACTCGCACCTGCTCACTGGATCTCCAAGACCTCTGTGCGGCAGGTGCAGAGAGGCCCTATCCGTAGTGCACATACTAGTCACATGCAAGGCACTTCACACAACACGACACAAACACTTCAGAGAACTCTACAGACAACATATCCCACTACATCCATCGCTGTTTCTAGGTGACGATGCCATTGTTTCTGTAAAACGTGTGTTTGAATATTTGTCAGACGTTAAGTTTTTAAACCTCATTTCCTATCACGCATAATCAAATCTGGCCCTATACACCAGCCATCACCATTATCTTTAACTGATTTTACTCTGTTCGGTTGACATGTTTTATGTTTTCTTCTTTTTTTTTTTGGTGGTAACCACCTCACTTCATTAAATAAACTTTTCTCTGGCGCTCTTTGCCCTTAGTCGGCCTTGCGCCATAAAAACACAACCATCATCATCATCATCATCATCATCATCGTTGCGTTAGAGTCATATATTAAAGATGCTTACCTCGATAAGCAGTACTGTATGACAGTATTCTTTGATCTTGAAAAGGCGTACGACACTGCTTGGCGGTACGGCATCCTCAGCGAATTGAACTCCTTTGGTATGTCGGGTAACATGTGGAACACGCTTGCCAGTTACCTCTCTGAAAGAACATTTCGCGTGCGAGTTGGAACTGCACTCTCTAGAGTTCATGTGAAGGAAAACGGCGTTACGCAAGGTGGAGTTTTGAGTTGCACGTTGTTTATTGTAAAAATGAACTCTCTTCGGAAGGCTCTGCCACCAACCATTTCCTGCTCAATCTATGTAGACGACGTGCAATTATCCTTCAAGTCTTGTAACCTGTCTATCTGCGAGCGCCAAGTCCAGCTTGGTGTTAACAAGCTAGCTTTCTGGGCAGATAGCAACGGTTTTAAATTTAATGCAGTGAAGTGTACTTGTGTTTTGTTTTCGAAAAGGCGCGGCATTCGGCCGGATCCAGACATCAAACTCAATGGTGTCTCAATTCCAGTCAGAAATGAACACAAGTTTTTAGGTGTAGTCCTTGACGAAAAGCTCTCGTTCATTCCACACATAAAACAACTTAAACATAAATGCTTAAAGGCCATGAATATACTCAAGGTTCTCTCCCACTCTTCATATGGGGCTGACAAACAACTTTTTTACGTGTTTTTACCAGCCTGATAGGTTCACGATTAGACTATGGAAGCGTTGTTTATGGGTCAGCAAGTAAGACATCCCTCAAAATGCTGGACCCAGTGCTTCATCTGGGGCTCCGGTTGACATGTGGCGCTTTCCGGACTAGCCCGGTCGAAAGCCTCTATGTGGAGTGTAATAAGTGGAACCTACAACGTCAGCGAGCATACACAGATCTCCTTTTTGCTTTTAAAATTTCATCTATGCCACACCATCCTTTTAAATCGCTTTTTATGATACGTCTATGACTGCACTACTCCTAAACCGACCATCGTTCTCTGCGCCCTTCTCTTACAGAGTTAGAGAGGAAGCGTCAGAGCTTTCTGTCTCCTTTTTAGACACTATACAAAGTTCTCAAACAGATTTTATAGCACCATGGCATCTCCGCCCTGTATCATGCGACACATCCTTCACACATGTAGATAAAAACCGAGCTCCCACATGTGCAATTCTGCAGCACTTCTTGTATTTGCAGCAGAAGTATCAATTTTCTGAATTTTATACGGACGCCTCTAAAACTGCCACCTCTGTGTCCTGCGCGGCGCATGGGCCCGGCCTTAATGTCACTAGAACTCTTAACAGTAATACCAGTATCTTTACGGCAGAGGCTTATGGTGTACTTCATGTTGTTAATCATATCCTTCAAAGTCACATCCCACAATCCATTATATATACAGACTCCCTCAGTGTTGTGCGGGCGTTGTCGTCAACAAAGTCTTCAAAAAATCACGTTGTAAATCTAACAGTCAAGGGTATTATGTCTGTGTATGTCCACAAATTTGAACTAGTCCTTTGCTGGGTCCCTGGCCACTGTGGTATAGCCGGGAACGAAGCAGCGGATCGAATGGCCGCTGCTGCTACACTCTCGAATACAGTAGACATAACCACATTACCCTACACCGACGTGAAACCACACATCAGACAACAACTTCGCAAAACATGGCAAACACACTGGAGCGAACAAACCGATAACAAGTTACATGTAATAAAACCACACTTAGGACCATACACCACCGACACACGCAATAGATACACTGAAGTCGCCTTGGCTAGATTACGGATAGGGCACACTCACGCAACGCACTCACACCTGCTCACTGGATCTCCAAGACCTCTGTGCAGCAGGTGCGGAGAGGCCCTATCCGTGATCCACATCCTCATAGAATGTAAGACACTCGACACTAAACGACGCAAACACTTCCCTCAACTACACACACGACATATTCCACCACACCCATCATACTTCTTAGGAGATGATGCCATGTTTTCTGTTCAGCGCACGTTTAAGTTCCTATCAGACGTTCACTTTTTACAACTCATCTCATACCACCCATAGCTTTACCCCTGGTTCTATACACCAGCCACCTTATTTATTTTTTAACCACTCTTGTTCTTTACCCTGGCCCTTTACACCAGCCGTACTCATAGTTTTAACTGATTTTATTTCGTGTTGTCTCCTCATCAAATAACTTTCTGTTTGGCGCTCTTTGCCCGTGTCGGCCTTGCGCCAATAAAATCAAACCATCATCATCAACTGTCGGCAGTCCTGACCGACCCCGCAAGTTTTGTAAGGCCTGCTTCCTCACAAATCTTCACGGCTTGATTCCTGATTTTCTTCGGTGCATATTCCGCGGGGCGGAAGTGAGCAAATACTGCTTGACCCGCCTTTTCATTGTACGTGCCTGTGGATGCAACCACGAAGCCGCCCTCTTTGTCAGACAACATCAATTTTTGTTCAGCCTGTCGGAGAGTGGTAGCGACCTGCGCTAACGTTGTGCCTTGTGCCTTACTGGTTTTTGTCGGAAGGCTATCCACAGCCTCAAGAATGCATCTGCTTGCCTCTTGTGGAGGTGCTTTGTTAGCAATGTTCCTAACCTGAGACAACAGCTCGGTTTTATCCAACCTTGGAGGCAGAACAAACTTCGGGCCCAACTTCAGCACTTCCTCTGCATCCGGGGGTACGACGGGAAGGGGATCCCCGATGAGCATCACAGCGTTAGCCGACGGACGAGGGCGCGCCTTTCTGGGAAGATGCACGAAAATGCTCTGCCACAAGAAGTCCGATACGTGGTGGGCCGTTTGAAGTTCCTTGATGAACCGATGATGGTGGCGTCCGATGGGGCACTCACGGAGACAGCCTTGAAACAGGGCTTCCTTAAGCAGCAGGATTTGCCTGTGAGTTTCTGCGCGAAGTAGGCGACACATTCGCATCCCATTGTTTTGCGACATGGTTTTCCTTGTTCGAAGTCCAGCGGAGGTGTCCGAGTACCTGTAAGATCAGAGTCCTACAGAAGTGAGTGCTTTTTCTATCGACGTCAAGGACTTGTATTTTTCGTTGCCGCATGACGCGCTCATAGATGTTGTGGAAGAAGGCATAGATGAATATGGAAGTGTTCGGTTCCAAAACGCTACGGGGACGACCATAGAAAAGTTTCTGCAACTACTGAGGTTCTACCTGGAGTCGTCTGTCATGGATTTTCAAGGAGACTACTTTGTCCAGAGCAAAGGCGTCTGCATTGGCGCTTGCCTTGCTCCGTTGCTCAGTGACCTTTCACTAGCGCGTTATGACAGGAGGCTTGAGGCGAACCTCGCAAGTAGCCAGGTTGTGCAGGTCTTCCGCTATGTCGATGATTTTTTGGTGATTTTCAAGTGCTCTTCATCATTGGACAGCCAGGAACGAGTCCAGTGCATTGTGAGAATGTTTTCTTCAACGCTTGGGGCTTTACGTTTTACGACGAAGGAGCCCTGCCATGATCGCTTCAGGTTTCTGGACATGGAATTGACCCTGCATCCAGACCACGTCTGCTGGAAATATTGTCCCCGCTCGATGAAGAATTTATTGCCCTTCACGTCTGCCCACTCAAAAATCGTAAAAAGAGGCATTGCCACCTCGGCACTCAGGAACGCCCTCACTAGGTCGTGCTCTCATCAAATGGGGGTCAGCTTTTGCGCGCAAGCTGAGAGGTTGACAAGGGCTGGTTTCCCTGAACATTTGTTGTTCAATGTGTGTGAGACCCTCCTGAAGGAAATGCGTAGCCAAAACCCTACAAAAGAACGCCAAGTGATCGACCGGAAGAAGTTGACAGTGATCCCCTACGTTCATGGTGTTTCCCACCGGCTAAAAAAAGGCTGCAGCACGAGCCGGAGTGACCGTTGTGTTTAGTGCACCGAACAAACTAAGTGGGTTGTGCGCCAGAGTTAACGGGGAAGGAACTGGCACAAAGATCTGCTTGAAGAACCACGCCCAGCGTTTCGTTGAATGCTCGTCCGGTGTAGTCTATGACATTCCGTTGTCCTGTGGTAAATCATACACGGGCCAAACAGGGCGGTGTCTGAACGATAGGCTGCGAGAACACGCGAACACAGTGAAAAATAAAACTGGCAGTAATTTGGCTGTTCACTGTGCGGAATATGCGGATCTTAAATGTACCCCTCTTTTCGAGCAGACACCTGTGCTAAGAAAGTGTAAAGGAAAAAGTGCTAGAGAAATCTACGAAGCACATGTCATCCACAAGCAGGGGGTTTCATCTGTCAGTAAAACATCCATTGAATTGTTGGAAAAAGAACTTAGTTATCTTGATCACTGAATGTTATTTTCGCACATGCGCCTTGTGTATTCGTTGAATGTTTGTCTCCCTTTCTTTCTTTTCGTGGTTTCCTAGGGTATATATTCCGCCACGGGGAAATAAAACTCGTTGTTGTTAGTCAGCGCCCAGTCTTGTCGCGTTCTTTTGTTCTGTTTTAGCGCTGTTTTTCTATATTCAGTTATGTACCAACAAGCCCGCACCAACACACTTTTTCAGTGCTTTCTTATCATTTTAGAGCTGAGCACATTTCCACATTTCGTCGTGAGCTCTCCCTCGCTTGTTTGATGGGGAGAGTGGTTGGCGCTCTACTCACTAGCCTATACTTTTCTTTTTTGATGGACAATGTTCTCGTCCTAATTCGACTTTTAGGGAAGCAATCGGGCTAAGCGATGAAGCCTGCACGCTAGTCCATTCGCCCACGCTGGTTTGTGCGTGTTGTTTTGTTGAGCGCTTCTGCACCCCTTGTCTCTTTTCGGGGATGTTGCGGAGCGCGAGACCGCTGGAATAAACCGTGTTTGCTGAAATAACCCTCCATCGTTCTTGGCTACATGAGAACAAGAATGGAAGCGCTAATAGTTTGTTGTGTTTCTGACAAAGCCTACACGAGCAAATCCTTCAATGTTTATGGGAATGTGAAGGTATAAATAATAGTTGGCCGCATATTATTCCAGTGCATATGACTATTGACAGCTAACCTGCGATACATGGGCCACTTCAGTACGATTTTTACCTGTCTACGTAATACAGCGAAACGCACTCACGTAGACGCACAATCCTAGTGAGTTAGAAGACAGAGAGACAAAACTTTATTGTGCGACCCAATAGTTTCTTAGAGGGTCGGCAGAATGACTTCCATTGCGAAGCAGCGCGACTTAGAAATAAGATGTTCATGCGTGGTAGTATTTCAAAAAGCACCTGTCCATACACTGTAAGGACTGCAAGGTCTAAGAGTGTAAGTAATTTTTCCAAAGGAAAAGCGATGGTTTTGTTCGCCACAGGGGCAGGACGCAAATGGGGTATGTGGAACCGGGAAAAATTAGCAGGGGGAGGGGGATCGATGTGTGTTAGCTCCCCTTCGCTCAGTCTGCAATACGATGAGTTGCCATTCATGGGGCGACATGTGCAGAGATAGCAAGCTGTCCACATGATAGTTCGTATTTGTTGATTTATATTTTTGTACTTTTATTGATATTTTTGTGTGTGCAAATCAGTTTGAGTTGTCGAGGTCTGTCACATATGTTTACGTTTTTTAATACAGTTCCAGGTGCCCCCGTCCCGTGTGTTTTTGTGTTTTCTTTTCGGTGGCGCCGTCTTTTTTCGCGCATGCTTTCTGTAGTTCTCAACCTTTTCTGTAGTTGTGTAGTTGTCTAGGTCAGGTGGAGGAAGAAATAATAAAACCCGTTTACCACACCAACCAATAAATAATTTTGCTACTAAGTACACAGGAATCTTGTGCGCACATTTTTTTCTATTGCAGGTTCCTACATCCCATTCTCAAATTGGACGAAAATATCTGGAGGACTAAGCGCGAGGAATTCTGGGAAGACTGCAGAATCGCGCTCCTTGAAACGTCCCCAATGAGAGCTGATGGCATCAGCCAACCCTACAACGTGCTTGTGGCGCGCTCCAGGAAGGCGCCCACTTTCTCTTAGGGTCTACACAGCTGAATAATGACTTTTTGCTTTCGACAGCCAAGGCCTGACACGTTGCTCCGAATAAAAAAGTAAACAATGACGGGAGGTGGCGAACCGAAAATACAAATGGTGGGCTTTAACTACCAGACGTCTTTTACTGACAGGCCACTTCGTCATACTTTGCCCTCTGTGCCATGCATGATGATCAGTTTTTTTTATTGAGCACTGCCAACTATTCCTAGGAATTGTAAAGCACACTGGTATGGTTTTCCACGCAGGCCATTGCAATGCAATTATCCTTACCCTAAAAGGTCACGTAGTATTCCACATGGCTGTCACCGCAACAACTACACGCAATCCTTTTGTTCAGCTGCATCGACTGTAACATTTCATTTAGGGTGGCGATTCAATCCACCATCTATTGGCATTTGTTACGTTCGAATTATCACGCTCCATGAGAGGCTCATTGTCAATAAAAATGATTCATTGATAAATATTGAATAGTGCTTAGGCACGTGATTCCGTCCATCATGAACTTGGTGCTGGCATCTATGCGCATGTTTGGCGCATAGATGCCAGCCATAGATGCCATAGATGTTTAAATAATGGCAACACGGGTTTTCTCGCACACCCCTCGCATACAGTTCCTAGCATGCTTTGCGCCGTTACTGTGTCAACAGTCACGTTTTATGGCTCTCGCACCTGTGCTGGCCGCTTGTGGTTTCTTTTGTTGGTAATTAGCATCCACAGTTTGTACCCGCCAACGTCAATTTACCCTGCTTTGCCGCCTACTACTCGTCCTGCACTCGCGCTACCCTCCGTTTTACACTACGATGCGAGGGGTGTACGAATCGATAGCGCGAGTGTTCGCTGAAATGCGACGTGTATTGCTGAATACTGGGGGTCTTACTGTTTCGCAGCTGGATACCCGCCACACGCATTTCTCGCACACCCCTTGCATACCGTACCAACCATGGTTCGCACCGTTACCGCTTCAACAGTAACGTTTTATCGCTCTCAAGCAGGCATTGGCTCATCGTGGTTCTTTTGTTGTTCATTATATCCGCAATTTGTACACGTCAAAGGTCAGTTTACCCTCTTTTCCGCCTACTACTAGTACGGCATTCGCGCTACACTTAATTTTAACAGGGGTGTAGCAACTGATAACGCAAATGTTTCCCTAAATAAGACCTGAATAACCCCATAATAGGCGTTTAAGCGTATAATGCGAGGACTGACGCTAACAACATACCCTATTCGTTTGCGTTTGTTCGGACTGTGCAAGCGATATACGAGAACAATGTTCTGGGCTTCGCGAGTGCAGCACCCACGCATGCTAGAATAGGTTTGTCCTGTACAGGTCCTGTATAGGACCAATTATGAGTGACCTGTTATTAGCCTACCTGGGTTACTTGCTGCATGACTAAATTTCAAATGTAACTAGAATTTTTCGTTAGCTAGAAGATTTGTACTTTTTAACTCTCACGAGGTGGGTCTTGAACAAATAACGCTTCAGGCTTTACACTAGTTTTCTGATTGTTTTAAGACACCAGTTGTAAAGTTTGAATGACCGGTGGAAAGGACAGTGAGGTTTTTAGATCTGAAGCTTCGGCTTTCGTCAAAGCACATCTTGTAGGCGGATGAATTACGCGCCAGTAAGCCACTTTTTGAGTTTCAGTCATGCCATTATAATCTCGTAAAAACGTCAATCGTGACAACCCGCTTGAGAAATGCCTTAAATAAATATATCATGTATTCACTCTATGCCAATCAGTCTTAGTAAGCAGATGGACAGAATTTATGTAGCGGGGTAACCGAAATCGCTGTTATCATCCGTAGCGAAATATTTTCTAGAGAAATTAAAAACAAACACGCCGGGCCGCTTACAAGTACCAGAACGAAACATAAGGGACGAAAAAACCGTGATTACCCACATATGTCGAATTGCATATAGTATAAAAAAGATGGGTAAACGCGCTAACGTGAAAGTGGTGTTTTCTCCCCTAATAAATTGTCAGCCATGTTTGCAAGAGTAGACAAAACGTAAGTACTCCGTAGTCGTGCTCCGCAAAGCGCGTAAACCGGTTTGGTGACCGCGTAGAGCACGTAGTATATTCGGTTTTGTTCCTTTGTGAAAACATATGTAGGGCAAAGAGGACGGGGCTTAATGAAGGACTAAAAGAGCAACACTACAACTTACACAAGGTGATCAGTGTGGCCCCCTAGGGATGGCGGATGCGTCCCTATCTTTTCTGATAGAATTGTCATGGCGAGAATAAAAAAAATTCTGAAACAAATATTTGAAGCCGCGGAAATAGAACACTTATAAGAAAACTGCGTTAGCAACCCTCTCCAGAGAAGAGAGATAATTTCGGACCCAAACGTAGTGCAGCACGTGTTTGTGGAGCAAGCGATTTGGGCTAAGTGGCGAGTGTTGGTGATACAAGACACAATCCTGTTAGTCTTGCTTTTCCCTGTATTTTGTGACCGTGGAGGTATATATGTGCCTGAACATAGAAAAACACACTATTGTAAGTCAACGCCGTTCTGTAGTTTCCTTCTACTGTGTGTGTGTCCAATTTTGCGCCGTCCTCCTCCTTCAAAATGGTGTTTTAGGATTCACGCACTGCAAAATATTTGGAAATAACGTGGGACCGGTGGCTGCCATGACACTTCAACTCTCCTCCCCCGCACCGCCGCCACCCCGGACCGTAATGTTGTCTTGAGCTGAAGCTTCGCGCGGTAGCTCGATGCCTGCGTCCTCTGCTGAATAAAAAAAAAACAGAAAGGCCCGTCACTTACGTCTAAATTATTCCACGTATAGTTCAAGCACGAATAACTTCTGCTCTCTGTCACTGCTTTCTGCCATCGAAGGGCAAATCCCAAAGGATGATTTTTCTCCAGACGTTCCTTCTTTCTTAATACCTTTTACATTACCAAAACAATCATCACTGCTAATGTGGCCACCGGCGTGTTACCTAATTTATTCGTTCGTTTCTGACGACGCGTAGAGCTGACAAAATTGAAAGTGGTTTTGTTTATGTTGGTTTTCAAATTAGAGCAAAAAGGCTGACTTATATCTTATGGAGTGCATTATTCAACTAGAACCTTTTTTTTCTACGCACGGTGAGTAAGAACGACGAATTAAAAATGCTTGATGAATATTAGCAAAGGAATTGACTCCCTAGCTTGTTTAGAGGCACAAAAACAGCACCTGAAGTTCGGAAAGTTTTGAAAAAAGCGTCATGTTCGTGATTTTTTTCAAACATTTCTTCATTAAACCAAACGTAATTGCGTTAACGCATGTGAAGGTATGTAAACTTTACAAAGAAAAATTGCGGTGATAGCAGAAGTAGTTGGTGCTTTGTAGGCGTAAATATGTCAAATTTCGCGCGATTAGCCCAACGTGTCGGGCTGAGATGGCGTGTAGCTCAGTCGTATTGGGGTGCGTATTAACCTAGCGGAGTCTAAGAAAGGCTCCCGCTCTTTAGCTTTGGGAGGGGCAGGCAGTAGCGCACCAACTCCTATTAAACATTTAGTGTTCAGTCATTTCTTGATATGAGACGAGAGGAATCGCCATATACAGCCAGTTATCGCGTGGTGGCTGTTACGCCAAAGCTCTAGCCGTCGCTGTGTGCCTTGACGTCGTGTATCAAGGGTGACCTTTCTTTTAAAAATCCTGTCGTTTAGAAAGCTGCGACACGCCTTCTGCAAGCTACGATGACCGTTTCAGCTGAAGTGTGCGCCATCACGAAGAAAATCACCACTTCCTCCGCCTGGAGAGTCGTTGTGGCAATGGTCAGGCATTTAGCAGTTGTTATCACCACAACGTTTATGTCTTCGATTAAGGGCACCACTGCCACGTCGGAAAAATCTTACCAGTTTTCCGCGAATATTTTCTGCTGTTCTTACACTAGCTAGTTACATTCCGTGGGGGAGCTTCTGTATGCACACTTGTCAGCAGCCGGGCCGTGTATGCATTGCTTTACATTCAGAACTAGTGGCTCTGACGCGGGACAACGCACTCAATTCATCGTATGCTTGATTACCCTTTTTGCGACAGACGGCTGCTCCTACAATGATGTTCGGGAAAATTCAGGGTTATGAAGTTCTAAAAGGAACTTCAAAGCCGCTTCCTTTTTTTTTATGGAACAGAAATGCAGCTTAACGGGTTACAGTCCATGCCGGGTTACAAGTTTGTTTTAGAGGTTTGTATTTCTTGATTCATTTGTTTACAATTTTATATGTTATATTTTCGTTTGTTGACGGGCCAGCAAAAAGGATTTCTGACTAAGGTAGAAAGATGGGCCAATTGGTTCATAGTTTTTGACGAGGGAAGCAGTGTTCACACGTTACACAAGGGGAGAAGACAGGCACGGGTGGCGCTAAACTTGTGGTTTTCTAAGCGCTCTTATAGCAATTGATTCTCACAAACCCGTTTTTTTTTGGCTTCGCTTGCAATAATGAACTATACTGCTTTGAGACGGATGGCCTTACCGCATTGAAATGCAAGGATCACTGTGTCATACCATAAATAAAAAAAGACCTTTAGACTGCGCTGATTGCGCACACCGAAAAGCATAAAAATATAATTAATATGCGTATAAAGAAACAGTACATTTTCTTGTGCACTCTTGCGACCCCCTTCAAAAAGGCTTGAAAAAACCGACCTTGCAACTTCTATCAGCGCATTGAAGGGTGGGCAAATAACGTCGCCAGGCACGCAATGCGCTGCCTTGACGCCGCGACTCGCCTTACAAGGAAGTCAAAAAGCGGTGTCGGTGGCTGCTACATCCGGCACCCACTTGCGTCAACCAGTGTCGAAATACCTTATCAGGTATTTCGACACTGGGTGCACAAGTCTTGATATTGCAGTCTTTTAGCTTCACTTTCCTACTCATTGAGCAATCGCAAAAAATGTTTTAAAAAAGCCACAAGCTGCGGCGCATAGCAAGTACGTTATAATGGCGTTACGCCGCATGACAGAATCTCAATTGTGGTCTTGTGACGATGCTTCCAAGAGAACACACACGCCATTGTTTTTTACATGAGTTGCGATTGCGCCCATTCTAAGAACTGGTCGAGTCGCACAAAAAATTAAGAAAACCGGGGAAGTTGTGACTGAATAATTCAGGTTCCCGGGCATTTTTTTGTTCAGCCATAATCACATACGCTATTGGCTAAAGACGTAATTAATGCCGGTAAAATGTACCAATTAAACAATGCATCTTGCCTTATTAACGTATAGCGATGGTGATAGGTATTTACAGTATATCAAACATTCAGTCCTGACTTTGATAGCATGCCCTTGGACCGCCGAGAGGCGTGTGTGCTGCCGCCTGTTAAACATGATACATAAGCCGAAGAAGCAATAAAACAAAACTTTGTACGGGAGCAATGATCTACAATGTACAATAAAAAGGAACCAAAATAATATACAAAAAAATTACGCCCACCTACCCTCGCGGGAACCCTGGTGTGATGCGACGCTGAGGGGGGTTCAAGCGCAAGCGGAGAGCAACCGTCGACCGAAAGGCCGCCGGACAGCGCCACACCGGTTATATGCGCAGCGCGCCCGAAGGAGAGGAGACCGCGGAAGAGAGAGTACTGCACATGCGCCGGCGCCAGTGCGTCTGCCGCGGCTATGACGCAACAGAATCCAACACAATCCACTTTAATCCAATATAATCCAAATCCAATCCAATACAATCCAAGCCAAGCCAAGGCAAGCCAATCCAACCCAAGCCAATTCAATCGAATCCAATCCAATGCCCCTCGCGAGAGAGTGTTCGCTATCGGAGAGGAGAGGGGGCGAGCCGCGGAGAGCGCAGCTGGCTGGGCGAGAAGAATGGGGGAGGGATGGACGCCGACAACGCCGGATGGATGCAGGGACAAGGCAAGTGAATGAGATGCGTTCGCATCTAAAATGAAAGCAGTTTCTCTCAACGTGAAAGCTGCCGGAAGTACAGACCACTGATTCGTCATAATGGGCTGTGGCGCCGTTGTCCGCTCACCGCTACCAACCAAGGAAATTCAAATTTGCCGCCTCGGCTGCGCTCGCGTACCCCCTGCCTGAATGAAAGAGCGCCACCGGTAGTTCAGTTCTTTTTGTGCTTGATTTTGCTCCCGCACGTTCGGGCGTTCCATTGCAACTTCGTTTTTCGCTTACTATCGTAAAAAACAACCCAACGAGCGTTCCTAACGAAATGAGCGCAGGCGCTTCGGGTTAATTACATATATTTTGCTTGAAATGTGTCTGAAGCTTTTTTGCGCCAAACAAAGGGCAAATGTATGACAAGCACCAGCGGTTCACGAGTTTCGAGTGGTTATGACTATTTAAACCCGTTGGTTTTCGAAGCCTCTACCGGGCGCACTACGACGGGTACACCAGGCTCAACTTGGGTCCGTGATATCGCTTGACAGCGAGCATTGCAGCGAGCTACGACGACAAGGCGAGCCTCTAAAGTGCTCTGCTTTTAAAAGAAAACTTACTTTTGCGGACTCAGCAATGATGCATTTACAGTCAAACCCGGCTATAACGAACCCGGATAGAGCGAATTATGCTGTATATCGAACGAAAATAATTCAGTTACGGAAATACATGGGAAACATATTGCTTATAACGAAGTTAACATCCGATATATACAACTCTGCACGCCTAGAATGGCCGCCAAAATGCATGATCTCGGAGCGGCGATTGAGATGTGGATTGGCCGCGACCACGGAGCAAGAGTTGCGACTGAGACATTGCGCCTCGCACGGAGCGACGTGACGTTCGACACTTTCCGTGACTGTTTCCGACGTGCGGGACTCACGACGGAACCCGCGCAGTCAGCGAGTCCGGACCAAGACAGCAGCATCGGTGAACTGTGGGAAGAGCTCCCCCACGTTCCCGATCATGTTGCGAGTGAAAGCCGTCCGAAGCTTATGATGAAGCGCTTTCGGCAGTCGATGTGCTCCGCCAATGTTTCTTAGATTTAGGACGCGGACTTGAACTGGTGCAAACAATGTTTCGTGTAGAGAATGCTATGCTAGTTGAAGCCGCCAAAACGAAAGTGAAAACAAAAATCACCGCTTTTTTCTTTGCGAAGTAGCTGAAAGTAGCTTTATTACTTGCAATAAATGGATTATTTGTGTATGGTAATGGTTACTTTACTGTGTTCGTTTCTGCATGCGGGGATGGTGCAGTTGGGGAGGAGGGGGGAGGGGTGGGGCTCCCGCGGATTGCGAACTTGTAACGATAAGTTCGTTATAGGCGGGTTCGGCTATATCGAACTATTGGATATATCGAACTAATTGCAGTGCGTATTGCAATTCGCTATAAACGGGTTTGACTGTATTCACTACTGACGAGCAAGCGACATAAGAACAACGATTTCTACAATAAGCCGCACCACGACATTAAGAACAAGATATCCTGAACATGCACACTGTACTATGCAATAAAACAACTTACGATCAAAACAGCAAAGCAAAACGCCAACTGCTACTCTAACTCCTTTTCGACGGGGCCAAAGACAGAAGTACGCTGCAGCTTGGGGAGTGGATAACAGCTCAACCCTACTGTGTAAGTGCTAAACTTTAAAAAGTGAGTGCGCTGTTCAAAACATCAACAGACCACGGGTTATAGAAATTCTGTACAAGAAGAAAGGACAAAAAACAAGAGCATCGGTGGAAGCATCTTATATCAGTAATCGTAGAAGCGAATGTGTGAGCTGCACTTAAACTGTGGTGCACACGAAAAAGCAGAGTTTTTTTAGAACTTTCGTTGTGAAAAAATGTGGCGCGTTCGTAACAATGGGGCGTCGATTGTTTGACTTTCTCGTTCGGTAGTGTTTCTGCGTCATTGGATGGAATGAAGCAGTGGTGACCATAAAAGAAGCATGTTCGTTTATATAAAGTTACAGTGGTGTTGGATTCAGAGAAAGCTGGGCGAGTTGACACGAATTTATGGTTCAATTCTCACTGCACAACGGGACGAGGGCAAGACAGGGCACAAGAGAGCGCAGTTTGTGTACTCACACGCAGCTGAACGCATGAAGCATGAAGCAGCACATTTAGCTTAAAAGGCAACCCCCAGTGATAACCGAAATTTTCCAGATCATAGCGTCTTTGGCCCCCCTCCTCCCCGCTGTTATTATTTTACCGGGAGTTCTGTACTTTCAGTTAACTTACGTGTAGTACCACGTGAAGCGCCCTGTCAACACCTGTATATTTACGGTTTTTTCAATAAAAATATTTAGTTGTGAAACGGCTTGTTTGGGATCCCTCTTGTGCTCATCCCATTGTGCAATTCGAATTTAATGATAAATAAAGTACATTGTTTTCAAAGAAAAGGAGTAGAGAGTCAGCGGTTGTCCTGTTTGCTTCCTTGCCATTATCTTGTCCCCGTTGTCTTGCGCTGTTCCCCAAATACCATATGCCCAAATAGCTCGCTCAGCCTGCAAGTTGCTTTTATTTAAAGAAATTAGGACAGGCGAAATGGTGAAATTCACAAAACAAATGTCAGGCAATAGAGCCCTTGGTGGTTATTGAATTACATAAATATATAAAAATATAATTCAACTGCTGGGCCACCCAGTGTATTAATTTTATGGTATAATCTACATCACAATTGCACCCGGACGAATTTGCAACTTTGCAGATAAGGGTAATATTCAAAACACATTACCCTAGCAACATTACAAATTGCTGGCCCGCCACAATACTGTATAAATACCATGCTTGAAAAATACTAAATTTAGAGAGTTAAATTACGCAACTAAAATTACATTCTCAACCAAAATGAACAGGATTTTTGCGAACATTATTCCACAGCAGCGACTGCGCATTCAGTTACACAAGCAATTTATATGACATAAAAGAACTATTCACCTTGTCCTTAATGTATTTTTTCTCACTAAAATAGAAGAACCCTATATCTTTGTAGCCCAACCATAAAATTCTTCTGAGGCAACATAATTAACCACAAACAATTGTGGCGGTAGCTCGTAACGAATATACTTGAAGGAAATAACTAATGGCGTACCGCAGGGACCTGGTTTAGGTCCGATACTTCCATACGTTTTTAATATTGATTACCCTTCCTCCTATAACAAGGCGCAAGCCGTCCTACACGGAGATACCTCCCTTGATATTACACATCCTTCACATATGGATGTTCAGTCACTGTAAAATAGCAATTTATAAAACACACAAAAATACTTGACGCCAACAAGCTCTAATTCGGCATTGAAAAATCCTAATGTCTGCTTTCATCTCTAGCAAGAAAAAGTAACACGTCTATGCGGCGCTAAAAAGGATTGATACCAAGTGGACCTGCAGATATATATGGGAATTACTTTGCGCACTTCACTTTATTTGGCCACCGGACACAGAAAAATTATGCCGAGAACAACCTTTCGGATGCTACCCATTAATTACGCAACGAAAACAATTGAATAAACAAGCGCTGCTTTTAATTTATTTCGGAATTTTTTACGCTACTTACTGTACGGGGCCATCGAGTTTTGTGTATGTCATATCTAGACGGGACCAATAATTAGTCTCAATTAGAAGCCAATGAAAATCTTCCCACCCTACCTAACTAACCTGCTATGATCCCTTGGAAAAGTTGCGTCTGCACTAGCCAACAGCTCACTCTGCGAAAAACGCGGAACTCTACTCACCGACGTGGCAGGGATCACCGGATCACAGCGGCTGCCAAGATAGCTCCGCACTCGGCTGACAAGCCAAGCGTTATTTGAGGCTAATAGTCAGCCCAAAATATATCACCGGCCAGCTACTCTGTTATCTGCAATTGCTCTGTCTCCGGTGACAGCTTGACAGCGCGGCGCGTTTAAAAACCCGGCGTCACCCGGTCCGCCACGGAGTGGAAGCAGCGACTGCGAGTAGTGGAGAAGACTCCGGCCCCGCTCTTAAAGGTTAGTTACAGCCAATAGATCCTTGGCGCGGAAGCTTCGCTAGGAACAAATTTCTACCAGTTTTTGGACTTTCTGTCGCGGTGGTGTTGTATCTTGTCCAACTATCGCGCTAATACTGGGAGAGCTCAGCAAGATATTACAGCTACACAAACGATCTGACTTCCATTATGAAGAAATGTCACCATGAACGTACCTGGACGCATTAATCAACTCTGACACTTCGTGTGATGCAAATACAGTGCAAAAAACACCCGAAGTTTTACACATCTGTATAAAGTATTTTGATGTAAAATATTAGTCTGATCATTCTTTTCAAGACGAGTGCGACACAAATTTTAGGTAGCATTTTTTACCACTTGCAACGATGCTGGAACGTAGGACTGCGAGAAAGGTGTTACGACAAGAGGAGACAGACAGCCGAATTCATAGTAATGGCAGAACTGTGCGGGAATCACGGCTTTATAGCAGTATTTTATACGGGGATTATGGTCCCAGCGGGGAATTCAACATACTCCCGCCCGCACTATATGCGTCTGTCACAAAGAGCTTTAGCCAACAGCCATGCAGAAACGCTAATCTTTCTCTCAGTTTGACACTGTTTTTCGGTTGGAGCTGCGTATCTATGATGTTCGCGCGTTGCATGCTTTTCTACTGTCCTCTATCTAGCAAGGTCTTTTCAGACCAAAGCTGACCCAGCGAGCCCCACGGTTTGTACGAAAACTTGAATGTAATCTCTGGCTGATACCGCAACGCGTAGTCCTCGTGTGTCTCCAATATCTCTACACTACGCCAAGAGTCTACCGTTACCCGCGTATTATCAAAACCTTTGTCGCAAGTCGCACCTGCGTGTTGCGATTGGAGCCACACTGTGGCAGAACGAAGTCTACTGGCCTTTAGTCGACGTCATGAGACACGCTCACATTAGTCCCTAGGTTAAAATTCGTCTTCTGTTTGGGAAGTCACGCTTTAGCGACAGTGTCTTGCTCAAGAGGGCTATGTAGGCTCCCCAGCACTGCCAGGTCGCGGTGGAGAAGTCCTCGCATCCTTTTTGGATACTCGACTGACAGCTGAATCCACAGCTATGGAAGAATTAGCTATCTTGTGGTAGTTCTTGGGGCCTTAGCTGAATGATGCTCGCTGATCAGTCTTGTGCCTGCAAACAGTCCCCCTGTTTTCCTTTTCGGTGGACTGGAATCCTGGCGATTTTATTTCCGTCATTAGCGTTAACACGAAATGCGGTTATGCCTTTTCTTGATGAGGCTTCGCTGTTTCCTCAAATGAACGGCCAGTGATGAGCAGCGGTTGTTCAGGGTGTCAACATCAGTGCGATGGAACGACTCATACTGGCGCGTCGGTGCAAGCTCCCACACTTGGACAATGCAAGCTAGCCGGTTTTCGGGAAGTTCCGGTAAAAATTTCGGAAGAAACGCACAACGTCCAGCTCGTTAGGTTGGTCTTCGGTAGCGGTAGTGTTCGTGCCAGTCATAGTAGACTGAACGTGGTGGCCTGTGTCTGCTTCGGGGGATGGGCTGCAGATGGGGTTCGTTGTCGGTGCACTGGGGATGTCAACGCACTGTGTCCGCCGAGTTTGGGTAACTTCGCGGCCCTCAAGGAAGACGCAGGTACGCCGGCGTTGGCATAGGTACCCTCAAGGGCTTCGATCGTGCTGTTCGGTTGCAGTCCGCAATAGGGCTAGCTGGCTCAGGTAGAGTCAGTGGCAGTAGGTTCTGGGGCTCACTTTCCTGCAGCCACTGGCATTGCTTGTACTCGCCAGGTCGGATTCTGGGCTTCGTCTTCGGTTTTTCAGCACCAATGAGAGGCAGGTGGCCGGGTGTGTAACCTATGGCTGGTGCGGGGCAGCAACGCCGGCGTTCGCCTGTGGAACCAGCTTAGCTCCGGGGCGATTGGTGAAGGACAGACAGCAGGATATGTGGATATGGTTGACCTTTCCGGGATCATGTCTTATAGCAAGGTTCTTACACGATGATTATGGTCCCAGCGGGGGATTCAACAGAAAAGCTGTAGTCGTCATTTTGAGGCACCAAAGCTACAAATTAGAACAAGCTTATCCACTAGAGAGCAGCAAAATAGTTTGCTAAGAACAATAATTTCGAAGTTTTCTTTAGATAGCAAAGGTCGTTTTATGTATCAAGTGGTAGGAAGCAAAGAAACTTGCATTTACGTTTACAGATGTGGATGGCTTGTTTTTTTGCTAGTTTTTGCTTTTTACTTCTTTTGCATGGCGTGCCTGCGCGGGCATGTTTGATTCCCATTGGGAGCTGAACCGTCTGATCTTTTACTTGCGTGCCACGTTGACCTTAACCAGCCTGCGTAATGGCGTGGCCTTGTGTCGCTAACTTAATCATGGGTATGCATTTTCTGTGTGGCTGGAAGTGCGTTTAATGCATAGTTCAGTGGCGTGTTTGAAGAAACCGAAAGATAGTCTGTGTTAGCACCTAGCAGTGCAAATTTTCCCTTCACGTTCTGCTGCAAAAATGCTTTGATTGCATCAAATATCCAGAAAGCTTTTATCCAGTTGGCCAGGTTATCAAGCCTTCACTCGACGTTTCAGAACGCATTTTTTTGCGTTGGACGGTGGGATTTTGGGAAAGGTTTCTGTGAACGGTAGAATATGCAAAGTCATGAGGTTAAAAAGTTTATAAAAAATTCGGAGTGTGGTTTTTTGGGCGAGTTGGTGATACATGGCGAAAAAAGCCCTGGGGGGGGGGGGGCAATGTGCTCTCTCCCATCTTCTTGCTGTGTCGTCGTCGTCTTCCCCAGCGTTTTGTCGCCATAAATTGTTCCCGAAATTCTCAGTGTTTCCAATGCACAAAACTGGTACATATACGTGCATATTTGTTGTCTTTGTGGTCAGTGCGTAGTCGCATATGGAGCCGTGGAGCCAGGCATATTGCCTAGGCATAGCTTCCCAGTACGACACAATAGTAAGCCCTCCTAAAACCTCCTTGCAATGGCAAGCAGCTTAAATTGTTCGATTCATCGATTGATAGATTGATTGACAGATTGATTGATTGAATGATTGATTATGAGGTTTAACGCGCCGATGCTACACAGGCGATGAGGCGCGTGCTGTAGGGGAGTGCTCCGGAGTAATTTTGACCATCGGGGGGTGTGAAACGTGCGCCGAAATCTCGAACACACGGGCGTTATCGTTTTTTCCTCCATCAGAAAAGCTGCTGCCGCGGCAAGTATATTACAAAGAAGGGACGAAGAACAGCAACGAGGAATAAGATACGACCACAATGAATTATAAGGATAACTGGAATGAAACGTGGTGGTGGGGCCCAGCGAAGAAAACAAAAGGTGAGGGGCAGTACGTCAGGCTCCAGCCTAATCATTCAGTGGCCAGGATTAGCGCAATGACCACCACGCCTAAGCCAACCACGTTTACGAGAAATGACTACAAAATTGTGAGTGGAACCAAAGAAGTTCTAAATTTAACGAAATGAAACCCGACAAGCTCGCTGGAGTCAGCACAACATAAGACAATAATTACCTGGAGAGAGACACTCATTACTATTAATGAAGAGGAAAAAAAACCCTCAGCAGAAAGTTTCGAGTGCTCTCAATTAGAGCCATCAGCTAACCATTGAGGGGAGAGCCCATCACGTCAACATCTATGGACTGGCTCCCGGCGACTCGGTCAGGCGAGTCATTGGTGACGTAACATTGAACTGAAACATGGTGCAGTCCCTCGCGTACCTCTACTACAGGGTGCATGAGCTTGTGAAGTGCCGGCGGCTCGGCAGCACCAGAGCTGTGGTGATCACTCTACTGAGACACAAATACCCTGCGATGCATTCAACATGGGTGTTGAAGGTAAATGGTTGCTTTACGTGACGTCTGTGCCAGTGTAAGGGATGCGCCACGTCTTAGGACGTCGTTCAGACATAATGCCCATTCTAAACATTCCAGCTTGTCGCTCTATTGAAGCACGGTACCCTCACCAGGGCACGACATCAAGCAGCACTGTGACGTACGCAACGTAGACCGTCTGACTGCGTCCAAGGGGGGCATCAGGGAGCTTCATGCGGGCCTTTTCTCTCGCTACCGAAGGAGCTGACGAAGGCGCCTGATCCAGCCCATGTCTCCGAGATCCATCACCTTGCGGAAATGGTCTCGTGGGCGAAGCTCATCCTGCGAAAGATTCCGCGTAACATCCGCCTCAAGATCAGCTCCAGAAAGCGGAGCACCTCTTGGTGCTGAACAAAGCAGTTACTAACCTGTCGAACACCAATAAATGAGAAAAAATGGCGGTAAAAAGATGCCACTTTTGAGTCGCAACAGCCAAACGCAGGAAGCACACGAAAAGTTGAATTAATAACCGCGACATCTGGTTCACAACTGAATCAGCCTACAGCGCATATCTCAGAGAAGATTATAACTCCAGCAGAAGGAGTATGTTTCGTGTACAACCAATCAGGTGTCGTGCACATAAATATCAAGGTTATTGAGAAGCCGAAGAGAAAGAGTCAGGAGCAAGCCATGCGACAGACAGACCACGCAAGACCACCAACAACTGCAGAAACATTATATATATAAAGTCGGAAATATCCAGCGCTGCATGTAAGCCCTCTGTACTATATCAAGTATGTTTTCCTTCAAAAAGCCAATTGGCACGTCAAAATACCCGGGTATATGATTTGCGAAGATTCCTGATGATGATTCCGCTACACTCATGAAAAAGAAATCAGATATACACAATATATTTTCTCAGTATAAAGAAATACAAGTTGTTTTCAATTCAGTTCGGTTTCATTTCAACATAAGTGACCTTTGGGGCATGGACACAAAGCCACTATGTGGCTTGACTGGTTCAATACCCCCTACAATGCAGACAATGAAAGGGCTCGTACAACTTTCGCAGCGTACGGTACGATTCATTTACAACATTCAGTGCACAAAAGAAGATGAATAGCCAATTTCCACAACAAAACAAGAAAGAAAGCATATAATCACTACGAGATACCAAAAACTTTACAACACAACCATAGCGAGCTATACACAGAACACGTAAATAAGAACACATCATTACGTCAGTGTCACATTTGGAAACAACACTAAACGTTACACATTGGCTTGAAAACGCACAATACCAAGTAAAAAGAAAGGTCAGTAAAGATGTATAGCACAATATTACAAAATCAACCATTCAAGAAAACACGTTCGGCGAATCCTTAAACGAAACAGTAAAACTATCGACGTATTCTACAAGAAAGAATTCCCGACGCGAAGATGGTAAAC
The DNA here is from genome assembly GCA_013339765.2 of Haemaphysalis longicornis. NCBI lineage: Eukaryota > Metazoa > Arthropoda > Arachnida > Ixodida > Ixodidae > Haemaphysalis > Haemaphysalis longicornis. The sequence goes on along the minus strand of CM023450.1, from coordinate 207,174,355 downwards.
AATATTTAAGCGTTTGTTTTTCGTATTTAGTGCGGCACGTATCCACTTAACGTTGCTCTAGGCGATGGATGTTCTATGTTGCGACGGTTTGTCGAAGCTGCGCTGGTCTAACCCAGTACGTCGGTATTTTTATGTTTTGTGGTTTGTACTAACGTAATAATTTATGCTTGTAAAGAAATTTTACTTTCAGTATTCTATAATTATTAGTATGCGCGTTTCAAGTAATGCACTTTGCTGATGAAACGTAGTATGACTTTTTGTACTACCAGCGCCATATGAAGGTTTTAAAAGTTGTTGTTCCCCGTACGAACAGAGCGAAATTTATTAACGAAGAAAAAAAGCAAATATAATAATAACATTACCTCAACCTGGAAAATAAAAGCAGTGTTGTCGCAGACTACAGGTCACACTGGATAATTTTCCTGTTTGGGATTTGGTGTGCTTTTCTCAAGGCAGAGTGTCCGCAAAATATACACCTGGTGTTCTACAGCGAAGCAGTAAGCCTCTAGTTGGTCGGAAAATTTTGTGTCGCAACCAAAACCCAGGCAAGACCCAGCAGTCCTCGCCGAAAACGGCGAGCGCATGCGTCAGGCTGATCCGGCATACATTATGGAGCTGAGTATTCGTCTACAAAAACACAAAATCAGAATCAAGACCGATTTACGTAAGATAAAGCGTCTGTGAACAATAGTAACCCCCCGCCCGTGTGTTGCTGGTAAAGATTATGTTTGCATATTACGTTTAAAGGGCACGCAAGACGCGTTATTATGATTTTTTCTTAAGACGCCGGGCGCATGCATCAGGCTAGGCAGGACCGAAAATTTGCCGCCATGGAAGCCGAGCGCAAGTGACAAGCCCACCGAAATGGGGAGAAATTTATTTATTTATGTATTGATACTGCAATCCCACATTGGGATATTGGCAGGAGGGTACAAATGATGAGGAGATCACAAAATGGGCAAACAGCACATGCATAGGTACATAAGAAAAAAGAATAAATGGCATACTTTCAGCACTCAGTTAAAGATGATGTTAAAAAGGTAAGTGAAGGCTGTTGTACTTGCGTGCTAGTTAGCTGGTTCCATTCAGTAATGGCCGGCGGAAAGAAGGAATATTTGAAGGTATTGTTGCGTGTACGAAAAGGAGTAATTGTCATTTGATGCCTTTGCCTTGTGGCATACCCGGAAGAAAACAATATTATGTTGGAAATGCCTAATTTATAGTGGATTTTTACTCTTTGATAGAGAGATTTTAGCCTTGGTAAATTGTTTCTTTCAGCTATTTGTGGTAAATTCTCTCTGGATAACAGGGTTGAAACACGAGTGCACCCGTAGCTGTTATAAATAGATCGTACACCCTTTTTTAGTATCGTTTCAAGCTTGTTAATATCGGTTCTAGTGAAGGGGTCCCAAAAAATAGCTGCATGATCTAATGAGGAAAGAATAAGCGCTTTATATGCGGTCATTCGGATGTCATGACTGCTGAATTTTAAAGCTTAGAAAAGTTTACAGTTGGCAGTTCTTGCGACTTAATGTGATAAGTCCAATTTTGGGTATTTCAAATCCAGAGGCCCAAGTATTTGTATTGAGATACTTCATGAAGGAAATTGTTGTTTGCGGAATGCATATACGCTAATGGACTTTTCCGGTGAGTAATTCTCATAAATACAGTTTTGTCAAAGTAATGCACATTTGCCACTTGTCACACCAGAGAACAATGTTGTAGTGTGTCATTTAAAAAAATCTGATCGGCTACACTGTTCACTTCCGTGAAGATCACACAATCATCGACATACAATAGTGTTTTCACAGGACTGTTGCAGACAATATCATTAACAAACAAAAGAAAAAAAGAAAAAAGGGACCCATGCATCGACCTCTGAGGAACGCCACAGTCTACAGAAACATCTTCAGACGTTTCCCCATTGAATACTATAAACTGTTTACGATTAATAATGTATGCTGTAAGGTGATTTAAGAGTTGATGGGTATTTATAATTTTGCTGAGTTTGTGGAGTAACTCCTTATGAGAGACCTTATCAAACGCTTTTTGGAAATCCATAAAAATTACATCAGTTTGCCGTTATTATTAGTAAGCGCAAAATCATGTATTGTTTCCGCTAGCTGGGTACACGTCAAATGACCTTTTTGAAATTCAATACTTTGTTAAAATATTATGTTGATCAATAAACTGCGTAATGTGGCTATGTAAAATCTGTTCTTAAGGTTTGCATGCCGTGCAAGTTAAGGAGATGGGACGATAGTTCTTGACGCAGTTTTTTCTCTCGCTCTTAATGTATAGGTTTTACTCTGGCCATTCCCCAGTCGTCCGGTATTTGCCATTCAAACAAAGATTTAGTAAACAGAACACACAAGTATTTCGATGTCCATTGTACATACCTTTTTAAAAAGGCGTTGGGTATGTCGCCCGGCCCTGGTGACTTGTTTACATCTAGTTTCAACACCATGTTCAAACTTCCAGCTTCACTTACTACAACACCTGGTACGGGCGGAAAATGTGCGTCAAAGTTTGGTATTATATTGTCATCAATAGTGAAAACCCTCTTAAACTGCTAATTGAAAGCCTCTGAGATTTTTTTTTGCGTCATCTACTTGTACACTTTCAATATCAAATACATCACAATCGCCAGAATTCGGACGTACGTACCGCCAGAATCTTTCAGGGGACGTGGTTATAAGGTTTGGTAAAGACTCTCCGAAATACCGTTGCTTGTCAGTTCGTAATTGTGTTTTTAGCTTTAATGCAATGTCTGCTATTTCGTTTGCAATGCAAGTAGAGTTAGATTTTTTATTTGTCTTAAGTAGTCTTAGTTTTCTTTGTAACCGCAATGAGTCCCGAGAGATACTAGCGTTTTTGTGCTCCGACCTTTTTACAATCGGGGAAACATATTCCTTTGCTATTATTTTAAATTATAACAAAGGCCGTTTATATCTCCGGAAAAGGAGGAGAAGATATCGTAAAAAAGACAAGCGTGTCAATGATAGAGACATCGTCTGCTCGAGAAAAGTTGGGGAAAGGGTTCATTAGGTTTTTACTTTGGAGTGCTACACCAGTTAATTCAAGTAATACTGCAGAATGATCCGATACGCCTGTTATTACTTCACTCGATGTTTGGGCTGTAATCGAACCACTTAGAAAAAATAAGTGAAGTATTGATTTTGAGTCACCTTCAATTCTGGTGTAATTTTTGACTACTTGCTCTAAGTCAAACGCGAAAGCCATATCAAGCATCGCTTCACAGTGAAAATTTCAGTTACCGGGTGTGAAAGTTCACCAGTCGACATCGGGAAGATTAAAATGGCCAGCTAGAGTGATTCTGTCACTAAGCCTCACCTGGGCATCTAGATACGTTTTTAGGTTTTCCAGAATGTCACTCTCAGAACCAGGAAGCCTGTACAAGGCACCTATAACGTACCTAACTTTCCCACAGTACACTTCGCAAAAGATAGCTTCTACACCAGGCACGTCAGGCATTCTTTTCATAATTAGGCTTTTATTATACAAGATAGCAACGCCACCACCTTGGTTCTCGCTGTCTTTTCTATGCACGCTGTATCCACAGGGGATAAATTCACTGTCATAAATTGACGCGTGTAGCCATGTTTCAGTGAGAATGGCTATGTCGACGCGTGTAGCCATGTTTCAGTGAGGATGGCTATGCCAACGCTGTGGGTTAACACCAATGTCTCTAACTCAGTAACCGTATTAACGATACTTCTGCAATTCAAGGTCAGGTTTTTAAGCGACAGGTTGTCCTGCTGTTGCCGTCAATTATCCTGTATATTTAGTCTATAACGTGAACCGTTAGTTTCGCTACACCCGAACATGACGTCATCCACACTTAGTTTTCATATCCTTCCCTATCACCGTTTGTATTGGTTTACAACAGCTTTGCTGGAGATCCACTTTAGCAGGACAGGATGGCGACCATTTTTTGATACACAGCACAACTTAGTCTCTGTATTGTGACTTTATGTAGGAAGAGGCGTAATTTTTTTATCCGTCGGGCGAAAGCATACTGCCCTACTTTTATTTATATTTTTCTTCAGGTCATACAATTAGACCCAGATGTAACGAACCTCTATATAACGAATACCTGGATTTAACGAAGTGCTTTCATTCCACTTTTGCAGCCCTACTGAAACCCATGTGTTTGCTACCTCAATGTAACGAAGGCGTTGTAATGATTATCCTTGATATAACGAATTTGCTACGCCGGTGAGTTATTGTTTTTCGCACTTTTCAAGAAAAAGCGGTTGGGAAAAATTCAGTAATTTAGCAAACTTCACCGGCACCTCAAAGTGCCGTGCGCTTCCCGTATGAGTGGTGTCGGCTAGGTGCTAGGCCTTTCTGTCGACGTGTAATCGTGCTCTCGCCGTTTCCGCCGGCGATAAAGAAGAACGTCACCGCCGGGTTCAGTATTTGAGCTAGCGCACACTTAGCGCCCAGTCAGCGCCCACTCAGCTAGCGCTCACTTTGATACAGCACACTTTGTGTTGTGTGCGGCAAAGAGCATCAAGTTTCTTGATGCTCTTGCTGGGCCTCGCGTCTTGCTGTGTTTCCTGGGCCTCGTCAAGCTGCTATTGCAGCTTTTAGCTCAGCAACTGTGCAGACATTTATGGTAAATAAAAGAAAGCTACTTGTCCCCACAAAAAAAGTTCCGGAAAAAGGTGCCCCTTCAGCAGAAGTTTGATCCTTAAACTGGTTTGAGGCACCAAGAAGTGTCACAAGGCGAAAGGGACCCTTAAGTTTCGTTTTTCAAAACTGGGGTAAGTGACCTGGCTTTTTCTGAGTGCCGTTTAGTGACTAGTCTCGTGGGGAGTCAGAACGTGCAAATCTCAAGGTTTTTCATTGTGAAATAAATCCTGTAAGGTGAGTTCACCATCACTGTGGTCTGGCATATTGGTTTCGTTTGTGCTTTATTCACGCGAGCCTTAACTCGAGACCTACATGTAACGAAAAACCTGCATGTAACGAAAAATTGCGAATTTTGACCATCTTCGTTACATCTAGTTTTAACTGTATATGGAAGTCGAATTGTTTATAAGTCACACCGCTTTGTTTCCCATTCAGTTAAATGAACCCCAGATACTTGCGAGAAGAACTAAAGTCGTAGGCACATATAATACACTTAGCAGAACCATCATCATTAGCGATTTCATTTGCGTACGGGATAGAAGGAAATGGGACCAAGTATGCTCTGTTGAAGAACGCCTGACTTTACGGGATGTACAGTGGAATGGCTGCGATTAATTTCATATGGATAGCGTTGTCGTAAGCATGGTGATAATAAAGCACATTACCATAAATCATAGTTACCCAGTTTAAGAAGAAGTATATCATGGTTAATGAGGTCTAATGCCTGCGTGAAATCCAAGAAAATTGCTGAGAACCGTATTTTTCTTGCCGAAATTTTTTAAGTATATGTTCTTGTTGTGCTAGTAGTGCCAATTCAGTCGACATGTATTTTCGGTAACCGTATAGTAGCGAGGTCAACATTCGGAACCGACCAGGAAACTAGGTTGAACGAGTTACAATGATTTTTTCCAGACCCTTTGAAAAAACATGTAGAATAGTTGTCGGGCGGTTATCGGAAGCTCATTCTGACTTTCTTTCTTGCACGCTATTTTTACTCTTCAAAGTTGCATGCTAGGTGGAAGTATAAAAATTGAAAGGCAGGCATTAAAAATTTGTTATGAGCAGTCTGATGTTACACCAATTAGGTATTTCACAAGTTTATTCTGAATACCAAAAGCATCATCTGCTTTGGTGTTTTTGAAGCTCATATAATGTAATTTCTCTGCTGTCAGTCGGGTCAGAAAATTGAGTGTTGATTGCATGAATTCATGCAGGACAGGCTGCTCTAATCTACTCCAGTTATTTCCCGACGATTCTTTATTAGACTTCTGATACGGTTGGTGAACGCTGGACTAAAGAATTTAAAACTCTTGAAACGTCTTCGGAGCGTTTTCCTTAGTGAAGTAAAAAGATCGAGGCAACAGCGTTTTTTAGCAAACTTCAGCTCATTGGTAACGTAGTTTCTAACCTATTTATATAACTTCAATGATTCAGTATACTGGTTTGAATACATTTACCATCCAGTCGGTCTCGCTTTCCAGGGAGTTTCGAAATATCTTTTGTAACCCACACTTTGCGTGACTTGTTTACTGGGGTGTGTACCTTATCATTGAAAGTAGCGTTATATGCAGTCGTGAACTTACTCATAAATGCTTTGTCAGCTGATTTGGCATTACCGTCTAGAACCTAATCCAAACTAGTACCTGTTTCAAGCTGACGGAATAAATTTAACGTTGCCAGGTTGATCTGACAGTACGTGTACTGGTGAAATCTTTCAGCAGGCTTAAAGTTTGCTCAAGAGATAAAAAATTGGTAGGGGATCCGTAATTGCGTATGCGATTGCACCCGCTAATACAAATCGGATGACGAAATTTGTGATGAAAATGCCAAGGCTAGTTAGCGTATTTCCGGCTATTTTAATGCGTAGGGCTATAGTGTTCTGACAGCGGTTAAAGTTACGCGTTGCTTTAAATTCTGTTTTTGATGATGCTGTCAATGAGCATGTTACTATGAAAATCGATACCAAGGATTAGTAGCATCTATGAAACGAAATAAATTCGTGAAAACGATGTAAAAACGCCGGAAAATTTGAGGTATCCCCACCTGTTGAACGATAACATGTAGAAGGAACTGGCGATCCAGATTTAATTGTAACCACGTCATAACTGGCGGTGACCAGAAAAAAATCAGAAAGCCATTCGAATCGCATGCTCTTCAAGTTCATCATGCATACCCCTCCATCGTGCTCTCCAGTATGATTCATAGAGTATGATTTGTATTGTGGCATAGTAAGTACTTATTGTTCGCATCCAAAACCCCGTTTGGGTAAACATAATCAAACAGTAAGCGTATTCGTATCATTAAAAAGACAGTCAACATCGTTACGCTTGTTTCTACCCAATCGTAAGTTAAGGGGCTTGCAGTTCAACCGTGACATGGGTTCATTTAAAGCAGGCTTAAATATTCGGGAACTTTAAGGCGAGCAAGCTGCTCTTCGAAAAGCGTTTCTGTGCTGCCCCTGTGATAGCACCACGTTCATGCGAGTTAGAACAATAAAAGGGAGAATTCCTGGGGTGTGGACTGCGCTGCAAGCATAATCCGCAATTGGACATGTTACACCTTTGTATTTGGCCTCAATAAAATGCAGCCTACTCGATGATATAAAAATTTCCTAGTTTAACGCTGAAATTATATTTTCAGCGAGCATGAAACTACTCGAGAGCGCCATGCAGTTGCCCCTACAGTGGGCTCGCTGAGGTCGTCGGGCAATGCTTGTCGTATGTGAGACATATTATCAGCGTGCGTGTAAGGACGGTTTTATTGTTTTTTCTATCTGTTCGTAAGTTTGCGGCTACTGATATGTTAGTACAATTGCGTCATTTTTCCACGCAGGTTTGGCAGGTATTCGTCGAAGGGCTCTTGCGGCTGATGACTACGGCGATGTCAGCCTTTACTCTGACGTGAGTGTTGCGAACAAAATCGGGCGACAGCGACTGCTAGTGCCCCAATTTCATTGCATACGTAGATAATAAATTGCAAGAAAAGATCGATTAGCATATGAGAGTATGCAATACTTTCCCAGTTTTGAAACCTAAATGACGGCCCATTAGGATGAGTTTGGCATTTTTGTGGATTTCTATAACATTGTATGAATTAACAGGCCAAGCAGATACTGCGAACTACTAAATGTTTATGGCGGGGGTACGTTTCTGCCAGACGGTCTTCTAAAGTTTACTGGATGTAAATACAGTAGTTTGGGCCAAGGCATTTCGACGCGTTCAATGCTTGTTATTCATAATGGCACCTGGTAAGATCAACAATAACTGCGGGCTTTTCATCTTGGATAAAGGTGTAGCAAAACATGCGAAACCTTTTTAAAACTACTCCATCGATCACCAGCCTCGAAAGGTTATAAGCTGTTGTATGGCAGCAGGGATACAGAACTTTCTGCTTGCATTGTCACAGCCTTGAACAATTCACAGCAAGAGGGTTGTAAATGAGACCCTGCAGCTTGACCTCACAAAACTATTATAGCGTTTTTGTTCAAACAGATTCACACAAGCATGTCGGGTATCAAACTTAATAGGGAGGTCAACTCGGCTGAACATCACCGAGTGTTACATGTAACCCTGAACGTAGTTTCCAATGGAGTAAAGGCTGGCAGAAGGCGCCAAACGTCAAAAAATCAGCTGTACTAATTGTTACCAGGAAGAAACACTCGTTACTTTTTCTGTCGCCATCACCAGCACCACCGCCATCATCATCACCACAATAATCATCCTACTCAGGTCCACTGCAAGACAAACGCCTCTCCCATTGACCTCCAAGTGTACACCATAAATATTACCCCACTATGTAGAGTTAAGTAACGCTAATAACGAGCTCAAATACTTCGGGCTAATATTTACATAAGAATTTAAGTGGGGCACCAATGTTAAACACGTCACGTCCTCCGCCTTCAGAAGACTCATCTCCTTCAAAAGGCTCCGAACTTCCGGCTCCTACCCGTTAATGCCCAAAACGTTGATTATTTTGCTTAAGCGCGTAAGAAGTATTTAAAGATCTAAGAAAACTTCCTACATCACAAATATGAATTCAGAAAAAATTTGGTTTGTTAGGTCGAACACTGGGAAACACATGGCACTGGCTGCCCATATATCATTTGGACAGGAGAGCCACCTTGATCACAATGATTTATTGGTCCAGTGAAGACAATAACGTAAAGTTTGTATTTGTAATAACATTTGTAATATCTTGAAAGAATTTGAAATAACTAGGGTTAATAATACCAACAAAATTGCCCAATATGGTTACTTGTCGCCAGCCCATTGAGCCACCAGAGCTCGATGCGAGTTGACACGCCTAGGCAAAACTTTTTTTTTTATCACACGGAAGGACGCACTGCCCTCTCTTGTTTAATTTTTGAAGGTCGGGGATCTTTTATCTATCAATAGATGGTGCTAAATGCCGAAAAAAGCCCAAAGTGCGAGACAAAAATATTGTTTGAGTTGTTGCTCCTGAGCAACACTGGGCATCAAAGGGTTAAGTTGGTGTACAAAGCAATTGTGAGATCGGTCCATGCATACGCGAACACCATCTCGTTTCCAAGTTCTGAAGGCGGCCTGTCCGAAACCAGATGTTCTTAGCACTATGTGCTGTATCGTTGGCCTGACCGCATCCGTAGTCGGGTTCTCTATAGGTACTGGGGACTCAGGACAGAAATTTGCTTTGGCAAGTATAGGAGGTGTCGGCGAAAACTACATCAGGGTGGCCAGATTCTTTACTCAAGATAGAGGGCTGTTTGTGTACGAAAAAGCCTTCCAAGCATGATTCCAACCTATCTAGTTTAGCCTCTGAGGTATCCTAGATGATTATTATTTCCGGAGCAGGCAGCACTCCATACGTGCATGGCTTCTGCTCAGAGCGCCAGACGAACAGCGAGCAAAGAGTATAACGAGAGAGAGGGAGAGCGAGAAAGAGAGAGAAACATCTCGCGTATGCCGTTGCCCCGCACACGGCAGTAAGACTGCGCCAGCGTTTGCAAGATTAATTTTTATACGCATGGTTCACAACGAATAAGCAGAGACCCAACGCAAAAGTCGTAAGAAGCATATGAGAGAAAGGTCGGCGTGAAACTTTGAAATAGGTAATCGCAACTGTCTAAAAGATACAGCGCTGGGATTTGCGGACAGAAATAACCCCCAGTTGATGAACACATACTTCTACAAACGAAAGAATAGAAAACCTACATGGAAAAGCCCTTACAAAAGAACAAAAAACAAAATTGACTTTATTATAAGTGACAACCAAAATATTGTGCAGGATGAAGAGGTACTAAGTAAGATTTGCAGCAGCGACCACAGGATTGTTAGATGCAAGGTACGGATGAATCTGAAAAGTGAAAGAAGAAAACTTGTGAAAAATAAAAAAGCCCAGCATGGAGTCCGTCAGAGTCAGGATGGAAGTGTATAAAATACCTCAAAATAAATTTACGCTTCTAAGCAAGAACCAGGATAGGTTAGACGGGCCAAATGAGGGCCGAACAACGGCAATCTCAGAATTTGCAGGAGTTGTGGGAGGAGCAGTATGTAGAGAAAACACCGTAACACTAAGCAAGAAAACAAAGCAACTTATTGTGAAATGTAACAGCATGAAATTGGATCACGTACGTTGGATCAAGTTGACTTGAGAGAGCTGTATAAGGTGACTAACAAAAGTAAAACAAACGATATTCGGTCATACAACATGGCAGTGATCGAGGAAACTGTGCGAATCGGAAAAAAGCTAGGAAGCAAGCAACTAAGAGGAAGATAGCCATCGGGAAAAGTAGAATGTACACACTCAAAGACGAGCACGGTAACACTACGCTCAACCTGGACTAGATAATAAAGGTAGCAGTAAGATTGTACACCACGATGCATGCTAGCAACATTAGACAAGGGGAAGCTACTGAAACTACGAACTCACTTGGCGATGTGCCACTAGTCACTAAACAGGAACTAGGAAAAGTTTCAAAGGCACGAAATTAAGAAAAGCTGCATGTGATGACGGCATAACAGTGGATCTTTTGTAGGAGAGAGAAGATGTTGTAGTGAAAAAGATTGCTTGCTATTTTCAGAAGGCTTGAAGACTCAAGAAGCGAACATAGCTTGGAAAAATTCCAACCTTATTCTGATTCATCAGAAGGGAGATCCCAAGGACCTCGGAATGGTAGCTACATCAGCCTACTCTATGCTGGTTACAAGCTGTGTGCAAAAGTTATAGTTTGCCGCACATATGACAGCCTGGGCTCCAAACAACCCCGAGAGAAGGCTGGGTTTAGGAAAAGGTAATGAACGATGGATCACGTTCATGTCCTAAATTAAGTAATAGAAAAATCCGCAGAGTAAACTAAACTCTTTACATCGCATTTATAAACTTGCGAAAACGTTTGACTCCATGCTCACCCAAGCCGTGCTAGAAGCACTAAAAAACCAGGATAGCCCTCCACAAGCAATGCGATAGCTCTCCGATCCAATAGGGAGTAATCCATGGAGATACCCTCTCGCTTAAACTATTCACAGCATGTTTGGAGAAGATATTTATAATGCTAGACCTATGAAATGCAGGAATTGGCGTTGAGATGTTTAATGGCGCCCCCTGGCTCTGACGTCAGCTTAGGGACTCGCGCCGCTGTTGTCTGTTACACTTGCTCCGCTGCTACTCTCACGCCGCTGTGGTCCGCTTGTGAGGGGCAGCAAAACCTGAGGTAAAAATCGCCCGCTTTTGTCTTTTAGGGCAACAAAAAGCGTATTTCCCGTAATTAAGTTATTTTTTTAGCTTCTGACAACTCTTATTATCCTCAAGCTGTATAGTACACACGTGTGTAACGAACGAGGAGAGATAGACCAACTTTCTTCAGAGCATCGGTCAGATAATCGTGTGTAATTCCTCCTCTCTAGCTTTTTTCCGAGGTTCAAAGCTCAGAGCTCCTCGATAAGTATGCAAAATGCGTAGGCTACCCTAAAGTATTTTCGAGATGTTCATAATATGAAGACTCAACACTGTAATGCTACGCACCAAGCACCGCGTCCCTAAACGTGCATCGGAAAGCAGGAAACAACGCGGTTGTCTTCTGTTCTTTCGTTGTTGTTGACTTGTATCAGGTGAATGTTTTATCTATGCCCAACGCATTAATCTTTCTGCACCGCCACACACGTCTTATTAGGAGGTTTGGGGATGTTTGAGAGGCGCACATAGTTTGTGTGGATATTTTCTTCAGGCTATAAGGCATGCACTACGTTCTTCAGAAATTGGGTTTCGGTATGGCTGCGTGCAAGAAGGGGCATATTCGCAGCGTGCGTTTATTCATATGCAAATGCAATGAGAAGGTTTGTGCTACCCCACCGTAAAACGGCGCAGACGACGTTGCTCAGAGTACTCGAAGTCGGCTTTTCCGCCCCGAATTTCTATCGTAACTAATGAACTGAATCTCAACCCACACAGTTAGCTGTTGTTCAGGTCGTTAAGAAACCCAAGAAATAGTGTACGTGCCGGTTTTCAGTATTATGCAGACTCACAACCGATGAATATCTCCAAGCAGCTATTTATTGTTTTCCAACCCCTTCAGGCGTAAAAACAAATCTTGGCCTACTCGGGGTGATGTTCCACGAACTAAAGAAAATTACTCTTACTCCCTGTCGTGGACTGAGTAACCCGGCTCACTAACCAGCTAGATTTTACTGCTAAAGTTATCTCCTCCTGCCCCTTCTCTTCGTACTCTTGAGTGCAGTGTTACTATAACGCATATCTGAATATTCAGAAGATATGGCTGTCGGAAATGTACCGAAATGTCCCTCAAGGTCTGAAGAAACATATTGTTACTGTATTTTTACCGTACACGTGACCCGTTTTGCTCAATAAGCCTCCATACTGGTTAGAAGCCTGCACCAGCACGCGCCTGGAAACACCGTAAGTTATTTGGAACTCAACCTACATTTTTTGCGCCCCATAGTGCATGCCGGCATACTTTCATGCTATGACAACGTAAAGTGATGTGATGCAATACTTGTGAGCGTTCGGCAAGGTTGCAAAAACTGTTTTACCTGACATACGATTACCAGAAATCGTAGTGCCTTCTGCCAAAGCCGAGAACCCGAACGCCTGGAATTTCTTTTGTTCTTGCATTTTCGCTGTTGGTTTTTAGACTCTGAAGGTTCCCTTTGTCCGTTTGAAGGATTTCTGAATACAGAAGCTTACGCCTAGCTCCGACTCTCCGCACAGGACCGGCTTCGCAGGAATGGGGCCATGGCGGCAATGTTTCTTTCGAAGCGGTATCGAAAACTACACTGTAAATCACGCCTTGAGCTAGTGTATGCGATTTTATGTCTATTGTACTAAAGGGCTGCGCATACGCAAAATCCGGCGCGGACAACATAAAAAAGTCAACCGAGCGCAAAGAAACAGCGGATAGAGCGAGCCCGAGTGAAGCAGACGACATTTTCGAGAATCCCTAAGCCGACGTCACGAAGACGCCCTTCGCAGCGCCGCCCGTGGTCGCGCTCACCGCCAATAGTGATAAACGGAGAATACGTGAGATATTTGAGGTTTGCGCACTACATAGCCTTGCTGAGTGCGACCGCAGAACACAAGCAAACAATGGTCGAGGAAATAAAATGAGAAAGCACGGCCCTGGGGCTAAAACTATATATGAATAAATGTAATGTAATGAGTAATACGCATGCCAAAAACGCCCTCTTCAGCTTAGGAAGCGAAACGCTGGAAGTAAAAGAATATAAGTACCTCGGAAAGATGGTCAGTGCTGACTCCAACCACAGGAGTAAAATCCGGCGCAGAATAGGTATGGGTTGGGGAGGTTTTGGGCAAGCACACTCAAATAATGAACAGTAAGTTACCTGTGTCACTCAAAAAAAAATATACAGCCAGTGCATACTGCCGGTGATGACCTACGGAGCTGAAACTTGGCTTCTTACTAAAGAACTAGAAAGGAAACTTAGGTCTGCTCAATGTTCCATGGAACGAATAATGTCAGGAAAACAAATAGAGCGAATATTGTCAATACAAGCCAACGAACTCCCCTTGACAACAAAATTAAAATGCAGGCATGCTTAGTCTTTCAAATCAAGCGTAAGCCGCTTGACTCGAAATTATATATGAGTTGATCTATACTGAACTATATGTTGGCACTTACAAAAACTTCTTGCTTTTAAAAAAGAGAGAAACGCTTGGCAAACCCTCTCTCACTCTAATTTAACCCCCCTTCCAGATGTAATGCTTCAAATACCCGTTTTTCCTCCGTGCTGGGAGAGCATGGAATCGCCTTACTTCGTCAGTTACTAGGAGCTTACCATTACATCAAGTTCCTTCAATTTTCGTAATTAGTAAAAATAACTTCTACCAAACATAAATCATTTGAATATGTCTCTTTGTATCTGCTTCCTCAGCTTACGGTAGTGACGTTTCTGCAGTGAATTAGCATTTTCTTGAAATTATCTCGTTAAATAGCATTGTACGAAATATCACGTTGGCAAATATGATTGCTGGTTATCACGTTGCATCTTAAGTATAAAATCTTCAGTGCGGAACTTCGTAACCCTATGACAAATGTGCTCATGTTTTCCTGTTCTCATTTTGCATGCCTGGGCGTGTTGAGCGCCCAAGTAAATAGCAACGACGGCCCAAGACACGAACAGCGTGAGAACCAGCACGTCAAATGTGCAGACTGCGTGGTGTACGAAATTGCACTTTTCTTCGGACGCGTTTCATAGGCCCGCCGGGTAGATGCGTAAATTAGCGCCTTCGTGAACATGCTTACATTACGCGCACAAGAATGGGAGGTAATGTTGGAATACAATGCAAGAAATGCGAGAAACGTGCTTGCTACCTAAATTTGGGGAAACGCGCGTTTTGAAACACTATCGATGTGCTCACTCTCGGGAAATATTGCAGACTTCAGTGGTTGACATTCGAGGTGAACAATGCGTGAGCACGCCATCGATTGCATTTTTTAGAAGGAGGAATCGCATATCTGGGCAGTTGAATCCGCCTTCACACTTCCCGTTTGGTTGGTTTTATCTTTGATGTGAGCTTCTATTGTATATCCCGAGTGATTGAACGAATCATTGAACGAATGCTTGTCTGCGTCCTGTGTTCTTCTCGGGTCTTGTAATAAATTGTTCCCCAGTTGTTCAGCTCTCTAGTTCATCACTTCTTCCGTCCTTGTCCTGGCGGAGTGTTTGAATGGATAATATGCGTACCCACCTATCCGAACGTGAAACCCTGGGTAAAGCGACGCAAGTGTTATCTGTAAAACTGGGTAACTCGTTCTCGCTTGCTTAACAAACAAATGTACATATTTTTCTCTTTTGATTCTGCCCGAGAATCCTCGCTAGATTGGGAGTATTTATAAAGAAGCAAACAAATAAATAAATAAATAAACAAATAAATAAATAAATAAATAAATAAACACGATTGCCGGAAAATTTGACAAAGGTGTTTTTGTCTTACTTTAAAGAGGTAGATATTAACTTGCGTCTTCCTAATTAATCTACGATCGCATGCAATATCATTTGGGCTCCGCCTTTCGCCGTCAAGTTCGCGTTGGAAGGGATGGCCGCAACAAGTGTTTGACAGGAAGTTCGCGATGGCATTTAGACGGACTTTACTTCCGGTGAAAGCCACAATCCTTGAGTCGGCAGCCTGAAGCTGCATGCTTTGAGAGACTTTGTGCTGACGTGACTTTGCAAGCTTTTTGCTTCCATTCGTGTGGGTGATGTTACGTGTTTCTTGTTGGCACACAGCTGACCAACATGCATCCGTCATTTTCACATTTGCTTTCTTTACTCGTGCAGCAAATCTGCCGTGCTGCTCGGATGCATGCTGGCAGGAGTGGCTGGCTCTGCGTCGCAGTCAGCCCGGAATCTTGAGAACCATGTGCGCGGCATTCGGCTGGTTGATGGTGAGAAAGAACGAGATAGCCCCAAAAAGCATCAACACTGGAGTCGGTTCAGTGATTGTGGGCCACAAAATGTGTAAACAAGTATAAAAAAAAACTAAAAATAGACTGAAGAAAAGGAGAAAGGACTATGCAGGGCCATCAGATATAGTATGAGCTTCTCACAGCGGGCGGAATTTATGATGGACAACTAATTTCCAGCGGATAGTTTGTTCACGAAAGCTCAATTCTTACCGCATCATTTGTTGTCTGGTCAAAGTGTGCGAGCCCTCGCCCAATGTTCCAGTACAGTATGATGCACAGTAGCTTCTAACCAAATGGTTAGCCCATCGCTCCTTCGGATTTATTTCATCTTTTGTATTAGGCGTATCGTTAGGTTAACATAAAACGTTCGGTGTGCATAAGACGTTAGCTTAAGACGTTAGGTGTAGTCTCCTAAGTTGGCTTCGTCTCGGAACCATATCAAATACCCGCTTAACAGAGTTTGATTAGATAAACGTGCAATGTACTTTTAATAGGCTTTGCCTTTGGTAATATTAAGGGGCGTGACAGCCGGGCTAAATGGCCCTTATGAATTCTAGTTCGGAGAGAACAAAAGTTTTCTAAAAAAAGTTGTTTTGGTGAAAAAGCAGGAGATCAAAACTTGTATCAGAAATCACACAACGTGTTGTTGCCCTCTCTGCTTAAAACTATGATTTGTATATGTGAGGAAAAGCTGCCGGTAATGCTCAGTGCTGGGTAATTTCCGGAGAAACAACTCATACAGGGCGAATAAATGCTGCTGATTGAAAATAAATATATTTTTCCTATTTTATAGTCAATAAAGATAGAAACTGCTAGCGAAAGCGTACTGAATTGCGGGCATTGCTAGGTATATTTGTTCTGCAATCTACCGCACAAAATCAAATTTCTTTTTGTTGAAACGAAAGCGTAATGTTCATGCGTATAATTCAGGTTGGCCACAGTTTCAAAGTTGGTGTGTCGCCTTCCGTCACCTAAATTAGAGCAGTTCCTTCATTCAAACACAGCCAGAACTGGGACTACGTTGTCGCCAGCATCGCAGTCATAATGTACACCAACACCTTCAAAACAGCCATAGAAAAATGCTACGCTAACTTTGCTCGTTTCCTCCAGAAATGTATATAGTTCGCGCACTCCTTTTCCTAATGAATTCGGGCTTCACCATAGTATTAGAAATATTATAAGGCAAATAAACAT
This sequence comes from Haemaphysalis longicornis, assembly GCA_013339765.2. Taxonomy (NCBI): domain Eukaryota; kingdom Metazoa; phylum Arthropoda; class Arachnida; order Ixodida; family Ixodidae; genus Haemaphysalis; species Haemaphysalis longicornis. The sequence goes on along the minus strand of CM023450.1, from coordinate 207,157,584 downwards.
AGACAAAAAATAAGCAGAAACCAGTAAGTCTTCTTCAATAAGATTAATTGCAAAAATAGAGCGCGCCAAAATGAGGGAATGGTGAAGTACCTGAAAGAAATATGTGTAAAAGTGAATTTATGGCTGGCTCAATTTATGGCTGGCTCAACCAGCCGAGATCAACGGCGAGTGACCACGCGTAACGCAGCACATTAATGTCCAGTGGAGGAACCCGAAAAGCTTTGCGAGTCTGGAATGATGCCTGTCGGGTGTTTGAATTTCGCTCGGTATTTCTTAGATGTTGAAAAATTGTTCCGAGTTGCAGTTATTTCCACAAAAAAAATACTGACTTGGCTCTGCATCGTTGGCTGTAAACAATATCCTGTGTTTGTTTAACTAGCAAAATTATTATTGTATCTACAAAATTTCTTAACAAGTTCAAATCCAGAGAACGTGGGAGGTAGCCCAAACCACCATAACTATTGGTTCATTAGATTCTGTGTAAAAAAAATTCCAGATTTAGCCTTTTACATCGTGGTCTAATCTATCTAAAACCACCGGAGAATCCGCTGGTAGCAAAAAGGCAGAATACTTGTCGTATTTAGCCAGATGAATCATTTGACTTCGCTGGTTAAACAACAAAACAAAGAATGTTTAACTGCTATCGAATTTGGAACAGTATGCACAGATTGTGGAGTCAGATAACTTAGGTTTTTCTAGGTTTGCTAGCTGAATTTATGTTCATACAAAAACATGGGCTCAGAAGAAGTTCAGACACACATTTCTTTTGATACACATGTTTATACCCTATCATTTTGCAAAGAAAAAAACTATAAGATAGGCTCCGTCAACAACTTTTTGCCGTTCACAATTTTTGCTGCCCCATATTGTAGTGTAGAAAAATGTATGAGGTGGTGACGGTGGTCGTAGCCCTTTTGACATTTGCTGCTCTTGCAGACCTCGTTTACCGCATAGAGTGATATAATAAACATTGCAATCTGTCGATATAGGTGCACTTTCTTTTAATGTTTAGCGCCAGTTTGGGCTGGAATGCCCGGGTGGGCATTTAAGTAGTACTAAATAATATAATAACCTAAATAGAATTCATAAAAGAAATTTTGAAATGACCTGTTGAGTGTTTATTTCGTCACAGGTTAATACTTGTTGGCCGAGTGCTTCACTTGTTTGCTTCCTCCTTTGTAAACATAGCAGTTTAATAGTGTTATTGTGTTTAGGTAACCAGGAAATCATTTGAATTGAGCCTCGTATCAACAGGCAAAGACAGCTCCTAATGCTTTGGTAGAAATTTGCTTGGTGTACTTGTTTTACCGTTACTTCGCACTTAAATTGCTTGTTTTTGGCTTCAAACAAAATTTTTGATGTAGCATGGAACAGCATTTTTAGCGGATCATTTTTTGATACTTAGCTACTATTTTGGAATATTAGCTGCTATTGCTGAAATTGAAGACAGACCCAATAAGGGTATTTACGATGTTTGGCTGGAGAATAAACTTTGGCGCACTCATCTTTTAGTGTATAAAAACACTTGTTTATGCACTGTTTCGAGAGCGTATAACTAGGAACATGGAGGTCATGAAATCGCAGTGAATCTCAAATAGCCTACCAGTAAAACTCATTGTCAGCCAGCAGAGAATACCGAAAGAAACAATCATTTTAACGGTTGGTCTGCTGCAATACTTCTTAAAATTCTAAAATCTGCGTTTTTTGGAACGTTACAACGCTAATTCGACAGGGTGGCTAGTACCTACAAAATACAAATGTTACTGTGACATATTCGCCAGATAGTGTAGAAACTCTGTCAAAGATTTGGCGTTTTGTGGTGCCACTCAGGCCATGTCGCGGCTGTTTGCCGTCCTCGTTTTAGACGCAGCAATAAATGCATTCGAGGGCACCTTCACAGGAAATCCTCTATAGGGGGAATGAGAAAATAGAGGAGGTATCTGCTATGACGGGAGAGACTGGCAGTGACGCTGTTTTGGTGCTAACTAAAGCTCCCGGAGTTCTCCCAGGAACATCTGGGAGGGACGCTGGGACCTAAGCATGCTGAAGCCGCTGGCAACCAGGTTGTGCCACCAGAAGCAAGCCGCCAAAAGCGGTCGACGTATTCGGGCATAAAGGTGAGCATAAGGGAAAGAATGCCCCTATTGCTCTGACTTTGTCGCTGGGACCACTAAGCTCACATGCGATTCACAAAAAACTTTTTGTCCTATATAGGACACAATGCTGGCGCCTTCTGACAGCTGGTAGGTGCATACGCGCATCCCGAGGCCACCAAATCTTTAATTATCTGTGCTGGCGTAGCGGCTATAGCCAGACACAGAGCGAACGTAACACGATTACGCGCTACAAAAAATTTCTTAAATAACCCAGATGTGCCAAAAGAACCCGTGCCATTAACAAGAAAGACTTCCTTTTTTACATGAGTGTGGCGTACGCTGGCTTTCAGAAGTTTGTATTCTGTGAGATTTACCACTCAGTGAAATGACTAAGAAAACCGTTTGAGCTATATCGTATTGTTTAATAAATATCTAAAAAATCAAGTTGTAGCCCCGAAAAAAATGTGCAACACAGAAGCAATTTTATACTGGAGGGAACTTATACAAATCAAATGCTGCAGTGATTTCCCCGTTCGCATTACTATATAATCATGTCCGTGCCACGCTTCTGCGAAATACAAAAATGGCGGCGTTGAACTTTCTTTCCGCCAAAGGTGACCCATTGGTTTCCTATAATGAGTAACTTTCTTGTTTTCAATATAATTCTATATGAGTGAGGCGCCAGTTTGGTTTAAAGCGTTTCTAATTCTAAAGAAGCCAGAAAAAGTATTTGCTAAGGTAAATGATGTCTTTGAAGGGCGGGTAAAGAACGTCAAGAGAATACTAAGGAGACCCTAAGGCCCCTACTGACTGAGACCCCTACCATGTGGTGGAGCCTTTCGTGTGTTTAACATAATAGAGTAAATATGTGAAAATAGATGTGTGAAGTTATGCATCTTACCTCCTTCATTATAGGGTGAAAAAGGAGACCCCGGCTTTCGGGGGCTCTCTGGACCACCAGGTATACCGGTAAGTCCCCCGTTATTGACGTTTTAGGGTGCAATGCGTTAAACCCCTTTTGCGTAAAGCAGAGGACCCATAATAGAGCAAAGGGCAGTGAACCCATAAAATAGGAATCAAAATAGAAATCTAAAAGTTACGAAGTTACCATGATAAACAATACAATACCTAAACTACGACAGGGCCTGACATCTTAGCACTTCGGGAAATTCGAAATAAAGCGGTTGCCTTTTGATGCCATGGACTATGTAGTTTTTTCGTGTTCAAGCTACAAGCGACCAACCCGTTGTGTAATTTTAGCCAAAACTCCAGAAACAAGCTGTTCTTAGTGCTGTGCTGTATAAACAATTGTTCATATAATAAATACCCGCGAATACAGCATAAAATGTCATTTCTGTTCGTCACAAGTAGCCAGGCTATGTCTCACGTTTTAGCACCTTCTTCACCAGGTCAGGACTAATTAATTAATGGCTTTCTAGTCAGTGTATAGGCGGGGACGCCGAGTCTGAGCAAAAAAATAAACTCTGATACTACAAGGAGAGCACACGCGTCAGAGTGAACGGTATTTGCTGTGTAGGTACATCTATCACGTGACACGGAAGAATGGCCGGCACCATAAGGGAGGGACGAGTGGCTAGGATTTTTTGGCTCTCTAATGTGTGCACTCAGGTGACGCCGGAGCAGCTTCTCTACCTGCACTGAACATTGCGGGCGTCCCTGTTGACGAGCCTGCTAATACTGCTACGAGACTGCTAACACCGTAAAATGTTCTGGATAAATGAAGTAGTTTGCAATCATGTTGAGCCGCAGAATGTTTTAATAATATCATGGGAGCGTCGACCGGCTGATGGGTTAGCGCCTTATCACGGTTAAAAGCAGCGAAACCAGCGTCGCCTGCGACGGGGCTATTTTAAACGCTTTTAAATAATTAACCAAGCATTTCACTGGGCTACCAGTTGTGTTCCAGTAGATGTGGAGATACGTAGTGTATGCTAAATTAAATTTCGCCAGGTTGAAATTTGTGGGCAGTTGGCCTTTAACACACTATTGTTTCCATGAAAACTTACATAACCCAATAATCCCCTCATTATATACGGTTTTGCACACAGCCTTTGTAACCACTGGCCAAAAATGCTCCAGGATTCTCTGCAACACGTTACCATGAGCATTAGTGCTGTAAAATTTGGATCAGGAGTTTGTAGCACAACTTTCCTTTCCTCTTATTTACTTGCTGGAGAACAAGCTTTCTGGTTCAATAATAGTGCGGCTGCTTCTAGGCATGAGGCTGCGTACCCTCATTTGGTTGATTCGTATCTAGAGTGTGGGGGATGTAGTAAGCTCACTCTAACGGCCAGCCTATGCAATTTTTGATGGCACGTGGAATCGTTTGGCAACACCAATTTCATGGGTGATGGGTATGGAGCCTATCAGTCGAGGTCACACACAGAAATGCCACGCGAGCAAAAAAAAAAAAAAAAAACAACGCGTTCCTAGGCCTACACCTAAAATAGTCACCTTCTAGCCTCGCCGGGTGGAGTGTCCATACTGGGTGTTACGCTAACATAGATAACGCAGTGGGGCTCTCCCAACTCAAGCTCTCTATATATAACTGCACAAAGGTTAAGATGATTTCTCAACCAAGATATTTCCTATCGTTACTGATTCGCAGCCCAGCTACACAGAAAGTACCACACAAACTTTTTGGAGAGCGTGCACTGAGCTGTAATTTTATCACCAAAAACGGAAAGGCTGGCCAACGGAAAAAAGTTGCCATAACAAATCGCAGCAGATCACGGCGCCCAAATTAGTGCATTTTTCATGGGCTAACAAATCCGTCAATTAGAAAAAATATATTCTTTTTGTATGCGAATGGATGAGGACCACTCCTAAGTTTTCTGCTGGGAAGCACTAACAAAACCATCGGAAGCCAGAAAGTTTATTCTCCATACGGCGATGTTGAACAGTATGCATTACGTGCAAAAAGCGCCGTTACTCCATCGCACTATATCAGAGTGTGTCTAACACATTGCGTTTTGAGACCGGCTCCAGTCGCCGTTCCATGGTCTGGCCAAAAGAACTTACATTTTCTAAATATATAATTTAAGGGTGTTTGGAGCAATTCACTGTGGCTGCACATTTACGCCCTGAAGCATAATACCTAGCTGTTTATTGCGTAAATAATTATCCTCTCTACTTACGGGGGCAAGATAGACACCCCGGATTTACAGGCCTGAAGGCAAGTAGCTCTGCATTGCGTCCATATACAAAGCAAAGCACTGAATGTATGCCAAAGAACAACTCATTTCGAAAGGATCTGAAGAATACAAAAATATCTCACGAGTGAAGAGATTAAAGGCACCACTTTGGACGAGTAGCCGAGACGATAGCGGTGGCTCTAGAAAGACTGTATTGGGGAGAGTAGAGTTATAAGCGCTGGATGGTATTCCGAATGGCGAGGTGGGAAGATGACGTAGTCCTTCTAGGGTACTTCAGGGGTGCACGTCGGTCCTCCGCCTGCAGATCTGTATACTTTAGAAACAAATCTGAGCGGATAATAACTATATTTTGTAGAGTTTCGTCAATGTTGCAGTATAAGTATTGTTTTTGGTGGAGTATACTGAGGGCGATGAACGCGCCACACAAACGCAACTCGGAATCTCACGGAACAGTTTATTAGGTCTGAATAATTAATGCTGTCGTACATGCCCGAGCCAGAGCGGGCCAGGACTCAGCGTCCTTTAGTGTTTTTCTTAAATGGGCGAGCTGGGCCTTTTTCGTGTTTTCTTTGCAGAAAGCTTAGATGTGTTGTAAGGGGAACGGAAATGAGCGTCAGAAAGGACGATAGACGAAGTAGCGGGAAAATAATTCGCCAGAAACACTTCAGGCAGCCTTAGGGCAAGAATGCGGAAGCATTAGGACACAACCGGTTAAATATTCTTCGCGTAACGTTTCTACAAGTAATAAAGCTGTTCCTGACGTCATGGTCCACAGCCCCCGCGTCCGCGCTGTTGATTGTAGCATAAGCAGCCGCAGCGCGTGCAAGGAGTGCATTGGTGCGTCGTGCAAAGCGGCTTGACTGGTTGGTGAGTGTTGTGCCGCCGGTTTAGGCAGTGGCGAGTGTGCGAAGCTCGTTGGGAGGGGCTGGGGTGCCACCGTGATCCCGTCGTGTGTGCGTCAGGTCCGGAGGGTCACTCACGTACTGCACAGGCACGGCAAATCACATGTCCTGTCCTATCATTCGTTCACCAATACTATCTTCCATCTTTTGTAGAAATATCGTAATATTGTTCGTTCTCCTTAGTTCAGCGGAGTTTTTTTGGCCAGCCTTGGCCAATCTCCCTAAGTGGATGTGGCTGGCTTGACAAACATACACCAGGGACGCTGGGCGGCCGCCGCAAGCCACGGACCCACAAACCCTTCCCATTTTCTTGATTTAATTTAACTGCCCTGTGGTCGTCGCAATCGTGGCCAATCTCCCAAATTGCTTGGCTTTACGAAATTGCGTAGGGGACGCTAGGCGGTCGTCGCGAGGCACGCACATACGTGTGCATGCTCGGTAATATGCTGGTATTTTTAACGGCGGACACCAAAAATTACGATCTGCTAAACCGATTCGCTGTTCAAAAACGAAATCAAAAACGAACGTTTGACCACAATGAGGTTAAGTGTTCGTGCAAAAGGACATCATTTGCGTTTCATAGAAATACGTTTTTTGAATACTGTAATGTGACGTTTAAAAACATAATTGTACTTGAGACATTTACTCAGATTGTAAAACTGATGTTTACTGTAGTTTTTAAGCGCTTGTCAGGGTGTTATGCGGGCCTGTAATCAAATGGAGAATGCCTGTAACTCGCTATGTATAAGGAACCACCTTCCAGATTTTAAAGCCTGCGGTAAGGCCATTTTTGTCGGGTGTAGCCAATAAAATTTGGTGAGCATGACTAAAGAGTTGGTACGTATATTGGAGGGACGCTTACGGCATTTCAAGTTCCAAGTTTGGGTGTTGTGCAGATTCAGTGATTTAATAACTTGGCTATGATACTCATGTCGATGATGATAGGTGCTGTAGTCGATGCATCGAGAGGCAGTCACAGAAGAATTAGTCTTTTGGCAGCGGCGACATAAGGAGTTGCTGCGCACCGGTGAGGATGGATGACTGTTTCGTCAGAATCGACGCTAGTGTGTGGGAAATTTTCGTAACACCAACCTTTGGCAATTTCTTGAGGGTCCCAACACTTTTTTACTGCTCCATATGTTCACGTTCGCATCGCTGCAAGGCGAGAGCGCCATTGATTGATCGATGATGAGATTTAACCCGCCGACGCAACGCAGGCGACGGGGCGCGCCGTAGTGAGGGCTCCGGATTATTTTTGACCACCTGGAGGTGTTTAACGTGCGCCGAAATCTCGAACACACTGGCGTTTTCGCTTTTTGTCTCCATCAGAAAAGCGGCCGCCGTGGCCGGGAATGGAACCCGTGTCCTTGGGCTCAGCAGCACAACGTCTTAGCCACTGAGCCACCACGGCGGGTCCACAACGCCATTCAAATATTGGTGTCGAGCAGTTTCGGCACTGCGATTTATAGTGCCGTGGCCCGGTACCCATAACGGTTTCAACGGGTGTTTACCATTATCAAGAGCACGCTCGTTTTCTCTGTATGTCGACGGCTTCCCCCAAGGACTTTCACTAGCATTTCAAGTATGTTTCCTTTAATTCAGTCTCTCCCATCAATATTTCACGCGTGAGTGAATAAATAATGCTCCCACCTTAAGGGTTTACGGAAAAGAGGAAGTTTTAGTGGTTTTAGTGGTTTAGTTAGAGTTTACCTAACCTAAGTTTTAGTGGTTTAGTGGTTTACGTTAGAGTTTACTGCATTACTGGAAGCCAGAGATTTTGTTTACCGTTGGAAACGGTAGGACACGTTTTGGCACACCGTTAGCGGTTTTTACTTATTCCCGCTTAACTCCCGCAGTGGTGCAAGTAGCGACATCTAACGAGTTATTCTCAAAACAAATGATGCAAAACTTTGTTTCTCTGAGCTATTTGATTGAGTTCAAAATAGCTTGAATCTTTCACCTTTCGGATCAAGCATTCATAATAATTTATCCGGTCTCCTGTAGAACTTCAGAGCAGAAAACCAATTTTGGTGGCGCCATCTACTGAGGACAGTTGTAATCAAATAAAACTAGAATTCACTGCTACGCTAAATATTCCGGCAAATATAAGTAGAAGAGGTTGTAATAATTCCGCAACAGCCTACATTATTGTCACCAGAAAGATTTTGGAGGTGTAAGAACCCTACGAAAACTCAGTGACTCGTTTCAAGTATTTGAGGTGGGCGAGGCGTAGCACTCGTAGGGGTGGTCATTTTGCTCGCGGATCTGAGAACAATAGTCCTTTGTCGTACTCCTCAGCAACGGTTAACAACAATAACGTAACGTAACGTAGTAACGATAAACAAATAAGATGACTTCTCTCGGCTGTACCAAGCATGAAGCGCTGTTGTTATATTCCGCCGCTGACTCCACTGTTGGCAACCAGGGTAGCGTGGTCTATGTGGAGGTTGGTGTAGTGCCGGGGCAGTCATGATGGCGAAGTTGACGGAGAACAAAACTTTATATACAAGCATTAACATCTCGGTATCGGAACGGCCAGTGCGCTCCTGCGCTCGAGAGTTTAAATAGCCGCGTTGGGTCCATTCCCCTTTACCGTTTTTCTCGGCTGACGTCAGGACGCACCAATCACAGAATTCATGGCACTGATAGCTGCGCCCCCAAGCTGAAACACACACACGCACACACGCGCGCGCGCGCGCACGAGAGACCCGCTCCTCTCCTGCGCAGTGAGCGCCAGGTTGCCGCCGCCGTGGCAATTCGCCTGGGGTCGGAGACCCCTTTGTGCTGGGGATGTTGCACCATCATGAAGACGCCTTGCCTCCCTCTGTCGTGATGTTCTTCGGGTGGCTTACTGAAGACCTAGCTTCGTCAAACACTCCCACAAAAAGGGCATGACAATAAGGTGCGGGCACGCCACCGAAGCTTGCAGTGCGGGGCGCCAAGCAATGCAATTGTTAGAACCGCCGCTGGCCGGTTGGCGCTTGAGGGGCCACGACGTCGCTGAAAGGCTATTGTCAGGTAGCCGGATAGTTCTCCACTGTAAACACGCCGGGTCGTGGAAAGTCGATTAGGAGAGACCGGCAGCAGGGTTTTGGTGATTCAGCCCAGCGCTGAAGCCGGGTTGCGTAACAGCAGCGCAACAGCGCCGCGCGCACTGCATTTGCTGTAATCAAGACGCGAGAATACACTTCGTATGCTCAGGAAGCTCGGTGGCGACGATAAAGCCGGTGCCGGTACGATACCGTTCCCGCACACGCACAGTCGACTCCCGCAAGCACGGCAGACGGTAGCTTAAACATGGTAACCGTATGGTAAAACTCTCTAATCCTGTGAATAAAGGTGTATTAGAAAAAGAAAATGCCGGCGTTTGAAGCCTTTAGCCTGAGTAGGTGGCAGTCAAAGAGCTTGGCTGAGCGATGCTCTTCCGCCAAAGAGTGAAGCCACTCAATCAAGGTGACAAAATGAAAGGCTTCACCGGCCTTACGCAGGGTGTCGCCGTTGCAGGCGAGAACATTCGTAACACGTCGTTTGCGGCCACGCTTAACCTAGCGGCTTTCACCAAGCAGGAAAGCCACTGTTCGAATCCACCGTCGTGAAACGACCCAATTTCGCACGTTACTGTGGATGCCCCAACTTTGATCATTCGCGTCGCGGGTGTCTGAAGCTCGGCAATAAATGTTGGCAAAAATCCAACAATGGGGTCAGTGCGCACCTGTCCCGGCTAAAGAACCTGCGTGAATGTGATAATATAAGCGGGATCAAACTTTAAAAAATGAATTAACCAGCAAATACGTATCACTGTTATAGATCAATCAACGAAACCTCCAAAAATGACCTGTAGTACGCTTTTCGTAAAACGTATTTATTTCGTCCAAGGGCAATTTATTTCTTTATTCTCATCCTTCCATTGGGTTGCCTGTTTGCATCTACATCTCATGTTGTGCCTGGTCAACGGCTGTGTCAAAAAAATGGTCTACCGCTAATGCTGGTAAAGCGATCTGTGAACGTTGAAAACAAATACTCGACATGGAAAGTAGCGGAAGATCTGAAAAACGAATGGCTGGGGCTTAGCTCCGCTACCCTTGGATATGCAAAGCAAAAGCTTAGCTTAGTCTGGTTGAGTCTTGGTTTCGCTTGGCAACCTTTGATTCAGCTGTATTTGCGCCCACGTCTGAAAGCCGTTCGGTTCCGTGCAACGCTCGCAGAAGGACTCCGGGCGAACGCACCGTTCCTCTTCACCGGGCGCGAGACGAGTTAAGTTACGGGGGTGGTTGGCTGCCTCGGGCGCAGCGGCGGTGCAGCGGTCCCGGTCCATCACGCGAGGCGCCTCGAGGGGTGTGCTGCGGGAGGTGTGTCTTCGGTCAAAAGGTCATTTGCGCATCCTCTACAAAATCGCAGGACTAAAGTAGTAAAGCTTTGCTCTAAAACCTCCCCGCGTTTATCAGAAATAAGGACACTGTGGCAAGGACGGAAAACAAACCGATGAACTTGCGGCAGAGGCAATTGACTTAAGGCCAGAATACATGGAGCGAACTTTCCCGACGATGTTCGCGCGGCGGAAAATCGGCTGCGGCCGGACACCATATATTTGTCTGGCTGAACTACATGGAGCAAAGACACGACACCCCCCGCCGCGCCCGCTCCTGCGCCGCCGCTGGGTTGCTCTCCGTGTGGCTAACTTAACGTCCATGCTTAGAGTCGACGGCGTCGTTCAGTAAACTGACCCTGTGAAGGAGCTTCCTGCTTGGGTTGTACGTCGTTTAATAATTATGCGAGATTTTGGGGCGTTTCTTCTACTGAACAATTCGTTTTCAACTCTCAAGAGCACTAATGGCAGTAGAAAAAAACAAGAAGACGGACATCTCCCGGGCACATTCGACGCCCAAAACAAGAAGCCGGAATTTTACCTTTTCCCCCACTCAGCTGACTGATCAGATATTGATCGCATCAATTCAATTTATAACATATCGTACACTATCGGATCAATTAATGTATTCGACCCGTTCACATCAAATATAGACGGACAATAAAGAAGAGAATCCAACCCTAAGCAGTAAATACAACGAACATATTAGGAAGCTGAGCTGTTGATATCAAATTAGTTTATGTTCATGATACCACAGATGGTGTCGCGATGTCAAGAAGTTTTTCGAACTGCGCACAAAAGACTGAGTACGAGGAAGATGGGGAACGGTAGATGGATGCAGTGACTGTATGGCGATTGTTCAAAGGCAGAAGAATTGCCGCCCGCGGCGGCCGCTTTTCTGATGGAGGCGAAAAGCAAAATGGCCCATGTGTACGAGATTTCAGCGCACGTTAAAAATCCCCAGGTGTTTAAAATTAATCCGGGGCCCTCCACTCCGGCGTGCCTCATCGTCTCCGTTGCGTCGTCGCGTTAAAACATACAATCAATCAATCTATCAAAAGCAGAGCAGAAGGCCCTACTTCTAGCCAGACACACTCACAATTAGGATTGGAGAACACAAATTCATAACGGCGCTTGTGCGAAATTGATGACGTGAATAATACCGCTAACCCACCGCCATGATAAATATGGCGCTGACAATTTTCAGATGCAGAATATGGTAAATAATAGAGATCCCCGTCATCTGCCGAAAGCCATGTCTCCGAAAGGCAGATTACGAAAAACTTGTGTTTGAATATAGATAATAAGGCTAGAAGGTCGTCATAAGGTCTACTTTGGGGTACGCGTGTTGAAATTTATGAGAGATATGGAAGTGTTTGATCAAAAAGATGCTAGCTTCAGTGCAAGAGAAGATATTGCAGGCCACTACGCAGCCAGCAGTTTCCGTCAATAACTGGGTTTGCTATGAAATGACTCTCAGGACATCTTGGTCGGAGATACGATGCACTTTACTTTCATTGGTTCTCGTAGAATTGATCACGCCATTGTGAGTCCACCGTTATTCCCAGTTCTTTCCTTTCTTTAGGGAAAGAACCCGAGTGAACAGACGTTTTCTTCCTGGAGTGTAGTGGTATGCTGGCTGGCCGCTTTCTGGCATGCTGGCCGGACATGCCAGAAAGCGGCCATAGACGGGCCGGTCTTGGGGCACACTTTCTGTGCCGCCTGTGAATACACCGCCTAAAAGGTCGACATGCAGTGTAGAACTGGTACCGGGGCCTAGAGAGGCGCGGCTTGTCAAAAACCCCTTTGTTACTGACATTGAATGAAATATAAGCTGTCGATCACAACGGGCGTATGACCAGGCGCGTCTGTCTCGGCCTTGGTACGAATTCTACACTACTTGTAGACCATTAAGGGCTGTATTGTGCATCAAGGTGGTTTTAGGGTGGTTGGCAGCGGCAATTAATAGAAAACTTTTCAGAGTTTCAATTAGGCATACTATTGGCACCTCACTCGAAGTCACATAACAAAAGATAAGGTAGGGAACACTAAACGTAAAACGAATATGCCCATTATGGGAGTGAAACACAAAATAACGTGTTAAGTCGCGTTTAAATTTGGTAATGAGACAATGAAGGCGCGTAACTGGTGTGCACATAATGTACTCGCAAGGATAAAGTTTTTGTCGACCATGGTTTCATTTGTCAAGCAAATTCTGAGGCTGTATAAAAGAAAACTTTGATGTGTGTATATTTTGTTAAAGCTACGTTCAAGCAACGTGCAAAAAATCACACAATAGATGTATTTCGTGATGCAGTGTGGTGTAAATTTAAGAGCTAACACGATGGCCCTAATGCCACAACACCGTGATTAGTGTCAATGAATCCGAATATGTTCGCTGTCGCTGAGCAATGGGAACTACGCACAATACATTGAAACTGGGAATCTCCAAATATTGGTAACACGTTCTATTACAGGGTGAAAAAGGAGAACCAGGTCCTCCAGGTTTGCCTGGGATGCCTGGCTTGCCAGGCGATTTCACTCTTGCGGCAAGTCATTTTTTTAGTTTAGTCTATCTTTCAGTTTACATTTCACAGAATACACTGCGGTTAAAAACACAAGCAATCTGGTGTAATACTTAGCAGAATAAAAAATGAAATCGTTTCTAAAGGCGAGGTTATTCAAAACAGCTGTCTCAAAAATAGGCAGAGTAAACAAAAATTACAAAAATTCTTTGCAGCTGCTTTGAACAGGAAACGGTTGTAATGGCGAAACTTACAGACTTACCCTGGTAACTAACAAGCGGTTATATCTACCAAAACGGTCGCATATAATATTAATATTTCAAGGACAACCATGCTACAATCTCTTGGTAAAAGAATTGGTTTATGATTGCGCATGAAGAGGTTTTGAAGTAATATCAGTGTTTGATTCGTCGATCTCCTGGAACGAGACTCCACCGTCAAGGGAGGAGAGAAGCGACCGTCGAGGCCTGGACTAAATGGAAGGTTGAGTGGAAGCTACTGAAAAGGAAGAAGCAATGCATGCGCTTATAGGGCACGACACATGACGATGGTGGTTCTAGCCGAGGGAGATTTGTCCAGGGCCATTAAGGTCTGGCTTGCCGCCGAAGGCCGTAGGAGTCGATGATGATGGAGCTGTGACATTTTTAAAGAGATTCTAGAATGTTGTTCACAATCTCTTTGTGATATTTTTCACAATTACTATTGTGAAAAGTATTACAAAAGTATCCCAAGTACATTAACCTAAGTTACCCTTTAGTTCGCTCCTCTGCACCCGAATAAAATCACTGGTACCGTAAAAACATGCTAGTCTTCACCCAGCGGGATGGCACTCCCCCAAAAATGTTAGTGTAGGCTTTTTGAATCCCGTGCTTGTTATAGGGATAACGCATGAAGGACAATTATCTTTGCTTTGAATAGCGCACGTTCTAGAAAGTGGGGTGAGTATTCATCACTGAAGTCATGTTTGCTTATGAACAATGCCATTCTGACTTCCTTACAAATGGGTACCAGGACAACAAATCGGTGCTCCCACGGTCCAGTAAAACGGTACTTAATTCCCCAATACCGGTTCTATCGTCTTTGAAATTGAGATTACCTTCTCTGCACTAACCATAACCTAGGTAGAAAAACAGCTCGCTCGAAAATGCCTGCTTCAGTGAATGAAATGTATGCTTGCCGGTTGTTACAGCCGAACGCGCCGAAAACGTTCTCGTACTCTGCGAATAATTCAGTGCTGTGTAGCGTCAATTTAGACAGGAAAAGAGAGTTGTAAGGCCCACGGGCTAAGTGTGGAGCTTCATTGCCAAACACTTTAGGGCCGATTGTTATGAATAAATAAAACCCGCACTGCGGAACGACGGCAGCTTTTCATTAAAATGGTGCTAGCGTGCTCGAATACAGTAAGTAAGCGTATTTGAAATGAAATGACTTTATTTTTATAAGGAAGTACAATTTATGGAGGATATTTAGGAGAAATGTTGCGGGTAGGCAACTTGACTAGCCCAAAAATCCATTTTGACAGGCAGCAGCAGCGCAAAGCACGAATAACAAAAAAAAGAAGTGGAGAGAGAGAAAAACAGAAAAAAAGACAGAAGAAAACGAAGTACAACTTACTAAGAACAAACAACTACATCTTACAGTTGCAATATGTCACAAGTGTAAACACAGTGGATTACAAGGCAGCAAAAAAGACACAGAAACATTGCAAAATGTTATTTTTCACAAGCAGGAAAAGTCGCCATACAATTTTGTTGAGGAACATAGGCTTATATCGATGTTTTCAGGAGCAAGACTGTTAAGTAGCCTCGGCAAGCAGGACCGTAACAACTGCAGGCCATGGTTTGTTCTAGGCTGCGGTACATTCCAGTACTCAGGTGTATGAGCGCAGTAGTGCACAATGTTTGGCTTCAAGTTCGCCAACGAAGTTAAAAAAAAAGTTCCTGCGTTTTTGCAGCCGTTCCTTTCCATAAGGACGATTTCGCGCTCAAGCCGGGTGAACTTCCCAAGCGTTGTAGTCCCACAAAAGGGCCGAGCGCCAGGCCGGGGAGTCGCTTGTTCCGATTTTACCGTTAGGTTCCCGGCGCCACCAAGGCACACGAATACACATGGTACCTTCCACATCCATGGTGTATGCGCAACGCGAAACCGCCTGTGGCAGGACATGCCACCAGATTCTTTTACCCCCGGCAATTGCGAAGCCCGGCATGATGGCCGGGGGCCCCACCAGATGGACAAGGGTCAGGGGCCCCTCGCAAGGGTAAAGGCAGCTTTCCAACAATGGATTCCCATTTCAAGGGTCTGCACTCGACCAGGGACGCCTGTACCCATTAAAGAAACCGGTGACTTCCCAGTGGTACCAGGATTCGATCCCAGTACGTCCTGCATTCTAGGCGAGTGGTGTACCTCTGAACCATCGCTGCGTTGATCATTAGGATTACAACGATTTTATGGTAATAAACAAAAGAACGTCTGAAAAGCCTAACCTTAGGAAACTTGAGGGGCCAAACAGCAAGATGCTGCAATTTCTAGACAAAGGCTTATCATGGCTCGCAGTTGGTTGTAACCTACCTAGCAACGCGTAGTTTGTTTACTTCCTTCGTAATGACCTCTGCGACTATTGCTCAAATTGTGGTTTTAATTTTCGAATTAAGATGAAGAGCATGAGGATAAGAGTTTGTTGTAAGGTGTTGTAAACAACTATTTTGAGCGCCTTGGCCAGTTTGTGCAGAAATCTGACACAGTAGCGCAAGCTTGCACAAGCCATTTTTTATGGGTTAGAAAATTTTATAATGTCGTGTACAACGTTGTCCTAATTGAAACAGGGGAGAGCTTGTCAGGCTTCAAAAGTAGGTTTTTTTCACCCTTTATGTCTTGCAAAATACATAATTAAACTTCGAAAACGGCGCAAGGTGCAGGCACGCCGGAGCAAAATATGGGCACCTGAAGTTTTTAGGTGACCTCCAGCTTTTCGAAAATGAATGTTCGTTTCTATGATGCTATAAAAAAAAACATTGGGGTTTGAACTTTCGGGAAACAAACACATAAAGCTCGATGTAACTGAACACATGTGTTGGGCAATGGATAATAGTAAAGGGTGGGGATATTAGGCCTCCTTGCGATAAAAGTAACAAAAAAACTGATCAAAATAAAAGTTTGCGTAGCGTTTTTCGGACGAAGTAACACCTGGATGATTAAAATGACGGCGCCCGCTCATTCAAGCTGCATAGGCTAATGCAACCACGCAACAGCCACACAGTAAAATCGACAGTTGGGCTAGTTGGTGTTGATACATCGTTAAGTAGTGCTTGAAAGGTGACGAGAGCAAAAAGACACACGACGGCGCTAACTCGCAGCTGATTTTATTGCGGATAACCACGAATATATACTGAGAATAAATACGTTATCAGGTCAACCCCTCGTAAGTGCGGTTTGATAAACATAACATTACAAAGGTTACAGGATTACGATTCGATAAACACAGAATTGCAATGTACTTACAATAGCGGAATGTTGTCCACTATTTGAGAACAGCCGCGTGTTGTGGCGGCACAATTTTCAATTGACACGAGAGATAATTGAAACTTTCTATATAAGAACGAACGAAGAAAAGTGTGTCAGCCACCTGTCGGTGGCATTACTTAAAAAGGAGTTTCTGTTCTTATACAATGCATTAACTTAGCTGTTTTGTGGGTTGCTTTTTCAAATGTGTACATTGTAATCTTGTGTTTACTTAATCGTAATCCTGTAACCGTTGGTTTATCAAACCGCACATCGGAGGGGTTGACCTGGGCACGTGTTCATTCTGAGTATATTGTTACGTGGCCAAAGACGACACAGGTGTCTCCAAGGAAAACAAGTTTGTTGAAGCGAACTCGTGCTCCCCTAAAAACTCAAAAGAATACAGAGGTGGCGAAGCAGCGCTCAACAGTGACTTTCTCAGGCGAGTGTCGTCGAACCGAATGCCATGGCGTTGCTCTGCAGGCTTTTATCTTTCAGCGCGAGTGTTTCTGGAACCGTTGATTTACATCCAGAACATTGTAGATCAGAGAAGATTATTCTGGGCTAGTAACGTTAAGACGAAACAGTCTGCTTATCTGAATGAGATAGCCCGTGCGGCATAAAAATAAAGAATGGACCGCGCGCTTCGCTTGGGACACAGATACCAGAGCCGGGCGTGGCCGGGAACTAAAAACAAACAATTAAATAAACAAACCCATACATGGTTCGAGGCATTACCCCTTCTAAGAGGGCATCTACCCGATGCTAGAACAAAATACATTGGGAACAAACAACAAAAATAAGTCCGTCGTCTTGCATAGTAAGGTTTCATACGAACCACGTGGACGACTTCGGGGCGCACTCGTCGTGGTGATGTTCCGTTATCACCATCGTGGATCCCCTCGTAGGTAAGTTGGCGTACACGTCGTAGAATCTGGTAGGGTCCGAAATACGGTCGCAGAAGCTTCTCACTGAGTGCGCGTCGGCAAATAGGCGTCCAAACCCAAACACGATCCCCTGGGTGGTACTCGGCGTCTCGGCGTCGGAGGTTGTAGTGCCCGGCATCCACCAGCTGCTGGTCCGTTGTATGAACTCGAGCGAGCTGGTGGGCTTCCGCCGCACGCTGAAGGTATCCTTGGACGTCGGGGTTGAGGTCGTCGTCTTCTACATGCGGAAGCATGGCGTCAAGCACCGCAGTCGGCCGTCTTTCGTAGACAAGCTTGAACGGCGTCATCTTCGTAGTTTCCTGGATAGCTGTGTTGTACCGAAACGTGACATACGGGATCACTTCGTCCCAAGTCTCATGTTCAACGTCGACGTACATTCACAGCATATCCGCGATTGTCTTGTTCAGACGTTCTGTTAGTCGGTTCGTTTCGGGGTGGTACACCGTCGTTCTTCGGTGATCCGTGTTGCTGTAGAGCAATATTCCTTGCATCAGCTCCGCAGTAAAGGCCGTCCCGCGGTTCCTGATTAGGACTTCCGGGGCTCCATATCGCAGCGCAACTTGGGTTATGAAGAACCTTGCGACTTCTTGTGGGGTCCCCCTCGGAAGAGCGGCGGTCTCTGCGTAGCGCGTCATGTAGTCTGTCGCTACGACAATCCACTTGTTCTCGTATTGGGATGTAACGAACGGGCCCAGTACCCTTCCACTGCGCCACTCTGCTGTGCGTATGTGTGGACCGTCCCATATGGTCATAACGTTCTTCAGCTTAGACGAAAATGGTCTGCTCATTACTGAGTTTTGTCGGCTCCCGTGTCTATGAGGGCGATTACATCAAAGCAGTCGATACATCAATGCCGAGAACCATCTTTGGGTTTGTATCTCCCAAATAAAAAAAAACACGGCGGAAAGTTTCTTCGTCATCCCACCTGTTTAAGACGCGGACGCGCTCCACTTTCTCCAACCAGTCCTCAGGGTCTTCTCTGTGGGATCCGCGGCACGATGGTGGTGCCCGGGGCTGTTGAAGAACAACGGCAGGATTGGTAGTGCTGGTCCTGGTGCCTGCGTTGATCATGGTGGTGGTCACGACGTCTTCTTTCTTCACTTTATCGGGAAGCAGTACAAACTTCGGTTTAAGACCTTGCTGTCGGCGGCTGGCAGAGTGGGACTTGCTTGTCGGCTTGACGAGGGCGTAGGGTGCATTTACTCAGCACCTGCCACCAGATGTCACGTGGCCAAAGACGACGCAGTTGTCGTTAAGGAAAACAATTCTATTGCAGCGAACTTGTGCTCCCCTAACAACTCAAAAGAATACAAAAGCGGCGAGGCAGCGGTCAACAAAGTGACGTTTGGAGGCGAGTGTCGTCGAACCGAATGCCGCGGGGTCTGCTCTGCAGGCTTTTATTTTTCAGCGCGAGTGTTTCTGGAACCGTCGATTTACATCCACAACATTGTAGATCAGAGAAGAATATTCTGGGCTAGTAACGTTAAGACGAAACAGTCTGCTTATCCGGCATAAAAATACAGAATGGAAGACGCGCTTCCCTTGGGACACAGATAACAGAGCCGGGAGTGGCCGGGCAGAAAAAAAAACAATAAATAACAAACTCATACATGGTTCGCGGCAATATATTTGTGTTTTTGTTTTATAAAATCAGTTGCGAGTTAGCGCCGTCGTCTGTGTCTTCTCTGCTGTCGTCCCGTTTCAAGCACTACTTAACGATGTAACAGCCACACAAACGTACGAAACACAGGTCGTTGATGTATTTGAAAAGTAAGTGCGGAAAAGCACGGCGCGCCAAAAGGTAGCAAGGATAGCTGGCGGCGCTCCGTTGCATGAGCGGTACTACAATAGATGCGGTCATGCACAACCATCCTGTCAGAATCCCCTCAAAAATATAAGCCACCTGAGGGAGAGGCAGTGCAAGCACGTCTCCACGATGTTGCAGTTTTGATACTTCCGAAATGGTTTATACGCCATTGTGTTTTGCTGCACGCACGTATTCCACCTTTAAACCGAAAACACCAAATAGGACCAAGCCCGTGGTATAACATGACGACATTACTAGTTGTCGCTTTGGCCTTTGCACTAACGTACCGGGAACCAGCAGCTTGTGCTTAATACTATTCCAAATAGAAAAATGTAAGTAGTTTTGAAGAAATATAAAAACTGAGAAATACATCATGTAACACTCGAAACTTGTCAAGCTACTTCAAGGTAGGTTTCTGTTCCGGCCCAAGCGTTTTTACATTTTGTTGTTTAGAGAAAAAAATGTGAAATAAAGTTCAAAATGAGTGTTAACCTTTACAAGAAATTTGCCAGCTGGCCATGCCTATACGTAGTTCATGCGGCCATGCCAGCAGTGTGCTTCTGCCCGAACAGACCGAATTTGTAATATTTTTTGCATCGACACTGCATGTACGGCGAATGCTGCTGTGCTATCGCAAATACTCACTCTAGCTTCATTTTAAACACATCTGTGTGATTTAATAATGCCGGACCATCATATATATGTTGCCCATTAAGGACTCCAGTTCTCGTAATATGAAGTTCCACGATTCATTTGAACGACAGAATGGCGCACGAGGGTTTTAATTTTCAACTAATGAATAGGGACGAACTTGCAAAGATAAAAACAGGAAAACAATACTTCTTCACCGGACAACTCGTTAGCTCTTGCTTGCCATCTTCTTTTAGGCGTCGCATAAATGATGTATAAGGGAAATTGTAGCTTGTAGAACTTTAATAAATGAGCTACTGACAACAACCACCCTTCCATCATGACAACCCGCCAATGTTGCAACTTGGTGCTTTTGTTTTGGTATGCGGTTCTGCCCGGCCCATAGTGGTTTCTAGAAAGCCTGTAGATTAGTGGCTGATTTGCTCACACATTTACAGTCGAGCGAAGCCGCCGGTTTTAGTCGTCAAAGGAGGAGTCTTCCGGGGCCTCGAGGTCCACCCGGTCCTCCTGGTGCGCCTGGTGTGCCCTGCCAACAGGCAGGCAAGGTGGGTGCACTTCCATTTTTGTGTTTCCGCCCTCTGTATGAGTTATCTTCCCACATAACTTAATAATTCGATATAACGGTAGTCGTGCCATACGGTTAGTTAAAACGTATCCGGCAACATGGTTCCCGCCTAAAGGGGTATTCGCACGACGGAGAAATCCGCCGTTTCGCTCCTAGGAGTGCGCGCCATGTAGCCCCTACGTCACGGTTTCTCTCCGGCACACCGCTCCGATCGGAGGTCGGAGCTTCTGCTCGCGAGCTACAAACGATCTGATGCTTGGCGGCGGGGGCGGCGGGAATTTCGTCTGCTCGTCGGGCAGCTGGCAGCGACTCAAGTTCTTGAGCGGTTGCAGGTGCTCTATTTTCATAGCTTTTTATTACACTTGGCACAAAAATGCGCCGCGAAAACGACAGGCGCACTGTCGCTGCGCGTGCGGCGGCCGCGTAGTGGCGCAGCCCTACCGCTGGTACCTTGAGCGAAAGCTTGTTTTCGCCCCTCAATGCGCAAACAAAGCTGCACATACGAGAAAGGTGGTAACGACGTGATGGCAAATTGCATTAAAAATGGTCATCTGCGCCACTTGTGATAGCGGCAATCGAATATTCGCCGCCGTGTTAAGCCTACAATCTGTATGCGAGCCCATTGAGGTTCATACTAATATACACCAGAGGGGAATCTGGCGCCACTGTCTACGGCAGCCGTGCTTCGGCGAGCGTTCCGTCATGTACCGGGCAGGCACGTTCCACTTGTTCTTGGCATGGCTGATGAAAAGGCTGAAACGTTGGCTCTGGCTGCAAATAAGCAATAAAACTGTAGAAGGCACATCAAATTTGTTTTGCTATTATAAAATTGAACGTCCAGAAAGATTAATTTGTCAGTGAATATGTAAAAGCTTCATGAACGATGAACAAAAAAAAAGTGTTATTCTTTTTGTTGATTTGGCTTCGAGACAAACAAGAAGCCATATGGCTATCTAGCCAAGTAGGCGAGGAACGTCGCTAGCGGCAATAGCGCCGCCCACGGCGGCCAGCGACTGCAGTGACAGATTTCCCTCTAGTATAATTAGTATGAAACTCTATGTGCAGGCCCAACGTTTTGTAGCGGATTGGGCCGGATGCTCCCAGCGCGTGGTCGCCCGCACCCACTGCCTCTTCTCTTTCCGCGGCAGCGCCTGCATCGCGTGCGCGGCCAATTTTCGGTCGGCTTACAAGATCGGTACGTAGGGGCTTTAGTAGAAATTGCCGCCGTGGCGGAAGCGGCGTTGTTATGGCATCCCTGCTGTCGAGATAGGTGACTGCAAACAGTGGTATTCGTCTGATTGTCACATTCTCCGCGTAAGCGAAGGAGCTGCGCCGAGCGGAAGTCCTCCTGGGGTGACGTCACGACCCTCCCTGGGATTTCTCCGCCGAAAGGCTCCGTCGTGTGCACACCGCTTAAAGGGATCTCTGCAAAACCAGATTGTTCTGAAAGATTGTGAGCAGTTTTATAGATAATGTAATAAATCTTTCGAACGGTTTTCTAGATGTAGATGAATCCCTCTCCTGTTCCTCAGGTTCTCACCTCTTTCTCATTCTTCTTTACCTGGATATAATGCAGATATATAAAAATTACTTCTGTGGTAGGACATAACTATATGATAGAGAGGGAAGATTTCCTCTACCAGGCCAGTGTCCTGCCTTCAGCATTGATGCTCATAAGTAAGGGTTTGTCGCTCCCTCTCTGTCTCTCTCCATAAGATCTGGAGAGAGCAAGTTTTGAACTCATTATGTGACCCTCGCGCAGACTCAAGAGCAAAGGTGAAATCCAGTAAGGGAACCGTACGAAGCCAACATCGTTGACTGAATGTTTTTCACAATTTGTAAAAAATTGTAACTACTTTTTAAACCAAATTAGAACAGTCACATTGACGAAGTACATGCCTCAGAAACCCACTTCAGAATAAGCATCCTATAGGTGGTAGTACTTTTATTATCTAGGAATTTTTTTGTAGGCTTTTATCAGCGCTGTTTCACATAAATTGTTACACCACAGCTACTAGTTGAAAAACTAGTTACCTCTCTATTTTCCGTTCGTTCAAATAAATACTGCTTCTGAAAGTGTCCGCACTTTTCGATTTGTCTTGTAGTGGGGAAAATATTTTTCGGTTATAAAAAACCCAATCGATACCAAAATTTTTGTGATCGCAAACGCTATCTGTTCTGTCTAAACGCAGAAAAACTATCAACAAAAAAGTGCTCAGGATGCACGACGGGCAACTTGTTTTTTCTTGGTACATATCTTTTTTGATCGTTTCGACCCTACTGAATCGATACCAACTCTGCCTAGTGAAATTACTCCAGCAGGAGCACCAGCCCGACACTTATGAGCTTAAGTGTATCGGACATGATTGACTTGGGAGTTTTTACTGCGCATGATGTAAGAGGGCTACTCAATAGTCAAGTCGTCACGGTGGTAAACTGGCGTATGACCATGGGACCATGGTGACACCATAAGTGGACCTTTCCCACATAATTGGGGGTACCACGCATGCATATAGCCGCATCTTTTCTACTTGATGCCTTCAATGCTTAAGGCGACTTGAATGCAGAAGATGGAGAGAAACAGGTAGGGGAGCATGGGTACCGGGATACTTCGAATACACTCTCACCACAGCTGACGCGATATGACGTTTGGCTTTGCGAAAAGTGTAACTTTAGAATTGTGGAATCTTCTGTAAAGAGAGATAATAAAACGAGCATATAAAAGCCAAGTAGGACGAAAACTTCAAATAGAAATTATTTACTTAGCACTGAGAGTATTGTACGGACCTATGTAAGACCGGAGCCAAAACTGAGCCTGTGGCACGCCTGATGCGTTGTACGCCAAGTTTGAACTTACTACATTTTAAAAGGACAAACAGCCTTCTCGATGCAAGATACGCTCTCACCCAGTTTACTATCAACAAAAGTTATACTATAGGTAGTCATTCTCATCAATACCCGAAGCTGTGGGATACATCACCGAAAACTTTCCTGAAGTTTAAGAACACACAGTCTTTAGTTATTTATTATCTCAAGCTTTAGTAGTAAGGTGACACAAGAGAAACCTTTACGAAAACCGTGTTACAGGGTTAAGCAGGCGGTTACGGTTTTAGGCGCTCAACAATGTTCCTACATACGATATGCTCCAGACATTTAGAGGCAACGTACTTCAAAGATACCGGTCGATAATTCTCGACATTTTCTCGATGATACGGTTGTGTCGACATAGTCTCGAGGATACTGTTAAGATTTCAGTCGTCTATGATTGAGGATATGGCTACTAATTTTTTCAAAGATAATTTTCAATTTTCAAGTGCGGGGAAAGTGATCACACGCAATGTTTGAGATAACTATTTGATACACCACCAGAGCGACCGTATTTCAAAAACTTAATCCTTTTAATAATTCTTAATACCCCCGCGTTCTGATCGCGCCACCTATTTCGTATAACCAGTATAAAAAGAATGCCTATTCTGTGCCTCAGTTGGCAACTATGCAATTAAAACGGAACTGAAGTACTCATTAGGACACCCGTGCACTGTGCCCCCCCAAAAACGCCAACCATAATTATAATAATTTTTTTTAACCGCAGGACACGCTCATACTGTAACTACAGGTGAAGTGGCAAATGCGAATTAAAAAAATGGAGAAAAGGCAGAACTGGAAGTTGTAAAAATTTCAGCGGTTCCGTATTATGCTAGGGCGGAACATAGTAAGCTAAACAAGTAGCAGGGTCATTCTTCTAATGACGGAGTGCTTTAAAGGTACCACATCCCTAAAAGGACCAAAGATGATTCCAAAGAAACAAAGAAGAAGAGTTACGCATCAGAGGATTTCCAGGCCGATATTACTTTTTTTTACAAATGTTATCATAGAATCCTAAGCGACACCTTAGACCTTAAAGGAGCCATGAAGAGAAAACACAAGTTTGGTTCATTCAAAAGATTGCCTCGTTAGAATCATACTGACACCACTTTTAACGTAAACTTCGCTCAAATAAGCTACATAATTAAGAAAAAAGGGAATGGTCATGCGACCCACCAGCTCATTTCCCGCAACAGAATCTATGATGTCATTCGAGCCAGCTCTGCGATTGGCGGAGCCCGGCACAAGCAGACGCAAATTAGGCGGAGCTACAAACTAGCCGAACGAGCGATTTGCGCTTAAATTTAGGGCACATTCTTTACAAAGCAATAAGAATGATGGGACAAACAGTGGAAGGTTACGAAAGCACATGTAAACATAGAAGTACTGATGCGTACTGCTGTTCGTACTGCGCACAGCATGCTTGGTTTAGCAGCACAGCACTACCGGGCTTGGGGTTGTCTCAGACGACACTGGCGATTGACGCAAGCGACGGTGTCTTACGTGGCCACATTTGTCGAGCGAGCACTGTTTCAGGGAACGAATATTTTCTCCCAGAACAAAACAAGCAGGTTTTAATATGGGCAAAAACAAACCAAACGCTTGCCACGGTATGGTGGCGCCATCTAGGTTCGGGTAATGTAAAGAAACGCGGGACCAAACCAACACCGCTGTACAGGGTGGAGACAACCTTTGAACGGTCCCGTACCGCCGCAATTGGCGCCAACGTGCTCAACGCGTTGTTCTTTTCGTTTCCCACGAGACCTAGCAACGCGAAACAGACAATATGATTCAAACTCCTTCAGTGAAACCGCGTTGCGACGATAATTTTAGCGCGGTTTTGACACAATGACTTGCTTCGGCGGCGAGCGAGCGACCCAAAATGGCGGCGCCAGCGTATACGTGTCTCTACCCTGTACGGCGGATGTGTGAATGAAGGTATTCTAGGCTGCAGAGCGGTCGTTTCCTGTGATGTCATTACAGACCCCCTAAAACAAACGATTTAGGGGGAAAATCAAAATTTTAACCTAATTGTTTAATTTCTCAGTGAATAAAGCATCGTTTGTATCCGGACAAGCGCTATGGGCTCTATAAAAAACGAAATCTTTGGAATAAACCAACTTGCATATTCTCTTCATGGCTCCTTTAAGCAGCAAAAATGCACGGCATTTTTAATAAAAGTTTCTCAACTACAGAGCATTACCTTTTTCCTAAAGAGATAATCTAAAATTCTGAATATTAATGAGTCGTTTTACATGACATTACTAGATTTTAAAAGGCGCTTGACAAAGTGCGCAACTCTGCAGTAATTCACGTTTACGTGTTGGTGGTGTACATGGGGTCGCTTAGCGCAGTTCCAAAATAATCGAGGTTCGATGCGCGAAAACAACAACACGTCGCGTAAAGGCTCAGAGGATCACTGGAGGGAAAGGTGGCCAACAACGGCACAGTCATCAGAAAATTATTAACATGAAAGCGCGCGTACTGGGAAATAAAAATTGGCCCATCTCCCCGCAAGGGGGACTCGAGTAAATGCGTCGCGTAGGTGGTGGGTGTATTGCGTTAACGTTATTGTTTGGGGGGTGGTGGTGGGGTGGTAGTGAATGTGTTAACTATTATTGCTATTACTATTAATTATTATTATTTCTTTCATATATTAGTATTACTTTCGTGATTTTGCGACTTCGAGTCCCTCCTCGTGGAGAGATGGGCCCAATTTTTTCTTTTTTTTTGTGACGCGAGAAGTGAAGGCATGGAGTAGGTGTTGTAAGTCGTTATTTATTTATTTGTTGCTGTTGTCGTTGTATTGGACGCTGAGAACGACGGCTGCGTGGTCGCTAAGTGTACTGTTAAGGGGTCTTTAAGCAGTGGTCGTGCGTTGCAGCAACTGGTTGAAGACGAGATCGATGCAACTGCTGCCGTGTATCAGCAGCTTCTTGACGTAGTTTGAATGAGTCAAGGATTAAGGCGCGTTCGTACTCTTTGATTCTGTGTCGCTTTTGTGGCGCAGTGGGAAAAGCACCATGTACCTCGTGTTCCGCCCACAGGGCGTGGGATCGAAACCAGGCGCCGATAACTAATATTTTTTTTGTATAGTGTAGGGGGAGGGGTGCGGACCTGTTGTTGAGAGCGAGGAGGGTAGCGTGATGCGGGAGAGGAGGATTGAGGGAGAGGCGCCACCTGCGCGCTGAGCTGTTGCGGACGGACGGCGGACGCTACATCTGAGTTAAAGAAATGCTCTGCATTTAAAAGTTAAAGGAGTTCCACTCAAGTGAGAGCTGTCGGCAGTGCAGAGCAGGGATTCGCCAGGGGGGCTGTGGGGCCGTTGTCTGCTCTTTGCTACCACCCCCGCTCTCCACTCTCTGTATCACTCCTTCTTGATGATTTGAACAGAGGTTATTCAATGCAATTTTTGCCGCCTTCGCAGTGCTTGTGCGCCCTCTCCTGGGACAGCTCGCACACTTTTTTATCTTTGTTTCTTTTTCTGCCTGAAGAGCACAGCGAGGCTTCTGTTCTTTTTGTGCTTGCCTTGATCTCGCACGTGATGGAGCCATTGTGTGTCTATTTGAACGAGTCTTTCTTGTCTCTTGCGGCCATTTTTTTCGCTTAATATTCAAAAAACTAACCAAACGAGCATTATAAGTAAGTAAACAAGAGGACTGCCGATAAGTACGTATGTTTTGCCTCAAATGTATTAGCCGTTTTCTTTCCGCTAAATAATGGGGACATGTAATGACCACTGTTAGCGGTTGCAGGGTTTCGAACGGTTCTGCTTATATAAACCGCTTGTTCAAATATCCCTAACTTTTTCGGCGAAAGGCTAAATGGAGCAACAAGCGGGTATCTTTTAGAAACCTCTGTTTGGGTGCTTGACGGACGCCGAGTGACACCTTGGCCACGGACGAGCTTCGACGACAAACCGGGCACCTAAATTGTTCCGTACATAAAATCACAGGTACTGTCCGGAGAAAACGACAGGGTTTTACGCGTGCGGCAGCCTAAAGGCATCGCTTCGCACCATGTGAGAGAGTGTCTGCTAGCTGAGACACTGGCTGGAACGCATGTTGGTTGGCTCGCTCGAGTTGATACGCTGTCAATAGGCACCTGGACCGGACGAATACGCTTGGGATGCAGCAATTTGTTGCGCCTTTTTAAAGCATTTGGCAGAGGCAGTCTCGGCGCTGTAACAAGAGCAGAGTGATGCGTCGCCCGATGGTGCCTCTTTTGTTACTCCTTATGATGATCTCGAACACACGACTTGCTTCACTCATTCAAGTCGCGGCAATTAATTGGTTTACTCTTAAGTACCAGATTTTATGGGAATCACAACGAGGGTAAGAAGCAAGTAACAAAAAAATGAACGCTCTCCCGCCCTGTGAAAGTGGATGTCCAGGGCAGCTGGTTGTAAACCACTACAAATGCTGATGGGGGACGGTATGAAATGGTTCTCCTTGTCTCGTCAGGCTTGATGCTTTCACTCGGCTTCCCTGGCGGCAAATGCTGCGTCCTGTCTCATGCATTCGGCGTCTTGGGCGATAACTGCTGGGTCATGCCTAGCCCGAGGCGTGAGCTAGCCCGCGAATGACGCAAGCCTCACTCCCCTTTTGTGAGAATCTGCAAACGTAATCGTTATTTATTTATTACTTATACCTACAGCGCCGATATGGCATTATTGTAGGGGGGTTACAATCTTGATGCATAAAGCAATCACAGAAAAAGGGCAACTACACAAAGGGCAACATCACTTAGAAATACATTGGGGGAGCATAATACACAACCTGTTACATGTTACATCACAAAATCATCGACGGCAGTGTGAACATCAGATGCGGCAGCTACTTCAGCTGGGTAGAGCATTCCAATCTTCGGTCGTTTTAGGGGAAAAATGAGTATTTTAGGCATCAATGCGGCACTGATATGGTCTACGTTTTCTTGGGTTATCTCGTCTAGTAGTGATGTGATGAGGTTCTTTTATACAAATGTTTTGTTAATTCCTTGTCTTATCGCTTACAATGTTAAATACAAATTTTAACCCCAATACTTTCTACGTTTTGCCAAAGTGTTGCATCCAAGTCCGTCAACAATACTCGAGCTTCTGACAGTGAAATTGTAATTGGGTGTGACAAAGCGTGCTGCTCGTTTTTTAGACGCGCTGTAACTTATCAATATTTTTATTAGTTAATTGATCCCATGATTGCCAAGCGTATTCTAGCACAGGCCTAATGTTAGTGGTGTACAACGTTTCCTTGAAACCTGTAGGGGCGTAGGGGCGTGTTTAAAGGCGTGTTTACCAGAATAGGGGGGGGGGGTGAAAGGGATTGAAATTCACCGGTGCCTCATCATTCATCATGTGGTTTCCCTGCTTGCTTTGTGTTTTTGTTACACGAATAGCCAGCTCTTGGCTACACGACTCACGCATGCGCTCAGCGTCTTGGGCGACAACGGCAGGGTTCCTGCGTGAATGTATTTGTTCAAACAGGAAACGTTTCTGACAAAGACGCGGCTAACTTCTTCGCTGTAAAACAGCGAGACTACATCCGAGCTGATAGCGCTCCCAAGAGATAATAACTGCCAATTCAGTGGCTATGCAGGACCGCCTTTGAAAAGAATCTCAACTCGTGCAGCCGAAGCGACATCATTGGAGTCTAAGTTACCGACAGTGTATCAGCTTATAGGAGCGAACGAAGATGCGTGCAGTTAATATATGCCGCTCGGCTGCATGTGCACTATCGCCGGGTGGCGCTGCAATGGGTTTTCGGGCACTATTGGAAATACAGACATTTGCCCCCGACAGTGCGTAGAAAT
This sequence comes from Haemaphysalis longicornis, assembly GCA_013339765.2. Classification (NCBI taxonomy): domain Eukaryota; kingdom Metazoa; phylum Arthropoda; class Arachnida; order Ixodida; family Ixodidae; genus Haemaphysalis; species Haemaphysalis longicornis. Next base: position 207,128,381 of record CM023450.1, on the reverse strand, counting down.
AAAGGAAAACAGTCGAATACGGATATGTCGAACTCCAAGGGGGATCGCGAAATAGTTCGATATATCGATAATTCGAAAATATAATATAGGCCCATCTGAAACCTATCCGAAAACTCCACACATCACTCATAGCGCTCCCAAGTCGCGACAAGCGGTAGCTAACCCATTGGTTCTTCACAGCACGAAAAATGGGAATGCTGACTGCTCGCTGAATTTAGTCTCGAGGCACTCAGCGTTCCGTTGCCCGCGGTAATAGAACACCCTTGCTCTGGAGCCGCGCAACCAAGCTGCTTTGCACACGACACGCACCGGAACGGCCGGGCCTTGTTCCCGCGGCTCTCCCTTTTACAACAGGTTTGATGCCCATTACCGCACTCACAAATACGAGATCCGCAGCCGACATCATTTCACTGGCCTGCACCCATCGAAAAATGTCCACTAAATCCAAAATTTCGTCGCTAAATCCACAATTTTCCCGTGACCGTGGCTCCGAAAGGGTTGCGGCGTACAAAATAAACACGCACCACGCCACATAGGTCCTCCCTGCGCGAGCCGCCACTGGTAATCACTGAAGCAAGCTGAAAAAAATGCAAGAATCCTAGAGCTTCCAACTGGTTTCGCCCTTCTTTATTGCCTTTCGCACTCAGTAACTCCCCATGCTCGCGGTGCCACACGGCTGCTCCTGGTGCCAGCTTGCGAGCAGGTTATCAAGCATGGGGGAATAGAAGTTTCTTGAAGGCCACTGAAGCGACGTGGTGGCGCCTCCTCATCTTCGACCGCGCAGCACCCGTGAGACGTCATCATCATCGCATCCAGCCAATCCGGAGAAGCGCACTTTGAGGAGTACCTGCGGTGCAGCATTCGATATAGTAGAATGTGTTCAGTGATCTGAGTTCGATACACGCGTACAACAGCGCTATATATTTGCATAGGATTTCCAAGGGAATGTTCAGACGTTTTTTATATACACATAATTCGACATATCCGTGTTCGACTGCACTTGAGCTAATTATTGAGATGACATCGTCTGATTCGGTCATACCAGGCAGGAAATAAAGAACCTGCTCGAGAATTCTATACGAATTTTCTATTGAATACAGGTTAAAAACACACTAAGATCATATATGCCGGGTCTAAGCAAATAAGGCAAAAATCATAAAGCAAATTGAAAATTGTAGGTTAGAATATCTCGACAAACGCAAGGAGCAGTAGGCTACGCATGTAAACTGAGCCGAGGAAATTCGTATGATTTCTGCACCAACCTGCGAGGCACGCTTGGCACTCGGCGCACGTGGCATCTGCTTACAAACCCAATGAATACTAAGGAAAGCAAGTAAGCGAGAGGCCGTTAACAAAACTGCCTAATTGACAACTACGCCGGTAGATGAGATCTCCAAGAGAAAATCGAGAAACCGTGGCTAAGATGGAACAAGCAAGCACGACCCCGTCCACTCTACAACCGTAGAGGGTTGTAGATTCGAAACTAGTTACCACATAACCTCGACGCCGCAGCGTTAGAGACCCTTCTCGACTTCATTATTAAAAAGTGGACAACTGGCAATATTCCCCCCTCAGTAGAGGCACGGATGATATCACCTTGACCCAAACCTGATAAACCGCTAGCCTCTAATCATGTGCGAGCTATCTCCCTCCCTTCTTGTGTTGGAAAAGTGCTAGAATGTATGGTACGAAATCCCCCTCTCCGCCTGAACTGAGCATAATGGACACTTCTCCAATACGATGTACTGATTCCGCCCCGGGTTGTCCACACAAAGACATTCTTTTTCAGCTGAAGTAAGAGACCATAAGCAGTCGTTTAAGTACACACAAGCGCTGGATCCTGGCTATGGACATCACGGGCGCCTTCGAAAATATCAGCCTGTGAAACCATCCTTCAAGGACAAATTTCGACCAACTGTAGGCAACCGGATGTACAGCAACGTCACAGACTTCCTTACCCTGCGCACCGCAAGTACAGTTAAACCTGGATATACCGAAGCTGACGAAAACTCGCAATTTTTCGTTACACGCAGGTTTTCGTTACATACCGGTTTTCAGTTAAGGCTAGCGTGAACGGAGCAGAAACGGGTTCAAAATACTAGACCTCTGCCACGGTGAACTCAGTCTTCAGGTATTAATTTCAAAGTAAAAAACTGCGTGGTTTGCGGCTTCTGCTTTCTCACGTGCTTAGTCACTACACGGCAGTCCTAAGAGCAAGGTCACTTACCCCGTATTCACGAACGTAACTTAGTATTACCGTTTGCCTTTGATACTTTTCGGTGCCTTAACGTATTTCAAGTACAAAACGTATGCTGATGCGGCGCCTCTTGCCAAACATGATGCTGTATTCCGCACTCGAAATTCTTGAGACGGTGCTAGCTGAAAGTGGCGACGTGGCGACGTTTCTTCCTCCCTCGTCGGCAATGACGCTATTTAAAACTGCCAGCTTGTCTTGAAAAAAAGTTTTTCGTTTTCTGGCACGCAGAACTCATCAGCGCCGAATCGACACCAGAGACCAGCAGAGACGCGCGGCTACACGCCGACAACAGGTCTAGCACCTAACCTACACCGCAAACACACGTTGAAGTGAAAGGTAGTTTCAGGTGAGGGCGAAATTTGCTGAATTAGTGCATTTCTCTGGCCGAGTTCCCAAACACGTGTAACAAACATTGACTGATTAGCGTAGCAAATGGTTACATATAGTTGACCGTCGCTACGGCTTCGTTACATGGAAGGTCAACATACGTGGGCTTCTAGAAAGGGGCAATGGGAATTGAAATACTTCGTCAAATCGAGGGATATGGTTTATATAGAGGTACGTTACCTATCCAGGTTTACACTGTACAGAACTCAGCCATCTTTCGTGCGACCACATTTCAGCACAATATCCAGAACGCCCTCTTCTAAGATCTGTCTATTATCACCGCTTCTGTACAAATCATAATGATCAAGACGTTCTTACTCCAACTGAAATATAGCCGCTCATCGAGTTGGCATGGCCAACTATACGAAGGTGAACCTCACCACTCTGGTCCACTAAGAGGGTGCATAGGTGAGCAGCTACGTTGCAATGCGAACAGGGCATTAGAAGAGGCGCTCATCTTTATGTGTGGTCTAGAGGTCTCGAATGCGGACCAGAGAAGGCTGCACACTTTGCTGTCTTAGTGGGACGGCTCAACGATGGAAGGGGTGCATCCAGGATCCGGAACTGAACATAGCAGGCAAATTAGTTCCAAAAGTACCTAATCTGCGTATTTTGGGCCTTACAATCACCAAAATATATAGGCCTCCACACCACAGCCCCACAACAAAAAATGCTTAGTCAATGGATGCACTGAATGCACCGCGACCACATCGATACCTTGAATTGCAAGTTACGCACCTTGCGCATGGTACGGGCAATACTGGTCAGCCGGATCGCCTGCGGTACACCATACTTGGCTCCCAAAACAGACGAGAAGGCAAGATTGAATACTTTAATCTGGCTAGCCTATAAGATTGCCCTATGATCGCCTTCCAAGACGTTGACAAAGAAATTACTTCACTTGGGATGCACAATACTTGAGAAGATGTTGATGAAGCACCCTCATACCTCTCAAATAGAACGACTCTAGCTAACGCCACGGGAAGAGCCACCATAAGAATATAGAATTATTGCAACGCCGCCAACACGAGAACACAAGGTTACAATTCTTAAAAAAACATCACAGTAACGCTGCTACCACGAACATTGCACCGAATTTTACACTCAAGCTCGCCGCATCGCACGAGCCAGTGTCACGAACATAAAGTATGACCAAACCCGACGGACAAGGTACATTTGACGCGTCCCCTTATCTTCAACGGCCAGCCCACGCGGTGTGCGTCACCTATACAGCAGGTAAATAATGACCGCCGCCACCCGTCCGTGCAAAACACAAAAAACGCCGATGAACTGGCCTATTGCCCTACGTGCAAGAACTATGAAGTACGCCACCACTAGTGCTAACGGGAAATGGCAAGCACCATGCCCACAGTAATTTATCCCTCCTACCTCATCCCCTCCACCTCAAAACCAAGGCGCGGCTCCTCGAAAATACAAATCGTCTGCGGTATCTGGACACACATACATCGCTGGTAATGAGGCGGCCCAATGCCGCTGCGCACGCATGTGTACACCAGACCATTATCTGCGATTGACAAGCATCCCCTGCTGATCCAAAGACGGTACCTCTGGTTAAATATTAAGATATTGTGACACACTACCGCCAGAAGCCGAAGAATATTCCCGGCTCCACATCCCCAGGTATTCAGACAAGAAGCCACCACCCTCCGAAGACTACAAAACTCTTATTCTCATCGAACCCTTCTTCATGCCACACACCCCATTCCTACACCCGGCCACGGGTAATTTCAGTATCTTAGCCGGCACCACAACCTCACAAGTATGCGAGTGAGGACAAACCCAGGCCTAGCCCTCAACCCTTACCCCCCTTCGAGCAGTGGGTGGCCTGCCTGAAAAGTCCAGACCTTGGTACCTTGAGAATACTGGTGGAGGACGCCTGGGTTGCCAGCCAAGGCCAAGACATCCTCGACTAGGGACGCCCCCATCGGGCAGGTGCCCCTAACAGCAGCACCAACGCTCTGTAAAATGAACATTTATTCCTCATCCTCCTTAGTATTTTGAAGGTACCGAACAAATTCTCGACAAAGTGAATACGTCGGTCTATTAGGGGCTGATACCAGTCGTGCAACGACCGTTTAAACGCCAAAAAAGATCAATGATAATGTAAATTCCTGAGTTGTCAGCATAATGTTTATGAAGAAGCTGGAGTATGGCCAACGTGAATTGGAGCCACAAAATTAGCCGTAGAAAACTTGGCGTCTTAGGAAGCCCTTTGAAAGAAACTGGTTTCTGCACACCAAGCAAATGCAAAAAAATATCAGGGGTAACACTTGAGTACAATAAAAGAGGCAGCGTGGACTAGGGAAAAACTGGAATTACAGATGATCTACCTCCAAGTTAGCAAAATAGGTGCGCGACAGGTGATGTAATCTGATTACGAACAAACGGGTAAACTACGGAATGGGGATCATCATCAGCCTCATCATCCTGTTTCGTTTATTGCAGGGCGAAAGTCTCTCCCAATGATTTCTTGCCGTATCTATCATCGAGCTAGCACAGATGATTCTATGACGAAATTATCGTTGTTAATGCCTCCATCAAGTACCACCTGCATTCCCTTACAGGCCGCTGGCAGCCGGCTCCGTTTAAGCGGATGGACCACCGTTAAACGGATCCGAATAATGTGTGGGTAGTGGTGGTAGCCTGAAACTTGGAGAGCTACGAAATATTCTGCTCGGTAAACTCACGACAGGCAAAGAAATAAATATTTGGGAGAAGGCCTTCGTCATGCAGTGTTCACAAACAGGCTGTAGGCGATGATTGTGGTAATGTTGATGATGACGGTTCATGATAACGATGAGCTTGGGAATATTACTACATTCGGACGCTTCTGAGAGGCTACCTGAAAGCAAAAAGTAATAGTCTTTCAAGCACCGGTGCAAAAGGTCGCTATGAAACCAATGTCTGGCGATGTTCTCATGTTTTTGCAGTGTGAATGCGGTCAACCCGGGCCCCCGGGGCCACCTGGGCTGCCGGGCCCTTCCTGCAATTCAGGCCACTCGGTTGAGAACAGAAGCAAGAATTTGAAAGGGCGGCACTTCTGTGATGAACTAGTGCAGCACCTGGCGCACATATCCTGCCAGGCTAGTTTATTCCCACGCATACAGAAGCCCTATAGACATCGAAATGGCATGAGTTAGGAGCAAGGACACTGGTTACCGCAAAACCTAAATTATAGATCATTTAGGTTAAATTGTGAAATCAATACTTGAGTACTGCCTCCCCCCGATGTTTGTACTATTTTTCATCAGTTTTATTCTCGGGTCATTGTGATCCATCTCTTACCATGGATAGCACTAAACGCGTTGTTGAAGGTGAGAAATTTAAGACTGTAGGCGGCCGATGAGGCGGTGCGGCCGACCACGTTTATTGTGGTTGTGTTGGCTGTGCCATGAACACGAGGCGCGTAGAACGCGGGTGCCGTTCCCGAGGTGTGCCGGGTGCCGAGTGTGTTCTGTGCCAGCTGGCCCATCTGGTGATGATGATGGTGGCGCCTAAGGAGATGATGATGGTGGCGCTACAGGGCTCCCCCCCTAGCGTGAAGCGTGGTAAAGTGAGAAATGTAAATAACAATGCAGGAAAATACACTATGCACTATGTACAGGTATGTACAATTTGTCCGTAGTCAGGAAGAGTCCTTGGGCAGTCAGTGGTCAGTGGCAGTAGGTTGACTAAAGGCACGGTCCTGGTCGTCGGCGAGGTAGCGTCGGGGATGTGGGGAAACCTCTGGTGGACGAGGCTGGGAGTGCGGCCGCGGACGCATTGCGGGTGCGAAGCGGCTGCTGCAATTGATGGTGGCGCGAACGGCAGGCGTAACTGGAAGGACAGCGACAAGGTGAAGCGTGGTGCGGCAGAATGACGACCGGAGTGGCTTGACTGTGCTGTGGTGTGAGCTCTGGGGATGTGTCGCTGTCTGGGCAACTTGCGCACGCGCCGTGAGAGACGGAGCAGCGGAGGGCGCCAACGACAAGCGTCTCTCAAACCACCGGTGTGTCGGGTTCCTGACGTGCAGTGCCCTCGCGCTGGTTTCATCAGGGGTCGGAGAGCAGAGCGCCTGTGACACCGTAAACCGAATACGCTCCTGTAGCAGGAAATCGGTCGAGGTGGGGTGACCATTTCGTGGCGCGTCTGACTGCATAGGAACAAGACATTCTTTCGGCGACGTTTGTTGGCACGTTTGTCCCGCAATTGTTTCTCCGGTGTCTTCATCATAGCCAGGGTGTCAGGACTGTCGGGGGCAGTCTGATCAGCTTCGAGTGTCAGTTGCACATCCGAGGATCTCGAGCTGTTTACTGCTGGAAGCTGTTCCACCGGTGACGGGGAAGAGGTCTCACATGTGCGGGGAGGAAAAGGGTCTGAAAGATCCTTCTCACCCGTGCCGTGCGGCGAAGGCGGTGAAGTTTCCCAGTTGTTAGCGGCAAAGCAGTCGACACCTGGGTGGGTTTCTGCAGCAGACGCCACAACGTGTGGGACTGCGCCATGGTGTGGCGTCGAGTTGGCTAAGTGAAACGCCAACTCGGAAGCGCCGCAAGTCGTAGTCGGGGTTCGCGCTTGTTGGTCAGACGAGGGTGGAGCTGCCGGCGACGTGTAATCCACGGATGCCGTTGGAAGGCGTGGTGGTGTGGACAAAGGCGTTCCTATACCGTGGTGGTTTAGGACAGCGGCCTTCAAGTCGTCATACGCACCGGGTCCTGGGGTCGGCAGCTGGATCTGCTCAATGAGGTCAGCAGGTAGCTTCTGTAGTGTCACGAGGTACCTGATTACCGGGGAGCAGATGTCATTTACATAAAAATGGCTCTCCAAGATGACGAACCATGCAGCGTGGTTTGAGATGGAATCAAACGGGATCAGCCAGGTAAGGTCTGGGAGGGCGGGGAACGTTCTTCACGTGCCGTCGTCCGCGTTGTGGCTGGGGAAGCAGCGTTGAGAAGCCATGGCGAAGCCGCTTGTCCGGGTCACCAAATTGTAGGCGGCCGATGAGGTGGTGCGGCCGACCTAAGTTTATTGTGGTTGTGTTGGCTGTGCCATGAACACGACGAGGCACGTAGTAGAACGCGGGTGCCGTTCCCGAGGTGTTGCCGGGTGCCGAGTGTGTTCTGTGCCAGCTGGCCCATCTGGTGATGATGATGGCTGGCGCCTAAGGAGATATGATGGGTGGCGCTACAGCCCTACGACTTAATAAGAGTTTGGCGATTTGCAGTAATTTAAACACAGGAAGAGTAGGCGCCTACTTGATGACGATTTCTTCTAGGCTCAGCTTGCTGTGACCAAAAAAATTAAGGCTTTGGGCCAGGAGAGTAAGTGCAGTTCTGAAAACAAGGCACGTCAATGCCATCACTAATAATTATAAATTTTCCCACCGAGAAAAAAAATTCAGATAGGCTTTTTTCTTATCACTCCTTCACCTGTGCGAAAACTTCCCTACAGCTCTCACTATTTATTGCACATCAGAATGGATGATCGAACTGCATTGGCGATTTATATATATGTATTATATACCTAATAGCAGATCTAAATAGCCTCTGAGGCTTAAATATTGTGGTTGAAATGTGGTTACGCAATGTAAAGAAATTAGAAAGAAAGGATGAGCACCACTGAAAACGCATATATAAAAGACCTAAAATACATTAATAATAGTAGAAAGATGCGCACAGCACCCCTGGAAAAGGGATGAAACACCGGATGCGTCAGGCAGGCAATTAGCTCTTGTTCGCTCACGTCGGGGGTAAGCTGTTCCAAACCTTCTCTTCGAACAATTTACTGTGCACAGAAATTTTATGCTTGCAAATATTCAAATATTTCAGCTAGCAATATACAACATACCCCATCTATATATGGAACTGTCTCATTTGTCTCATTTGTCATCAGTCTCACTTATCTAGTCACAAGCACAGAAATAAGCTTTCTTTCTTTTTTGAATGACCTAATGCTATCTATTATGCGTGAGTCCCCCATAACTTCCTCCAAGACTGTTCGCATATTTGACTTCGGCTGCGGATACAATTATTCTGTACTTTATGGTGTACACCGGGGCACGTTGCGGTATTTTTCTGCATTGCAAAATCAAGAGTGAAGAGTGCAATCAGGTGAATTGCAAAATCAACGATACATTTGCATTCAAACCCAAAATGTAAAACATCTCTTGATACGTCGCTGAACATCGCTGTTATTACGCTCCTGCTCCTATTATTATGACCACTGTGGTGATATTATTTTTGTGATTGGTTAATACGAGTGTGTAAGTACGCTTGTTTTGCTCATTCTACAAGTTGCTCCTCCATTAGGAAACAGCCCTGGCAGTTGCGAATGTCTGATTGGGGACGTAGGGCACTCAGGTTCCCCTAACTAAGGGGGGTTCGATATAAAAAGGTTGCGGAACATTCTGGCTCACTTGGGTAAAATGTATTTCAAGCGCAATTTTTCTAGAATGGATGTTCATGGTTCTCACCTCCGGTAATAAAAAAAGCTGTCATCGGCTGGAGGAAGCATCTGTCCTCAGTTACAACGACAGTGAAACCTACCACTGTTTTGTGCCTAGTTTTCCGCCAACCTCTCAGTTACTTACCCTTGCCATTATATTGTACAGGTAAACCTGGATTTAACGAACTTCTATTTAACGAATTCTTGGATCTAGCGAAGTCTTTCGGATTCCTCATTGAAGTCTTTCGATTCCGTGTCTTTCGATCCGAAGTCTTTCAATTCCGTGTAGTGCCTAAGCTCCTGAGGAAGCAGGAGGCGCAACTCACGCAGTTTTTCGCTTGTTGTGACGTAAATCCGTAACGGTGGGTTCACCCTTTCACTGATTTCTGGCATTTTGGCTTCGTTTCTGATTATTACCGCTGAGCCTCAACTCGAAGCCTGCATGTTACCAAACCTAAATGTCGCGAAAACTTGCGAACTTTTGTCAACTTCGTTAATCCAGGTTTACCGGCATAGTAACTAGGTTTGACGCAAGACTTAGTAGGTATGGCTAAAGTTAGAATGCTACTGTATCATAGCGTCACGCAGTATAGCGGAAACCAAATATTTTGTATAAATATAATTAACCGTAGTAAACGTCGCTTCCAGTAAATTAGAAGGAAACACATAGTAACGGGGACACAGGAGCGTGGGCAAATATATTGCCGCGCACTTTGGCCCTGCATGCCTTATTTAGATGGTGTACTTCCCCGAAATTCCCTGCCATCGAAAACAATGTATATCGAAGATAAACCGTGTAGTATAGTGCAGCCTTAGTTGGGACCACTTTTCAGCTACAAACCTGCTTGCACTGCGCGCCATGCAACGGAAGAAGGAAACCGCGCGCTTCGCTTCGAGGAAAGGGCAACAACTATTTAGGGTCACGTGCTGGCGAAAAACAAGCTGATTTTCAACGCATAGGTTCCCAACAATTTTGCTTGGCAATATTGCAAACACTAGCTAAAAGTCACAGTGCCCGTGTGATCTATGCATACGAGCGTGAAAAAAATCAGCCAGACAGGAAATGTAGTGACGCTCTTCGAGTCTACAGGTGACAGGTCTGATACGGCCCTCGACGAGGGGGTGTCCACGGAAGGCCTGCTGGTGAGGGCCACACAAACAGCCTGGCGAGATGCAGCGTCGGTTCCAGAAGTCGTCTTCTGCTTTGCCCGTCGGAAGCCTGGCGATCATCATCGAGCCCCACGAGCTGCTCGTGAAATTTCCCCAGGGGTGGATGAAGCTCATGGTAAGATTGAAGAAGCGCGTTAGATAACTATGTTAGAGCGATCCCAATTTTCGTGCGTGGGGATTTAATGCATACATTGAGCGCGGAATGAACATATAAATAAATCATTTCTTAGCCTGCCCATGAACCGCTGGACAGCATTTGTGCTGGCGCATAGAACAAAAAGAAACCAAAGAGCAAAGATGCCATCTTATTGCAACGCGTTGACGACAGGTTATATATCAGTAAATTTAAAGCCGGAAAACTGATTATGAAGAGTGGAAACTACACCCGTTGCCACGCAGCACAAGCTTGCGGCGAGCAATCAGCTCCTAAGGACAGTGACCAGGGCTTGTAATGCTGGCACTCGCGCAAATCCGCAAAAAAAGTTACATGTTCCACAGCAAATTGAACTTGTCAACGTTCAATGCACTGTCTGTTTAGCGAAGGAAGGTTAGCTGGACTATTACAGGAGCTCGCGAACATTAGGTTGGATATTTTAGGGCTGTGAGGCCTCAGGGAATTGAGTAGTGGGTCTATTCTATTCTACCGGGGACCCTCACGAAAAGGAAGAACACGGGGTGGGATTTTTCATCCACATAGACATAGCAGGGAATGTAGAGGAATTCTCCAATACTAAACCGAAGGGTCGGTGTCGTTTGTGATCAAGCTGAAGAAGCAATACAGGGTAAAGATAGTACAAGTTTATGCACCGACAGCTGTCTATGATGGCGAGGCGATTGATAGTTTCTACGAAGACTTCGAATCGGCAACAACAAAGGAACAACACAATCACAATTGGGATGGGAGACGCAGAGGAGTAGGTGAACAAGGGGTAGGAGAGTGGTCGTTGGGCAACCTGGAAATAGACACTTGCAATAGCCCAGGGGATACACTGGTTGGATTTGGGGAAAGAAATAACCGGAGGCTAATGAACACATTATTCCACAAACGAAGGAATAGCAAATGAACATCGAAAAGTCCCTACGACAAAACAAAGAAATAAAATTGAATTCATTTTAAGTAGCAAGCCAGGTATTGTGCATGACGTGAGGTGCTAAGTCAAAATTCGAAGCAGCGGCCATAGATGCTTAGGTGGAAAATACGGCTCTATTTAAAAGAAAAGGAGGAAAACTGGCAAAACGTAAGAAACCCACCATGTATTCTGTGAAAACCAGGGTCGCAGGAGTTCAAAATAACACCACAGAATAAATTCGCGCTTTTAACCGATTTGAAAGACGACAGCGGTACTACGCTAAAGGACAACCTAACGACGGTAATCACAAACCCGGCAGCACTTCGTGGAGAAGCAGCATGTGGGAAACATTGTGCCAGGCTAACGCAGAAAAAAGGGAACTTATGGCGAGATATAACAGCTATAAAGGTGAATAGGCATTCACGATGGTAGTTCATCGTGGGGGTTTATTCAAGGCGTCCCGTAAGGCAACGGGCCGAGCGCAGGTCCAGCCGGTATAAGCTCGAGAGCATGAACGTCCGAGTCGGGCCTCGTCGTCTTCACGATAATCACTCGGGGGCATACCCGACTGGGCAAATGGTGCTTAGGTATCTAATATTGTTGTGCAGCGTTAACACTTCTTGTTACAATTGCCCCCGGTGCAAAAGGAGCCATCCTGGCTACTCAAGGGCACGACGAAACTAGAGGGTCGTAGTAGGGCTTTAACCGATCCACGTGACCAATTTTACGCCCTCGGCGGCGATGATCTGTAGTTCGTGCAACTCGTTCCACAAGGTAATTGACGGGCGAAGTCCGCTCAACGACTCTGTACGGGCCATGGTACTTCGGGGTCAGTTTGGGGAGAAACCGGGTGTTGAGCAGGGCACCGAAAGCCACACAAGGGAGCCGGGATCAAAACTGCGATCTTTGACGCATTCGTCGTGACGATGCTTCTGGCGCTGCTGATCGGTCGATGTAAACGAACGGGCCAGTCGACGGCATTCCTCGGCGCGACGAGCAAGGTCTGAAATCGGCGTAAATTCGGTTGCGTCGGGCTTGTAGGGGAGTATCGTGTCGATTGTGCAGGACGGCTCTCGCCCAACAACAAGAAAAACGGCGAGAATCCCGTGGTCGTCTGCGTTGCCGTATTGTAAGCAAATGTTACAAACGGGAGTGCGAGGTCCCACTTCGACTGGTTCGCAGACACGTACATGGATAGCATGTCACCAAGAGTGCGATTGAAGCGTTCTGTGATCCCGTTCGTTTGTGGATGGTATGATGTGGTAGTCCGATGAACGACGTGGCACTCAGAGAGCAGTGCTTCAATAACCTCAGACAAGAAAACCCGCCCTCGGTCGCTGAGAAGCTCCTGAGGTGCCCCGTGTCGAAGAACAAAGCGGCGAAGCAGGAAGGATGCTACGTCGCGATGCCGTGGCGGCCGGAAAGAGCATCGGTTTCGGCGTACCGACCTAAGCTGATCCACGGCGACAATGATCCATCGGTTTCCGGCTGCAGTAGACGGAAGTGGTCCATACAGGTCGATGCCCACACGTTCGAATGGCTTTGCTGGGCATGGTGGTGGCTGCAAAGGACCGGCAAGAGGCGGGGCGGTGGCGATTTTCGGCGTTGACATTCAGGGCAAGAGCGCACGTACTGGCGCACGGAAGGTATACATACCACGCCAGTAGTATCTGCTAGGCGCAGACGCTCATAGGTCTTTAGTACGCCAGCATGACCGCAACTTGGATGAGCGTGAAAGGAGGTGCATATGTCGCTGTGCAAATGACGGGGTATGACCAGCAGCCACTTTCGGCCATCGGAGAAGTAGGTGCGGCGCGCTAGAGTAGCTCGTCACGGAGCGCAAAGTGCGAAACCTGCCGGCGTGGGGGCCCGAGATTCCCCGGTAGGTAGATGTACTGGAGATTATCCCAATAAGAGAAGCAATCCACGGGTCCTTGCGTTGCTCGGTTGACATGTTGCTGACTGCAAGAGGCGACAGCCGTAAGTCGCTATCACTTGAAGCAAGGCAGGAAACTTCAGCAGGCACGGGTGAGCGTGAAAGAGAATCCAGCGTCCGAGTGCTTGCGACCCTAGACTACCGGTAAATGACCCGGATGTATTCTTGCAGTCGGAGGAGCCCACCGACCCAAGACGACCCTGATGGATCCTTCAGGCAGGAGGAGCCAACAGATGTGCGTGATTATCGGTGACGACACGAATGGGCGACCATACAAAGTACGGGCGGAACTTGCTTAGTGCCCCAAATTATCGCCAAGCACTCCTTTCTGCTGTTACCGAGTAGTTCGACTCAGCTTTCGTCAGTACGGCTCGCGTTATGCTACGACGTACTCGTCAAAACCGGGCTTTCGTTGGACAAGCACAGCACCGAGGCCGATCCCACTAGCATCAGTGTGGACCTCGGTTGGGCGGACGGGTCGAAGTGCTGCAGTATCAGCGGGGATGTGAGTAGACACTGTAGCATCACAAAGGCTTCGTCGCAGGAGGGTGACCACGCAGATGTGTCGCTGGCACAACGGAGGAGCTGAGTAAAGGCGGAAATTATGCTGGCGAAGTTGCGAACGAAGCGACTAAAATACAAGCAAAGACCGATAAAGCTACGAAGCGCCTTTATAGTGGCCGGCTTCGGAAATTCGGCTACGGCTCTCAGCTTCGTATCATCTGGGAAGGATCCCGTCCTTCAAACGATCGTTGCCCAGGATCGTCGTTTGCGCGCAGCAAAACCACACTTTTTGAGATTCAGCTGCAGCCCAGGCTCCTTGCAAGGCACGTCAAAACTTGCTGCCAGGCGGCCGAGGTGCGTTTTGAAGTCCGAAGAGAAAACAACGACGTCGTCAGATAGCAAGACACGTCCTTCCACTTTCGTCCGCTCAAAATACTGTCCATCATTCGCTCGAAGTTGGCAGGAGCGTTACAAAGCCCGAACGGCATATTAAATTCATAAAGTCCGTCAGTGGTAACAAAAGCAGTTTCTCTCGATCTGCTTCCGCCATCGAGACCTGCAGTACCCGGATCGAAGGTCTAGCGACGAGAAGTATTCTGCTCCCTGCAAACAGTCGAGGCGTCGTCGATGCGGGGGAGGGGATACACGTCCTTGCGGAGTTATGGTGTTCAAACGGCGGTAGTCGACGCAAAACGAATGGACCCATCCTTCTTATTTACAAGACCACGGGTGACGCCCAGGGACTCTTGGAGGGACGAATATAACTGTCACGCTTGAAGCATGTCATTCACGTGGTCTTCAATGGTGCGTCGCTCTGCCTGTGATACACGAGACGGTCGTTGTCGAAGCGGGGCATGCGAGCCGTATCGATGGCGTGGCTCACAACGGACGTTCGGCCAAGAAACTTTGCACCACTATCGAAAGAACGAGAAGATAACTGGCTCAGAAGTGCAGTAAGCTGGGCTCGTTGGGTGGCGTCCAAACTTTCGTCAATTGAGCGGCAGAAAATCCGGGACATGTTTTTGTCCTGTGTGCATGGCCGTAGTAGTGCTCAGCTCGTCGACTTGGAGATGGGGCGCATAATCAGAAGCTCCGTAACAAGACGGGGATCGATCGCTCTACAAAGCCGACTGTTTCGCCGTGTAAAAGGGCGCACGAAGTCGTCGACTGGTTCATAATCATCATGGAACTCGTGCCACTGCGAACTGTCAAAAGGGCGACAGGCAGCGGAAGACATCTACGGCGGAAGAAAATGTCGGATGACGTAAAAAGTACTGTGGCCTGAGGGATAGATGTGCAGCAAAAAGGAACAAGAACGGAAGAACGGGGTTGGACGACAGTGTCTTCGGCGATGACCACCTTGGCGTTGGGAGCACAGAAAGAATCTTCCAAGAGAGGCGAAAACTCGACTTCGGCAGGTGCACACCGTATGACGGCATGATGGCACGACAGAAAGTCCCAACCCAGGATTACATCATGAGATCAAGACGGCAATACGACAAAGTCAAACGGTGTAGACAATATGCTGAATAACGATACGTGCCGTGCATGCTGGTATGGGGATACTCTGTTGTGCATTGGAGGTGCGCAAGGATAGTCCAGAAAGTGGCGTCAGAACCTTTCCAACTGAGTGGCATAGGTCGGCGTGGACGACAGAAACAGCAGCTCCTGTGTCGAGTAGGGCAGTAGTGGGGATACCTTCAACAAACACACCAATAACATTTTTGGACGGGACGTGGGGACTTTTCGCTTTCAAGGGCGACGCAGCTCTTGCCTCGGGAACTGCGGCTGTTAGTTTTCCGCCCCAGAACTGGCAGAGCGGCGCCGCATAGGCGACAGCGAGCGACGACGTGGAGAAGGAGATCGGCGGTTGGTGGACGTAGTAGAGCGGTCAGGCGGCAGCGATGTCATCGGCGGCTGAGAGGCGACTTGGTACGTTGGCTGCGGAACAACATACGGCTGGGCGAAGGGGGTCGTAGTACGGGACCTGTTGGAAGTGTTCGGCGGCGGCATGCGACGGCGGCAGTAGCGAGCTACATGCCCGGTATTCCGCATACAAAGCATATAGGGCGATTGTCCTGCGTACGCCACGTGCGCGTAAGAGGACTACCCACAGCCGTTGGAAGACGGCTCGCCGGCACGACATTCCGAATCAGATTGTCTGCAACGGACGCAGTGGCACGCCAGGCTGGGCTGGTGGAGCAGGCGGGTGCACCACTCGAGGGTTGACCGAAGAGCAGGCTGCAGAGTGACCTCCCTGTCACCTTCGCGTACTTATTGGGCCTGGCGGTCCGGCCTGGACTGGGCAGTGGTAGTTGCCTCAGCGACCTCTTCTTGTATCACGGCCTCAGTGCAGGAGCTAGAGGGACGACGGTTTCGCGGTGTACGGCAGGGAGGACACCTTGCGAGCCACCTCTTTCCCAATAAAATCTTTTATCCGGGTGAACAGCGTCGGGTCGTTTGTGTAGGTCGCAGCCAAACTCGACAGGGGCTCGGCCTGAGCGCGAGCTTGCCGAGTTAGGGCCCGTTGCTTTCGAAGCTCGTCGAAGCTCTGACAAAACGTACGACGTCGGCTATCATTTGGGGATCCTTGGACAGCAGCATCTGGAACACGTCATCGTCCACTCCTTTAAGGACGTGCCTGACCTTGTCCGTTTCCGTCATCGACGGGTCGACCCGCTTGCACAAGTCAACCACGTCCTCGATGTAACTGGTGAATGTTTCCCCGGCTTGTTGGCCACGTACACGCAACTGCTGCTCGGGATGGAGCTTCCGTACAGCTGGGCGGCCGAATGCTGCCACAAAGTGGGTGCGGAAGGCCGACCAGGTAGTAATGTCTGACTCATTATTCGCGTACCACCGCCGGGCGAGCTTATCAAGGGCGTAAAACACGTTATGCAGCTTAGTCGGATCATCCCATTTATTGTAGGCACACACACGCTCATAGGACGACAGCCAGTCTTCGACATCAGTGTCGTCCTCGCCAGTGAACATGGTTGGGTCCCGCTGTCGCATCGCGCAAGAGCAGATCACGGGTGCGCCCGATGGTGCAGGGTGCTGGCTGGTCTCTCGGTGGTTCATCTCGGGCAGTGTCCGGTTGCGAAGCTCCAGTGTGGAACCGAGGCTCTTGACCTCTACCACTTGCGAAGGGGAATAGCAGTCACGACGGTAGTTGATCGTGGGGGTTTATTCAAGGTGTCGCGTAAGGCAACGGGCGGAGCGCAGGTCCAGCCGGTATGAGCTCGAGAGCATGAACGTCCAAGTCGGGCCTTCGTCGTCTTCACGATAATCCTCGGAGCATACTCGATTGGGCAAATGGCGCTTCGGCATCTAATATTGTTGTGCAGCGTTAACTCTTCTTGTTACACAGCATAAGATTGTCGAGTACGATGGGCCAAATCGAAATAGGGGAGGTGTGCAATTGATTAATAAAAGTAAAGAAGTAAAAGAAAGGACATTTCTGCGTACATGTACAACATGCATACAGGAGCAAGCTTTAACCCAACAAAGAGCACGCTGGCTATTGGCAGAGACAGAATGTAGGCACTCAGACACGAATAGGCTAACGTGTCGCGCAATAGGAACAAGATAAAAAAAAGCAGCGTAACGATTCTACACAAGGCTATACGCCAGCGACGTTGGCCGAGGGAAAACTACTGAATACACATGCTTATCTTGAGATATCCCGCCAGTATTTAAAGAGGAAGTAGAAAAAGCTCTGAATGGTATGAAAAGAAGAAAAGCTGCCGGAGAGGATGCATAACCGTGGATCTTCTTTAAGAGGGTGGAGGTATTGTACTGAAGAAGCTTGCTAAGTAATTCTCAGAGTGGTTAAGACCGTTAAGTATATTAAAAGTGCACATGGCCTGGAACAACGCCCACATAAATCTGATGCACGAAAGGGAGATAAGAAATATCGTAAGAATTACAGACCCGAATGCCTACTGTCGATTCCTTACAAGATGTTTACCAAGATAATGGTTAACCGCATAGCTGAGAGCCTTGAGTTTTAACAACCGAGGGAGCACGATAGGTTTACGAAAGCATACAATACAATGCACATCCATGCCATCCATCATGTAATAGAAAAATCTGCAGAGTATAATGAATCTCTTTACATGACATCTATAGACTACGCAAGAGTGTTTAATTCAGCAGACACCGGAGATTTTATGGGGGCGTAAAAACACCAAGGAATAAAAGAGACCTATATATACTCCCAGACGAAATACATCAGGAATGTACGGACATGTTAATCCTGCATGAGCAAAGATAAAACTTCCTGATCCGAAAGAGAGTACGACGGGGAGATACCATCTAACCAAAATTGTTTCTAGCATGTATGGAAGGGGTATGCAGGAAGCGTGACAAGCAAAATGCGGGTTTACGGATGAAGAGAGAATACATGAGTCATCTGAGGTTTGCAGATGGTGTATTGTTGCTCGGTGAATCGACAGAACAACTGCAAAAGCGGTAGAAGATGTACAGCTTCGCCGTGGGGTTAAAATAAGTATAAGTAAATTTAATTTATAATAAATAAGCACGGTGAAAGCGCCCTCTTCAGCACAGGTAGCGAAATACTGGAACAAGTGGAAGAATATAGGTGGCTTGGACAGGTGGTTAGTGCTGATTCCAACCACAAGAAAGAAATCTGGCGCACAATAGGAATGGTTTCTGGCGCACTCGGAAAGCACTCACAAATAATGATATTAAGGCTACCTCTTTACTTAAAAGATAAGTATTTAAAGCATGCGTTTTACAGCTCATGACATATGAAGCAGAAACCTGGTGCCTTACTAAACAACTGGAAAGCAAATGTAGGTTGTCGCAACGGGCCATGGAGCGAATAATGACCGGAATACCACTAAGGGACAGAAAACGAGCATTTCTGATCAGGGAGCAAACTCGAGTAGAAGATATCATAGTTCCCATTTAGGCCGGCCATGTGAGACGTACTGACGTAACAGGTGGACCACGAGGTTAAAAGAGTGGATACCAAAAGGGGGGTATTGAAGAAGGGGAAGGCCGGTAACTCGACGGAGAAACGAAATAATTTAAGAAACTTCGGAGGCCAAGAATGGACTGGGGCACTGCAGGACGGGAGCGCGTTGAGGTCAATGGCAGAGGTCGCCATCTTGTAGCGAACCTGAATTGGCTGTTGACTATGGTGGAGTCTCACAGCGATGCATGAGAGAAAAACTGCTTTTTTTGTATCTTCTGTGGTGTCCGTGACGCGAATGAAGGTATTTTTGCATTCTTGCATTCAAGTGCAGAAATGACGTCAGCTACGGCCAGATCAGTCACGTAAGGGTTGATCTATATGATGTGAATGCTATTAATTGTACCACTTTCTCGCACAACCAAAAATTTCAACATGGTCCACAGGTTTCATCATGATCCATATGGTCCACAGGTTTCGATCAAATGTTTCAACATGGTTACGTTGACTGCTGAAGGAAGGGCTCTCAAAGGGTTTACAGCCTCTCCTGTAACAGCCTCTTCTGTTTGGGCTCCAACTAATGCGCTTGGCGTCTGTCGGTATCAATTGGACGTCATTTAACAATAACGGGCCACTAGTTTCAGAATTTACAACAAAGTCGGCGCGAACACAAAACTTCCAAATATTCAAGCCCGCTTTGCTGTACTGGACGTAATATAATATACTGAAAGCACCTGTTATGCTTAGTTGATTTCCCTGCACCAAACACTTTAGGCATGACCGCCATTCCTTTCGAAATATCAGTGGTTGCATATGAACGCGATCGATTAACTGGGAAAAGCCCCATCAAAGAATTCCCGTGAGCAACTCTACTGGCTGGATATTGCATGCCCGAAAGCTGCCCTTGAAGACACAGCTACAGAACGACTATGAACAAAAAGTGTAATACTGCCTGCTCGGCAAAAGGACCACGCCAAAATAAGTAACTGTAGCCTCGTGACGTCAAAAAGCCTGCAGGTGTTCGCAATATCATTATAGTGATTATTAGGATATCACCACAAATAACTGCAGGTGTGAGAAGACTTGCCAATTCGTCCTTATGTTTTCGGAGACTACCAATATTTATATTAACCAATGTCAGATCCTGTTCACCCTTAGTCAGCCCATTGATTAAGTAAAAGTTAATGGCTTTGGAAGCATTTTCGGACTGCCAGGTATTGTGATAAGTTGCATGAGGGTGCGTTGTCCTTTTTCGCGCAGAAGATGTCGCCGGCTTTACCAACACTCGTTGAGTGGTAAAAAGCTACAGATATGTTTGGTCAAATTTTCAACTAAACCTGTGTTGGCAACGCACCTGATATTATTGTTTTTAATTTCTGTAATCCCATTCAATAACCATGTTAATAACTGAACGTGCCTTTTGTCATTCTGTTTCAGGTGGGCGCCCCACCAACATGGGCACAAGGAAACAACTAAGGAGCTGGTTGAGGCAGAAATCTGAACAAAAAAACTTGTATGGCTGTAGCCTGTTTTGAAAGATGCTCGTTTTTTCAAGCACATTGCAATAAATGACAATGAGGAATAAACCGTGAAGATTTGGGTTTGTTGCGGAAACGTTAGTAGACTGCTGGTCTTATGAGTCAGATTTCTCAGGTGATTTTCTCCGTGTGGTTCCATGACATTAAAGAAAGGGCCGCCTGGAGATATTGCCCAAGGCTGTGTTAGAGCATTTAGGCTTCACCAGGGAAATCTGTAGCTGCGAGCGCAGTGGGTCGCCGTGGCGTTTTACCTTAAAATCAATAGAATTTATTTATTCAATTTTTATTCATTTAATGGGGGATGAATAGAAAAACGGACAAAAAAGAATTTTTATTATGGTGCCAAAATATTCGAGTACTTTTGGAGAAAATCACCATGAAGTGACATCCTTGGATGCGTCGCGGAAGTCATTTTAAAATAGCGCCACACGCGCCACACGTGGCCCCGTCAAATCACTGCAAGTTTTGAGTGATGCTCAGTGGTATTTACATTGTTATTTTTCTTTGTAAAACGTGCGATAAGGTTTATTTTTATAATTACTTACAAATATAGCGCACAGTTGATTTTTGGTAGTTAACTGTGAACCGCAATGGCGCAGCGTTGTGTGTGCCATTGCGCTTCGCATGCATGGCGTAATGTTTGTTTACGCCAGGTCGGTCGCCTATTATTCTGTAGGTGCGCATGCAATTGGTTTCTTTCTAACATACTGCAGTGATCATTATTCTAGAAGTTCACTGTGATAGTAGCATCGCCTAGCTTTTCACAGAATCTGAGAAAGAAACGAACATTGAAAAATTTGAACGAAAACTTTGAAATACGGTTTCTCAAAATACCATTTTCGCAGAGGAGAGGAACATTTTCTCTTGGACGTTTTAGTTTTCGAAACAATTTTTGTGTGAGTTCTTTATCAATGCGGTATACACATTCTAAAAAAGAATGAGCATATTCAAACAAAAATTTTTATTAACACTTCTTTCTCCTCAAATTTAATAATGTTGTGTTTGTGCTATGTATATAAATATCATATATATATATATATATATATATATATATATATATATATATATATATATATAGGGTTGGAAATGAGGGCTCGTTAGGAAATACAGAAAGAAATGCCGGCAGTCTACAACGCCAAAGAAGGCATAGGGGAATGGTTAGACTGTTTTTTACTGTTAGTGATATTACATTATTTTTTATTATTAATTACACGAGAAAGAAAGAAGAAAAACACGCGCCCAGAGTGGGGACCGAACCCACTCGAAAGGCGTGGGTGTCGGTCGAAAGGCGTGGGTTCGGTCCCCACTCTGGGCGCGTGTTTTTTCTTTCTTTCTTCTCGTGTAATTAATAATAAAAAATAATGTAATATCACTAACAGTAAAAAACAGTCTAACCATTCCCTATGCCTTCTTTGGCGTTGTAGACTGCCGGCATTTCTTTGTGTATATATATATATATATATATATATATATATATATATATATAAATATAATATATATAGCAAATCAGAAATGGAATGAGGGGCTCCGTGAAAAAAAGACAGAAAATGAGGGTTGGCAGTCAAGAAAACCTCGGAAAGCAAAGGGGAGGCTGTGGTGGGTCATAGAAAGAGATGAAGAATTTTTTTAGTCGAAAAGAAAGTGGTGAAAAAATGCCCGCCGGGTGGGATCCGAACCCACTACCTCCAGAATACCGGTCTGGTGCGATAACCACTACGCTACCAGCGGGGCTGTTTCCCCAGCACTTTCTCGGGTATTTATGTTAAGGTATTTTTGTTTCCTGCACTTGGGGGTGGTAGCCAGCGCCACTCGGACTACTCAGAATCGCAAAATCTCTTTCTATGACCCACCACAACCTCCCCTTTGCTTTCCGAGGTTGCGTGACTCCCAACCCTTATTTTCTGTCTATATATATAATATTATATATATATATTATATATATATTATATATATAATATATATACTATATTATTTATATATATATTAGGTTAGTAGAGACAGAGACAAACGAGAAAGACGTAGAAAGTAGAAATAAGTTTACTGAAGTTTCAGGGAGAGGACTCCTTTCTTCAGAGTACAAAATAAGTTCGTTTCAGAGCTATATATATATACAGAAAATGTAGCAAGGGCGAGGGCAAGGCAAGAGGAGGGAGAGTTTGTACAAATGGATAATGGTTGGTGGGTAGCAAAAGAATGAAGAGAGAGCGGGAAAATAAATTTTAAAAAGGATAATAAGACACACAGTCACGCGGTACGAACATGGGAAAAAAAGAGAGAGAAGAACCAAACACAGAGAAAAAATGAATAATTAAATGATGAGAATGAATGAAAATAAAATGAATAAATGAACAAGGTAATTTTCCTCCCCCGTGGCAACGGGGGTGAAAGAGGGTCAAAACAAGATATGCCCATGCACGTGTTTGACTTGGGCAAAAGATTAGTCACGCGGAACAAAGAAGTTCCAAAGAAGATATGCAAATACACAAAAGGGCGCACATCTGCCCATACACACCCGTTCTAAGAAACCGGGTAAGGTCATTGAAACAAGAGACACGTGGCTTCTTTTGGTGTGAGGCAAGGGTCACCCAAAAAGCAGTAGGACAGGCAGTTTCGACAGGAAAGAGTGTACATTGGTATACAAAGAGCGGGAGAAAAATTAACAAGGTAATTTTCCCCTCCCTCTTGGCAACGGGGGTGAAAGAGGGGTCAAAACAAGATATGCCCATGCAGTGTTTGACATGGGCAAAAAGATTAGTCACGCGGAACAAGGAAAAGAAGATATGCAAATGCACACAAAGGATGAACATCTGCCCATACACACCGTTTTAAGAATCAGGGTAAGGTCATTGAAACATGAGACACGTGGCTTCTGTTGGTGGAGGCAAGGGTCACGCCAAAAAGCAGTAGGACAGGCAGTTTCGACTCGGAAATGAGTGTACCTTGGTATGGAAAAAAAAGGACAAGGCAAACAAGTCATGAAAAAGAAAGAAAACAGGCAGGTGCACCGTATGACGCGGCAGCAAGGGGTATTCATGTGGCCGGCGCATGGTGCCAGTTCAGGGAATGCCGAGGCGGTCAGCAACGAATATTAGAAAACAACAATACAAAAAAGAAAGAGGACACGAAAGCAATCACACACGCTCGCGTTCCCAAATTAATACAAGGTGAGAATATCAAAGGTAAAAATGATACTGCAGCCTTCTACCCAGAACACAATGTCCAGACTTGTTCCTTGTTCACCAGACTTGTTCACGCGGCAGCAAGTGGTACTCATGTGGCCGGCGCATGGTGCCAGTTCAGGGAATGCCGAGGCGGTCAGCAACGAATATTAGAAAACAACAATACAAGAAAGAAAGAGGACACGAAAGCAATCACACACGCTCGCGTTCACAAATTAATTACAAGGTGAGAATATCAAAGCTAAAAATGGTACTGCAGCCTTCTACCCAGAACACAATGTCCAGACTTGTTCATCAAATTTGGTTCAGTGAAGCCATTGTGCTAAAAAACGCGTGCTAGCACGAAACTATACCAACTACGGGAGCTCGCCAACTAATGGGAGAATATTATTAAGGGGAAAGAAATGAACAGCCTTTGCCCATGTCAAACACGTGCATGGGCACATCTTGTTTTGACCCCTCTTTCACCCCCATGCCACGGGGAGGAAAATTGCCTGGTTATTTATTATTTTTTTATTTTTAATTAGTATTTTTCTCTGAGTTTGGTTCTTCTCTCTCTTTTTTACCATGTTCGTACCGCGTGACTGTGTGTTCTTATTATCCTTTTTATAATTTATTTTCCCGCTCTCTCTTCATTCTTTTGCTACTCACCAACCATGATCAATTTGTACAAACTCTCCCTCCTCTTACCTTGCCCTCGCCCTTGCTACATTTTCTGTATATGTATAGCTCTGAAACGAACTTAATTTGTACTCTGAAGAAAGGGAGTCCTCTCCCTGAAACGTCAGTATACTTGTTTCTATTTTCTACGTCTTACTCGTTTGTCTCTGTCTCTACTAACCTTACTTTTTCGCGCTCTGTGTGAGTTTTTATCTTTTCAGACTATATATATATATATATATATATATATATATATATATATATATATATATATATAATACAACCAGAAATAATTGTTGGCAGTCAAAAAAACCTCGGAACGCAAAGGGAAGCTGTGGCAGGTCATTGAAACAGATAAAAAATTTCGAAATACAGAAAGAAGCGGAAAAAAATTTCCGCCAGGTGGGATCCCAACCCACGACCTCCAGAATACCGGACTGGTGCGGTCGTGGGTTCGTGGGTTCGGATCCCACCTGGCGGGCATTTGTTCTGGGCTTTCTTTCTTTCTTTCCAAATTCTTTATCTATTTCAATGACCTGCCACAGCCTCCCCTTTGCTTTCCGAGGTTTTCTTGACTGCCACCCTTATTTCTGTGTTATTTCTACGAGCCCCTCATTTCCTATTCTGATTCGCTATAAATATATTATACATATATATATATATATAGATATATATAGAGAGAAGAGAGAGAGAGAGAGAGAGAGAGAGAGAGAGAGCAGTAGAACTTTTGAAGATGGTAGAGAACAACAAGAAGGAAAACTTTGAACAAGGTAAAAGCACGATTGTTGCAAACGTTTCAGCAAAGAACTTGCTTTCGTTAGGGCAATCTCTCCCCTGGCTGGCACGCTTTATAAGTCAAACCCGTTTTATAGCGAACTGCAATATGCACCGCGATTAGTGCGATATATCCAATAGTTCGATATAGCCGAACCCGCCTATAACGAGTCATTGTTAGCGAGTTCGCAATCCGCGGAAGCCTCCGGCCCCTTCCCAACTCCGCCATCCGCGTAGGCAGAAACGAACACAGTACAGTAGCCATTACCATACAAATTTAATATATTGCAAGTAATAAAGCTACTTTCAACCTTAACTGCCCACGTTGCAAAAACAAACAAAAAAAACCGTTGATTTTGTTTTCACTTTCGTTTTGGCGGCTTCAACTAGCATAGCATTCTCTACACGAAACTATTGTTTGCACCAGTTCGAGTCCGCGTCCTCAAAAATTCAAGAAGCATTGGTGGTGCACATCGACTGCCGAAAGCGCTTCGTTATAAGCGTCGGACGGATTTCACTCGCGACATCATCGGGAACGTTGGCGAGCTCTTCCCACAGTTCACCGATGCTGCTGTCTTGGTCCGGACTCGCTCACTGGGCGGGTTCTGTCACGAGTCCCGCGCATCGGAAACAGTTACGGAAAGTATTGGGCGTCACGTCGCTCCGTGCGAGGGGCAATGTCTCAGTCGCGGCTCTTGCTTCG
Organism: Haemaphysalis longicornis; assembly: GCA_013339765.2. Lineage (NCBI taxonomy): Eukaryota > Metazoa > Arthropoda > Arachnida > Ixodida > Ixodidae > Haemaphysalis > Haemaphysalis longicornis. The sequence continues at coordinate 207,102,823 of CM023450.1, read as the reverse complement.
TGGTCGCGGCCAATCCACACCTCAATCGCCGCTCCGAGATCATGCTTTTCGGCGGCCATTCTAGGCGCACAGAGTTCGATATATCGGATTTGAACTTCGTTATAAGCAATAGGTTTCCCTGTATTTCCGTAACTGAAATTTTTCAT
>CM023450.1:207019189-207102577 GCA_013339765.2 Haemaphysalis longicornis | reverse complement strand
TTTGCTTCTTTGTATTGTTGTTTCAAATTCGTTGTTGACCGCCTCGGCATTCCCTAAACTGGCACCATGCGCCGGCCACATGAATACCACTGCTGCCGCTGAACAAGTATGGAACAAGGAAAAAGTTGGACATGTGTTCTGGGTAGAAGGCTGCAGTACCATTTTTACATTTGATATTCTACCTTGTAAATAATTTGGGAAAGCGAGCGTGTGTGATTGTTTCGTGTCCTCTTTCTTTTTTGTATTGTTGTTTTCTAATATTCGTGCTGACCGCCTCGGCATTCCCTGAACTGGCACCATGCGCCGGCCACATGCATACTGCCTGCTGCCACGTCAATATGTGTGCACCTGCCTGTTTTCTCTTTTCATGACTTGTTGCCATGTCCTTTGTTTTTACATACCAAGGTTACGCCATTCGAGTCGAAACTACCTATCCTACTGCTTTTGGGCGCGACCCCCGCCTCCCACCAACAGAAGCCACGTGTCTCTTGTTTCAATGACCTTACTTGGATTCCTAGAACGGGTGTGAATGGGCAGATGTTCGCCCTTTGTGTGCATATCTTCTTTGGAACGTCTTCGTTCCGCGTGACTAATCTTTTTGCCCATGTCACACACGTGCATGGGCGTATCTTGTTTTGACCCCTCTTGCACCCCCATTGCCAGGAGGGAGGGGAAAATTACCTGGTTATTTTTTATTTATTTATTTTTTTCGCTCTTTGTATACCAATGTACACTCTTTTCTGTCGAAACTGCCTGTCCTACTGCTTTTGGGCGCGACCCCCGCCTCCCACCAACAGAAGCCACGTGTCTCTTGTTTCAATGACCTTACTTGGATTCCTAGAACGGGTGTGAATGGGCAGATGTTCGCCCTTTGTGTGCATATCTTCTTTGGAACGTCTTCGTTCCGCGTGACTAATCTTTTTGCCCATGTCACACACGTGCATGGGCGTATCTTGTTTTGACCCCTCTTGCACCCCCATTGCCAGGAGGGAGGGGAAAATTACCTGGTTATTTTTTATTTGTTAGTTATTTATTTTTTTCGCTCTTTGTATACCAATGTACACTCTTTCCTGTCGAAACTGCCTGTCCTACTGCTTTTGGGCGCGACCCCCGCCTCCCACCAACAGAAGCCACGTGTCTCTTGTTTCAATGACCTTACTTGGATTCCTAGAACGGGTGTGAATGGGCAGATGTTCGCCCTTTGTGTGCATATCTTCTTTGGAACGTCTTCGTTCCGCGTGACTAATCTTTTTGCCCATGTCACACACGTGCATGGGCGTATCTTGTTTTGACCCCTCTTGCACCCCCATTGCCAGGAGGGAGGGGAAAATTACCTGGTTATTTTTTATTTATTTATTTTTTTCGCTCTTTGTATACCAATGTACACTCTTTTCTGTCGAAACTGCCTGTCCTACTGCTTTTGGGCGCGACCCCCGCCTCCCACCAACAGAAGCCACGTGTCTCTTGTTTCAATGACCTTACTTGGATTCCTAGAACGGGTGTGAATGGGCAGATGTTCGCCCTTTGTGTGCATATCTTCTTTGGAACGTCTTCGTTCCGCGTGACTAATCTTTTTGCCCATGTCACACACGTGCATGGGCGTATCTTGTTTTGACCCCTCTTGCACCCCCATTGCCAGGAGGGAGGGGAAAATTACCTGGTTATTTTTATTTATTTATTTTTTTCGCTCTTTGTATACCAATGTACACTCTTTTCTGTCGAAACTGCTTGTCCTACTGCTTTTGGGCGCGACCCCCGCCTCCCACCAACAGAAGCCACGTGTCTCTTGTTTCAATGACCTTACTTGGATTCCTAGAACGGGTGTGAATGGGCAGATGTTCGCCCTTTGTGTGCATATCTTCTTTGGAACGTCTTCGTTCCGCGTGACTAATCTTTTTGCCCATGTCACACACGTGCATGGGCGTATCTTGTTTTGACCCCTCTTGCACCCCCATTGCCAGGAGGGAGGGGAAAATTACCTGGTTATTTTTTATTTATTTATTTTTTTCGCTCTTTGTATACCAATGTACACTCTTTTCTGTCGAAACTGCTTGTCCTACTGCTTTTGGGCGCGACCCCCGCCTCCCACCAACAGAAGCCACGTGTCTCTTGTTTCAATGACCTTACTTGGATTCCTAGAACGGGTGTGAATGGGCAGATGTTCGCCCTTTGTGTGCATATCTTCTTTGGAACGTCTTCGTTCCGCGTGACTAATCTTTTTGCCCATGTCACACACGTGCATGGGCGTATCTTGTTTTGACCCCTCTTGCACCCCCATTGCCAGGAGGGAGGGGAAAATTACCTGGTTATTTTTTATTTATTTTTTTAATTATTCATTTTTTCCTCTGTGTTTGGTTCTTCTCTCTCTTTTTCCCATGTTCGTACCGCGTGACTGTGTGTCCTTATTATCCTTTTTAAATTTATTTTCCCGCTCTCTCTTCATTCTTTTGCTACCCACCAACCATTATCCATTTGTACAAACTCTCCCTCCTCTTGCCTTGCCCTCGCCCTTGCTACATTTTAGTATATATATATATAGCCCTGAAACGAACTTATTTGTACTCTGAAGAAAGGGAGTCCTCTCCCTGAAACGTCAGTAAACTTATTTCTACTTTCACGTCTTTCTCGTTTGCTCTGTCTGTACTAACTTATATATATAATATATATATATATATATATATATATATATATATATAATATATATATATATATTTATATATATAACAGAAAATAAGGGTTGGGAGTCAAGCAAACCTCGGAAAGCAAGGGGAGGTTGTGGAGGGTCATAGAAAGAGATTTTGCGATTCTGAGTAGTCGAGTCGCGCTGGCTACCACCCCCAAGTGCAGAAACAAAAATACCTTAACATAAATACCCGAGAAGTGCTGGGGAAACAGCCCCGCTGGTAGCGTAGTGGTTATCACACCAGACCGGTATTCTGGAGGTAGTGGGTTCGGATCCCACCCGGCGGGCATTTTTTCACCACTTCTTTTCGACTAAAAAAATTCTTCATCTTTTTCTATGACCCACCCACAGCCTCCCCTTTGCTTTCCGAGGTTTTCTTGACTGCCAATCCTCATTTTCTGTCTTATTTACGGAGCCCCTCATTTCCCATTTTCTGATTTGCTATTATATTATATATATTATCTATATAATATATATATAATATATACAGAAAGAAATGCCGGCAGTCTACAACGCCAAAGAAGGCATAGGGAATGGTTAGACTGTTTTTTTTACTGTTAGTGATATTACATTATTTTTTTATTATTAATTACACCAGAAAGAAAGAAAGAAAGAAAGAAAACACCGCGCCCAGAGTGGGGACCGAACGCACGCCTTTCGACCGAACCCACGCCTTTCGAGTGGGTTCGGTCCCCACTCTGGGCGCGTGTTTTTCTTTCTTTCTTTCTTTCTGTGTAATTAAGAATAAAAAAAATAAAGTAATCACTAACAGTAAAAAACAGTCTAACCATTCCCCTATGCCTTCTTTGGCGTTGTAGACTGCCGGCATTTCTTTCTGTATTTCCTAACATTTCCCCAACCTATATATATATATATATATATAACATATATATATATTTATATATATATATGAATGTTATATACATAGCACAAACACAACATTATTAATTTGAGGAGAAAGAAGTGTTAATACAAAATTTTTGTTTGAATATGCGCATTCTTTTTAGAATGTGTATACCGCATTGATAAAGAACTCACACAAAAATTGTTTCAAAACTCAAAACGTCCAAGAGAAAATGTTCCTCTCCTCTGCGAAAATGTATTTTGAGAACCGTATTTCAAAGTTTTCGTCTCAAATTTTTCAATGTTCGTTTCTTTCTCAGATTCTGTGAAAAGCTAGGCGATGCTACTATCACAGTGAACTTCTAGAATAAATGATCACTGCAGTATGTAGAGAAAGAAACCAATTACATGCGACCAACCATAATAATAGGCGACCGACCTGCGTAAACAAACATACGCCATGCATGCGAAGCGCAATGGCACACACAAAGCTGCGCCATTGCGGTTCACAGTTAACTAACCAAAAATCAACTGTGTGCTATATTGGTAAGTAATTATAAAAATAAACCTTATCGCACGTTTTACAAAGAAAAATAACAATGTAAATACCACTGAGCATCACTCAAAACTTGCAGTAACTTGGCGGGGCCACTTGTGGGGCGTTTTGCGCTATTTTAAAATGACTTCCGCGACGCATCCAAGGATGTCACTTCATGGTGATTTTCTCCAAAAGTAATCGAATATTTTGGCACCATAATAAAATTTTTTTGGTCCGTTTTGCTATCCATCCCCCATTAAATATATTAAATTGAATAAATAAATTTTGTTGATTTTATTGTGAAACGCCACGGCGGCCCACTGCGCTCGTAGCTACAGATTTCCCTGGTGAAGCCTAGAGCCTCTAACACAGCCTTGGGCAATAATCTCCAGACGGCCCGTTTCTTCAACCTCATGGACCCACATGAAGAAAATCGCCTGAGAAATCTGACTCATAAGACCAGCAGTCTACTAACGTTTCCGCAACAAACCCAAATCTTCACGGTTTATTCCTCATTGTCATTTATTGCAGTCAGCTTGAACAAACGAGCATCTTTCAAAACAGGCTACAGCCATACAAGATTTTTTGTTCAGATTTCTGCCTCAACCAGCTCCGTAGTTGTTTCCTTGTGCCCATGTTGGTGGGGCCCCCACCTGAAACAGAATGACAAAAGGCACGTTCAGTTATTAACATGGTTATTGAACTGATTACAGAAATAAAAAAACAATTAATATCAGGTGCGTTGCCAACACAGTGTTAGTTGAAAATTTGACGAAACATATCTGTAGTTTTTACCACTCACGAGTGTGGTAAAGCCGGCGACATCTTCTGCGCGAAAAAGAACAGCGCACCCCTCATGCACCTTATCACAATACCTGACAGTCCGAAAATGCTTCAAAAGCCATTAACTTTTATTTATCAATGGGCTGACTTAGGATGAACAGCATCTGACATTGGTTAATATATATATTGGTAGTCTCTGAAAACATAAGGACGAATTGGCAAGTCTTCTCACACCTGCAGTTATGTGTGGTGATATCCTAGTAATCACTATAATGCATATTCCAACACCTGCAGGCTTTTTGACGTCACGAGGCTACAGTTACTTATTTTGGCGTGGTCATTTTGCCGAGGAGGCAGTATTACACTTTTTGTTCATAGTCGTTCTGTAGCTGTGTCTTCAAGGGCAGCTTTCGGGCATGCAATATCCAGCCAGTAGAGTGCTCACGGGAATTCTTTGATGGGGCTTTCCCAGTTAATCGATCGCGTTCATATGCAACCACTGATATTTCGAAAGGAATGGCGGTCATGCCTAAAGTGTTTGTGCAGGGAAATCAACTAAGCCTAACAGGTGATTTCAGTATATTATATTACGTCCAGTAGAGCAAAGCGGGCTTGAATATTTCGGAGTTTCGGTTCGCGCCGACTTTGTTGTAAATTCTGAAACTAGTGGCCCGTTATTGTTAAAGGACGTCCACTTGATACCGACAGACGCCAAGCGCATTAGTTGGAGCCCAAACAGAAGAGGCTGTTACAGGAGAGGCTGTAAACCCTTTGGAGAGCCCTTCCTTCAGCAGTCAACGTAACCATGTTGAAACATTTGATCGAAACCTGTGGAACCATATGGATCATGATGAAACCTGTGGACCATGTTGAAATTTTTGGTTGTGCGAGAAAGTGGTACAATTAATAGCATTCACATCATATAGATCAACCCTTACGTGACTGATCTGGCCGTAGCTGACGTCATTTCTGCACTTGAATGCAAGATGCAAAAAAATACCTTCATTCGCGTCACGGACACCACAGAAGATACAAAAAAAGCAGTTTTTCTCTCATGCATCGCTGTGAGACAGCACCATAGTCAACAACCAATCAGGTTCACTGCAAGATGACGACCTCTCCCTTTGACCTCCAAACCCTCCCGTCCTGTGCTGCCCCAGTCCATTCTTGGCCTCCGAAGTTTCTTAAATATTTCGTTTCTCCGTCGAGTTACCGGCCTTCCCCTTCTTCAATACCCCCCTTTTGGTATCCACTCCTTTAACCTCGTGGTCCACCTGTTACGTCACGTACGTCTCACACATGGCCGGCCTAAATGGGAACTATGATATCTTCTACTCGAGTTTGCTCCCTGATTCAGAACTGCTCGTTTTCTGTCCCTTAGTGGTATTCCGGTCATTATTCGCTCCATGGCCCATTGCGACAACCTACATTTGCTTTCCAGTTGTTTAGTAGGGCACCAGGTTTCTGCTTCATATGTCATGAGCTGTAAACGCATGCTTTAAATACTTATCTTTTAAGTAAAGAGGTAGCCTTAATATCATTATTTGTGAGTGCTTTCCGAGTGCGCCAGAAACCATTCCTATTGTGCGCCAGATTTCTTTCTTGTGGTTGGAATCAGCACTAACCACCTGTCCAAGCCACCTATATTCTTCCACTTGTTCCAGTATTTCGCTACCTGTGCTGAAGAGGGCGCTTTCACCGTGCTTATTTATTATAAATTAAATTACTTATACTTATTTTAACCCCACGGCGAAGCTGAACATCGTCTACCACTTGTTTCAGTTGTTCGGTTGATTCACTGAGCAAGAATACGCCATCTGCAAACCTCAGATGACTCATGTATTCTCTCGTATCGTAAACCCGTATTTGCTTGTCACGCGTCCTGCATACCCCTTCTATACATGCTATAAACAATTTTGTTAGATGGTATCTCCCCGTCGTACTCTCTTTCGGATCAGGAAGTTTTATCTTTGCTCATGCAGGATTAACATGTCCGTACATTCCTGATGTATTTCGTCTGGGAGTATATATAGGTCTCTTTTATTCCTTGGTGTTTTAACGCCCCCATAAAATCTCCGGTGTCTGTAGAATTAAACGCTCTTGCGTAGTCTATAGATGTCATGTAAAGAGGCTTATTATGCTCTGCAGATTTTCCTATTACATGATTGATGGCATGAATGTGCATTGTATTGTATGCTTTCGTAAACCTATCCTGCTCCCTCGGTTGTTAAAAACAAGGCTCTCAGCTATGCGGTTAACCATTATCTTGGTAAACATCTTGTAAGGAATCGACAGTAGGCATTCGGGTCTGTAATTATTACGATTTTTCCTATCTCCCTTTCGTGCACCAGAACTATGTTGGCGTTGTTCCAGGCCATGTGCACTTCTAATATACTTAACGGTCTTAACCATCTGAAAATTGCTTAGCAAGATTCTTCAGTACAATACCTCCACCCTCTTAAAGAAGATCCACGGTTATGCATCCTCTCCGGCAGCTTTTCTTCTTTTCATACCATTCAGAGCTTTTTCTACTTCCTCTTTAAATACTGGCGGGATATCGCAAGATAAGCATGTGTATTCAGTAGTTTTCCCTGGCCAACGTCGCTGGCGTATAGCCTTGTGTAGAATCGTATGCTGCTTTTATTATCTTGTTCATATTGCGCGACAGGTTAGCCTGTTCGTGTCTGAGGGCCTACATTCTGTCTCTGCCAATAGCCAGCTATGTCTTGTTGGTTGGGTTAAAGCTTGCTCCTGTATGCATGTTGTACATGTACGCAGAAATGTCCTTCCTTTTTACTTTTTACTTTTATTAATCAATTTGCACACCTCCCCTATTTCGATTTGGCCCATCGTACTCGACAATCTTATGCTGTGTAACGAAGAAGTTAACGCTGCACAACAATATTAGATGCCGAAGCGCCATTTGCCCAATCGAGTATGCCTCGGATTATCGTGAAGACGACGAAGGCCCGACTTGGACGTTCATGCTCTCGAGCTCATACCGGCTGGACCTGCGCTCCGCCCGTTCCCTTACGCGACACCTTGAATAAACCCCCACGATCAACTACCGTCGTGACTGCTATTCCCCTTCGCAAGTGGTAGAGGTCAAGAGCCTCGGTTCCACACTGGAGCTTCGCAACCGGACACTGCCCGAGATGAACCACGAGAGACCAGCCAGCACCCTGCACCATCGGGCGCACCCGTGATCTGCTCTTGCGCGATGCGACAGCGTGACCAACCATGTTCACTGGCGAGGACGACACTGATGTCGAAGACTGGCTGTCGTCCTATGAGCGTATGAGCGTGTGTGTGCCTACAATAAATGGGATGATCCGACTAAGCTGCATAACGTGTTTTACGCCCTTGATAAGCTCTCTCGCCCGGCGGTGGTACGCGAATAATAAGTCAGACATTACTACCTGGTCTGCCTTCCGCACCCACTTTGTGGCAGCATTCGGCCGCCCAGCTGTACGCAAGCTCCATGCCGAGCAGCAGTTGCGTGTACGTGGCCAACAAGCCGGGGAAACATTCACCAGTTACATCGAGGACGTGGTTGACTTGTGCAAGCGGGTCGACCCGTCGATGACGGAAACGGACAAGGTCAGGCACGTCCTTAAAGGAGTGAACGATGACGTGTTCCAGATGCTGCTGTCCAAGGATCCCCAAATGATAGCCGACGTCGTACGTTTTTTGTCAGAGCTTCGACGAGCTTCGAAAGCAACGGGCCCTAACTCGGCAAGCTCGCGCTCAGGCCGAGCCCCTGTCGAGTTTGGCTGCGACCTACACAAACGACCCGACGCTGTTCACCCGGATAAAAGATTTTATTGGGAAAGAGGTGGCTCGCAGGTGTTCCTCCTGCCGTACACCGCGGAACCGTCGTCCCCTCTAGCTCCTGCACTGAGGCACGTGATACAAGAAGAGGTCGCTGAGGCACTACCAACTGCCCAGTACCAGGCGCCGGACGCCAGCCCAATAATGTACGCCGAAGGTGAAGAGAGGTCACCTCTGCAGCCTGCTCCTTCGGTCAACCCTCGAGTGGTGCACCGCCTGCTCCACCAGCCCAGCCTGGCGTGCCACTGCGTCCGTTGCAGACCAATCTGATTCGGAATGTCGTGCCGCGAGCCGTCTTCCAACGGCTGTGGGTAGTCCTCTTACGCACACGTGGCGTACGCAGGACAATCGCCCTATATGCTTTGTATGCGGAATTGCCGGACATGTAGCTCGCTACTGCCGCCGTCGCATGCCGCCTCCGAACACCTTCCAACAGGCTCCGTACTACGACCCCGCTTACGCCCAGCCGTATATTGTTCCGCAGCCAATGTACCCAGTCGCCTCTGATCCGCCGATGACGTCGCTGCCGCCTGACCGCTCTACTACGTCCACCAACCGCCGATCTCCTTCTCCACGTCGTCGCTCGCTGTCGCCTAAGCGGCGCCGCTCTGCCAGTTCTGGGGCGGGAACTAACAGCTGCAGTTCCGAGGCAAGAGCTGCGTCGCCCTTGAAAGCGAAAAGTCCCCACGTCCCGTCCAAAAATGTTATTGGTGTGTTGTTGAAGGTATCCCCACTACTGCCCTACTCGACACAGGAGCTGCTGTTTCTGTCGTCCACGCCGACCTATGCCACTCAGTTGGAAAGGTTCTGACGCCACTTTCTGGACTATCCTTGCGCACCGCCAGTGCACAACAGACTAAGCCCACAGCAGCCTGCACGGCCAGTGTCGTTATTCAGCATATTGTCTACACCGTTTGACTTTGTCGTATTGCCGTCTTGATCTCATGATGTAACCCTGGGTTGGGACTTTCTGTCGTGCCATCATACCATCATACGGTGTGCACCTGCCGAAGTCGAGTTTCGCCTCTCTTGGAAGATTATTTCAGTGCTCCCAACGCCAAGGTGGTCATCGCCGAAGACACTGTCGTCCAACCCCGTTCTTCGTTCTTGTTCCTCTTCGCTGCACATCTATTCCTTGGCTACGGTATTTTTACGCTGTCCGACATTTTCTTCCGCCGTAGATGTCTTCCGCTGCCTGTCGCCCTTTTGACAGTTCGCAGTGGCACGAGTTCCATGATGATTACGAACTAATTGACGACTTCGTGCGCCCTTTTACACGGCGAAACAGTCGGCTTTGTAGAGCCGGTCGATCCCCGTCTTGTTACGGAGCTTCTTGATATGCGCCCCATCTCCAAGTCGACGAGCTGAGCACTACTACGCCATGCACACGGGACGAAACATGTCCCGAGATTTTCTGCCGCTCAATTGACGAAAGTTGGACGCCACCCAACGAGCCCAGCTTACTGCACTTCTGAGCCAGTTTTCTTCGTCTTTCGATAGTGGGCAAAGTTCTCTTGGCCGTACGTCCGTTGTGAGCCACGCCATCGATACTGGCTCGCATGCCCCGCTTCGACAACGACCGTATCGTGTATCACCGGCAGAGCGACGCACCATTGAAGACCACGTGAATGACATGCTTCAGCGTGACATTATTCGTCCCTCCAAGAGTCCCTGGGCGTCACCCGTGGTTCTTGTGAAAAAGAAGGATGGGTCCATTCGGTTTTGCGTCGACTACCGCCGTTTGAACACCATAACCCGCAAGGACGTGTATCCCCTCCCCCGCATCGACGACGCCCTCGACTGTTTGCAGGGAGCAGAATACTTCTCGTCGCTAGACCTTCGATCCGGGTACTGGCAGGTCTCGATGGCGGAAGCAGATCGAGAGAAAACTGCTTTTGTTACCACTGACGGACTTTATGAATTTAAATTATTACCGTTGGGCTTTGTAACGCTCCTGCCACCTTCGAGCGAATGATGGACAGTATTTTGAGCGGACGAAAGTGGAAGACGTGTCTTTGCTATCTGGACGACGTCGTTGTTTTCTCGGACTTCAAAACGCACCTCGGCCGCCTGCAGCAAGTTTTGACGTGCCTTGCAAGAGCTGGGCTGCAGCTGAATCTCAAAAAGTGTGGTTTTGCTGCGCGCGAACTGACGATCCTGGGCAACGTCGTTTGAAGGACGGGATCCTCCCAGATGATACGAAGCTGAGAGCCGTAGCCGAATTTCCGAAGCCGGCCACTATAAAGGCGCTTCGTAGCTTTATCGGTCTTTGCTTGTATTTTAGTCGCTTCGTGCGCAACTTCGCAGCATAATTTCGCCTTTAACTCAGCTCCTCCGTTGTGCCAGCGACACATCTGCGTGGTCACCCTCCTGCGACGAAGCCTTGTGATGCTACAGTGTCTACTCACATCCCCGCTGATACTGCAGCACTTCGACCCGTCCGCCCAACCGAGGTCCACACTGATGCTAGTGGGATCGGCCTCGGTGCTGTGCTTGCCCAACGAAAGCCCGGTTTTGACGAGTACGTCGTAGCATACGCGAGCCGTGTACTGACGAAAGCTGAGTCGAACTACTCTGTAACAGAGAAGGAGTGCTTGGCGATAATTTTGGGCACTGAGCAAGTTCCGCCCGTACTTGTATGGTCGCCCATTCGATGTCGTCACCGATCATCATGCACTCTGTTGGCTCTCCTCCCTCAAGGATCCATCAGGTCGTCTTGGTCGGTGGGCTCTCCGACTGCAAGAATACATCCGGGTCATTTACGGTAGTTCAGGTCGCAAGCACTCGGACGCTGATGCTCTTTCACGCTCACCAGTGCCTGCTGAAGTTTTCTGCCTTGCCTCAAGTGATAGTGACTTACGTCTGTCGCCTCTTGCAGTCAGCAACATGTCAGCCGAGCAACGCAAGGACCCGTGGATTGCTTCTCTTATTGGGATAATCTCCAGTACATCACCTGCCGGGGAATCTCGGGCCCTACGCCGGCAGGTTTCTCACTTTGCGTTCCGTGACGAGCTACTCTACTGCTGCAACTACTGCTCCGACGGCTGAAAGTGGCTGCTGGTCATACCCGTCATTTGCGCAGCGACCTATGCACCTCCTTTCACGCTCATCCAAGTTGCGGTCATGCTGGCGTACTAAAGACCTATGAGCGTCTTCGCCTGCGATACTACTGGCGTGGTATGTATACCTTCGTGCGCAAGTACGTGCGCTCTTGCCCTGAATGTCAACGCCGAAAATCGCCGCCGCCCCGCCTTGCCGGTCCTTTGCAGCCACTACCATGCCCAGCAAAGCCATTCGAACGTGTGGGCATCGACCTGTATGGACCACTTCCGTCTACTGCAGCCGGAAACCGATGGATCATTGTCGCCGTGGATCAGCTTACTCGGTACGCCGAAACCGATGCTCTTCCGGCCGCCACGGCTCGCGACGTAGCCTCCTTCCTGCTTCGCCGCTTTGTTCTTCGACACGGGGCACCTCAGGAGCTTCTCAGCGACCGAGGGCGGGTTTTCTTGTCTGAGGTTATTGAAGCACTGCTCTCTGAGTGCCACGTCGTTCATCGGACTACCACATCATACCATCCACAAACGAACGGGATCACAGAACGCTTCAATCGCACTCTTGGTGACATGCTCTCCATGTATCTGCGAACCAGTCGAAGTGGGACCTCGCACTCCGTTTGTAACATTTGCTTACAATACGGCAACGCAGACGACCACGGGATTCTCGCCGTTTTTCTTGTTGTGTGGGCGAGAGCCGTCCTGCACAATCGACACGATACTCCCCTACAAGCCCGACGCAACCGAATTTACGCCGATTTCAGACCTTGCTCGTCGCGCCGAGGAATGCCGTCGACTGGCCCGTTCGTTTACATCGACCGATCAGCAGCGCCAGAAGCATCGTCACGACGAATGCGTCAAAGATCGCAGTTTTGATCCCGGCTCCCTTGTGTGGCTTTCGGTGCCCTGCTCAACACCCGGTCTTCCCCAAAACTGACCCGAAGTACCATGGCCCGTACAGAGTCGTTGAGCGGACTTCGCCCGTCAATTACCTTGTGGAACGAGTTGCACGAACTACAGATCATCGCCGCCGAGGGCGTAAAATTGTTCACGTGGATCGGTTAAAGCCCTACTACGACCCTCTAGTTTCGTCGTGCCCTTGAGTAGCCAGGATGGCTCCTTTTGCACCGGGGCAATTGTAACAAGAAGTGTTAACGCTGCACAACAATATTAGATACCGAAGCGCCATTTGCCCAGTCGGGTATGCCCGAGGATTATCGTGAAGACGACGAAGGCCCGACTCGGACGTTCATGCTCACGAGCTCGTACCGGCTGGACCTGCGCTCGGCCCGTTGCCTTACGCGACGCCTTGAATAAACCCCCACGATGAACTACCATCGTGAATGCTATTCACCTTTATAGCTGTTATATCTCGCAATAAGTTCCCTTTTTTCTGCGTTTAGCCTGGCACAATGTTTCCCACATGCTGCTTCTCCCACAGATGCTGCCGGGTTTGTGATTCGTCGTTAGGTTGTCCTTTAGCGTATTAACGCTGTCGTCTTTCAAATCGGTTAAAAGCGCGAATTTATTCTGTGGTGTTATTTTGAACTCCTGCGACCTGGTTTTCACGGAATACATGGTGGGTTTCTTACGTTTTGCCAGTTTTCCTCTTTTCTTTTAAATTAGCCGTATTTTCACCTAAGCATCTATGGCCGCTGCTTCGAATTTTGCTTAGCACCTCCACGTCATGCACAATACCTGGCTTGCTACTTAAATGAATTCAATTTTATTTCTTTGTTTGTCGTAGGGACTTTTCGATGTTCATTTGCTATTCCTTCGTTTGTGGAATAATGTGTTCATTAGCCTCGGTTATTTCTTTCCCCAAATCCAACCAGTGTATCTCCTCCAGGGCTGTTGCAAGTGTCTATTTCCAGGTTGCCCAACGACCACTCTCCTAGCCCTTTTTCACCGACTCTTGCGTATCCCGTCACAATTGTGATTTGTGTTGTTCCTTTGTTTCTTGCCGATTCGAAGTCTTCGTAGAAACTATCAATCGCCTCGCCATCGTAGACAGCTGTCGGTGCATAAACTTGTACTATCTTTACCCTGTATTGCTTCTTCAGCTTGATCACAACGACACCGACCCTTCGGTTAGTATTGGAGAATTCCTCTACATTCCCTGCTATGTCTATGTGGATGAAAAATCCCACCCCGTGTTCTTCCTTTTCGTGAGGTCCCCGGTAGAATAGAATAGACCCACTACTCAATTCCCTGAGGCCTCACAAGCCCTACAATATCCCACCTAATGTTCGCGAGCTCCTGTAATAGTCCAGCTAACCTTCCTTCGCTAAACAGACAGTGCGTTGAACGTTGACAAGTTCAATTTGCTGTGGAACATGTAACTTTTTTTGCGGATTTGCGCGAGTGCCAGCATTACGAACCCTGGTCACTGGCCTTAGGAGCTGATTGCTCGCCGCAAGCTTGTGCGCGTGGCAACGGGTGTAGTTTCCACTCTTCATAATCACTTTTTGGCTTTACTTTACTGAAATATAACCTGTTGTCAACGCGTTGTAATAAGACGTCATATTTGCTCTTCGTTTTCTTTTTGTTCTATGCACCAGCACAAATGCGGTCCACCGTTTCATGGGCAGGCTAAGAAATGATTTATTTATATGTTCATTCCGCACTCAATGTATGCATTACATCCCCAGGCATGAAAATTGGGATCGGTCTAACATAGTTATCTACCGCGCTTCTTCACTCTTACCATGAGCTTCCTCCACCCCTGGGGAAATTTCACCAGCAGCACGTCGGGCTCGATTATGACCGCCAGGCTTCCGACGGGCAAAGCAGAAGACGACTCCTGGAACGACGCCGCATCTCGCCAGGCTGTTGTGTGCCTCAACTGCAGGCCTTCCGTTGACACCCCCGCGTCGAGGCCGTATTCAGACCTGTCACCTGTAGACTCGAAGGCGTCACTGCATTTTCTGGCTGATTTTTTTTCACGCTCGTATGCATAGATCACCCTGGGCACTGTGGCTTTTCGCTAGTGTTTGCAATATTGCCAAGTAATATTGTTGGGAACCATGCTTTGAAATCAGCTTGTTTTGCGCCAGCACGTGGCCCAAAATAGTTATGTTGCCCTTTCCTCGAAGCGGAGTGCGCGTTTTCTTCTTCGGTTGCATGGCGCGCAGTGCAAGCAGGTTTTACGTGAAAATGGTGCCAACTAGGCTGCACTATACTACACGGTTTATCTTCGATAGACATTGTTTTCGATGGCAGGGGAATTTCTGGGAAGGAGACCATCTAAAATAAAGGCATGCAGGGCAAAGTCCGCGGCAATATATTTCCCCACGTTCCTCTGTCCCCATTACTGTGCGTTTCCTTCTAATTTACTGCGAAGCGACGTTTACTACGATTAACCATATTTATACAAAATCTTTGGTTTCCGCTATACTGCGTGACGTTATGATACAGTAACATTCTACTTTAGCTATACTTACAAAGTCTTGCATCAAGCCTAGTTACTATGCCGGTAAACCTGGACGTAGCGAAGTCGACAAAAGTTCGCAAGTTTTCGCGACGTCTAAGTTTGCGTAACATGCAGGCTTCGAGTTGAGGCTCAGCGGTAATAATCAGTAAATCGAAGCCAAAAATCCAGAAATCAGTGAAGGTGAACCCACCCGTTTACGGATTTACGTCACAGCGAAAAACTGCGTGAGTTGCGCCTCCTGCTTCCTCAGGAGCTTAGGCACTACATGGAATTGAAAGACTTCGGATCCACCCGAAAGACACGGAATCGAAAGGCTTCAATGAGGAATCGAAAGACTTCGCTAGATCCAAGAATTCGTTACATAGAAGTTCGTTACATCCAGGTTTACCTGTACAATTAATGGCAAGGGTAGTAACTGAAGAGGTTGCGGAAAACTAGGCACAAAACAGTGCAGCTTTCAGTGTTGTTGTAACTGAGGACAGATGTTTCCTCCCAGCCGAGACAGCTGTTTTTATACTGGAGGTGAGAACCATGGACATCTATTCTTCAAAATTGCGCTTGAAATAACATTTACCCAAGTGAGCCAGAATGTTCCGCAACCTTCTTATACCGAAACCCCCTTAGTTAAGGTGAACCTGAGGACCCTACATCCCCAATCGGACATTCGCAACTTGCAGGGCTGTTTTCTAACGGAGGAGCAACTTGTAGAATGAGCAAAAGAAACGTTCTACACACTCGTATCAACCAAGCACAGAAATAAAGATCACCGCAGTGGTCATAATAATAGGAGCAGGAGCGTAATAACAGCGATGTTCAGCGACGTATCAAGAGATGTTTTACATTTTGGGTTTGAATGCAAATGTACTGTTGATTTTCCAATTCACCTTGATTTTGCAATGCAGAAAAATACCGCAACGTGCCCCCGTGTACGCCATAAAGTACACGATTAATTGTATCCGCAGCCGAAATCAAACATGCGCAACAGTCTTGCAGGAGTATGGGGGACTCACGCAATAATAGATAGCATTAGGTCATTCAAAAAAGAAAGAAAGCTTATTTTGTGCTATGACCAGATAAATGAGACTGATGACAAATGAGACAAATGAGACAGTTCCATATATAGATGGGGTATGTTGTATATTTGCTAGCTGAAATCTTGGCTATTTGCAAGCAAAAAATTTCAGTGCACAGTAAATTGTTCAATGAGAAGGTCTCTAACAGCTTACCCCGACGTGAGGGAACAAGAGCTCAACGCTGTGACGCATCCGGTGTTTGGTCACTTTCCAGGGGTGCGTGCGCATCTTTCTACTATTATTAATGTATTTTTAGGTCTTTTATATATGCGTTTTCAGTGGTGTCTCCTTTCTTTCTAATTTCTTTACATTGCGTAACCACATTTCAACCACAATATTTAAGCCTCAGAGGCTATTTAGATCTGCTATTAGGTATATAATACATATATAAAATCGCCAATGCAGTTCGAATCATCCATTCTGATGTCAATAAATAGTGAGAGCGTAGGGAAGTTTTCGCACAGGTGAAGGAGTGATAAGAAAAAAGCCTATCTGAATTTTTTTTTCGCCGTGGTAAAATTTATAGTTTTGCTGTGGCATTGAAGTGCCTGTTTTCAAGAACTGCACTGACTCTCCTGGCCCGAAGCCTTATTTTTTAGGTCACAGCAAGCTAAGCCTAGAAGAAATCGTCATCAGGTAGGCCGCCTACTCTTCCTGTGTTTAAATTACTGCAAATCGCCAAACTCTTATTAAGTCTGTAGCGCCAACATCATCATCTCTTAGGCGCCACCATCATCATCACCAGATGGCCAGCTGGCACAGAACACACTCGGCACCCGGCACACCTCGGGAACGGCACCCGCGTTCTACGCGCCTCGTCGTGTTCATGGCACAGCCAACACAACCACAATAAACGTGGTCGGCCGCACCGCCTCATCGCCGCCTACAATTTGGTGACCCGGCAAGCGGCTTCGCCATGGCTTCTCAACGCTGCTTCCCAAGCCACAACGCGGACGACGGCACGTGAAGAACGTTCCCCGCCCTCCCAGACCTTACCTGGCTGATCCCGTTTGATTCCATCTCAAACCACGCTGCATGGTTCGTCATCTTGAGAGCCATTTTTATGTAAATGACATCTGCTCCCCGGAAATCAGGTACCTCGTGACACTACAGAAGCTACCTGCTGACCTCACTGAGCAGATCCAGCTGCCGACCCCAGGACCAGGTGCGTATGACGACTTGAAGGCCGCTGTCCTAAACCACTACGGTATAGGAACGCCTTTGTCCACACCACCACGCCTTCCAACGGCATCCGTGGATTACACGTCGCCGGCAGGTCCACCCTCGCCTGACCAACAAACGCGAACCCCGACTACGACTTGCGGCACTTCCGAGTTGGCGTTTCACTTAGTCAACTCGACGCAACACCATGGCGCAGTCCCACACGTTGTTGCGTCTGCTGCAGAAACCCACCCAGGTGTCGACTGCTTTGCCGCTAACAACTGGGAAACTTCACCGCCTTCGCCGCACGGCACGGGTGAGAAGGATCTTTCAGACCCTTTTCCTCCCCGCACACGTGAGACCTCTTCCCCGTCACCGGTGGAACAGCTTCCAGCAGTAAACAGCTCGAGATCTCTCGGATGTGCAACTGACACTCGAAGCTGATCAGACTGCCCCCGACAGTCCTGACACCCTGGCTATGATGAAGACACCGGAGAAACAATTGCGGGACAAACGTGCCAACAAACGTCGCCGAAAGAATGTCTTGTTCCTATGCAGTCAGACGCGCCGCGAAATGGTCACCCCACCTCGACCGATTTCCTGCTATAGGAGCGTATTCGGTTTACGGTGTCACAAGGCGCTCTGCTCTCCGACCCCTGATGAAACCAGCGCGAGGGCACTGCACGTCAGGAACCCGACACACCGGTGGTTCGAGAGACGCTTGTCGTTGGCGCCCTCCGCTGCTCCGTCTCTCACGGCGCGTGCGCAATTTGCCCAGACAGCGACACATCCCCAGAGCTCACACCACAGCACAGTCAAGCCACTCCGGTCTCATTCTGCACACCATTCTGTACCTTCCGCACCACGCTTCACCTTGTCGCTGTCCTTCCAGTTACGCCTGCCGTTCGCGCCACCATCAATTGCAGCAGCCGCTTCGCACACCGCAATGCGTCCGCGGCCGCACTCCCAGCCTCGCCCACCAGAGGTTTCCCCACATCCCCGACGCTACCTCGCCAACGACCAGGACCGTGCCTTTAGTCAACCTACTGCCACTTGACCACTGACTGCCCAAGGACTCTTCCTGACTACGGACAAATTGTACATACCTGTACATAGTGCATAGTGTATTTTCCTGCATTGTTATTTACATTTCTCACTTTACCGCGCTTCACGCTAGGGGGGGAGCCCTGTAGCGCCACCATCATCATCTCCTTAGGCGCCACCATCATCATCACCAGATGGGCCAGCTGGCACAGAACACACTCGGCACCCGGCACACCTCGGGAACGGCACCCGCGTTCTACGCGCCTCGTCGTGTTCATGGCACAGCCAACACAACCACAATAAACGTGGGTCGGCCGCACCGCCTCATCGGCCGCCTACAAGTCTTAAATTTCTCACCTTCAACAACGCGTTTAGTGCTATCCATGGTAAGAGATGGATCAAAATGACCTGAGAATAAACTGATGAAAAAATAGTACAAAGCATTGGGGGGAGGCAGTATTCAAGTATTTGATTTCGCAATTTCACGTAAATGATCTATAATTTAGGTTTTGCGGTAACCAGTGTCCTTGTTCCTAACTCATGACATTTCGATGTCTATAGGGCTTCTGTATGCGTGGGAATAAACTAGCTGGCAGGATATGTGCGCCAGGTGCTGCACTAGTTCATCACAGAAGTTCGCCCTTTCAAAATTCTTGCTTCTGTTCTCACCGAGTGCCGGAATTCCAGGAAGGCCCGGCAGCCCAGGTGGCCCCTGGGGGCCCGGGTTGACCGCATTCACACTGCAAAAACATGAGAACATCGCCAGACATTGGTTTCATGAGCGACCTTTTGCACCGGTGGCTTTGAAAGACTATTACTTTTGCTTTCAGGTAGCCTCTCAGAAGCGTCCGAATGTAGTAATATTCCCAAGCTCATCCTTATCATAACCGTCATCATCAACATTACCACAATCATCGCCTACAGCCTGTTTGTGAACACTGCATGACGAAGGCCTCTCCCAAATATTTATTTCTTTGCCTGTCGTGAGTTTACCGAGCAGAATATTTCGTAGCTCTCCAAGTTTCAGGCTACCACCACTACCACACATTATTCGGATCCGTTTAACGGTGGTCCATCCGCTTAACGGAGCGGCTGCCAGCGGCCTGTAAAGGGAATGCAGGTGGTACTTGATGGAGGCATTAACAACGATAATTTTCGTCATAGAATCATCTGTGCTAGCTCGTGATAGATACGGCAAGAAATCATTGGGAGAGACTTTCGCCCTGCAATAAACGAAACAGGATGATGAGGCTGATGATGATCCCCAATTCCGTAGTTTACCCGTTGTTCGTAATCAGATTACATCACCTGTCGCGCACCTATTTTGCTAACTTGGAGGTAGATCATCTGTAATTCCAGTTTTTCCCTAGTCCACGCTGCTCTTTTATTGTACTCAAGTGTTACCCCTGATATTTTTGCATTTGCTTGGTGTGCAGAAACCAGTTTTCTTTCAAAGGGCTTCCTAAGACGCCAAGTTTCTACGCCTAATTTTGTGGCTCCAATTCACGTTGGCCATACTCCAGCTTTTTCATAAACATTATGCTGACAACTCAGGAATTTACATTATCATTGATCTTTTTGGCGTTTAACGGTCGTTGCACGACTGGTATCAGCCCTAATAGACCGACGTATTCACTTTGTCGAGAATTTGTTCGGTACCTTCAAAATACTAAGGAGGATGAGGAATAAATGTTCATTTACAAGCGTTGGTGCTGCTGTTAGGGCACCTGCCCGATGGGGGCGTCCCTAGTCGAGGATGTCTTGGCCTTGGCTGGCAGTCCAGGCGTCCTCCACCAGTATTCTCAAGGTACCAAGGTCTGGACTTTTCAGGCAGGCCACCCACTGCTCGTAAGGGGGGTAAGGGTTGAGGGCTAGGCCTGGGTTTGTCCTCACTCCTATACTTGTGAGGTTGTGGTGCCGGCTAAGATACTGAAATTACCCGTGGCCGGGTATAGGATGGGGTGTGTGGCATGAAGAAGGGTTCGATGAGAATAAGAGTTTGTTTGTAGTCTTCGGAGGGTGGTGGCTTCTTGTCTGAATACCTGGGGATGTGGAGCCGGGAATATTCTTCTGCTCTGGCGGTAGTGTGCCACAATATCTTAATATTTAACCAGAGGTACCGTCTTTGAATCAGCAGGGGATGCTTGTCGCTCGCAGATAATGGTCTGGTGTACACGTGCGTGCGCAGCGGCATGGGCTGCCTCATTACGAGCGAGGTATGTTTGTCCAGATACCCTGACGATTTGTATTTCGAGCAGCCGCGCCTTGGTTTTGAGGTGGAGGGATGAGGTCGAGGAATAAATTACTGCGGCATGCTGCTTGCCATTCCGTTAGCACTGTGGTGGCGTCCTTCATAGTCTTTGCGCGTAGGGCAATAGCCAATTCCTCGGCGTTTTTTTGTGTTTTGCACGGATGGTCGCGGCGGTCATTATTTACCTGCTGTTGGTGACGCACACCACGTGGGCTGGCCGTTGAAGATAAGGGGACGCGTCAATGTACCTTGTCATCGGGTTTGGTCATACTTTATGTTCGTGACACGGGCTCGTGCGATGCGGCGAGCTTGCGTGTAAATTGGGTGCATGTGTCGTGGTAGCAGCGTTGCTGTGATGTATTTTCTAAAAAT
This sequence comes from Haemaphysalis longicornis, assembly GCA_013339765.2. Classification (NCBI taxonomy): domain Eukaryota; kingdom Metazoa; phylum Arthropoda; class Arachnida; order Ixodida; family Ixodidae; genus Haemaphysalis; species Haemaphysalis longicornis. The sequence continues at coordinate 207,081,509 of CM023450.1, read as the reverse complement.
CGTAACCTTGTGTTCTCGTGTTGGCGGCGTTGCATAATTCAATGTTCTTATGGTGGCTTTTCCCATCGGCGTTAACTAGAGTCGTTCTATTTGAGAGGTATGATGGGCTTCATCAATATCTTCTCAAGTATTGTGCATCCCGAGAGTAATTTTTTGTCAACGTCTTGGAAGGCGATCATAGGGCAATCTTATAGGCTAGCCAGATTAAAGTATTCAATCTTGCCTTGTCGTCTGTTTTGGGAGCCAAGTATGGTGTACCGGCGATCCGGCTGACCAGCACTGCCCGTACCATGCGCAAGGTGCGTAGCTTGCAATTCAAGCAATTCAAGGTATCGATGTTGGTCGCGGTGCATTCAGTGCATCCATTGACTAAGCATTTTTTGTTGTGGGGCTGTGGTGTGAAGGCCTCATATATTTTGGTGATTGTAAGGCCCAAAATACGCAGATTAGGTACTTTTGGAACTAATTTGCCTGCTATGTTCAGTTCCGGATCCTGGATGCACCCCTTCCATCGTTGAGCCGTCCCACTAAGACAGCAAAGTGTGCAGCCTTCTCTGGTCCGCATTCGAGACCTCTAGACCACAGATAAAGATGCGCCTCTTCTATGGCTGTTCGCATTGCAACGCTCTGCTCTCCTATGCACCCTCTTAGGGCCAGAGGGTGAGGTCACCTTGCGTACAGTGCATGCCAACGATGCGCGCTATATTTCAGTGGAGTAAGAACGTCTTTGATCACTATGTTGAACAGAAGCGGCGATATTACAGATCTTAGAGGGGCGTTCTGGGTATTGTCTTGAATGTGGTCGCGCGAAGATGGCTTATTTCTGTACAGATAAAACTAGATGTAACGTACCTCTATGTAACCAATCCCTGGATTTGACGAAGTATTTCAATTCCCCATTGCCCCCCTTTTGAAGCCCACGTATTTGCGACCTCCATGTAACGAAGCCGTAGCGACGGTCACCTTTCATGTAACGAATTTGCTACGCTAATCAGTCACTGTTTGTGGCACGTGTTTGGGAACTCGGCCAGAGAAATGCACGAATTCAGCAAATTTCGCCCTCAACTCAAACTACCTTTCACTTCCACGTGTGTTTGCGGTGTAGGTTAGGTGCTAGACCTGCTTGTCGGCGTGTAGCCGCGCGTCTCTGCTGTCTCTGGTGTCGATTCGGCGCTGATGAGTTGTGCTGCCAGAAAACGAAAAAATTTTTTTCAAGACAAGCTCACAGTTTTAAATGGTGTCATCACCGACGAGGAAGAAGAATGTCGCCACCAGGTACACACTTTAAGCTAGCACCGTCTCAAGAATTTCGAGTGCGGAATACAGCATCATGTTTGGCAAGAGGCGCCGCATCAGCATACGTTTTGTACTTGAAATACGTTAAGGCACCGAAAAGTATCAAAAGGCAAACGGTAATACTTAAGTTACGTTTGTGAATACGGGGTAAGTGACCTTGCTTCTTTGGACTGCCGTTTAGTGACTAAGCACGTGAGAAAGCAGAAGCCGCAAACCACGCAGTTTTTTACTTTGAAATGAATACCTGAAGAGTGAGTTCACCGTGGCAGATGTCTAGTATTTTGAACCCGTTTCTGCTCCGTTCACGCTAGCCTTAACTGAAAACCGGTATGTAACGAAAACCTGCGTGTAACGAAAAATTGCGAGTTTTCGTCAGCTTCGTTATATCCAGGTTTAACTGTACTTGCGGTGCGCCGGGTAAGGAAGTCTGTGACGTAGTTGTACATCCGGTTGCCAACAGTTGGTCGAAATTCGTCCTTGAAGGATGGTTTCACAGCTGATATTTTCGAAGGCGCCCGTGATGTCCATGGCCAGGATGCACCGCTTGTGTGTACTTAAAGACTGCTTATGGTCTCTTACTTCAGCTGAAAAAGAATGTTTTGTGTGGACAACCCGGGGCGGAATCAGTACATCGTATTGGAGAAGTGTCCATTATGCTCAGTTCAGGCGGAGAGAGGGGATTTCGTACCATACATTCTAGCACTTTTCCAACACAAGAAGGGAGGGAAATAGCTCGCACATGATTAGGGGCTAGCGGTTTATCAGGTTTTGGGTCAAGGTGGTGTCTCCGTGCTTCCACTGAGGGGGAATATTGCCAGTTGTGCACTTCTTAATAAAGAAGTTGAGAAGGGTCTCTAACGCTGCCGCGTCCAGGTTACGTGGTAACTAGTTTCGAATCTACAACCCTCTACGGTTGTAGAGTGGACGGGGTCGTGCTTGCTTGTTCCATCTTAGCCACGGTTTCTCGGTTTTCTCTTGGAGATCTTCTCTACCAGCGTAGTTGTCGATAAGACGTTTTGTTAACGGCCTCTGCTGACTTGCTTTCCTTAGTATCCATTGGGTTTTTGTAAGCAGATGCCACGTGCGCCTGAGTGCCAAGCGTGCCTCGCAGGTTGGTGCAGAAATCATACGAATTTCCTCGGCTCAGTTTACATGCGTAGCTTACTGCTCCTTGCGTTTGTCGAGATATTCTAACCTACAATTTTCAATTTGCTTTATGATTTTTGCCTTATTTGCTTAGACCCGGCATATATGATCTTAGTGTGTTTTTAACCTGTATTCAATAGAAAATTCGGTATAGAATTCTCGAAGCAGGTTCTTTATTTCCTGCCTGGTATGACCGAATCAGACGATGTCATCTCAATAATTAGCTCAAGTGCAGTCGAACACGGATATGTCGAATTATTGTGTATATAGAAAACGTCTGAACATTCCCTTGGAAATCCTATGCAAATATATAGCGCTGTTGTACGCGTGTATCGAACTTCAGATCACGAACACATTCTATATATCGAATGCTGCACCGCAGGTGCCCCTCAAAGTGCGCTTCTCCGGATTGGCTGGATGCGATGATGATGACGTCTCCCGGGCGCTGCGCGGTCGAAGATGAGGAGGCGCCACCACGTCGCTTCAGTGGCCTTCAACAAACTTCTATTCCCCCATGCTTCATAACCTGCTCGCACGCTGGCACCGGGAGCAGCCGTGTGGCACCGCGAGCATGGGGAGTTACTGAGTGCTAAAGGCAATAAAGGAGGGCGAAACCAGTTGGAAGCGCTAGGATTCTTGGCATTTTTTTCAGCTTGCTTCAGTGATTACCAGTGGCGGCTCGCGCAGGAGGACCTATGTGGCGTGGTGCGTGTTTATTTTGTACGCCGCAACCCTTTCGGAGCCACGGTCACGGGAAAATTTGGATTTAGCGACGACATTTTGGATTTAGTGGACATTTTTCGATGGGTGCAGGCCAGTGAAATGATGTCGGCTGCGGATCTCGTATTGTGAGTGCGGTAATGGGCATCAAACCTGTTGTAAAAGGGAGAGCCGCGGGAACAAGGCCCGGCCGTTCCGGTGCGTGTCGTGTGCAAAGCAGCTTTGTTGCGCGGCTCCAGAGCAAGGGTGTTCTATTACCGCGGGCAACGAACGCGAGTGCCTCGAGACTAAATTCAGCGAGCAGTCAGCATTCCCATTTTTCGTGCTGTGAAGAACCAATGGGTTAGCTACCGCTTGTCGCGACTTGGGAGCGCTATGAGTGATGTGTGGAGTTTTCAGATAGGTTTCAGATGGGCCCATATTATATTTCGAATTATCGATATATCGAACACTTTCGCGATCCCCTTGGAGTTCGCCATATCCGTATTCGACTGTTTTCCTTATTTCTACGCACTGTCGGGGGCAAATGCCTGTATTCCAAGCGAGCAGTGCCCGAAACCCATTGCAGCGCCACCCGGCGATAGTGCACATGCAGCCGAGCGGCATATGTTACCTGCAGGCATCTTCGTTCGCTCCTATAAGCTGATACACTGTTGGTAAACTTACACTCCAATGATGTCGCTTCGGCTGCACGAGTTGAGATTCTTTTCAAAGGCGGTCCTGCATAGCCACTGAATTGGCAGTTACTATCTCTGGGCGCGCTATCACTCGGATGTATTATCGCTGTTTTACAGCGAAGAAGTTAGCCTCGTCTTTGTCAGAAAATTTCCTGTCTTGAACAAAACATTTACGCAGGACCCTGCCGTTGTCGCCCAAGACGCTGAGCGCATGCGTCAGTCGTGCAGCAAGAGCTCGCTATTCGTGTAAAAAAACACAAAGCAAGCATGGAAACCACATGATGAATTATAAGACACCGGAATTTCAATCCCTTTCACCCCCCCCCCCTATTCTGTAAAAACGCCTTTCAACCCCCTTCATTAGGCCTGTGCTAAACCCTTGGCAATCATGGGATCAATTTACTAATAAAAATATTGATATTACAGCGCGCCTAAAAAACCGCCCGCCTCTTACGGGGGAACGAGTAAATGCGTCGCATATACTTCGAGTAAGCAAACACGTCGCGAAAGCCAAGCTACGCCCTTGACTACGAAAGCGCGCTCCACCGCTTATATACGTTGAGGGGAGGAAACCGGTCCCGTCGACGACGTTGGCGTACTTGTAAACCGTGGACTAGGTTTTGAGCCAAGCGCATGTTGCTTCGCCGGAGAAGGCACCGGTTATATGCGCCGCGTCGGAGAGGAAACCGCGGAAGAGAGAGTACAGCACATGCGCCGGCCCCAGCGCGTTTGCCGCGCTATGACGCAACGTGCCGCGCTTGGCAATCATCCAAGCCAAGCCAAGCCAATCCAATCCAATCTAATCCAAGCCATCCAATCGATCAATCCAATGCCCCTCGCAAGAGTGTGTTCGAATAATCCAAAAAGTTCGCTATTGATGCGCAAGTTACAGCGCGTCAAAAACGAGCAGCACGCTTTGTCACAGCCAATTACGATTTCACTGTCAGAAGCTCGAGTATTGTTGACGGACTTGGATGGAAAACTTTGGCAAAACGTAGGAAAGTATTGAGGTTAAAATTTTTATTTAACATTGTAAGCGATAAGACGGGAATTAACCAAAACATTTGTATAAAAGAACCTCATCACATCACTACTAGACGAGATAACCCAAGAAAACGTAGACCATATCAGTGCCGCATTGATGTCTTTAAATACTCATTTTTTCCTAAAACGACCGAAGATTGGAATGCTCTACCCAGTGAAGTAGTTGCCGCATCTGATGTTCACACTGCCATCGATGATTTTGTGATGTAACATGTAACAGTTGTGTATTATGCTCCCCCAATGTATTTCTAAGTGATGTTGCCCTTTTGTGTATTGCCCTTTTTCTGTGATTGCTTTATGCATCAAGATTGTAACCCCCCTACAATAATGCCATATCGGCGCTGTAGGTATAAGTAATAAATAAATAACGATTACGTTTGCAGATTCTCACAAAAGGGGAGTGAGGCTTGCGTCATTCGCGGGCTAGCGCACGCCTAGGGCTAGGCATGACCCAGCAGTTATCGCCCAAGACGCCGAATGAATGAGACAGGACGCAGCATTTGCCGCCAGGGAAGCCGAGTGAAAGCATCAAGCCTGCCGATACAAGGAGGAACACTTCATACCGTCCCCCATCAGCATTTGTAGGGGTTTACAACAGCTGCCCTGGACATCCACTTTCACAGGGCGGGAGAGCGTTCATTTTTTTGTTATTGCTTCTTACCCTCGTTGTGATTCCCACAAAATCTGGTACTTAAGAGTACACCAATTAATGGCCGCGACTTGAATGAGTGAAGCATGTCGTGTGTTCGAGATCATCATAAGGAGTAACAAAAGAGGCACCATCGGGCGACGCATCACTCTGCTCTTGTTACAGCGCCGAGACTGCCTCTGCAAATACTTTTAAAAGGCGCAACAAATGGCTGCATCCCAAGCGTATTCGTCCGGTCCAGGTGCCTATTGACAGCGTATCAACTCGAGCGAGCCAACCAACATGCGTTCCAGCCAGTGTCTCAGCTGCACACATTTCTTCACATGGTGAAGCGATGCCTTTAGGCTGCCGCACGCGTAAAACCCTCTCGTTTTCTCCGGACAGTACCTCTGATTTTATGTACGGAACAATTTAGGTTCCCGGTTTGTCGTCGAGGCTCGTCCGTGGTCAAGGTGTCACTCGGCTTCAAGCACCCAAACAGATGTTTCTAAAAGATACCCGCTTGTTGCTCCATTTAGCCTTTCGCCCAAAAGTTAGGGATATTTGAACAAGCGGTTTATATAAGCAGAACCGTTCCAAACTCCTGGAACCGCTAACAGTGGTCATACATGTCCCCATTATTTAGCGGAAAGAAAACAGCTAATACATTTGAGGCAAAACATACGTACTTAACCGGACGTCGTCTAGTTTACTTACTTATAATGCTCGTTTGGTTAGTTTTTCTAATATCAAGCGAAAAAAATGGCCGCAAGAGACAAGAAAGACTCGTTCAAATAGACACAGAATGGCTCCATCACGTGCGAGATCAAGGCAAGCACAAAAAGAACAGAACCCTCGCTGTGCTCTTTCAGGCAGAAAAAGAAACAAAGATAAAAAAAAGTCTGCGAGCTGTCCCAGGAGATGGCGCACAAGCACTGCGAAGGCGGCAAAATTGCATTGAATAAACCTCTGTTCAAATCTTCAAGAGAGGAGTGATACAGAGAGTGGAGAGGGGTGGTAGCAAAGAGCAGACAACGGCCCCACAGCCCCCCTGGCGAATCCCTGCTCTGCACTGCCGACAGCTCTCACTTTGAGTGGAACTCCTTTAACTTTTTTAGATGCAGAGCATTTCTTTAACTCAGATGTAGCGTCCGCCGTCCGTCCGCAACAGCTCAGCGCGCAGGTGCGCCCTCTCCCTCAATCCTCCTCTCCCGCATCACGCTACCCTCCTCGCTCTCAACAACAGGTCCGCACCCCTCCCCCTACACTATACAAAAAAATATTAGTTATCGGCGCCTGGTTTCGATCCCACGCCCTGTGGGCGGAACGCGAGGTACATTGTGCTTTTCCCACTGCGCCACAAAAGCGACACAGAATCAAAGAGTACGAACGCGCCTTATATCCTTGACTCATTCAAACTACGTCAAGAAGCTGCTGATACACGGCAGCAGTTGCATCGATCTCGTCTTCACCAGTTGCTGCAACGCACGACCACTGCTTAAAGACCCCTTAACAGTACACTTTAGCGACCACGCAGCCGTCGTTCTCAGCGTCCAATACAACGACAACAGCAACAAATAAATAAATAACGACTTACAACAACCTACTCCATGCCTTCACTTCTCGCGTCACAAAAAAAAGAAAAAATTGGGCCCATCTCACCACGAGGAGGGACTCAAGTCGCAAAATAACGAAAGTAATAGCTAATATATGAAAGAAATATTAATAATTAATAGCAATAAGCAATAATAGTTAACACATTCACTACCACCCCACCACCACCCCCCAAACAATAACGTTAACGCAATACACCCACCACCTACGCGACGCATTTACTCGAGTCCCGCCTTGCGGGGAGATGGGCCCAATTTTTATTTTCCCAGTACGCGCGCTTTCATGTTAATAATTTTCTGATTACTGTGCCGTTGTTGGCCACCTTTCCCTCCAGTGATCCTCTGAGCCTTTACGCGACGTGTTGTTGTTTTCGCGCATCGAACCTCGATTATTTTGGAACTGCGCTAAGCGACCCCCATGTACACCACCAACACGTAAACGTGAATTACTGCAGAGGTGCGCACTTTGTCAAGCGCCTTTTAAAATCTAGTAATGTCATGTAAAACAACTCATTAATATTCACAATTTTAGATTATCTCATTAGGAAAAAGGTAATGCTCTGTAGTTGAGAAACTTTTATTAAAAATTCCGTGCATTTTTGCTGCTTAAAGGAGCCATGAAGAGAATATGCAAGTTGTTTTTATTCCAAAGATTTCGTTTTTTATAGAGCCCCCAGCGCTTGTCCGGATACAAACGATGCTTTATTCACTGAGAAATTAAACAATTAGGTTAAAATTTTGATTTTCCCCCTAAATCGTTTGTTTTAGGGGTCTGCAATGACATCACAGGAAACGACCGTTCTGCAGCCTAGAATACCTTCATTCACACATCCGCCGTACAGGGTAGACACACGTATACGCTGGCGCCGCCATTTTGGGTCGCTCGCTCGCCGCCGAAGCAAGTCATTGTGTCAAAACCGCGCTAAAATTATCGTCGCAACGATGTTTACTGAAGGAGTTTGAATCATATTGCCTGTTTCGCGTTGCTAGGTCTCGTGGGAAACGAAAAGAACAACGCGTTGAGCACGTTGGCCCAATTGCGGCGGTACGAGACCGTTCAAAGGTTGTCTCCACCCTGTACAGCGGTGTTGGTTTGGTCCCGCGTTTCTTTACATTACCCGAACCTAGATGGCGCCACCATACCGTGGCAAGCGTTTGGTTTGTTTTTGCCCATATTTAAACCTGGCTTGTTTTTGTTCTGGGAGAAAATATTCGTTCCCTGAAACAGTGCTCGCTCGACAAATGTGGCCACGTAAGACACCGTCGCTTGCGTCAATCGGCCAGTGTCGTCTGAGACAACCCCAAGCCCGGTAGTGCTGTGCTGCTAAACCAAGCATGCTGTGCGCAGTACGAACAGCAGTACGCATCAGTACTTCTATGTTTACATGTGCTTTCGTAACTTCCACTGTTTGTCCCATCATTCTTATTGCTTTGTAAAGAATGTGCCCTAAATTTAAGCGCAAATCGCTCGTTCGGCTAGTTTGTAAGCTCCGCCTAATTTGCGTCTGCTTGTGCCGGGCTCCGCCAATCGCAGAGCTGGCTCGAATGACATCATAGGTTCTGTTGCGGGAAATGAGCTGGTGGGTCGCATGACCATTCCCTTTTTTCCTAATTATGTAGCTTATTTGAGCGAAGTTTACGTTAAAAGTGGTGTCAGTATGATTCTAACGAGGCAATCTTTTGAATGAACCAAACTTGTGTTTTCTCTTCATGGCTCCTTTAAGGTCTAAGGTGTCGCTTAGGATTCTAATGATAACATTTGTAAAAAAAAGTAATATAGGCCCGGAAATCCTCTGATGCGTAACATCTTCTTCTTTGTTCTTTGGAATCATCTTTGGTCCTTTTAGGGATGTGGTACCTTTAAAGCACTCCGTCATTAGAAGAATGACCCTGCTACTTGTTTACCTACTATGTCTCCGCCCTAGCATAATACGGAACCGCTGAAATTTTTTACAACTTCCAGTTCTGCCTTTTCTCCATTTTTTTAATCGCATTTGCCACTTCACCTGTAGTTACAGTAGGAGCGTGTCCTGCGGTTTAAAAAAAAATTATTATAATTATGGTTTGCGTTTTTGGGGGGCACAGTGCAGGGTGTCCTAATGAGTACTTCAGTTCCGTTTTAATTGCATAGTTGCCAACTGAGGCACAGAATAGGCATTCTTTTTATACTGGTTTATACGAAATAGGTGGCGCGATCAGAACGGGGGGTATTAAGAATTATTAAAAGGATTAAAGTTTTTGAAATACGGTCGCTCTGGTGGTGTATCAAATAGTTATCTCAAACATTGCGTGTGATCCCTTTCCCCGCACTTGAAAATTGAAAATTATCTTTGAAAAATTAGTAGCCATATCCTCAATCATAGACGACTGAAATCTTAACAGTATCCTCGAGACTATGTCGACACAACCGTATCATCGAGAAAATGTCGAGAATTATCGACCGGTATCTTTGAAGTACGTTGCCTCTAAATGTCTGGAGCATATCGTATGTAGGAACATTGTTGAGCGCCTAAACCGTAACCGCCTGCTTAACCCTGTAACGCGGTTTTCGAAAAGGTTTCTCTTGTGTCACCTTACTACTAAAGCTTGAGATAATAAATAACTAAAGACTGTGTGTTCTTAAACTTCAGGAAAGTTTTCGGCGATGTATCCCACAGCTCGGGTATTGATGAGAATGACTACCTATAGTATAACTTTTGTTGATAGTAAACTGGGTGAGAGCGTATCTTGCATCGAGAAGGCTGTTTGTCCTTTTAAATGTAGTAAGTTCAAACTTGGCGTACAACGCATCAGGCGTGCCACAGGCTCAGTTTTGGCTCCGGTCTTACATATGTCGTACAATACTCTCAGTGCTAAGTAAATAAATTCTATTTGAAGTTTTCGTCCTACTTGGCTTTTTATGCTCGTTTTATTATCTCTCTTGTACAGAAGATTGCACAATTCTAAAGTTACACTTTTCGCAAAGCCAAACGTCATATCGCGTCAGCTGTGGTGAGAGTGTATTCGAAGTATCCCGGGACCCAGGCTCCCCTACCTGTTTCTCTCCATCTTCTGCATTCAAGTCGCCTTAAGCATTGAAGGCATCAAGTAGAAAAGATGCGGCTATATGCATGCGTGGTACCCCCAATTATGTGGGAAAGGTCCACTTATGGTGTCACCATGGTCCCATGGTCATACGCCAGTTTACCACCGTGACGACTTGACTATTGAGTAGCCCTCTTACATCATGCGCAGTAAAAACTCCCAAGTCAATCATGTCCGATACACTTAAGCTCATAAGTGTCGGGCTGGTGCTCCTGCTGGAGTAATTTCACTAGGCAGAGTTGGTATCGATTCAGTAGGTCGAAACGATCAAAAAAAGATATGTACCAAGAAAAAACAAGTTGCCCGTCGTGCATCCTGAGCACTTTTTTTGTTGATAGTTTTCTGCGGTTTAGACAGAACAGATAGCGTTTGACAAAAATTTTGGTATCGATTGGTGTTTTTATAACCAAAAATATTTTGCCCCACTACAAAGACAAATCGAAAAGTGCGGACACTTTCAGAAGCAGTATTTATTTGAACGACGGAAAATAGAGAGGTAACTAAGTTTTCAACTAGTAGCTGTGGTGTAACAATTTATGTAAAACAGCGCTGATAAAAGCCTACAAAAAATTCCTATATATTAAAAGTACTACCACCTATAGGATGCTTATTCTGAAGTGGGTTCTGAGGCATGTACTTCGTCAATGTGACTGTTCTAATTTGGTTTAAAAAGTAGTTACAATTTTTTACAAATTGTGAAAAACATTGTCAACGATGTTGGCTTCGTACGGTTCCCTTACTGGATTCACGTTGCTCTTGAGTCTGCGCGAGTGTCACATAATGTGTTCAAAACTTGCTCTCTCCAGATCTTATGGAGAGAGACAGAGAGGGAGCGAAAAACCCTTACTTATGAGCATCAATGCTGAAGGCAGGACACTGGCCTGGTAGAGGAAATCTTCCCTCTCTATCATATATTTATGTCCTACCACAGAAGTAATTTTTATATATCTGCATTATATCCAGGTAAAGAAGAATGAGAAAGAGGTGAGAACCTGAGGAACAGGAGAGGGATTTATCTACATCTAGAAAACCGTTCGAAAGATTTATTACATTATCTATAAAACTGCTCACAATCTTTCAGAACAATCTGGTTTTGCAGAGATCCCTTTAGCGGTGTGCACACGACGGAGCCTTTCGGCGGAGAAATCCCAGGGAGGTCGTGACGTCACCCCAGGAGGACTTCCGCTCGGCGAGCTCCTTCGCTTACGCGGAGAATGTGACAATCAGACGAATACCACTGTTTGCAGTCACCTATCTCGACAGCAGGGATGCCATAACAACGCCGCTTCCGCCACGGCGGCAATTTCTACTAAAGCCCCTACGTACCGATCTTGTAAGCCGACCGAAAATTGGCCGCGCACGCGATGCAGGCGCTGCCGCGGAAAGAGAGAGAGGCAGTGGGTGCGGCGACCACGCGCTGGGAGCATCCGCCCAATCCGTCTACAAAACGTTGGGCCTGCACATAGAGTTTCATACTAATATATACTAGAGAGAAATCTGTCACTGGAGTCGCTGGCCGCCGTGGGCGGCGCCATTGCCGCTAGCGACGTTCCTCGCCTACTTGGCTTAGATAGCCATATGGCTTCTTGTTTGTCTCGAAGCCAAATCAACAAAAAAAGGGTAACCTTTTTTCTTGTTCATCGTCCACGAAGCTTCTACATAATCACTGACAAATCAATCTTTCTGGACGTTCAATTTTATAATAGCAAAACAAATTTGATGTGCCTTCTACAGTTTTATTGCTTATTTGCAGCCAGAGCCAACGTTTCAGCCTTTTCATCAGCCATGCCAAGAACAAGTGGAACGTGCCTGCCCGGTACATGACGGAACGCTCGCCGAAGCACGGCTGCCGTAGACAGTGGCGCCAGATTCCCCTCTGGTGTATATTAGTATGAACCTCAATGGGCTCGCATACAGATTGTAGGCTTAACACGGCTGCGAATATTCGATTGCCGCTATCACAAGCGGCGGAGATGACCATTTTTAATGCAATTTGCCATCACGTCGTTACCACCTTTCTCGTATGTGCAGCTTTGTTGGCGCATTGAGGGGCGAAAACAAGCTTTCGCTCAAGGTACCAGCGGTAGGCTGCGCCACTACGCGGCCGCCGCACGCGCAGCGACAGTGCGCCTGTCGTTTTCGCGGCGCATTTTTGTGCCAAGTGTAATAAAAAGCTATAAAAATAGAGCACCTGCAACCGCTCAAGAACTTGAGTCGCTGCCAGCTGCCCGACGAGCAGACGAATTCCCGCCGCCCCCGCCGCCAAGCATCAGATCGTTTGTAGCTCGCGAGCAGAAGCTCCGACCTCCGATCGGAGCGGTGTGCCGGAGAGAAACCGTGACGTAGGGGCTACATGGCGCACACTCCTAGGAGCGAAACGGCGGATTTCTCCGTCGTGCGAATACCCCTTTAGGCGGGAACCATGTTGCCGGATACGTTTTAACTAACCGTATGGCACGACTACCGTTATCTCGAATTATTAAGTTATGTGGGAAGATAGCTCATACAAAGCGCGGAAAAACAAAAAGGAAGTGTACCCACCTTGCCTGCCTGTTGGCAGGGCACACCAGGCGCACCAGGAGGACCGGGTGGACCTCGAGGCCCCGGAAGACTCCTCCTTTGACGACTAAAACCGGCGGCTTCGCTCGACTGTAAATGTGTGAGCAAATCAGCCACTAATCTACAGGCTTTCTAGAAACCACTATGGGCCGGGCAGAACCGCATACCAAAACAAAAGCACCAAGTTGCAACTTCGGTGGGTTGTCATGATGGAAGGGCGGCTGTTGTCAGTAGCTCATTTATTAAAGTTCTACAAGCTACAATTTCCTGGATACATCATTTATGCGACGCCTAAAAGAAGATGGCAAGCAAGATGATGATGATGGTTGGTGTTTATGTGGCGCAAGGCCGACGAGGGCAAAGAGCGCCAGAGAATTATTTAATGAAAACAAGTGATTACCACAAAAGGTAGGTATAAAATGTGTAAACTGTACATAGTAAGATCAATAAAGATATGGTGATGGCTGGTGTATAGGGCCAGATGTGATTACGCATGATAATGAAATGTTTAAAAACTTAACATCTGACAAATATTTAAAAACGCGTTTCACAGAAACCATGGCATCGTCACCTAGAAACACGATGGGTGTAGGGGAATATGTTGTCTGTAGAGTTCTCTGAAGTGTTTTGTGTCGTGTTGTGTCAAGTGCCTTGCATTGTATGAGTATGTGGACTACGGATAGGCCCTCCCCACACCTGCTACACAGGGTCTTGGAGATCCCGTGAGCAGGTGCGAGTGCGTTACATGTGTATGGCCTATCCGTAACCTAGCTAAGGTAACTTCAATGTGCCTGTTGTGTGAGTCAGTAGTGTATGTCCCAAGTGTGGTTTTAATTACGTGTAGTTTGTTGTCTGTCTGTTCACTCCAGTCTGCTTGCCAAGTTTTACGGAGTTGTTGTCTAATGTGTGGCTTGAGGTCTGTGTAAGGTAGTGTTGCCATGTCGACTGTGTTTCGGAGTGCAGCATTGGCGGCCATTTCATCCGCCACTTCATCATTACCGCCAATGCCAGAGTGGCCTGGCACCCAACACACAGTCACCCCAAGGTTTGAAGAATAAGCTACCATAATCGTTTTGAAGACAAGATTAATGACATGGTTTTTTGATGACTTTCCGGATGATAATGCACGGACGACGCTCAACGAATCTGTATAAATGACGGATGTAGGAATATGATGTTCAACTATGTGACTTACAACTAGAAATATGCCATATGCCTCTGCTGTAAAAATACTTGTATTAACATTCATTGTTTTACATGCTTCAAAATTAGGCCCATGCGCAGCACAAGACACCGCAGTGGACGTTTTAGATGCATCGCTGAAAAACTCTGCAGCCCTGTATTTATTCTGCAGATGCATGAAATGCTGCAAAATCCCACTTCTTGGTGTCCTGTTCTTGTTGTATTGTACGAAAGACAAGTCACATGCCACAGGACGAAGATGCCATGGTGCTACAAGATCAGTGTGAGATGATTTGAATGTGTCTAAGAGGAGACGTCATGAATAGTCACCTCGTCCCTCACTCTCTGCGAGAAAGGAACAGCAATAGATGGGCGGTTTAAAAAGAGTTTAGTTGTGGACGTATCATTAAAACCGGTTTAAAGGGATGGTTATTCATTGACGAAATTTTGGAGGCATATAGGAGGTCAACATAAGTTCGCTGGTACGCTAAGCACCATTTGTCGCACTCTGCATAAAGACTGTGGACAGGACTGGTACGGAACGCCCCACAAGACAGGCGAAGCCCTAAGTGAAGCACTGGGTCGAGCATTTTAAGTGCTGTTTTTGTGGCAGAACCATACACAACGCTTCCGTAGTCCAACCGTGACCCTACCAACGCGGCATAAGTCGAAGCAGGAGTTGTTTGTCTGCACCGTACGATTGGTGTGACAAGACTTTTAGAATATTCATTGTTTTTAGGCATTTTTGTTTAAGTCGTTTTATGTGGGGTATGAATGAGAGTTTCTCGTCAAACACCACACCCAAAAACTTGTGCTCTCTTTTTACTGGAATCGAGTGACCAAAGAGTTTTACGTCGGGTTCGGGCAGGATGCCCCGCCTTTTTGAGAATACAACGCAGGTACTTTTAGAAGAATTAAGTTTAAATCCATTTTCACATCTGCCCAGCGAGAAAGTTTATTTACCCAAGCTGGACCTGACGTTCACAAATGGATATGTTACATGATTTGAAAGATATTTGAACGTCATCTACATACATCAAGCAGGATATGGTTGGCGGCAGTGCCTTTTGGAGAGAGTTCATCTTAGCTATAAACAAGGTGCAGCTCAATACGCCACCTTGAGGCACGCCATTCTCCTGCACGTGAACCGTTGAAAGTGCCGAACCGACCCTGACACGAAATGTTCGTGAAGACATGTAACTACAAAGAGTGTTCAGCATGTTACCCGAGATACCAAAAGCTTTTAGGTCTCTAAGAATGCCGTAGCGCCATGCTGTATCATATGCCTTTTCAATGTCAAAAAATACTGTCATACAGTATTGCTTATGAATGAATGCATCCTTTATGTAGGCCTCTAGAGAAACCAGTTGATCATTTGTGCATCGCCCCGCCCGGAAGCCTGCCTGGCAGCTCTCGAGAAGCCCATTGTACTCAAGAAAGTACACGAGCCTACGGTTATCATCTTCTCGAGGAGCTTGCACAGGCAGCTTGTCAAAGCAATGGGCCGGTAACTGGAAGGAGAGGAAGAGTCCTTCCCTTCTTTTAGGAAAGCCACTACTATGGCCTCCCTCCAAAAGCGAGGAATGTGCCCCGAAAGCCAAATCTTGTTATATAGGTGGAGGAGTGTTAGAAGAGTGTCTGAGTGTAGGTGCTGTATCATTTATATGTGATGTTGTCTGGGCCTGGAGCTGAGGGTTTACAAGTGCTCAGAGCGGTCCTCAGCTCGTGAAGTGAAAACTCCGAGTTATAAGAGGAGGTTGACTTATCATTATCAAGTAAAGACTTCTTTTCAGCCAATTGTTTTGTGTTTAATGAAAGTGCTAGTGTAATGTGCTGAACTGGACACGGTTTGGAAGTGTTGTGCGAGTGGTTAGCCTGGTCTTCCAGTTTGTCCCCTGTTGTACTAACCAGGGGCAGGCTGTGTGTCTGTTGTCCTTTTAGTTTGCGTATTCGTGTCCAGACTTTCCGAGTCAGTGTAAGAGTTTATGGATGTTACGAATGAGCGCCAACTCTCTCGTTTTGCCTCACGGCGCACACGTTTTCCCATCGCCTTAGCCCTTTTGAACAATAAAAGGTTTCCCGACGTGGGGTACGGCGCAGGATACCCCCACGCCTTGTTCTGGGCCTCTCGCGCCCGCCTACAGTCCTCATTCCACCACGGCCTCCGCTGGTTGCGCGGGGCACCAGAGACGTGGGGAATGGACTTTTTCGGCGGCGTCGAGGATGTGCGCCGTGAGGAGTTGGGTAGCTTCTTCAACGTGTAGGTGTAATATGGATGTGTGGTGTAGTTTGGATGTCTCTGTAAATGTATTCCAGTTAGCTCGTGCTTCATTGAACCTATTATGGGAAGAGGAACTGCTTGGGCCTTTCCCTATATATGTAAGTGAGGTGGGGAAGTGGTCACTGCCATATGGGTCAGTTGCCACACCCCACTCGACAAGAGGAAAGAGAACTGCGGAGCCAATCGCCAAGTCAAGACATGAGTATGTGTTTGTGTCCTATGTTATGGTATGTAGGCTGTTTATTGTTGAAAAGGCATGCTCCTGAAGATGTAAGGAATTTCTCTATGAGGCGACCTCGGGCATCCGTGCGAGAAGAGCCCCAAAGAGTGTTGTGAGCATTAAGGTCGCCTGTCAAGATGTATGGTTCGGGCAGCTGGTCAACCAGCGCCTCGAAGTCAGAGCTTAAAAGTGCAAACATCAGGAGGAATGTATATGGAGCATACCGTTATCAACTATTAAATATTATCGTTCGAATTGCCACAGCCTCCAGGATAGTGTTCAAGGTGACAGGGTGGCATGCTAAGGATTTGCGGGCGATTATGGCCACACCGCCAGAAGAGTGTGTGCAGCCAACCCTGTCCTTTCTGTATACCAGGTAACTATTCAAGAAATTTGTGTTCTTGGAATTCAGGTGTGTTTCCTGAACACACATTACACTTGGCTGATTAGCATGCAGAATCTCATAGACGTCGTCAAGATTATTTAGAAGGCCTCTGCAGTTCCATTGAACGATATTTTCTCTTCCCATTATTATGTATTAGAGCTACTGGAGTGTGACTATTTATGTAGGGTCTTTCGGGGCTTGGACTCTTGGACGGGGTTTCTTTACCTCCTCTGGAGGTTTAGATGGAGGGACCCGTTCCTTCCGCTGCGAAGCAGACAGGAAGGTCCCACATCCAAGTCATCATCTGATTTGGAAGGGGTACCCGGCGTACCGGACCCCCCGGACCTGGCACCCTTTGCGGTGCCCTTCGTTTTGGCCGCGACCGCCGAGGGCGTCAGGAGCGCCCCAGGTGGCACAGGCGGTGCGGCGGAGGTGGGAACTGCTGCGGTTTCCTCCAGCTCCATCTCCTCCGGGCCCTCGCATGTGCTTCGGCCGGTGGAGAGGAAACAGAGGGTGCAGCAGCATCCCCAACGGACGTGGATGCCACCACAGCCGCTGCTGACTTAGCAGGCGGTGCGGTGGCGGGTTGGGCCGCCACAGGCAACCCAGGGGGGGGCGAGGGCGGGACCAAGTCCGACTCGCGGTACTGGGTCCCCGCCGAAACCAGAAGCCGCTCCGCCCCCCGGCGAGCTGCGTCGCGTACCTGCCCAGAGGGAAGGAGGCGAACCTCTTCCGTGCCTCTGGGAAGGTGATGTTTTCGTTGACTTTCAAGGCAATGATTTTTTTCTTGTTTAACTTTTCACAGCTCCTAGAATAGGCAGCGTGTGGTCCCTGGCAGTTTGCACAGGTGAAGTTCTTGGATTTACAATTGTCAGTTGGATGATCATGTGCTGCACATTTTGCGCACGTCAATTTACCACGACAAGACGTTGTGCCGTGCCCAAACCGCTGACACTTGAAACAGCGGCGTGGGTTTGGCACGTAGGGTCGGGATGGACATCTCAAGAAACCTGCATTGACCGACTCAGGAAGGCTACAGCGCGTCAAGTGTCAAGATTATGTGCTTAGGTTGGAATTATTTCATCATTTCGGCGTATGGTGATTCGCCTCACTGCTGTCACGCCCTGATCTCGGAGGCCCTCGAGCAGATCTGCTTCAGTCTCATTCTTAGATCCCGATCAGAGATCACGCCCTGGCAGCTATTGAGGCTGCGATGGGGCTGATCTTGATGTCCACATCTACCATGCGCGTTTGCTTGAGGAGGTTAGAGGATTGTTGTTTGTTTTCTACTTCTATCAGAACTTCTCCCGTTGTGAGTTTCTTAGCCTTGTAGGACTTTCCGACAAGGCTTTCAAGAAACTTTAGAGATTAGAACACAGACTGGGAAGTGATGGGTTTGTCTTGTCAACAGATTCCATGATCAAAAAGCGCGAAAAATTATCGGGCTTTGGGAAGAGATTGATTGCAAAGGAGGAAAAGAAACTTCGGTGCGGCCCCTTTTCGGGGGCGATCACGTCTGGGGGGGGGTTTTGAAGATGCCATATATCATAGTATAGAAGCAGAGACGGGGGTACTTTCTTCCACAACCTTACCCTGATAGCTGAGAGGTCCCGGAGCTCCCTGCCTGGTAGACAGAGGGAGCCCATCGGCCGGAGCTTGACCAAGGCTCCGACGCCACCGTTCGTGGTTTCTAACCCTCCACCTATAAACACATTGCCACGGTTGGATCCAGCGTATGTTTGGGGGCTCGGGGTCCGCGGTATCGCCAGTACCGTCACCAAGATTGCTCAAGGTGCCCCGTGCGGGGAGATGGCAAGCAAGAGCTTATGAGTTGTCCTGTGAAGAAGTATTTGTTTTTCTGTTTTTATCTTTGCAAGTTCATTCATTAGTTGAAAATTAAAACCCTCGTGCGCCATTCTGTCGTTCAAATGAATCGTGGAACTTCATATTACGAGAACTGGAGTCCTTAATGGGCAACATATATATGATGGTCCGGCATTATTAAATCACACAGATGTGTTTAAATGAAGCTAGAGTGAGTATTTGCGATAGCACAGCAGCATTCGCCGTACATGCAGTGTCGATGCAAAAATATTGAAAATTCAGACTGTTGTGGCAGAAGCACACTGCTGGCATGGCCGCATGAACTACTTATAGGCATGGCCAGCTGGCAAATTTCTTGTAAAGGTTAACACTCATTTTGAACTTATTTCACATTTTTTTCTCTAAACAACAAAATGTAGAAATGCTTGGGCCGGAACAGAAACCTACCTTGAAGTAGCTTGACAAGTTTCGAGTGTTACATGATGTATTTCTCAGTTTTATATTTCTTCAAAACTACTTACATTTTTCTATTTGGAATAGTATTAAGCACAAGCTGCTGGTTCCCGGTACGTTAGTGCAAAGGCCAAAGCGACAACTAGTAATGTCGTCATGTTATACCACGGGCTTGGTCCTATTTGGTGTTTTCGGTTTAAAGGTGGAATACGTGCGTGCAGCAAAATAACAATGGCGTATAAACCATTTTGGAAGTATCAAAACTGCAACATCGTGGAGACGTGCTTGCACTGCCTCTCCCTCAGGTGGCTTATATTTTTGAGGGGATTGCGACAGGATGGTTGTGCATGACCTTAGTCTATTGTAGTACCGCTCATGCAACGGAGCGCCGCCAGCTATCCTTGCTACCTTTTGCGCGCCGTGCTTTTCCGCACTTACTTTTCAAATACATCAACGACCTGTGTTTCGTACGTTTGTGTGGCTGTTACATCATTAAGTAGTGCTTGAAACGGGACGACAGCAGAGAAGACACAGACGACGGCGCTAACTCGCAATTGGTTTTATTAAACATAAACACAAACATATTGCCGCGAACCATGTATGAGTTTGTATATTTATTGTTTGTTTTTTTTTTCTGCCCGGCCACTCCCGGCTCTGTTATCTGTGTCCCAAGGGAAGCGCGTCTTCCATTCTGTATTTTTATGCCGTATGGGGTATCTCATTCAGATAAGCAGACTGTTTCGTCTTAACGTTACTAGCCCAGAATATTCTTCTCTGATCTACAATGTTGTGGATGTAAATCGACGGTCCCATAAACCATTTGCGCGAAAGATAAAGCCTCGCGCCACTGAAAATAAAAGCCTGCAGAGCAGACCCCGCGGCATTCGGTTCGACGACACTCGCCTCCAACGTCACTTTTGAGCGCTGCTCTTGCTTCCGCGCCTCTGTATTCTTTTGAGTTGTTAGGGGAGCAAAAGTTTTCGCTCCAACAAACTTCATTTCCTTGAAGACAACTGCGTCGTCTTTGGCCACGGTAACAAATTCTCAGAATGAACACTGGCCAAGGTAAACCCCCCAATGTGCGGTTTGATAAACACAACGGTTTTAGGATTACGATTAAGTAAACACAAAATTACAATGTACACTTTCAAAAAATCAACCCAGCAAAAACAGCTAAGTTAGAGGTCATTTTGTAGAAGTAAGAACTCCTTTTATGTAATTCCAACCACCAAAAGTGCTGCACGCTTTTCTCGTTCGCTTCTTGTATGAAAGTTTCAATTATCTCTTCGTTCAATTGAAAATTGGTGCCGCACAACACGCCGGAGTTCTCAAGGTGGACAACATTGCGCTTTTGTAGTACAAATTGCCATTCTGGTGTTTATCGAATCGTAATCGTGCAACCCTTGTAATGTTGTGTTTATCACTGCCGCACTTACGAGGGGTTGACCTGGGAACGTCTTCATTCTCAGTATATATGTGTGTTTATGCCGTATAAAATCAGGTGCGAGTTAGCGCCGTCGCGTGTGTCTCCTCATGTTACACCCTGTTTGGCGCTACTTAACGATGTATCAACATCACTAGCCCAACTGTCGAATTTTACTGTGTGGCTGTTGTGTGGTTGCATTAGCCTATGCAGCTTGAATGAGCGGGCGCCGTCATTTTAATCATCCAGGTGTTCTCTGGGGTCGTCCAAAAAACGCTACGCGAACTTTTTATTTTATCATTTTTTTTTTTACTTTATCGCAAGGAGGGCTAATTCCACCCCCTTCACTATACCCAACACATGTGTTCAGTTACATTGAGCTTTATGTTGTTTTTTTCCAAAACGTTCAAATACCCATGTTTTTTTTAAATAGCATCATAGAAACGTACATTCATTTTAGAAAAGCTGGAGGTCACCTCTGAACTTCAGGTGCCCATGTTTGTTCCGGCGTGCCTGCACCTTGTGCCATTTTCGAAGTTTTAATTATGTATTTTGCAAGACATAAAGGTTTAAAAAGCTACTTTTGAACCTGACAGCTCTCACCTGTTTTCAATTATGGCAACTTTGTACACGACATTTTAAATTGTCTAACCAATAAAATGCCTTGTTCAAAGCCTTCCGCAAACTGTGCCAAGATCGCTAGCGTTCCATTTCTGACAAACTGGCCAGGTGCTAAAATAGTTTGTTTTACACCCATTTGAAAAGTCAATCACCCCTAAAGTGTTTGGCAATGAAGCTCCACACTTAGCCCGTGGGCCTTACAACTCTCTTTTCCTGTCTAAATTGAAACTACACAGCACTCAATTATTCCCAGAGTGCGAGAACATTTTCGGCGTGTTCGGCTGTAACAACCGGCAAGCATAGATTTCATTCACTGCAGCAGCCATTTTTGAGCCAGCTGTTTTTCCACCTAGATTATGGTTAGAGCAGAAGAGGTAATCTCAATTTCAAGGAGGATATAACCCGTATTGGAGAATTAAGTACCGTTTTACTGGACCGTTCAAGCACCTATTTGTTTTCCTGGAACCCATTCGTGGAAAGTCATTTTGGCATTGTTCATAAGCAGACATGACTTCAGTGATGAATATTCACTCCACTTTCTAGAACGCAGGCTATTCAAAGCAAAGGTGACTGTCCTTCATGCATTATTCCTATAACAAGCATGGGAATCAAAAAGCCTACACTAACTTTTTGGTGGGAGTGCCATGCCGCTGGGTGAAAACTAACACGTTTTGACGGTGCCAGTGATTTTTTTCGGGTGCAGAGGAGCGATCTAAAGGGTAACTTAGGTTAAGTTACTTGGAATACTTTTGTAATACTTTTTATAATAGCAATTGAGAAAAATATCATAAAGAGGTTGTGAACGAGATTCTAGAATCTATTTAAAAATGTCACAACTTCATCATGATTGACTGCCCACGGCCTTCGGCGTCAAGGCAGATTTTAATGGCCTTCAGTAAATCTCCCTCGGCTTGCACTTTCATAGTAATGTCTCGTGCCCTATAAGCGCATGCATTGCTTCGTCCTTCACAGTAGCTTCAAATCGACCTCCCATTTAGCCCAGACCTCGATAGTCGCTTCTCCCCTCCCTTGACGGTTGGATCTCATTCCTGGAGATCGACGAATCACACACCGATATTACCTCAAAACTACTTCGTGGGCAATCATAAACCAATTGTACCAGGAGATTGTAGCATGGTTGTTATTGAAATCTTTAGATCATATGCGACCGTTTTGGTAGATATAACCGCTTGTTAGTTACCAGGGTAAATCTGTTTGTTTCATCATTACAACTGTTTGTTGCGCGAAGCAGCCGCAGAGAATTTTCGTAATTTTGTTCATGCTGCCTATTTTTGAGACAGCTGTTTTGAATAACCTCCCATTTAGAAACGATTTCTTTTTTTTTATTCTGCTAAGTATTGCACGTGATTGCGTGTGTTTTTAACCCCATTGTATCCTGTGAAATGTAAACTGCAAGATATAGTAAACTAAAAAAATGACTTGCCGCAAGAGTGAAATCGCCCGGCAAGCCAGGCATCCCAGGGAAACCTGGAGGACCTGGTTCTCCTCTTTCACCCTGTAAGAGAACGTATTGCCAATATTTTGAGATTCCTAGTTTCAATCTATAGTGCGTAGTTCCTATTGTTCGCCGACAGCGAACCTATTCGGATTCATCGACACTAACCATGATGTTGTGGCATTAGGGCCATCGTGTCAGCTCCTAAATTTACACCCCACTGCTAATATTAGCATATACATCTATTGTGTGATTTCTTGCGCGTAGCTTGAACGCAGCTGTAACAAAGTATATAAACATGAACGTTTTCTATTATGCCGCCTGAGAATTTGCTTAACCAATAAAACAAACATAGTCTACAAAAACTTTTATCCTTGCGAGTACCTTATGTGCACACCAGTTACGCGCCTTCATTGCCTCATTACCAAATTTGAACGCGACTTAACACGTTATTTTCTCTTTCACTCCCATAATGGGCATATTCGTTTTACTTTTAGTGTTCCCTACCTTATGTTTTGTTATGTGACTTCGAGTGAGGTGCCAATAGTACGCCTAATTGAAACTCTGAAAAGTTTTCTATTATTTGCCGCTGCCAACCACCTTAAAACCACCTTGATGCACAATACAGCCCTTAAATGGTCTACAAGCAATGTAGAACTGGTACCAGGGCCGAGACAGACGCGCCTGGTGATACGCCCTTTGTGATCGACTGCTTATATTTTATTCAATGATGGTAACAAGGGGCGAATGACAAGCCGCGTCTCTCTCGGCCCCGGTACCAGTTCTACATTGCACGTACACCTTTTAAGCGGTGTATTGTCCATCAAGCTGGTTGTAATTTTCATAAATGTTACCCAACAATGATTTGATGCCGAATTTTTTCGTTTTAAGCTGTAGGCTACACGACTACAACCACCTCGTATTGTTAACTGGGTGGCCGCTTAGGGGCCCCTCGGCCCCATCCGTGCTCAAAGATGGTACTAGGTTTTGGCAGCCGCAAACAAATAGTGGCATTGTAAGCGTTTTTATTCCACGCCTTTTTTTTTCGTACGTATGTGCATCAATATTAGGTAAGCCAGTTTAATATACCAAAATCTTTTAAATTATTAAGTTGCAAAGACTAGACCACTCACGCGATTTGAGAGACTCACTGTGGTCTACGCACAAGTTTGTACGGCGCGTTATTCTTCATTATAAATATCCCTAAAAATCATTGCCAAAAATCGCCAATAAACTTAGGCCCTGAAAAATGGCGAATCTTATATAAGTGAAACTAAGTCTAAGCAGCTCCCTGTTTCACCTATCATGATTTTGGTACATACATATTTTCAGTTATGCAAGGTGTCTCAGCTATCATGCACCAAGATATAAGTGAAACTAAGTCTAAGCAGCTCCCTGTTTCACCTATCATGATTTTGGTTCATAGATATTTTCAGTTATGCAAGGTGTCTCAGCTATCATGCACCAAGATTTTTTAAAGAAAGCAAAAGCGCTACTTCTAGAAAGACTAGGGCGCAATGTTTCCAGTACAGTCATATATCAGATAGTAGTTGTGTAATTATTAATATCAAATAAATTGTAATTATTATCTAACTCGAGAAGTACAGTCGTAATTATTAAACTATAAGAGGCACTTGTTGGTACCCCAGAGAGGTATCTAACTGTGGTATTTACAGCGGCGAAATAACTGCATGCTCATTTGTTCAGGCTGATCAGGAAACCCCGCGAAATATAAAAAATACCAAGTCGATAATTTGATTTTTTATTTCTTGGCAAAAACCAAGAGGACGCTGAGACTAAAGACGAACGTGGCCTGACAGAGGCCTCAGCCACCTCATTTACAGCGTACATATCAGCACGTCTGTTCACAAATTTAAGCATGATAGCACAATCGTAATACAGAAAACGCACAAAGCAAAGTCATTACTACATTTCTTATCTATTATACAAAGGATAGGTCTCAAATTCACAAAGGGATCACAATGTGCAAATAACGCAGTAATTCGTACGTATGAACTTTCATCAGTTACACTACTATGTCACAATTACGCATTAATATATTTTTGTTTGTAATTGCTTTTAACTTCTACCTTTAGGGGAACATGTAGACATATACTTCGAACCCTTAAATATACATCAGTATTGCGAGCGTTTTGCTTAAGTAACATTTCTTTGACCTGTTTTTTAAACGTTAAGTTCACAGGGCGTCGAAGTTTAATTTTTCTCCTAATTTATTTAATATTTCAGTTCACTGGTGCTCTCTATACTTCGTTCTTACTTTTGGATTGTGGCGTATTGTGCCTGAGATGGTAGCCAGAATATTTATTCTTAACTTGATTGTGGGTCTTTTGCTTATAAATGGTGTGCAGAACCTTCATGTAATAGATTTGGTCAGCTCGAAGCATTGAATATTCAGTAAATAAAGGACTTGTCCTCAAATCGACGTAACAGCCACGATAATCTAAATATATGCGCAAAATTATTTTTTGCAATACAATGAGCCTGTTAGAATTAGTTTTAGTTGTGGTCCCCCACACCAAAATCCCGTAGCATAGTTTCGAATAAATGAGAGCGTTGTATAAGTTGTGTTTCAACCATAGTGGTATCAAATGGCCGATTCTATATATGAAACCTATACTTTTAGAGGGTTCGGAGGACAGGTGAGCAATATGCGTATTCCACGAAAGTTGTTCTTGAAACCAAACACCGAAGAACTTCTGTTCTGTCACTCGGTTTAACTTTGTTCCGTTGAACATAATAGGGATTTCTTTCTCGACATTTTTATAGTACGGTCTAAATATGATGTAAGTTGTCTTTTCTAGCGTTAAGTTGCAATTTATTATCTAATAACCGATTTGATAATTGTTCCAAGTAAACACTTACCATTGAGTGAAGTTCAATTATATTATCAGATGTAAAGAAAACGTTAGTGTCATCCGCATGCATTACAAGTTCTTGCAGACCTATATTTATGATGTCATTTACAAACTATAAACAGTAACGGGCCTAACTTGGAGCCTTCCGGAACACCTTGTTTTAGCTCTAATATGTCTGATGCAATGCCGTTTAGTTGAACAAACTGCTTTCTTTGAGTCAAAAAGCTTTTTAAAAGGTTACCTGCCACGCCACGTATTCCATACCTCTCCAATTTATTTAGCAAAATATTATGATCTATCGAATCAAATGCTTTTTTAAGGTCAAAAGACATTCCAATTGTGACCTGCCTGTCTTAAATGTTTGCAATTATTTTATCTTTGTTGTACAGTAATGCTTGCTCTGTTGCTTTAGATTTTTGGAAACGATATTGATACTTGCAAATTACATTGTCTTGAAGAAAGACAGTCGATAGTTTACTATAGATTACTCCCTCAAATACCTAGGAAAAAACTGTCAGGACAGATATTCGTCTGTAATTTGATACATTGTCGTGTGCTCCCCCTTTATGAATCGGCGTCACTCTAGAAACTTTGAGTTCCTCAGCAAAAATACCGGTGGACAGACATAGAATGATAATGTACGCTAACAGGTCACTTAATTCTAGTGCCACACGCTTAATCACACTCGATACCTGTCAACGCCTGCCGCTGCATAATTATTTATTTTTCCGATCAAGTCCCGTACTTCGGTATCGTTCGTAAGTTCAAAAAAGATACAGCTGGACAATCGCGGAATGCCAGTCCCGCCGCTGGCGCCGTGACCCCGTTCCCGCCTTCGTCGTAAAGCAATGCCCTCGAACAGGCTGCCTCCTACTTAGCCAGAATAAAATAAAGAAGTAAAGAAAGAAAGAAGAAATCAGTGACCGAGTTTCTGCCTTATCTGCTACAAGTCCACTACGACACTTGCTGTATCTACTCTTTCAATGCATGAACATAATCAAGGCGATGCGCTCTCTCTTCGAGAGTGTGACAGGCAAAGCAAATGCATTCAATTAGCCCATTTCAGGGCGCTGGTTTATGCAGAACTTTGGAGCACCATCACGCGGTATTTTTAATATTTTGCACGCTGTTTTATCGGCCAAAATAAATGAGTACACAATTCATTTGTCACTGAAAATACCGCAGTTAGGTACCTCTCATGGGTACCTAAAAGTGTCTCATTGACTCTAATCATTAGGACAGTACTTGTCGAGATAGATAATCTATAGGATTAATTAATTAGATCTTCTTACAAACACATTACTGGTCGATACTTCACAGTATTGGAAACATTATGGACTTGGTTTTCTTGGAGTACCGCTAAGGCTCTTTTAAAACATTAGGGCGTTGTAGCCAGAACACCCTGTACACTCTTAGCATTAAACCATGCCGAACAAGAATTTTGTGCTGATAGCTCACGGGTAGTATAGTGCATTTCCATGTAAAAATAATCGCCGAAAACCTAAATATACGAAACATCACTCCTCGCCCGCTTGGCACCAAGGGCGTTTCGTGCTGAATACTAAACGTCATCGACGACTTTCCGAGTCGTTCATTTCGGAAAATAAAAATTGAACATATGATCGCCATCCAGGTAATTCTACACTACGCGAGCTATTTGTGTGTTAGGTGTAAAATGTAACAAGAGATGCAATTTTTGGATCGCTTTAACACACCAGACGTAGCGAATGGACACTAGATTTCTTGGGCATATGTTCAGCAAAACGTTTTACGTAATTACACGTAAAGGCATGCAGTCATAGCGATCACACGGAATATTTAGCTTGTTACAGCTTGCATCGCAGGAGCAATAGAACTAGTGAATCACCAGTGTGTAAGAATGATTTAAAATTTGGTGGGATCAGTAATAAAGCGAGGCTGCTGTAACGACGCAGGCTAAGAAAATTTCACTTTAGTATCAGAGTGCCGAAGTCATTGAATTCCAGGAACACGAATGAGAGAGGGAGAGAGAGAGAGAGTGAGAGTGAGAGAGAGAGTCAACGAGCGCCAAAACGTTGCCAACAAATTTAAATGTTAGAACATTTGTGATGACTTTTACGCCACTCAAGATTATTGGCTCAAAATCGGGTAGCATTTCGGCTGGCGTACCCGCAAATTTTCCCGTCATTTTTTCGGGGGCCTACCATGGTTGCCAGACCCAGGAGTGCCCTCTGTTGATTAGCTCGCATCATCCGTAAAGGCCGCGGGTCTGTCAGGCCGCTCTGGTTACAAACCCCTGCGCGCTCGCCGCTCGCGCTCGGGCTCGAGCCCGGGTTTTTTTTTCGCTTCGTCCCCATGGTTGCCAGACCAGGACTGCCTTCCCTTTTACGGACTGCCTTTACGGGCCCCATACGTTTACTGTACCTCCCGTGGGGACGAAGAAAGTAGGTGTCGCAAGAATGATGATACCTTATGTGCAAGAGGTTCCCAAACGATGTTTTTAAAGTATGTCGTGTTTCATATGCTCCTTAATCGTATTTTGAGCCGTGTTTTCCCCTACAACCACCCAGTTAGCAAACCAGCAGCGCGAAAATATGTTCGCATAGCCAACTAAAACCATTCGAATCACTTTTGTTTGTTCCCAAATATTTTTACGATACTGCTGTTTAATTGAAAGGGGATTTCGTATCCGAGCTGCTGATACGCTAGACAAAGAATATTTGTAAAGCTTCTGAATGCCGCCCGGTTTGATGAGATATCACGGATTAGCTAATCTGATGATTAGGTCGTAACGACTCTAGAAGAGTGCTTTTGTAGGCGTAACCACCGGTCGATCCCCTTTTCCAGGTGAACGAAGCGCTTGCTACTTGGGCGATTTTCATTTTCACTTTACGCGGTACGGGAGCAACGAGTGCTCCAGGCCGCGTGACGTCAGTGAGCCACGGGACGACTGCAAACCTATTTCTCATGCCAATCTTGTAGAGCTGCTCTTTGGTTCTCAAGAAGGACAGAATGACCACCGTTTTAGACGTATCTGAATGAGGGTATACAATTGTTGCCTGTGACATAAGGCAGATTGTGACGAAGTACTTTATCTCGGGACCAAACATTCACCACTGATAACTTCATAACCCACAGTTGCAGGTGCTGTATCATCTGGCATAGAATCTAACAGAGAAGGACTTTATTGGCGGCGAAACAAATTTGGGCGAAACAAATTGCATTGTATCGCCAAACGTACAAAGGCCAGGAGGTAAACGAGGGCCTCCGACACCAACCACCCCCCGCCTTTTAAGGGGAGGAGGATTATAATACCGATGAGACGGTTGGGTGGCGGGGCAGGAGATGTGCTCCATATTTTGGTACGTACAGGAAAAATTGAAACAGGAAGCGTCTGAGCGATGACAGTATATGTGGAGACGTTCCAGTGTAATGATGGTCTTCAGATGGATTGCCCCCCCGGGTATATAGTTGTGCGTTGGATAGGGAGGCGTGGCGTAGAGTAAGCGTCTGTAGCGACTGCCGCTCTTGTTAGTGTTGTTTGATCGTCTTTTTTTAGAAATGTGCTTCATCGGCGATGGGTGGGAGAGGCCGAGGGATCACCTGCACCAGGCTAATAAACTCGCGTGCCAACAGAATACAGGTGATCCATGTGTGGCCTGCACTCACACTAAAGTGACGAAGGCAGGCGAGAGGACCGACAGTGTTCAGAGAGGTTGTCGCGAAGATCTTCGGGAAGATGGTTGTCAGGAAAAGCTCGAATCACCGCCATTCCATCAGAGCAAATGAGATAGCGGAGAGAAAGGCGCTGGGAATTTAGTTCTCTGATAGAGTTAACAATCCCGCCAGTTCGGAGGCACCAGGTGTAATAGAATGTGTGCATGGGCCTCCTGTGGAGGTGACTGCGGCCTCACTGGGGCCGGACGTGAAGCCGCAAGCACTGGAGCCATAAGTAGGGTAATATGCCACGTCAATAAAGCATGTGACTGTCCGAAGAGACGTCGCGGTAGTGGGCGCGAGCTTGCCGTCTACCCTCGTGAAGGTGCGGGATCGTGTGGAAGGGAAGGCGGGACACTGCGGAGGTTACTGGGAAGAGGTCACTGGAGGTTCGTCCTGAAATATATTGTGTACACCGACACAAATGTTGAGGCTTCAATGTGCTCTTCCCACACTTTACAAAGCTGTTCTACGTTTTCCAATACATGCCTTTACAGGGAAAATTATACACCACCTGTCGGTTTCCCGACCTTCCCGATTTATTGTGCCTCCGTAGGAATAACGGCCCATCGACATTCTGCCCCTCGACTTTCCGCTACAACGGCCCCACAACGACCCGTCACGGTGACTCCATGGCTGTGGAGTTGTGCTGCTGAACCCAAGGACGCGGCTTCGGTTCCAGGACGCGGCGGCTCCTTTTCCGATGGAGGCAAAAAGCGAAAACGCTCATATGTTTGAACTTTCGGCGCATGTTAAAGATGCTTAGATGGAAAAATTGATCCACAGCCCTCCACTACGGCGCGCCTCATTGCCTGTGTAGAATCAGAGCTCTAAATTCCGTGCGCTTTATTCCGTTTTAATTCCGTGCGTTTAAATATTCCGTGCGTTTTATAAATGAATTGTTATGCAGCATAAATGCCCACAACAGAGCATATAACTGGGTTGTTAAGAGAATCTCTTTACTCGCCTCTTTAATGCCGGGTCCTATGACATGCTTCTCCTTGTGTATTTCTAAATAGCCTCACTTATTCATGCTCTGTTCTACAGCAGACGTGTATTTTCTCGCTTTCCGCATATAGCGTGTTAGGATAAAAGGGGAAGACCGTAGATTTTTTACGCCCACGAGATAGATCTTTGTGTTTCCTTGTTGAAGGGCTCCTAGTGTGACGTTCTTTCGGGTGTTTTTACCGAAAATTTGAAGTGCTTCCGAAGTGAAATTTTTCCCGGTATCTTCAATGTCCAAGCAAGCGCGCATCGCTCGTTGCCGGTTATGAGTGGACGTGTGTTGAAATCAGAGTACAGCGTGTCCAAGCATCCACGCTTTTTGCGCTTACCGATGAAGTTCCTGTTGTGCTGGTGGGAGATTTAAACGTAACCGTCTCACGGGCCAATGCGACCGAAGTGCTGTTGTCCGTGGTCGCGCGCTTCGGATTCGTGTGTTACACAAACAATAGTATCCTTAGGACGAGGGGGGGGAGGGAAACGTAGTACCTTTTGTTTATTCATGAGTATAAAACTGCTCCTACGAAGTTCCAATCAGCTAATCGGCTTGGAAGTATGCTTCATCGCCAAACACAAACTGTGTTTCATTTCTTGCCTCCATGGCCTCAACCAAGCTTTCCTGGTTACTCCTTCGCGAAAGGGCTGATAATATATTATTTGGGACTATTCTAAGTGATGTGAAAACACTTTTATACGGGCGATATGTTGTATACAAAAAGGTATTGTTTCGAACACTAACGTAAATAGAAAACTCGAAACAAATCTTAAATCTTTGTTAGAAAACTACAGAGAAACGAAACAAATCAGATTTGTTTTCGAAACAAAGTATTAAAACATTGCGCATCCTAGAGGGACCGTGTGTCCTATCTATTTGCCAAGTTCCCGGCGCCTGGTAACCTTCATGGAATTAAAACTAGTATTTGTAATTGTTCATTTTACCCATTTTCCTAATTTGTGCTATATGCAATAGAGCGTCCGGACGCTGCCTCTAAATAATTGTACTCAGAATAGCGAAGGACTTACCGGCGCACCAGCCAACCCTGGAATTCCCTTAAAACCAGGATCACCAGGAAGACCAGGAAGGCCTGGCAAACCCTGAAATAACAAGATGAAAAACGAAAAAAATATAAAATATCGCAACTGAGATACAGTGCAATAGTTAGAAACATTTCTGCTTCCTACGTTAGGTACCCCTCATTTCGTTATGCTGGCACCTCCAGTGTGACGTTCAGGTTCCTTCAAGGTAATGCATCTTCACAACACACAAATAATGGGACAAAGGGGAGGATGACAAAGATAAAAACACCACATATGAACCCATTACAAGCAACTGCGACGGTCCACGTCTCCACAAGATACGCAAAATCTGCATCTAAAAGCGACAAAGACGTCGCGCTAGCACACGAGTCAAGCATTTTCCGAATTTTATACGCTTCCACTACTTTCTCGCCTTTTGGTCACCATGCCGGAAGAGTATTGTTATATCATGAATGAAAGACAAACAGTCGCAATCATTGCAATAGCTGGAAAGATGGCCTTAAGGCACCCCCTTAAGTGAATTGTCATTCAACAAACATTAAAGCAGCAGCCCGTTTGGCCAACGTAAAAGAGATCGCATTTGAGGGGAATGCGATAGACCACAAGTGACACTCAAGAAACAAATTATTTTTTATGTTTACTAATACTCTTTTCTTTACTAATACGCTTTTCAATGGCGGAACAGATGCGGTTAAACTTATTTTTGGCCGAAAACGCCGCAGTGACTTTATATCTGCTGCCAATTTTTTTCAAGCGGTGGGATACATTGTGCAGGTTGGGTATTACAACGGTCTTTTCCTTCTTCTGTTCTTTCACAAGGCGACATGCAGAAGTGTTTCTTCACCGAATCCAAAAACTTCTGGCAAGCCGACGTGATGACTCCGTCACCGTAGCCAGCGTTTCTGCGTCTACCGAACTGTTTGCCAAAGCTACACTCAATTTTGCGAAAACAAGATTTGAAGATGGCCGCCCAGGGGCAGTTCACAACAATCTTTGTGAAGGCCTTTAGAGACCTCATCAACAACAAATACTTATGTTCCACTCATTCTTGTTTTATGGGCCCTTATATCCAAACAGCAGTGAGATGCAGGAACACTCGCAGTCTTCTACGTCACCGGAACTTCTTCTTATACAGTCACATTGTGTCCAGTGATGTTTTATGATCACAATTCCAATTTACATGTTCATAACTTCCTTATTTTCAACAATTTTCCCCGCAGGATTCTCGAGCATTCCTGCAACTTTTCTTGCATTCTCTTTTTGCAGCTGATAGATCTTGACGTGTATACCTGTTCGGGTTCGGGCGCTGGCCAGCGCCACCTATCTCTACTTCACGTAGCCTTCCCGACGCAGACACCATTCAGAGAATCAAGAGTTTCAGTGTGAAAAATATTACAGCACATCTGCCGCTCAGCAGCGTTTGACTACGCATTTCACGTTCTGTACCAAGGTTTGGTACCAGCGTTTTGTAACAACGAGACATTGTTGGGTAATTGAGGCTTTTTATTGACTTGGATTCAGTACTACGGCGACATATTACCGGGTCGAATCAACTCTGCATTTAGCACGCTCGGGTGTTCCTCTGCCTGAAATGAGCGATATGCCTCGGCGTAAATTTGAAGCTCTTGCACCAAATCCCTTTGGTGTCGAAACTGAATGGCACTATGGTGACGGATTTCAGAGTCCTTCTGGCCAGCCTATTTCGCTCCCGTCTATTAAGGTCGCCAACCCACGAGAAAATACGCTTTGCTACTGCGTTTGATTCGAGGCCCGGTTTAGTGAGATTAGTTTCTTTTTGACTCCATGACTCCGAAAAGTCCCTGCATATATTAAAGGTTCTCTTTTTTCATTTCGTCCAAAATAATCAAAATATTCCCCCAAAACGAGAAAATTCCCCAAACGAAACATCCCCTGTTTACTGCTATGATAGAGCATGATGATGGAACAAAAACTTAGGGGCCTTCTCATCTTCACTTTTAAGGTACACGCGACAGCATTTCGATATCATCGTGAATCTTTTCAACCTTAAACTGAAAGGACTCATAAATTAAAGTCGAAGATGCAATTAGCGGGTAGGCTGGGGTGGATTAGCGAAATGAGTTTGTTGAGTTGATGTAAATTAGTGCAATTATTGGGTCGGACCAGCCTCAGTATTTTTTTGCGTTTTTGACATTCGAAATTTTTTAGTGGCGATGTCTCTCTCAAGCAATCAGGAAATTTGGTAGCGAACAAAATAGGCGGAAAATATTTCATATGACAACCACCTGAATGCTATAACATGTCTTTCTTTGTCGTATTATGTTGTTGTTACCTATTATGTTACCCTATATGTTGTTATGTTATTACCCTATTATGTTGTTTCTAGTGCGATATTGACCTATCGCACTGAGGTTAATAAGTTGTTGCCTAATTGATATTCTATTTTCACCTAAGGTTTTCAAAACACCTATACATATGCCGTAGGAGTATAAGACGCAACGAAACTGAAACAATATGAGAGCTAATGAACTGGTTTGATGCGAAGGACTTCCGATAGCGTTCGTCAATACCTTCTCTTCCCTCGTGCTACCTTCTGTAGTTTCGGGATACGGTCGACCGTTACCTCGGCTTGTGATCTCACTAAGCTATTATCTTCGCTGTCAACTGTCGCTGAAGTGGCATTAGCAAGTTGCAATCGGCGCTTTATCGCTACATTCAGGGAGTCCATATGGCCGTTCTTTCCTTCTAGCCGGTGTGTAAGCACATGGAAGGTGCGCAGAATAAAATCGGCCTAACGCCACCTGCCGTGCTTGACAGCGGAGGCTGACGCCGATGCCGTACAGTTTTCCACTTTTGGCACTGCTGATCACCTCTAGAGCGCCGTTGTAACTGTAGGTACACGAGAAGCGTAGCAGACCAACCGATTATTTAATTCGAAATTTTTGTCTGATTGGGGAAAATAGGTGTGCGTGATCGTGAGCGTGCGTGTGCAGAAAATTGATAGTACTAAAACAAGTGGCGTGCCGGGGCAGGCTATCTTTGACCCAAAGAAGTTTCCTTGCTGACCACCAAAGAGGCTACCCGCTTGACAGTAATCTACCCCTCTGCTCACCGACCTGCCAACCAGAACATTAAAGCGACGAAGCGTGATTTGGAGACGACGGGTGGTCCGTCACGAGCGGGAGGAGGTGGAGTAGGCGGGGATAGCAATGCAGAGCCACACCACGACGACACTCGATGGTACCAAAAACGATTGCGGACGGACGGGTCGTCTGCTTAGTGGACGGACGGGGCAATGGCAGCCTGCAGGGAGGCTGCCCGTTACCGGAAGATTTAGTCGAGGATGCCCCAAGGGCGGAGGCGGTGGCGGGGGAGGGCATCGCCGGTACCGGGGCACTGCCCACTGGCCAGGAAGGTGTATGCCTGACTGCCAGAAAGCTGCCGTGGAGATGCATTTATGTGATGACGAGGCGTAGTCCGTCTCTGGTCGGCGAGAAGAGTTTATGGCGAAGTGGCACCGCGGCGGCTACGTAGAGCCAGGTTTTGGAGCGCAAATCTTAAACGGGCCATGCAAACAATATACAAGTTCAGATCATTCGAAAGATGGCTTTATTATAGTCATACTGACGCCGCTTTTGAGCTAGACTTCGCTTAAACGAACTATGTAGTCAGGAAAAAATGTAATAGCCATGAGACTCACTAGCTCATTTCCTCAAGGAGAACCTATGACGACTATGCACAGCTGTGCGATTGGCTTAGGCATGAGAAAGCAAACACAAGTCAGGAAGGGCTTGCAGGCTTGCAGAGTGACAATCCATTTTCGCGTAAATGTAACTGATATTTATTTTATAGCAGTAAAAATGTTGGGTAAACAATGGAAGTTAAGAAAGTACACCTAAACATAGAAGTATTCATTCGTACTGCTGTTGGTACACCAGGGCATATTCTTGTTATAGCTGCACAGCCGTCGGGCATGCTGCATTTTTTGCGCGGGAAATTAGGGCAATAATGAGGGGTCGACAGGGTCGACGATGCACGGATCGACAGAAAGAGAAGGAATAAGAACATCGTCAGAAACGATGAGCATTCATAGAGGTTTAATCTAAATAGAGCTACTCCTTTCTTCCACATCTTATGGTGCATGGAAACCCGGGAAGGAAGAAGTCGGGACCACCAAGCTCGCGGAACGGCTACCAATCCAATGAAGAGCGGCGCACTCGGTGTGCGTCAGGTGAATGAGATATCGGCAAAGAATCTGTCTTCGGACCATCGGCCTCTTGAAGGACCACAGCGAATTGGACGGCGTATGGTTACAATCTGCAGAGTCACGGCGGTGCTGCCCAAAGGCGACCGACGGAATATACGTACGACACCGCGACAGCTAGACAGCTATGCGTCCTCACCTCTCACGATTGCCCTTGTTGGGTCCAGACAGTGATTCCGCGAACGGTGAGGTGAGTGTCGCAGCTTGTCGCACAACGAAAAAAATGCTACTCCAACAACACCCACGCAGTTGCAGTCATTCTAGAATGCTGTTTCAAGATCTAAGGGCAAAAAGAACAGAGAAAGGACAATCGCTAGGAAACTATGCAGCGACACAAGTGCAGTATTAGGCTTGAATGTAAGGACCACTGCTGTACAGTTTAGATTGAAGAGTTTTCTGCGCGACGTACGAAGAACTGAAGTTGTGCTAAGACAGTTAAATGACGAAATTGAACAGTTCATTGACGCCGACCGCCTAAATGCGGAATTGACAACCAACCTTCAATACGAAGACCAGATAATTGGCAAATTCAGCCATTTGTATCGCATGTTAAAAACAAGGCGGACACCAGGGAGTGCTGCAAAGTAACGAAGACATTGAATGCATCCGCAAACATGAAGGAGTTTTTGCGGTAAATAAGGGGTGCTACGAACACACCGATGTTAAGGACGCTGCTGAAAGAGTTCACTCACCAGAAACTTCTCTCCCATCCCATTTTTTAGCACAACCAAAATGGGGGACTATGTCACATTTCTTTGTCACTCTGGACATCCAAACTGAAGATGCCTTGCTTGCAACTTCACCTGAAAAGTCCTCGTAGCTGACCGGAACCACCATAGTCGGTACGTCAAGACCGGTAACATCTTTACAAGTCCAATATAGAATATGTCCCGAGGGTGTAAATACAAGAAATTGTTCTGTGGAAGTAGAATGGAGAGATGGGACGTTTGTAGTGGGCGGTCAAAGATTCTGCAAAGATCCAGAGACTGCCATTACCCATAAAGGACGTCGCAGTTGTACGTAAACCTTTCGCCGCGGGTGTTTTGGAAAGAATAAAAATGCATCATACATGAAGATTAGTATTGCCAAATTAGCAACTTCGATGAAGGAGGAGAAGGCGCTTCAGAACTCATTTCAGGCCAATGAAATTTCGTCAGAATTTAAGACCTTGGAAGATGGGTAGCGAATTTCATCGTGGATACGTCGACGGCAGCGGTACTCCCGGCGTATGCCCGAAAGACGAGCCCTACTGCCAGCCTGGATATCTGTCTGGCTTAACGGTATCGACAGGAACGGAGTTATTGTGCTTTGGAATCAAAACCGGTACAGTCTATTCCCTGACGGACCAACGTTCGGAGGACCTGTGATTTGCTGTATTGGAGATTGGCTACCTTCATTTTTTGTGAGGGGCCGGGAGGATATTCCATTTTTTGCGGGGACAGAAAGAAAGAGAAGGAAGAAGATGATCGGAAACGATGGACGTTCATAGAGGATTAATGTAAATAAAGCTATTGGTTCTTTTACGTCGGCTTCGGACTCCTTTCTTCCACACGGCGCTTTGGTGCTCTATAACACGACACTGGCTGATGGCGTAAGCGATATTGTATTACGTGACCATGTTTGTCAAACATACCCCATGTTTCACCAAGCGATTGCTGCCAACATAGACAAAACAAGCCAGGTGTAAACACGGTCAGAAACAAAGCGAGGGCGACAGCGGTCCTTCACAGTATAGTGGCGCCATCTTGAAGGACTAACGGTAAACAAGACGTTCCGGAGTCTAATGCAGACTAAACGCCTTTCTAACGTTCGCTTGAACACCTGTCCTTGTTTCAATGCAGACGTCACAAAATTCATGATCTAAATTTTCAAATCAATATCAAGAATAAAAATTTTCACTTAAGGTGATTCATTTCTCACTGAATGCGGT
This sequence comes from Haemaphysalis longicornis, assembly GCA_013339765.2. Lineage (NCBI taxonomy): Eukaryota > Metazoa > Arthropoda > Arachnida > Ixodida > Ixodidae > Haemaphysalis > Haemaphysalis longicornis. The sequence continues at coordinate 207,044,112 of CM023450.1, read as the reverse complement.
ATCGTTTGCAGCCGGACAAGCTCTTGGGCACTATAATACACGAACTCTTTCGAACAAAACAAACTTGCATTTTATATTTATGGCCACTTTAATCTCTCGCTCGTGTGCTTCCGACGTCCCTCAGCCTCGACATCATTGTAATTGAAAGAACGAACAGGCCGTCGAATATAGAGCGAACAGAAAAACTAATGATGAAGGGATGGAGAAAGTGAGAGAGGGGTGTATGCGCTATGCCGCGCGAGACATGGTCCCCGGCGGTACCGCGCTATGCAATAACGCCAAAGTATAGCGCGCCATTGTGCGTTTGCTGACGACCCCAGCACTTGATGAGACGCAGAAGCTATGCGTCCTCGCCGAGAAGGCTGCAGTTCGCGCTACGCCCAATTTTTGCCTCATGGAGTATTGAAATCCTCAGCCAATTTCCTTTTTGTTTCCTCAAGAAAACAAGTGCGGGGTATTGAAATGGGAAGCTATAAACCGAGCATATCACTCAATTCAATCATATAAAGGAGCTAAACGAACTCTTTTTAAAATTTACCATTCCTTCCTAAATAAAGTTGAGAGAAGCGCATCGGCTAAAAAGAGCATCCACCCTTCCCTGAATGTGCGTCAAATCTATCGTCCAACCTTCAAAGGCCGGAATCGCAGACAAAGAATGAACGCATGCGACGATTTTTTGTGCACTAAGTCAGCGCATCTATCGAAATATATACCGATACATGATTTATCAGATGAAGGCATACTATTGTGCTTCTTTATGATTGGCGAGTTTTGTCTAGAACCCCTCATATTTCGTGATTTTAAAGTAACCGTTTTGACACGATGAAGGCCCGGTTTCAAGCACGCGCCGTGTTTCCGAGATGTTATCAGGGCTTCTTGCTCAACCAACTGGCCTAGGGGGTGTTTTGATAGGACGCCATCGATACCACTCATGAAATATTCGCTTTAATTAACTTGCGGTCATAAAGAGTGGTGTTTTCATATTCACACACATAAGCAGCCTTAAATATCCCTGAGAACCTTTCCCTTTTGCTGCAGTTTGTGTTGTAACCGTTGACCTCCTACGGCAAAAATTTCGCAGCGGATTCTACAATTAAGTTGTCAAGTGAAAACATTTGCACGAAGAAACTCATAATATGAATTCGTATTTATACTGACGTGACAAACAAAAACGATGCACAAGAAAAGTTAAACAAAAAAAGCAATCCTGTTTGTTTTTTCGAACCCGTTTAAACCAGTTTGAACCGCCTCGAACCGGAACAAAACGGTGCTCCAAACCTTACTGAACTCAGACCCGAACCCAAAACTTTTGAACCGGAACCTGAACCGAACCCGATAACATTCCAGTTCGCAAGCCTGCTCCGAACTCAGATGGACTCAGATGTATCCAAAATTGGTATAGATTCACATGTTTAAAAAATTCACGCGGGATCACGAATCATACAGGCGAAAGTTTGTCTGTCTAAATGTTGCATTTGCTACGACATCACCTCGTACTCTGGTGAGGCCGGAAAGAATTTTCGCGGCAGAATGATGCAGCTGCACTTGCAAGGCCATGATGACTAGCACCGCTTACAAGTAATTGTAGGTATATAATGGATACCAACACCTTGATATCGGCTGCGTGTTCATGGCAGAGAAGATTTAGCTCGAAGGTATGCTGGGACCCCAGGTGAAGTAAATGACATTGAGCAAGGGGATGTGAGGTAAAATCTTCGCATCGAAGCTGATCACGGATAGGGCATCATGCATTTCTGTTCTTGATCTTCAAAACCGCTTTGCCGCAATGCCAACTGTTCTTATGGGTTTGTGAAGCCTGGGGCGTTCATAAACTTGCCTTTGTTTTAGTTTGAATACTTGCTTGCTATAGGCGGCTGATGCCGCAGGATGCGTCCGAGGGCGCAGAAACTTCAAACTTTGCCAGATGAGCATGTGAGCGCAAATTACAAAGATGTCGTTCTGCATTTTTACTTCACTCCTTCTGTATCGCCGTAGTGTGTAAGAGGTGCACACGACAGACTCTAGAACGCTGGAGATATCCACGAAAGCCGAGTACGTGGAACATCTAGACTTTCTGTTAACTGTGCGGCCCTCCGATTCCCTCTACATACGGATATGTTTGCATAGCCTCGAGGCAGGCTAGTTGAAGGCAGCGAAGAACCGCTAGTGGAAGCCCAACGTTTTTAGTTTGATATTGCTTGTCACTCAAACTTTGTCACTCATCGACCTTCACAGGTTTGAATGGATCATTGTTGTTTAAATAAGCTTTGCTGTAGCGTTCGCGCAGTTTTTGTGGCTACATAATCATGGCTTGTGGTGCACCGTAGGCTCTGTGGTATCGCCGGACGGCGTAAACTGTGCGCCGTGTTATTGTGGCGGAGTTAATGCGTCCAAGACAACACTAATTCTTGCTTGAGTTTCTCGCCGTATTGAAGGAATTTCTCGGCTGTTTTTTTATCTTCCGCAGCATGCTGTATGCAGGCGGCACGAAACGTACTGGGACGTCTCGCAATGATCTACGTTTTTGTGCGCGTTGTTATCCCTGCGCTTCCCTTATTCTTTCGTGAAATACAAGATTCTTTTCAGTAAAGCTGCATACGTCTAATCTCAGGATGCTCCATGTAATGTAACTGTTCTAGTCTGGGCAGAAGTATATCCTATAGAGGCACACATAGTAACGGTGCTTCTTTCCTTCCTTCAGTCGTTCGCTCGTTCGTTAGTTCGCTTTCTGATTGATTCGTACGTTCGATCGCTGGTTTGTTCATTCTTTCGCTGGTTCGCTCGCTGTTTTGTTCACTTTTTCGCCCGCTCGCTCTATAGTTGACTTATTCGTTCGTTCCTTCATGCGTTCGTACGTACGTAAGTACCTACTTTCGTTTTTACATTCGCTGACTCGTTAGTGGGATTGTTCGCTCGCTCATTCCTCATCTCCTTTCTTTGTTCGTACGTGCGTCCGTCCGTCGATTGGTTTTTGCTTGTTTGCTTGACTTATTTTTATATTGGATGAATCGTGGGCCTTCAATTAACGCGAGAGCCAACACATGTAAAGCTCCAAGCCCGTCTGATAATTGCAGGACAAACAGCTCCAAAAAAGTGGACCGCTCATGACACCCTTCCACTAGCACGCCGAACCCTTCCCCCTGTGGAACCCGGCGGTCACCTCTTCTGATTTGACCCCGAACGCGGCATTAATCGTTAACAGAATGTCACGCAAACAACCATCAAGCAAGCGCAGCGGCGTACCTTTCCACCGCCCTCTCGTACCTATCCAAAATCTCCATCAGAAAGAAAAGGCAAGATAAGCCTCCTTTCATGAAATCCTTAGTAAATTATTACACGCCAAGCCGAGACAAATTGGAGGAGAGCAAAACCCGACCGCCGTGAAAATACTACAGAAACGTTTTGACTCAGGCATCACCCCATGAGATTGTATAGACCTGGAATACTGGCGCACCCGTACGCAAGCCGAATTCCAGCGCAAAGCTGGGCATGAACCCGAATAGCCTCATTCCGTAGCTCCGTACTAGGTGGCACAAAGATTTACACAACATTCACGCAGGTTACGAAACGCCGGTAACTATCGACGAACGAACGTCCATGCGTAATCTTTGTGGTTGCAGCCGTAGGACAATCGCATCGCGCCGGAAACATTATGTGGACGGCTTCAAATAAATCGCATCCTCCTAAGGCAATATAGAAATTAAGAACTTTATAATAACGACTATAATGAGCCACTTCAGCATTATTCAGTCTTATTACACTTCGATACTTGTACATGCTCTCAAGGAAGGCATGCTTACTCTTAGAGTCACCACGGCATCCCGGGGCACAAAATAATTTCTGGGTAATAGTGGCCTCGTCTAACTAGAACAGAAATGATCAGCAGCTAGCCATCACCTATGGTATAATCTGACTAGCCCGTTTCAACTGATCAATTTCATTCGGTTTAATATAGAATTCTATGTCCACAACGGTGGCCTATATTCACTGAGGCCCACTCCTACACGCATTCCTGCTCATCCCTCCCAGTTTCGCACGGACATAGCTTCACTTAGTCTTAAGCGATCCCGTACTGTCCACCTTGGAATCAGACTCACTTGCGCTCCAACTCACTCGGGATCACTTGGGCTTAACCTCACTCCATCTCAGGCGTCCTCAGACTCAGTCGGCCTCACTTCGGCTCCACCTCACTCGGGCTGCCACTCATGCATGATGCCCCACTAGTCTCGCCCTCCATCAAACAGAACTCACGCGTTAGTTTGAGTTCAGGTGAGCCTGAGTGAATTAACTCATGAGTGAGTCCGTTGGCCTTTGTTGGCAGCAAAAGAGGAAACGTTTTTAATAGTTTTGAATTAGGTAGAGAAAAGTAGGCTCACAACAGAATTAATCGAAGCGTAAAGATAAACGGGTTAAAGGGAGGCGGCACTGTACTCCTCGTACGCCTTTTCAAACTAAAATTAGCGCGTTAGTTTGCGTTGCCACTTCCCTTCTGTATTTTGGAGCTTTTATTCTGAATAGTAGCTCCAAAAACCAAGCGACATATAAAGAATACCACGTGACGGCACGCCCGCCCGCATAGCAAAGCGAGGCTGTCGAACAGGCAGCCTCTCGGTTGGCCAGAATGTACTTAATAAAAGAAAGAAAGAAAAAATCGTGACCCAGTTTGTGCCTTTTCTGCCACAAGCGCCCTGCAAACCTTGCTGTTTCTGCTCTTTCCTTGCGTGAGCATTATCAAGGTTATGCGCTGTCACTTCGAGAGTGTTCGAGGCAAAGCAGATGCTTTCAATCAGCCCATTTGAGGGCGCTGGTTTATATGCAGCAATTGAGATCGCCGTCACAGGGCATTTTTCATATTTCGCGGGCTTTCTTTATTGCCAAAATAGTTGAGTACTTCATTAGTTTGTCACTAAAAACACCATATCTATAGATACCATTCCCCCATACCCACAATACCACGTTGACACTTATTGTTTGACAGTACTTCTCGAGTTAGATAAATATTTACAAATAATTAGGTACACCTCATGCACAAAAAATTGCTGGCCGGCACTTCACTGCATTATGCAGTAATTTTTTCTTAGAGTAATGACATTGCACTTTTAAAAATCTTGGGGCGTGATAGCTGGGACACCCTGTACACCACCATCATCAGCATATCTACGCTCTCTGCAGGGCAAAGGCTTCTCCCATGGATCTCCAATTATCCTGGCCCCGTACTGAGACCAATTTATCGCCGCAAACTACATGACCTCATGTGCCCATCAGGCATTCTGCTGCCCCCTACCACGCTTGCCTTCTCTAGGGATCCACTCTGTTATCCTTAGTGGCCAGCGGTTTATCTTGCCTTCGCAATACATACCCTGCCACACCCAATACTTCTTAAGTTCTACTAATATGTACTTAACAGATCATTTTGTCCTGACCCACTCCACTCTGTTCTCTTCGCTTAATATTACACTTGTCATTCCCCGTTTCATTTCTTGCTGAGCCGTCCTTAATTTAAGGTAAACCCTTTTATTGAGCCTCCAAAATTCTTCCCCGTAGATGAGTACTGGTAAGATACAGCTGTCACACACTTTCTTCTTCACGGACAACGGAAGGCTGCCATTCATCATCTGAGAATGCCTGCCGAATGCACTGCACGCCATTCTCATCCTTCTGATTATCTCTGCCTCATGGTTGGGATCCGGGGTCACAGCTTTGCCCAAGTATATATCTTCGCTTACCACTTTCACTGCCTCGCCACCTTTATCATAGCGCTTTGCTTTTCCTGGGTTATTGAGCATTTCTTTAGTTTTCTGCATAATAATTTTCAGGCCCATGATTCCAGTGTGGTAAGCATTCTTTGCAATTCGTCCCTAGAGTTACTTAGCATGGCAACGTCAGCCGCAAATCTGAGGTTACTCAGGTATTCTTCATTAACCCTTACGCCCACCTTGTAAACATTCTTCAATAACATTAGGGGGATTGTATAGCCTTGTCTGACACACTTCTTTTTAAGCATATTTTACTTCTTTCCATATAGAGGACGATGGTAGCAGTTCACCCATTTTAGATATCCGCTAGTATTAAGTGCGAATGCACTTTATAAGCGACCCTGAATTCCGTTGACCGCCGTCCGTCCACATAGCAACAGCTGCGGGTGCGCGCGCTCCTCGTCTTCCTTGGCAACGGGGGGAGATGGGCGACATGGCACATACCCACGTGGGGGATTGGCCAGGAATCTCCTCGTCTTCCTTGGCAAGGGGGGGGGAGATGGGCGCGCGCTGCCTGGCCGCTGACATGGCACATACCCACGTGGGGGATTGGCCAGGAATCGGGCGTGAGAAGGGCTAATGCACCCGCTTAAAGGAGTACTGACACGAAATTTCAAAGCTGAGATCCGCTCTAGCAATCAAGTACAACGACAACACAAATAGGTGTCTGTGCATGGCACATACCCACGTGGGGGATTGCCCAGGAATCGGGCGTGAGAAGGGCTAATGCACCCGCTTAAAGGAGTACTGACACGAAATTTCAAAGCTGAGATCCGCTCTAGCAATCAAGTACAACGACAACACAAATAGGTGTCTGTGAATAAATGCATCTTTCTTTCTTTGTAGTTGTGTGTGTGTGTGTGATCTCTCTTTCGCGAACATTACCGAACCGCGCAAATTCAACTCCTGCATTCGCACTTTCACATTCTTCCCCTCGGGGAAATGCGGGGAAATTTTTTTTTGCGTAATGTTCATCTACAGTTTGATTCCGCAATCCACAATGCCCGAAGGACAGCTGATGTCTCGATCGAGTCAAACGCTTTCTTATAAGTTATGAAGCCTATATGGAGGGGTTGAGTACAGTCTGTGCATTTCTCTATCACCTGATTGATCATGTGTATATGGTCCATTGTTGAATAGCCTTTGCGAAACTCTGCTTGTCCATTAGGTTGACTGAAATCTTTATTGGCATAGATTATGTTCGCGATTCCGTAGTTAAGTACCTTGTAGACGACTGACCGTAACTGGTGGGCCTATAATTTTTCAAGTCCTTCATGTGAACTTTTTTATGGATTAGGATGAAGTTTGCGTTCTTTCAAGATTCCGGTACACTGGCGGTCAACAGGCATTGCCTATACAGGTTTGCCTGTTTTTGAAGTACAATTTGCCGCTATCCTTCAAGAGGTCTTGGGTTACCTGAACCTGATTAGGTGCTTTGCCCTCTTGCATTTCTTTCAAACCGTACTTTTATTTCTTCTGTCTTCACTGCTTGGATGTCTCTTTACTCTGAACTACTTCATCGTTTGGTATTATCCTGGATCTCTAGGCTACAGTACAGATCTCGATAGAACTCCGCGGCTACTACAACTAATTAATCCATATTTGTGATGTCATTCTCTCGCTTGTTATGAAGTGCATACATCTGAATTTCCACGTGCCTCGGCGCGTCGTATAGTGGTTCAAGCTTCGCTTTACACCGTGCCGAACAAGAACGTTGTGCTGGCAGTTCGCGGTAGGTATAGTGTACATCGACGTAAATATAAGCGCGGAAAACCTAAATATAGTAAACATCGTTCAGCCCCCTCTTGGCCAAAGGGCTTTTGGTGCTGAATACTGAAAATAATCTAAGACTGCCCAAATGCGTCACTAGGGAAAGTAAAATAGAAAATATGATCATCCTCTAAGTAATTCTACAATACAGGAGGTATGTGTCCCTTAGGTGAAATATGTAGCCAGAACTACATTTGTTGAAAATATTTTTACTAACCAGACATATCGAATGCACGCTAGATTTCTTGTGAAAATATTCAGCATAAAGGATTACATAAATCACACTCAAAGACAATCAATCCCAGCGACCACAGGATACAATCAGCTTGTTGCGGCTTGCATGCTTGCAGGAGTAAAGGAACTTGTGAATAACCTCTTATTTGTAAGAATTAGTTAAAGTGTACTGGGATCAGTAATAAAATGAGGCTGCTGTAAAGAGGCCAGGTAAGAAAATATCACTTCATACTTCATTATAATAGTGCGGAAGTCATTGCATTTCGGGACCTCAAATGAGCGTCATCAAGCACGAAGACGTTGCGAAGAAATTTAAAAGTTTGAATATTTGTGCTGACATTTACACCGCCTCACAATAAGCGCTCAAATTCGCGTAACCAAGTCGCTAGAAAAACCATCAAAACCAAAAAGTACTCGCTAATTATGAAGGTCTCCTTTCTCATTGTATTCAATGTCATTTCCTGGTAAAGTGCATTTGGCCTATACACGTGAAGCACATCACGTGGCAGCAGCTTCCACCTTTCGATGAATTCTTTTTAACAGTATAGACTAACAAGAACTGAAAGCGGTGTTTTTTTCTACAACTACAAAAGTAATCCAACTCCAGGTAGCAAACCAGCAGCTCGAAGAGATGTTGGCATAGCGGACTCAAACCATTTGAATCACTTTTGAGTGCTCCCGAACGTTTACACGGTACTGCTATTCAACTGAAAGGGGGTTATTTATTCGAGCTGCTGATACGGAAGAAAAGAAATTTTGTCAAAAAAATTTTCAATGTCGTCCTGCGTGATGAACATGACAGATTACCTAAGCTGATGATTAGGTTACAACTGGTGAAGGATAGGGCATTCCCAGGCGTAACCGCCGGTCGATCCATTTTGCCAGGCGAACGGAGCCCTTGCTATTTGTGCGCTTTTAGTAACTGCTTCACGCGGTCCGAGAGCAGCGAGCGTTCCAGGCGGTGTGATGTCAGTTGGTCACGAGAATGGACTGAAAACCTCTTTCTCATGCCACTTTTCTGTAGCTGCTGGTTGGTTCTCAAGAAGAACAGAAGAACTGCCGTTCCTGACATATCTGTATGAGCTTATACAATTGTTGTCTATGCTATAACACAGATTGTGATAAAGCACTTTCTTGTGGGACAAACCATTCACCACTGATAACTTGATAACATCGCAGCTGTCGGTAAGCTATCATCTGCCCTGCAAGATCGTACCTCAAAGAAAAAGACTTTATTGGCGGTCAGGCTAAGACCTACTGGCATTTTTCCACCAGAGATAGCATCGCGAGCTGGTGAACAAGGCCCCCCCCCACCCCCCCCAACCACACCCGCCATTTGGGAAACGGATGCTTAAGATAATGATGAGCGGATTGGGTTAGAGGGTTATGTGCTTTATATTTTGGTACGTACAGGGAAAATTGAAACAGGATGCGTCTTAGCGATAACAGTATATGTGGAGACGTTCCAATGTAATGATGGTCTTCAGATGGATTGCTTCAAGGGTATGTATTGTGCGTTGGGTAGGGAGGCGTGGGGTAAAGTAAGCGTCTGCAGCGACTGCTCTTGTTAATGTTGTTTGAGCGTCTTTATTTTTAATGTGCTTCATCGGCTATGGGTAGGAGAGGCCGAGGGATCACCGACACTTGACTAGTAATCTCGCGTGCCAACTGAATGCTGGTGATCCATGTGTGGCCTGTACTCACACCAAACTGACGGAGGCAGGCGAGAAGAGCGACAATGTTTAGATAGGTCGCAACGGAGATCTTCGGGAAGATGGTTGTCCGGAAGAGCTCGAATCGCCGCCATAGCGTCAGATCAAATGAGATAGCGGAGAGAAAGGCGCTGGGAATTTAGTTCTCTGATAGCGTTTAAAATCCCGCCAGCTCGAAGGCACCGGATGAAATAGGATGTGTGCATGGGCCTCCTGTGGAGGTGACTACGGCCTCACTGGGGCCGGACGTGAAGCCGCAAGCACTGGAGCCATAAGTAGGGTAATATACCACGTCAATAAAGCATGTGACTGTCCGAAGAGACGTCGCGGTAGTGGGCGCGAGCTTGCTGTCTGCCCTTGTGAAGGTGCGGAATCGTGTGGAAGGGAAGGCGGGACACTGCGGAGGTTACTGGGAAGAGGTCACTGGAGGTTCGTCCTGAAATATATTGTGTACACCGACACATAAGTTGAGACTTCAATGTCCTCTTCACAGGCTTTACAAAGCTGTCCTACGTTTTCCAATACACGCCTTTACGTGAAGAAATATACCCTACGTGTTGATTTCTCGCCCTTCCAGATTTCTTGTGCCTCCGTAGTAATAACGGCTCATCGACATTCTGCCTGTTGTGACGATTCAGTCTGAGAACGCGAAGAAGACAGAAACCCCGCAGAAGCGGGGAATGGACGAAGCAAAGCGCGCGCCGCCGCCGCCGGGGGCTGTCAACTGGGACCACCGGCGGGGTCCGCGCGCGCGCCACATATGGTTCTTGTTTCACCAGGGAACGTGGCCCCCTCTCCCTCGAAAGAAGGGACCGCGGCGGCGGGGAGCGGGGGGCCAGTTGGTTCGTTGAAAGCATGTAAGACAGAACGCTGTAACCTTCTGTACTTCTGTATAAAGAAATCCTGTTGTTTTCCTTTGCACTCGAACGAGTAGTGGTGTTTATTGAACGACGACAGCGACCGAAAGGATCTACACATATTCGCTACTACAAAATTTTGGTGCCGAAACCCGGGATCTTGAAAGATGACCGAACTGTGAGTGCATCGGCGAGCAACAGGGATCGACTGCTCCGTTGAACGTGGACGACGATCGGACATGGAGCTACAGAAGAAGAAACGAAAGACTCTGCGGGCTCAAGTAAGTCGACTCATTGGCGAGGCAGAAAAGCTGCTACCGCTGCCTATGCCAAGTGTCGAGGAACTTGAAGTCCTGATCGAACGTCTGCTGCTTGTGGAGGCTCAGCTGAAAGATGTGAACGCGGCAATTGAGCCTTTACTGGCCGACGAAGACGCAGAAGACGAGTTCACTCATGCCATCGAGTACAGTGACAAGATCGTAACCTGCCTGGCGAGACTGAAAGGCAGGGTCAAACGAAGTTGCAACAATAACTCAGGTGGTGGCAACTCCGAACAAGACAGCAACGCAACAAGAACAAGGACAGCAACGGCGGCAAAAGTCAAACTCCCAAATTGGAGCTTCTGAAATTCAACGGAAACCGAAGGGATTGGCAGCCTTTTTGGGAGCAGTTCGAAACCGCCATTCATAAAAATTCGGACTTGGCGCCGTCGGAAAAGTTCAATTACCTGAGGGCTGCACTGATCGGAGACGGAGCAGCGGCAATTGCGGGTCTGCAGCCAACATCGGAGTGCTACGATGACGCCATCGACATCCTGCAGCAGAGGTTTGGAAACCAGGCGGCGCTCATCCAAGACCACATCGACAGCCTAATGAACCTAACACCGGTCTCGTCACCACGGAACGTCCGAGCACTGCGCCGCATGTACGACAACGTCCAAGCTCACCTCCGAGGCCTGAAGGCGTTGGGTGTGGGAGAGGAGTCGTACTGCGCCATGCTGTATCTCGGCCTACTTCGCGCACTTCCATCCGACCTGAGCCTGGATTACAACAGAAAGGTGACATCGAGGAATGCGGAAGAGGCCAGCTCTGCGGGAACATCGAGCAGCGATACCAGCTCCGAGACTTCAAAAAAGCCGGTGCACCTCGGCATGCTGAGCGACCTTTTGAACTTTCTCCGCATCGAGGTAGAGACCCTGGAAAAGTCCATCATCGAGCGACCTGACGGAACTGGTAAGCCTCCATCTCGCTTCCCTACGCATGAACGTGACAAGAAGCCACAGCAGTTTGTGAAGTCACGACAACCATCAGCTGCCGCGCTGCACGGCACAGTTAAAGGGATGGAATGCTTTCTGTGCAACTCAAAAAGGCATGCCACAAAAGACTGCACCGAAGAAATCCCTCTGACAGAGAAGAAACGCATGTTGCAGCAAGGCAGGAGGTGTTTTAGGTGCACAATGCCGCATCATACAGCGAGAATGTGCACGTGCGTACTGAGTTGCGGCAAGTGTCACGGCCGGCACGCTACCAGCATGTGTGACCCGCATTACACTCCGCCTAAACGGATCTCTGACCGATCGGACGACGCGAAAAAAGAGAAGAATCCGAACGAGCCCGTCAGTCTCCAGACTACAGAAAAGGGCAGCGTGAGACCAGCCGTTCTATTGCAAACCGTAACAGCATGGGTTGAGAGTGGCAGGCAGATGAAGTTGGCCAGGCTAATGTTTGACAGCGGCAGCCAACGCACCTTCATAACGGAAAAGCTGTCACGGGAACTCAACTGCAAACTTCTCGGAACGGAGATTCTGGCGGTTGGCGTGTTCGGAGGTGAAAGCAAAGAACGCACCTTTCGGAGGGTTCTGGTAACCTTGAGAAGCCGACTGAATGACAAAAAAATTGAGATCGACGCGCTAGAAACGCCCAAGATCTGTGAGCACGACCTTCCCAGCCCTGATGAAAGCATTCTGATCAAGTTAGATGAGATTGGCCTCTCAGTTGGGGACGATTTGAGTGGACAGAGCGATCGAGACGTTGACTTGCTGCTGGGATCCGACCACTACTGGACTGCGATGACCGGACGGATCCACCGACTGACGGAAAGTTTGACTGCGGTGGAATCCGTATTCGGATGGGCAGTCCAGGGACGAACGGGGTCACGCACAAGCAGAATGAATTGTTCCCAAGCGATCGTGCTGAAGGCAACGGCGCCAGATCTCGAGTCTTCCTCGCTTCTAAGGAGCTTTTGGGAACTCGAAAGTGTGGGAGTCACCGACGCCTTGGATGACGACCCTCCGGGGGAACATGTTAGGCGAAACTTTGAAGCCAGCATCACTCAGTCGAATGGCAGATACGAAGTTGCCCTCCCTTGGAAGGCTGACGTGAGGCTCGCCGACAACAAGCAGGTGGCGTTAAACAGAATGGAGAACGTGAGGAAGAAACTGTCAAAAAACAAAGGTCTCCTCGAAGAGTACGATCAGGCAATTCGGTTCTATCAGAACAGTGGAATAGCAGAAAGGGTTGATGACGAAGGTAGCGATGAAGGAGCAGCGAAGGTGCTGTATTACATGCCCCACCAGGCTGTAGTACGAGAAAACAGCAGCAGCACAAAGCTCAGGATTGTATTTGACGCTTCATCCCACTGTGCAAACTCAAAATCTCTGAACGACAGCTTGGAAAGCGGCCCGAACCTTAATCCGGATCTGGTCGCCTTGCTCCTGAACTTCCGGACACATCCCATAGCTTTGGTCGCGGATGTGGAAAAGGCCTTCTTGCAAATCGGAGTGAAGGAAGAGGATCGTGACGCGCTCCGATTCCTCTGGTACAAAGACCCTCCGCGACCAAATGAACCAATTCCGGAAATCGAGACTTGGCGAATGACGAGGGTGACTTTTGGAACGACTGCAAGTCCGTTCTTGCTGGCCGCTACCCTTCAGCACCATTTCCAAGCTATGGAGAGCGCCTACCCAGGCACTGCACGGACGCTAAGGAAATCGGTGTACGTTGACGATTTGTTGACTGGGGCGGCCAGCGAGGCAGAGGCGAAGCGACTGTATGCCGAAGCGAACGAAATATTCATGCTGGCAGGCATGAGACTCCACAAGTGGGGCTCAAATAGTGCAGCTCTAACAGGAATGTTTGAAGAGAACGGCGGCGTTGAAAGAAACTTGGGCCAAGTAGCGAACGTGCTGAAAGTGCTGGGAATGACTTGGAAACCCAAGCAGGACTGCCTGACCTTTTCTCCGGACCAAGTGGTCGAGTTCGCACAGCGCGGAGGAGACACAAAACGTTTCGTTCTCCAGACGACAGCGAGATTATACGACCCTCTCGGACTCCTGTCACCATTTGTCGTGAGGGCCAAAATCCTCTTTCAGGAGATCTGGAAACGCAACCTTCGATGGGATGACGTGCTGCCAGAGCAGCTACTGAAGGAATGGATCGCTTGGTGCGATGAGCTTGCGAACCTGAAGGAAATCAGCGTGCCGAGGTATTACGCCACGGAGCTTTTGGGAAACGTGACCCATCGAGCGCTGCACATTTACGCAGATGCCAGCACGGTGGCCTACGGAGCTGTAGTCTACCTCTTAACTATCGACGACACTGGAGCCACAACGACGACACTGCTTCTGGCAAAAGGCCGAGTGGCGCCACTGAAAGAGGTCACCTTGCCCAGGCTTGAGCTGATGGCCGGCTTGATAGCCGCGAGGCTGTATAAGTACGTCAAAACGTGCCTCGAGATCGAAGTGAACGAGGTTCACTTTTGGACCGATTCCTCGATTACCTTGCATTGGATAACGGGAGACCCGAGCAGATGGAAATTGTTCGTCCGAAACCGCGTGCAAGAAATCCAAAGCCATTCTCTGGACGCGACATGGCATCACTGCCCTGGGAAGGACAATCCTGCCGACTTGATGACACGAGGTTTGAGGGCATCGAAACTGGTGTCATCGGATCTTTGGTGGAGAGGGCCGGAATGGTTGTCATTGCCGGCGACGGATTGGCCGAAAGAAAAACGCACTGAGCTCCCACAAGACCACCTTGAGGAGCGGCAACAACGGGCTGATGTGTTAGAGATTGCCACGGAGCCATCTGCGGAACTGCTCGACATTTCCAGATTCAGCTCGGCGTCCAAGGTCAACCGAACGACCGCTTGGATTTTCCGCTTCCTCTACAACCTGAAGTCCACGGAAAAAAGATCGGGACCCTTGACCGCGACGGAGATCCAAGCAGCGCGAACACACTGGCTGAGAAAGGCGCAGCAGTCGGCGTTCTCGGCTGACCTCAAATGTGTGACCGAAGGAACCAAGTCTCCACGTGATTCTCCCCTCCGAGACTTCATCACCTTCATCGACGACGAAGGAGTGCTTCGGATCAAGAGCCGCTTTCACTCGGCAAACATGACTTACGACGAGCGAAGCCCCGTCGTCTTGCCCAAACAGCACAGATATTCAACGCTGCTGGCGATCGACGCCCACCGACAGGTTCTGCACGCAGGAGTGAGAGACACCGTCGTCCAGCTTCGTGAGAAATACTGGATTCTGCGAGGCAGAGAACTCGTGAAGAATGTGGTGCGTGCGTGTGTGACGTGTCAGCGTTTCAGTGCTACACCGGGGTGCGCGCCAACGGGACCTCTGCCGAATGATCGGACAACCAGAGCAGATCCGTTCGAAGTGATCGGCACTGACTTTGCGGGCCCACTTTATGTTAGAGACAATGGTGTCACGCGTAAGGCCTATATAGTGCTATTCACCTGTGCGGTTACGCGAGCTGTGCATTTAGAACTGGTACATGACATGACAACTGCTAGTTTTTTGTTAGCTTTCCGCAGATTTGTGTCCCGGAGAGGGCTGTGTCGCGTCGTGTACTCTGACAATGCCTTGACATTCAAGCGCGCCACCAAAGAACTGCTCGAACTGTGGAACGTGTTGCGACATCCAGACGTGATCGACCACTTTTCTAGCGCAGGGATAGAGTGGAAATTCATTGTCGAGCGGGCACCATGGTGGGGAGGCTTTTACGAAAGGCTGGTGCGTTCAGTGAAAGGGGCACTGAAGAAAGTGATCGGGAGGAAAGTTTTGGGTTGGCACGAAGTGGCCACCATTTTGACAGAAGTGGAGGCGGTGATAAATTCCCGTCCCCTCACGTATGTATACAGTGACGTGGGAGAGGGCACCCCCCTCACACCGGCCAGCTTTCTCACTGGGAGGCGGCTAACTACACTGCCGACGGAAGTCGCGCAGCAGCCTGCTTCGACGCCCGAGGCACTCCGCGTGCTCTGGAGGCGCCGAAAACGCCTGTTGAACCAATTCTGGGTGGCATGGGGAGCCGAGTACATGCGAGAGCTAAAATCCGCCTATGCTACCGACAGGAAGGAGTCGCCACCTCCCAGAGTGGGCCAGCTGGTGCTCATTAAGGAACCGGCACCGCGCTTGCTATGGAAGCTTGGAAGGATCGAAAAGGTTTTTGAGGGACGGGATGGTAAAGTGCGCTCGTGCACAGTAAGAGTGCCACGCGGCGTAATGTTAACGCGCCCAATACAGCTCATTTACCCGCTAGAGATGGAATGTGCTTGAGCCCATTCGGTGGGGAGTGTGTTGCGACGATTCAGTCTGAGAACGCGAAGAAGACAGAAACCCCGCAGAAGCGGGGAATGGACGAAGCAAAGCGCGCGCCGCCGCCGCCGGGGGCTGTCAACTGGGACCACCGGCGGGGTCCGCGCGCGCGCCACATATGGTTCTTGTTTCACCAGGGAACGTGGCCCCTCTCCCTCGAAAGAAGGGACCGCGGCGGCGGGGAGCGGGGGGCCAGTTGGTTCGTTGAAAGCATGTAAGACAGAACGCTGTAACCTTCTGTACTTCTGTATAAAGAAATCCTGTTGTTTTCCTTTGCACTCGAACGAGTAGTGGTGTTTATTGAACGACAGCGACCGAAAGGATCTACAGATATTCGCTACTACACTGCCCATCGACTTTCCACTACAACGGCCCCACAACGACCCGCCGCGGTGACTCCGTGGCCGTGAAGTTGTGCTGCTAGAAGAAAGTACGCGGGTTCGATTCCCGGACGCGAAAGCCCCTTTTCCCATAAAGGCGAAAAGCGAAAACGCCCATGTGTTCGAATTTTCGTACACGTTAAAGATCCCTAGGTGGTCAAACTGCTCTAGATCCCTCCACTACGGCGCGCCTTATTGACTGTGTAGCATCATAGCTCTAAACGCCGCAATCAGTCATTTAGCAAATATTCAGTGCGTTTTATAAATGAATTGTTTTACAGCATAAATTCCCACAACTGATCTTATATAAATGGGTTGTTAAGACAATCTCTTTACTCTCATCTCTTCAATGTCGGGTCCTATGACATGCTTCACCTTGTATGTTTCTAAATACCTTCACTTATTCGTGCTCTGTTCTACAGGAAACGTGTATTTTCCTCGATTTCCGCATATAGCGTGCGAGGATAAAAGGGGAAGACAGAAAATGTTTTACGCCCACGAGCTAGAGCTTTGTGTTTCCTTTTTGAAGGGCTCCTGGCGTGACGTTCTTTCGGGTGTGTTTACCGCAAATTTGAAGTGCTTCCGAAGCGAACTTTTGCCCGATATCTTTAATGTTTAAGCAAGCGCGCATCGCTCGTTGCCGGTTATGAGTGCACGTGCGCTGGAAGAAGAGGACAGCGTGCCCACGCAACCAGGCTCTTTGCGCTTTCCGATGACGTTGCTGTTGTTCTAGTGGATGATACAAACGTAAATCTCACGGCCCAATGCGACCGAAGTGCTGTTCTCCGTGGTCGCGCGCTTCGGATTGGTGTGTTACACAAACAATACTATGCTTAAAACGCGGGGGGCAAACGTAGGGTCGTTTTTTTATCCATGAGTGTAAAACTCTACACCTACGAAGTTTGAATCAACTAATCGGCTTGCAAGTATGCTTTCTCGCAAAACACAAATTGTGTTTTATCTCCTCCCTCCATGGCCTGAACTAAGCTTCGCTGGTTACTCCTTCGCGAAAGGGCCCAGCATAAAATATTTGGTACTACTCTAAGTGATGTGAAAACACTTTTTTACGGGCGATATTTTGTATACAAGAAGGTTGTTGTTTCGAAAACTACGTTAAATAGAACACTGGGAACAAATCTTTACAATAAAACATTGCGCAGAAGAACCGCCAGAGCTTCTGTACTTCACCGGCAGCTGTGCGGGAACCCACATGTCCTCTATGTGGATGCTCTGAATTATCACGACCGACCGGCTACGGTCGTAGCCGTGGTAGACCAGCAAGTAAACTCAATAACCTTGGGCACAATCCTGACGACGCACCCTGAGGTGGCGGAAGAAGCGGCTATTGCGCTCGCAATAGCTAGCACAGAAGCCAAAATTATTGCGTCTGATTCCAAGACGTCAATAAGAAACTTCCTGGCGGGACGTATATCCCTTCCAGCGGTCAAAATTCTTTCGAAGTTTATTGGCTACAGATGCAGGCATGTTGGCCTTGTATGGACACCAGCGCCCTCGTCACTGCCGGGGAATGAACTGGCTCACGAGCAGCGAGAGAATTTTCCACCAGAGACGGAGACACAGGCCTACTTTCACGGGGAAAGACTGGCACGTACACGATTACGCACCACTACAGTTTCGCCGGCAAGTACCCGACCATCGAGGCACTGGCTCAGGCCTACGTTCACGGAATTTCTCCACCGTGGCGCCCTACAGGGAGAGAAACGTTCCATCACGTACAGGTTCAGCCAGAAGCCTCAAGTATCCTCTGGCCTTTACACTCTTCCCTCCACAGATGGCAGTCGGTTGCGTTGAGACGAATACAGTCGAACACCTTCCCCAACCCCGTTCTCTATAACCGATATTACCCAGACACCTATTCCGACAGATGCAGTGGTGTGCAGACAAAGCCACCCTACACACATCATATGGGCATGCCCACAGAAACCTCGTTCACCTAATAGAGCATTAAACATCAGGACTCAGGGGCAATGGGAGGCCGCCTTACTCAGGTCTCAACCCCACTTACAACAACTACTCGTCAGCTGTCGGAAGATGCCGCTGAGGCCCACGGGCCCGTGACTTCCTCCCTAAAGAATCACCCCCCTTCCTTCTACAGTTTTGGCTCAAGAATTTTTCTCTCTCTCTCTATCTTCTCTCTCTGCGCATCCTAGAGGGACCATGGGTGCTAACTGGTATTTGCAAACTTCCCGGCGCCTGGTAACCTTCATGGAATTAAAACTACTATTTGTAATTGTTCATTTTACCCATTTTCCTAATTTGTGCTACATACAATAGAGCGTCCGGACGCTGCCTCTAAATAATTCTACTCTGAATAGCGAAGGGCTTACCGCCGCACCACGCAACCCTGGCACGCCGTCGAAACCAGGAAGACCAGGAAGGCCTTGCTCACCCTGTAATAACAAGATGAAAAACGAATAGAACATAAAATATCGTAACTGAGATACAGTGCATTAGTTATGAACGTTCGTGCTTCCCACGTTAGGTACCCTTCACTTCGTTAAGCTTGCACCTCCTGTGTGACGCTCAGGTAGGGTGAAGTTAATGCATCTTCACAACGCACAATAATGGGACAAAGGGGAGGATGACACTGGACAAGCGTTGAACCAAAACTAAGGTTTTTGTTGAAGAACACAAATATGTAGCCAAAGAAAGTATAAACAAAGATAAAAACTGCTCATATGGACCCATTACAAGCAACTGCAAGGGTGCACGTTCTCAGGTACCACTCTCAACAAGATACGGAAAATCCACATTTAAAAGCGACAAAGACGTCGCGCTAGCACACGAGTCAAGCATTTTCCGAATTTTATACGCTTCCACTACTTCCTCGCCTTTTGGTCACCATGCAGGAAGAGTATTGTTATATCATGAAGGAAAGGCAGCCACAATCATTGCAATAACTGGAAAGATGGCCTTAAGGCACTGCCTTAAGTGATCTGTCATTCAACAAACATCAAAGCAGCGGCCCGTTTGGCCAACGTAAAAGTGACCAAATTTGAAAAAAATGCGATAGACCACAAGTGACATACAAAAAAGAAATTCTTTTTCATGTTTGACACCGCACATGTTTGCTCGGCCCTCTTTACTGATACTCTTTTCAATGGCGGAACAGATGCGGTTAAACCTGTTTTTGGGAGAAAACGCCGCCGTGATTTATATCTGCTGCCAATTTTTTTCAAACGGTGGGACACATTGTGCAGGTAGGGTATTACAACGGTCTTTTCCTTCTTCTGTTCTTTCACAAGGCGACATGCAGAAGTGTTTCTTCACCGAATCCAAAAACTTCTGGCAAGCCGACGTGATGACTCCGTCACCGTAGCCACGTTTTCTGCGTCTGCGACTGTCGCCAAAGCTACACTCAATTTTGTGAAACAAGAATTGAAATGCCGCCCTGGGGCAGCTTTACAACAATGTTTGTGAAAGCCTTTAGGGACCTTATCAACAACAAATCTTATGTTCCACTCATTCTAGTTTTATGGGCCCTTATATCCAAACAGCAGTAGATGCAGTAACACTCACCGTTTCTACGTCACCGAACTTCTTCTTTGTACAGTCAGATTGTGTCCAGTGATGTTTTAAGAGAAAAATTCCAAATTACTGTTCATAAATCCCTATTTTCAACAATTTCCCGAAGGATCTCGAAATTTGCAATT
Source organism: Haemaphysalis longicornis (assembly GCA_013339765.2). Lineage (NCBI taxonomy): Eukaryota > Metazoa > Arthropoda > Arachnida > Ixodida > Ixodidae > Haemaphysalis > Haemaphysalis longicornis. The sequence continues at coordinate 207,024,121 of CM023450.1, read as the reverse complement.
CTGTTCTGCAACTTTTCTGCATTCTCTTTTTGCAGCTGATAGATCTTGACGTGGATACCTGTTCGGGTTTGGGCGTTAGCCAGTGCCACCTATGTCTACTTCACGTGGTCTTCCTGACGCAGACGCCGTTCAGAGAACAAGTGTTTCAGCGTGAAATATATTCAGTACTCTGCCGCTCAGCAGCGTTTTGACTACGCCTTTCACTTCTGTACCAGGTTGGTACAGCGTTTGTAACACGAACATTGTTGGATATTGAGCTTTTTTAATTGCTTGGATTCGGTAACCCGACAAAACTACCGGGTGGAATCAACTCTGCGATTAGCACGCTCGGGTTACTGCGTGGAAGAGCGTAGGCCTGTGCGTAACTTTGAAGGTCTTGCCCAAATCCCTTTGGTGTTGAAACTGAATGGCACTATGGTGACGGATTTCAGAGTCCTTCTGGCCAGCCTATTTCGCTCCCGTCTATTAAGGTCGCCAGCCCACAAAAAATACGCTTTGCTACTGCGTTTGATTTGAGGCCCAGTTTAGTGTCATTTGTTTTCTTGTGACTCCATGACTCCGAAAATTCCCGGCATATATTAAAGATTCTCTTCTTCTCTTTTGTCCAAAATCATGCAAATATTCCCCGAAAACGATAAAATTCCCCGAGCGAAACATCACTCTATCTGTTCCCTGTTTACTGCTATGATAGAGCGTGAGGATGGAACAAAAACTTAGGGGCCTTCTCATCTTCACTTTTAAGGTACACGCGACAGCATTTCGATATCATCGTGAATCTTTTCAACCTTAAACTGAAAGGACTCATAAATTAAAGTCGAAGATGCGATTAGCGGGTAGGCTGGGGTGGATTAGTAAAATGAGTTTGTTAGGTATTGTAAATAATGAGATTGGTGGGTTGATTATTTACATTAGAGAAATTAGCCGGCCAGTCAAGGGGGATTATTGGGTCGGACCAGCCTCAGTATTTTTTTGCGTTTTTGAAATTTGTTTATTTAGTGGCGATATCTCTCTGAAGCAATCAGGAAATTTGGTAGCGAACAAAATAGGCGGAAAATATTTATGTGATGACCACCTTAATGCTATAAAATGTCTTTCTTCGTGCACGTATTACCCTATTATGTTGTTTCTAGTGCGATATTGACCTATCGCACTGAGGTTAATAAGTTGTTGCCTAATTGATATTCTATTTTCACCTAAGGTTTTCAAAACACCTATACATATGCCGTAGGAGTATAAGACGCAACGAAACTGAAACAATATGAGAGCTAATGAACTGGTTTGATGCGAAGGACTTCCGATAGCGTTCGTCAATACCTTCTCTTCCCTCGTGCTACCGTTCTGTAGTTTCGGGATACGGTCGACCGTTACCTCGGCTTGTGATCTCACTAAGCTATTATCTTCGCTGTCAACTGTCGCTGAAGTGGCATTAGCAAGTTGCAATCGGCGCTTTATCGCTACATTCAGGGAGTCCATATGGCCGTTCTTTCCTTCTAGCCGGTGTGTAAGCAGATGGAAGGTGCGCAGAATAAAATCGGCCTAACGCCACCTGCCGTGCTTGACAGTGGAGGCTGACGCCGATGCCGTACAGTTTTCCACTTTTGGCACTGCTGATCACCTCTAGAGCGCCGTTGTAACTGTAGGTACACGAGAAGCGTAGCAGACCAACCGAATATTTATTGCGAAATTTTTGTCTGATTGGGGGAAAATAGGTGTGTGTGATCGTGAGCGTGCGTGTGCAGAAAATTGATAGTACTAAAACAGTGGCGTGCCGGGGCAGGCTATCTTTGACCCAAAGAAGTTTCCTTGCTGACCACCAAAGAGGCTACCCGCTTGACAGTAATCTACCCCTCTGCTCACCGACCTGCCAACCAGAACATTAAAGCGACGAAGCGTGATTTGGAGACGACGGGTGGTCCGTCACGAGCGGGAGGAGGTGGAGTAGGCGGGGATAGCAATGCAGAGCCACACCACGACGACACTCGATGGTACCAAAAACGATTGCGGACGGACGGGTCGTCTGCTTAGGTACGGACGGGGCAAATGGCAGCCTGCAGGAGGCTGCCTTACCTGGAAGATTTAGTCGAGGATGCCCCAAGGGCGGCGTGGTGGCGGGGGAGGGCATCGCCGTACGGGGCCACTGCCCACTGGCCAGGAAGGTGTATGCCTGACTGCCAGAAAGCTGCCGTGGAGATGCATTTATGTGATGACGAGGCGTAGTCCGTCTCTGGTCGGCGAGAAGAGTTTATGGCGAAGTGGCACCGCGGCGGCTACGTAGAGCCAGGTTTTGGAGCGCAAATCTTAACGGGCCATGCAAACAATACACAAGTTCAGATCATTCGAAAGATGGCTTTATTATAGTCATACTGACGCCGCTTTTGAGCTAGACTTCGCTTAAACGAACTATGTAGTCAGGAAAAAATGTAATAGCCATGAGACTCACTAGCTCATTTCCTCAAGGAGAACCTATGACGACTATGCACAGCTGTGCGATTGGCTTAGGCATGAGAAAGCAAACACAAGTCAGGAAGGGCTTGCAGGCTTGCAGAGTGACAATCCATTTTCGCGTAAATGTAATGCATATTTATTTTATAGCAGTAAAATTTGGGTAACAATGGAAGTTTGAAAGTACACCTAAACATAGAAGTATTCATTCGTACTGCTGTTGGTACACCAGGGCATATTCTTGTTATAGCTGCACAGCCGTCGGGCATGCTGCATTTTTTGCGCGGGAAATTAGGGCAATAATGAGGGGTCGACAGGGTCGACGATGCACGGATCGACAGAAAGAGAAGGAATAAGAACATCGTCAGAAACGATGAGCATTCATAGAGGTTTAATCTAAATAGAGCTACTCCTTTCTTCCACATCTTGTGGTGCATGGAAACCCGGGAAGCAAGAATTCGGGACCACCAAGCTCGCGGAACGGGTACCAATCCAATGGAGAGCGGCGCACGGTCGTGCGTCAGTGATGAATGAGATATCCGCAAAGAATCTAAGTCTTCGGACCATCGGTCTTGAAACACTACCGCGATGCGGACGGCGGACGGTTACAATCTGCAGAGTCACGGCGGTGGTGCCCGAAGGCGACCGACGGAATGTACGAACGACACCGCGGCAGCTAGACAGCTATGCGTCCTCACCTCTCACGATTGCCCTTGTTGGGTCCAGACAGTGATTCTGCGAACGGTGAGGTGAGTGTCTCAGCTTGTCCCACAACGAAAAAGAGGCTACTTCAACAACACCCACGCAGTTGCAGTCATTCTAGAATGCTGTTTCAAGATCTAAGGGCATAAAGAGACAGAGAAAGTACAATCGTTAGGAAACTATGCAGCGACGCAAAGGCAGTGCTAGGCTTGAATGTAAGGACCACTGCTGCACTGTTTAGATTGACGAGTTGTCAGCGCGACGTACAAAGAACTGAAGTTGTGCTGAGACAGTTAAATGACGAAATTGAACAGTTCATTGAAACCAACAGCCTAAATGCGGAATTGACAACCAACTTTCAATACGAAGACCAGATAATTGACAAATTCAGCCATTTGTACCACACGTTAAAAAAAGGCGGACACCAGAGAGTGCTGCAAAGTAATGAAGACATTGAATGCATCCGCAAACATGAAGGACTTTTTTGCGGTAAATAAGGGGTGCTACGAACACACCGATGTTCAGGACGCTGCTGAAGGAGTTCACTCGCCAGAAACTTCTCTGCCATCCCATTTTCTAGCACAACCAAAATGGGGGATATGTCACATTTCTTTGTCACACTGGACATCCAAACTCAAGATGCCTTGCTTGCAACTTCACCTGAAGAGTCCTCATAGCTGGACGGAAGCACCAAAGTCGGCACGTCAAGACCGGTAACATCTTCACAAGTCCAATATAGCGAATGTCCCGAGGGTGTAAATACAAGTAATTGTTCTGTGGAAGTAGAATGGAGACATGGGACGTTTTTAGTGGGCGCTCAAAGATTCTGCAAAGATCCAGAGACTGCCATTACCCATAATGGACGTCGCAATTGTACGTGAACCATTCGCCGCGGGCGTTTTGAGAAGGATAAATATGCATCAGACATGAAGATCAGGATTGCCAAATTAGTAAGTTCGATGAAGGAGCAGAAGGCGCTTCAGACCTCTTTTCAGGCCAATGAAATTTCGTCAGAATTGAAGACCTTGGAAGATGGGTTGCGAATTTCATCGTGGATACGTCGACGGCAGCGGTACTCTCGGCGTATGCCCTAAAGACGAGCCCTACTGCCAGCCTGGATATCTGTCTGGCTTAGCGGTATCGACAGGAACGGAGTTATTGTGCTTTGGAATCAACACCGGTACAGTCTATTCCCTGACGGACCAACGTTCGGAGGACCTGTGATTTGCTGTATTGGAGATTGGCACCTTCATTTTTTTAGGGGCCGGGAGGATATTCCATTTTTTGCGCGGGACAGAAAGAAACGAGAAGTCAAAGACGATGATCGGAAACGATGAGTTCATAGAGGTTTAATGTAAATAAAGCTATTGGTTCTTTTGCGTCGGCTTCGGACTCCTTTCTTCCACACGGCGCTGTGCTGCTCTATCACACGACACTGGCTGATGGCGTAAGCGACATTGTATTACATGACCGTGTTTGCCGAACATACCCCATGTTTCAACAAGCGATTGCTTGCCAACCGACAAAACAAGCCAGGTGTAGCACGGTCAGAACAAAGCCAGGGCAACAGCGGTCCTTCACAGTATAGTGGCGCCATCTTGAAGGACTAACGGTAAACAAGACGTTCCGGAGTCTCCTGCAGACTAAACGCCGTTCTAACGTTCGCTTGAACACCTGTCCTTGTTGGGTCAATGCAGACGTCACGCAATTCATGATCTAAATTTTCAAATCAATATCAAGAATAAAAATTTTAACTTAAATTGATTAATTTCTCAGTGAATAATGCCG
>CM023450.1:206678913-207019089 GCA_013339765.2 Haemaphysalis longicornis | reverse complement strand
CATTATGTACGGACGTGACTAACCAGTACGCAGGCCTAACTCTAGGGATTTAACGTTGAGGGTAATGCGCGATTCCACTGTGAGGATTCTGATTTGCGACTTTAACGAAAAAAAAGAAGTTGCAGACGGTCATAACATTGGTGCTTGCTTTAAACTGGGAGAGAGATGGAGAGAAAGCTTTTTATTAGAGGAAAGCAGAGAGGTCGGTCTGCAGATTAAAGCCTACAGGCTACTCGGCGGGGAGGGATTGCATTACGAAGTTAGGCGGAAGGTAGAGAAGGAAGAAGAAAAGTAAGAAAGGAGGTAGCGTTTGTGTTGGGGACCATGAGTGCGACACGTGAAAATTCTATCGACGGTTGCACAGTGCAAGGATGTTCTGGTCCTATATCATTTCCGTGACACCAAGTCATTGAGGCATTTAAATTATGCCGTTAGCACTTTACGCTGAGACGAGGAAGATGGCCATAGTCGTAGGAGTGCTTTTAAAGTTAAAAACTCTGGTTGATGCACTCCATCTTCTGTGCGAGGTTGTTTCTTGCTTGACTGTAGGTAGGGCACTGCAGTAAAATATGCTGGACTGTTTCCGGTGAACCGCCATTTTCGCAGTAGAGGTTCGAGGTTAGGCCAAGGCGATACCGCTAGGTATTTGTTAGCGCTACTTTGAGACGTAATCGATGCAACAAAGCCTCGAGCTGACGTGGAAGTCGCTCCGGCAAGGTTAGTGCCCCCGTAACGCCCATCAAGTGGTTTCCGGCTCACATGGGCCGGCTGTAAACGTCGAAAACCGCAACGACGACGCAGACGCTGCAGCCCGCGAGCTCTCCATGTGCCGGGCCGGCGAAACGCAAGTCACCGCGGATCCTGACGAAGAAGCAACGAGCGCCGTCCTGACGGACTACGGGGATATCCTCAGAAGACATCGGGAGGCGAGGAGGGAGTACCCGAACCCGCATCGAGACCTCTCTCGAGCGGAGACGGTGCTCCAAAGACACCTGCAAGGGGAAGTGTTGCTTTGACTTCCCGCGTGGGCCAGGCACGCGTGTCCCGAACTTTTCGTGAGTGCTGTGTGCAGTGTATGTGACAGTGAACTCGCGACTCTGTGCCACATCACTAGGTGTGGAAGAACTGCTACACGGGCGATCCCGCACGGGCGAGGAAGCCGAAGACTGCGTGGCGGGAGCCGGGGTGCCAGGAGACCGGCTCCCGGAGGGGCTAGAGCGGTGCATTCGCTCGGACAATTACCACCAGCAAAAGTGGGCGATCCAGCAACTCGAGGAGGCTCTGGCAAAACAGAGGAGAACGGGAGACCACACGCCGGACTCACCGGCAGCGGGACCCAAATACCCCTGTCAAGGCACCCCCCTCCCTCGAGTCCAAGGCCCGGTGTGACAAGAGACTTTATTCGAATCACACTAGAGTCGTGTTGCGAGCCCTGCGTGGCCGCTGACTACATCTTGCCGGATCTATAAATAAAGTTTCTTCTCTCTCTCTGTCAAAGAAGCAGCTACATGATGTAGGAATGGGTGCTAGTTTTCCAGGAGAGAGCAGAAGGTGCCTGTTCCCCTGAAAACAAGCTCCTGTGCTAGTTTCGAGGCGTCGCGTTTCGTGAAGAAAATGATCCTCACGTTCCACACCCATAACCATCTCTTGGATTTCTCGCCTGCTTTTTCGTGGCCTATGATGTCGCAGTGTGCAGGGATCCACTGCGGTATCACGCGGTGCCCGGCTACGCAGAAGGTAATTTAGGTAGGAGACATTACGGGTTATATGTTCGGGAATGCTGAAGCAGGTAGCACGCCGAAGAGTTTGTAGCGCTGTCTTCGAATCGTTAAAGATAAGCCACTGGGCTGGCTGCAGGGCAGAATGTAGCAAAGTGCGTCTTTAATGGCATGAAGCTCAGAAGATGTGGATGACGTTGGGTGCTCAAGACGGTATGAGAGTGCTTTTGCGGTTTTTATTTATTTATTTATTTATTTATTTATTTATTTATTTATTTATTTATTTATTTATTTATTTATTTATTAGATTCCGTAGAAGCCCCGAAGGGAATTACATAGGGGGGGATCAGAAAACCAACACTTGAACGGATAATACACATTGGATTTGTATACAAACAAAAACATAGAAGATTGACCTATACAAGGCAAGCAATACAATTTTTGCTATTTGACATAAGGCTAACAATGATCAGAAAATGTGCTTTAAAAGAGCAAGGCAGCACTTGAGCATTTAACACTTTAGCACACTTGAGCATTTAACACCAAGTCATAGCACAGACAGAGCAATGAAGGAACATGTAACACTGGGCTTGAAATTGATAATGTTAAACTGCTTCTATTTGCGCAAGGTACTCTGTTTGTAGATGTGATAATAGCGCCGTTTGAAAAGATGGTAAGTTAATTGAAGATACTATGTGTTCGGGCAACGTGTTCCATTCTGTAATGCTCAGGACAAGAGGTGAATTTTGATATTTATTTGTTTTTGCAAAAATTGGTTCGATTTTACGGGAGTGGTCTAGTCTGGAGGAAACGTAACTGGCAGTTCGAAGGTGGAACTGGAAAGATGAAGAAGCGTGGTGAAGTACGGAGTAGAAGAAAACCAGTCGATTATATTTTCTGCGCATGGCGAGGGGCATAAGGTTTAAGGAATGCTTTAGGGCAGATACGTCGTGATGACGTGAGTAAGATGACGAGATAAACCTTGCCGCGCGGCTTTGCACAGACTCAAGTAAATTTGTTAGGTAATGATAATGCGGGTTCCAGACAACAGACGCATATTCCAACGATGGTCTAATGAGCGAAGTATATGCAAGGAGCTTAGTTTTCAAGCTCGCAGGGTGTAATCGACGTTTTAAGAGGCCCAGTTTTTTAAACATTTATTGGTTATGTACTCTATGTGTGAGTTCCAGCTCAGATCAGAGGTTATATAAATTCCAAGATATTTATATGATGAAGCCGATTGTACGTCTCTGTCATTTATTGTGTAGCGATTTAAGGGCCGGTCAAGCGCACAAGAAAACCGTACGTGTTGCGTTTTTTCTAAGTTTATGCCCATTTGCCATGTGTTACACCATTTCGATAGTTGCGTTAGGTCAGATTGAAGAGCAGATACGTCAGTGGGGTTAGTTATTTGCCGGTATATTACGCAATCACCGCGAAAAGACGAATGGAAGATGTTATGACCCGTTTCGATGTCATTGATATGAATCAAAAACAAAAGGGGCCCGAGGACAGAGCCCTGTGGGACGCCTGATGTGACGAGGGAAAAGGACGGGAAATGTAGTTATTTCGTTTAACAGACTGCGTACGGTTAGTTAGAATTCACCAATCCATCTCGTTGTATTGTAATCAAGGTTTAGGCTATTTATTTTTAGAAGTAAGCGTTTGTGAGGCACACGGTCGAAGGCCTTTGTAAAATCTATAAAAACAGCGTCGGTGTCAAGGGACATGTGAAGGGACTTGTGAAGGTCAGTCAATAATTCATAAAGCTGTGTTTGACATGAAAGGTTTTGTCGGAATCCGTGTTGGTTTTGGGGCAGAAGATTGTTTTGGTTTAGGTAGGTCATTATATGGCTGTACAATATGTGCTCAAATAATTTGCTGCAAATAGAAGTCAAAGATATAGGTCGATAATTCGTACGGTGCGTTTTGTCCCCAGATTTGAACAATGGCTTTATGTGCGCAGCTTTCCAGTCTTTTGGCACGCAGCCAGTTTCTAGTGATTGCTGGAATATCAGGGTTAGTAAGTAAGCTGATGCAGGGCAAGTAATCTTAAGAATCTTTGTAGTTATGCCGTCAGGGCCAGGGCTTGTAGTCGTTGAAAGTCTTTCAATTGCACGGGTGACACCATTTACTGTGATTGTAATAGGCTCAAACTGGTGTGTTATAGGAATGTGCGGTGACGTGAGGGAGTGGAGGGGGAGTTCGCGCGTGAAATTAGCTTGGAAATGTTTGCTGAAAGGCTCTGCGCATTCATCTGAAGGAAGCATGATATCGTTATCATCCTTCAGCTGTGGAACTGCTTGGGTATTTTTAGGGTTCAGCACACGCCAAAATTTTTTGGGGTCAGTACTTAAGGTATCCGGAAGGGTTTTGATAAAGTATTTATCTTTAGGTTTATGAATTGCAATTTTTACCTCACTACTGACTTTTTTGTAGTTTAACGAATCATCCGCGGACTTCGTTCCTGCCGCCTTCATGTACGCTCTTTTCTTTTTGTTTAAACATGTTTTTACTTCCCGCGTAAACCATGGGTCGTTTATCCCTGTCTTTATTGTCGTTCGAGGTACGCATGCGCTTTCGATTTCTTTGAGTTTATCGTGAAACGCCATCCAGTTATCGTCCGCATTTTGATTATTGAAGTTAACCTCAAAGTTGCTCGAAAAACTCGTCATCATACGGCTTATCTTTTCTATGTCTGCGCGTGCAAAATTGCGAATTTGTTTTGTAACTTCCCCTCTACCTGCGCGTGGCAAATAAAATGTACAGTGAATCAGCTTATGGTCACTAATTTGTTCTAAAACTTCAGTGATGGCCTGATCGGGGTGGGTGGTAAAGATTAGGTCTAAAATGTGATTGCTACGTGTAGGTTCTAGCACAAGTTGGGTTAGCTGAAAATAACGAGTCAAATTGGCGAAATTAACGCTTTCTGTTCTATTTTGGGCAGAGTTTACTGATAAGGTCGGCCAGTCTATTGCGGGGTAGTTAAAGTCCCCGGCTAAAATGATTACTGAGTTAGGAAATTTGAGTGTAATTAACTCGAGGGACTCGCTTAGTAATTCGACGAAGTCAGGGCTGCAGTCGGGCGGTCTATAACAGGCACCAATTAGGCACGTTACACTACCGAAACAAGCGTTTACCCAGACGAGTTCAAGGGGCGAATCGACTGATATGGCAGAAGGGTGGAATTCATGCTTTATTGCAACAAGTACGCCTCCCCCGCGGGTGCTGATCCTATCTTTACGAAAAAATTCCCCCGCATTTCCCCGAGGGGGAGAATGTGAAAGTGCGAATGCACGGTTGTCGGCCCGCTTGCGGCGCTTGCGCTCGGCCCCCGCAGCCCACCGCCTCGCCGCCTTCTCTTCCATCTCTTCCATCGGGTTTGTAGTATCACGTGTACACCACGCAGTTATCAAGCCGCTATAACGCCGCTGAGTCGCCAACGCACGCCGCTGACGACGTAGTTTGAATGCGTTAAAGATATAAGGCGCGTCTAACACTGATATCACCGTCGCGTCCGTGGCTTGGTCGGTAGAGCGTCGCGCTGCGGCCGCAAAGTCCTCGGATCGAAACCTGGCGCCGGATGCTGTTTCTTTTTCAAATATAGAGGAGCACTGCGGACGCCAACGCCGCCGGCGGTGGATGGTTTGGGGTCGCTTATAAAGTGCATTCGCACTTAAAAGTGCAAACGAAGTCGAGAGCGCGAGTTCGCTGTCAGCTATGTCTGGGAAAGCCAGGTTTCAGTACCAATTTTATATCTGCAGAGCATGTGTGGATGAATGTTTTTAGTGCACCAATTTTGCCCAGCATACTGCGAAAGTTCGCACTATTATTGAAATAGTTTCTGGTCTTGTTGGTTTGCAGCCATTGCTTGCAAGGTGTCATTTCGCTGTTTCTGGGCTTTCTGCTAATGCTTGCGGGTTACTTACAGATACCTGGATGATACTGTCTGTGCGGGAATCATAGCGGTAAACACAGCCCTTGAGTTCAAGGGTTCCAACACGAATCTTGTAGTGCTCGCCTTCATCACGGGTATTATTGGCAAACTCACGCAGCTTGCGGCGCGCCAGCTGTATTTTGGTGGAGAAATCCTCCTCCGACCACACTTTTGGTGTCTCAAGATCTTTTAACTTGAAAGCGTTTGATAAAGCTTCGGTCTTAGATTTGAAATCTTGAAACTTGACAATTATCGGTCGTTCGAAGTTGGGCCATTTTTTTCCCTAGGCGATGGGCTCTCTCTATGTTCCCTACTTTGATCTTGAGGTGGTGGGACAAGAATTCCTTTATAATTTTTTTCTGATTCGGCATAGTCCTCCTTCGGCTTTTCCGGGATGCCTTTTACAATCAAGTTATTTCGTCGCATGCGATTATTCATGTCATCAACGACGTCTGCAAGGTCTTCGGTGGTTTTGGCAATAGTTATTTTCACTTCTTTTACTGATTCGGTAACAGCGTCAAATTTGTTATTGATATGGGGTACGCCGCCGATGCTGAGACCAATTGAATTCATTTGTTCTTTTAAGTTCATAATGTCCTGCTTTATCTCGTTGAGCGAACAAGTTGTTTGCTCGTGGAACTCTTTCATCAGTGCAAGGACGTCGTCAATCTTCGGTCCAGGATTTAACTCAACATCACCTGCACAAAGCAGGAGCAACGCAAGACATGTTGATAGTACCAAAACTGAAGACCTGGGGCAAATCGCACAGATGAGGGCTGATCCTGCGCCAAATCTCTCTTTTTGACGGCTCTGAGGTTCACGACAGGCGACAAATCTACCTATACGCGCACGGTACAAGCACACGTCTATACCCAGGACAAAAAGACTAAAACCCGAAAGACCAATTTGGGGACTTGCCGGCCAGTGACGGTAAAAGCACAATATAACAAAACAGACACGTCTACCTACCTACAACAGAAAGTTGCGGAATTTAGCATGTGCAGCTCGTGGCCGGAAATCCCAGATGGCTGAGGATGTCCGGGCTTTAAGTAGGTTTCGGTGGCGCTGGGGTCGGGTCTGACGTCAGGGAGACGTCAGGAACTTCTTTGCTGTCGGCTGCAATCTTCTTGATAAGGTGCGGGCCACGAGGCGCTGTTCGCGATGACCAGGAGGCAATCAGCGAAAAGCAGGAGGCCGGAACAGAGGATGATCTACAACAGAAAGTTGCGGAATTTAGCATGTGCAGCTCGTGGCCGCAAATCCCAGATGGCTGAGGATGTCCGGGCTTTAAGTAGGTTTCGGTGGCGCTGGGGTCGGGTCTGACGTCAGGGAGACGTCAGGAACTTCTTTGCTGTCGGCTGCAATCTTCTTGATAAGGTGCGGGCCACGAGGCGCTGTTCGCGATGACCAGGAGGCAATCAGCGAAAAGCAGGAGGCCGGAACAGAGGAGGATGTACAACAAAAAGTTGCGGAATTTAGCATGTGCAGCTCGTGGCCGCAAAATCGTGGCCGTTGATGAAATGAAGAGTCTAGAAGGACTGCAGTCAGGCGTAGACGAACCATGAGTAAAAATGTTGGTCATCTGAGAGTATCAACTACTCATATGTACAAGTTTTAATTGAAGGAGGCAAATTAGAGGCATAACGTTTTTTGAGGTGAGTACAGGTATGTACATTTTATGCATACGGGTAATAGTTTCCAAGCCGGCAAATCAGTTGGCATAATTTTTCGTCGTTGGGTAGGTAAAGATATGGTTATAGTATTTATAGTTTCTGCGAAGGTCAAATTTTGTTTCATTGTACAATACCTTCCAAGAATTTGGATTTTGCGTGCAGCGTATGCCTCAAGTATATTCGAAATGTTTCCTGCAATCTAAGAATATCTAAAGGCAAGCACGCAGCCTATGCGACGCAGCCTATGCGACACGATGAGCCCTTAGGGAGGCCGAGACAGGTACGCAGACAGTTATTCCTGACCGCATTGAGCTGCTTTTTACATGTCAGCGACAGCCGTTGCAGAACAGGCAGGCTGTAGCACAGCAAGCTTTGCAGAGCTTTGCAGAGTAGCACCATGGACCTACCGTCACTGACACATCGACTTCGGCAAGGTACCCTATAATTTGTGCACCGCTGAGATACAAGTACGTAATCTCTTGACTTCGGTCGCCCAGGATAGGTTTCGATCCCCGATGATCCCAAGGTATTTTTGGGTTCGTACGTATTGCAGACAACGACCGCCAAAGATTAGAAGGTATTGGGTCATCGGCTTCCTTATGAACGCCATGGTGACGCTTTTTTTAATGAAAGGCCGAGAACCTTGGACGCAAGGTACGAATAAACTTTTCTGAAAGCACTCTGTAGTCACTGTTTTGTTGTACGACGGGACTTCGCCGCACACGAATGCAGATATCCGTATACAGTGTGACCCTAATTCCGCTAGGAGAACACGATTTAGGTGGATACGCGTAAGGTTGAATAACAGAGGACTTAAGAGGACACCTCGAGGCACTCCTTTCTGTATTCTGTGATTGCAAGTAGGGCATTCTGGCATGCACATAAAAATTGACATACTGTGAATCCAGGTGTACAGACTTCTACGAAGACAAATGACAGCTAGGGACTCTAGAATTGACAATATAAGAACTGGACGGTAAACTAGCCGGTAATCGTCACTGCTTCATCGGTTTGCCTCAATATATGACGTAATTATTTACTGTAGTAATAAAACTCCGCAGCTCTTACTAGGAAAAGCAGTATTTTGAATCCATCAGAATTTTATTTAGTTTATACGTCTGATTTAAACGATAAAACATTTTCTAGCACCCCGCTAATAATTAAATTAGTGAACCGGTTTGGTTTGCTATACAGTCGAGAAGAACTGAAGCGGAACAGAATGAATTCACCCGAACCCGAACCGTAACCGAAAGGTACTTTTTCGGATGCAAAAGCTAATTTCTTTATTTATATGTTCCTTAATTGTTAATAATTTATTTATGTTCTTACGTATGTCTTAGTTCACAATACCCCGAAGGCCCTCCGAGGGAGGGTATTACATAGGGTGTACATCACAATGGCAAAACGCAGTACGCTGCATCAATGTATACAAATCAAAACAAAACAAAGTGACAGTGCATCACACAAAAAAAAACACGAGAAGGGAAGATAGATACCAAAAAGAAATAGTTATCGGAACAGCATGTCGAAATTAAAAGAACGTCATAGGCATGTTCACTAGCGACTGGAAAGAAAAAACAATACAATCACAAGAAAATGAAAAGGTAACGTTACAAGTGATACAGTGACATGGTATTAGGTCTGAATTCAACTTTGTAGGTTATCTGCAAATTTTGAGACATTTCTTTGGATGACAATGTGCGATGGCAGATTATTTTGTTCTGTCGCTGTTCGAGGCATGAATGATTTTTCAAATACGAGGGAACGACACGTGATGTGTTTGAAAATGCACGGATGATCATGACACGGAAATATGCCTTAAGGTTCACCCATAAACTCATCATGAAGAGACACGTGATACAAAAGTTTGGGAAATAGTGTTAACCAAGACAACGACGATGGGATCAGGGTTTAATGTGTTACGCCGATGTCACATGAATAATCTGAACATATCGAGCGTGCAGCATCGTTTTGATGTGTTTTTAAATCAGGTATTACGTACGCTTGTTGAGGATATCATATGCCTGAAGCGTACTATATTATAGGACGTATTAGTGTTGTATCAAACTGCGCAAGTGTACTGGAGCATATTTGAGGTTACGTTTCAAACCTCTTTCCTTTATCAGAGCAGAGATTTAAAAGAGTTAACCAAAGCTGCTGTAGAGCCAACGCACTTAGTACGCGATCAATAAGGCGCTGGATTTGTAAATTCTAAAGTTGACGGGACAGATTGATCTTTCGCTCATTCTAGCAACTATTGGAATCGGGTGTGAGCCTGTCTCAAAAAAGGGCACTCAGCGTCACGTTGCAAGTGCGAAGACGATAAATGTGGAAAATAGAACAGCTGCGAGTAAGTACCTGCACGCACTATTCCGGCAAGCGCGCCTATGCCATGACCGAGACTCCCGCGTTTGTGTTTCGTCAACAACTTTCTAAATGGCTGCGGCATCTGTACCATCGTGGTAACTGAGAAACACGTGTTCGCCAGCAAACTTTGTATGCTTGGCTTAATTACGGCGAGAAATACAAGGCTGACCGGACATTCTCGATGCTGGCAGAAAGCGTTCATTCATCGAAGAACGTGCTGCTACTAATGGCATATGCAGGATTGGCTGAAACACCCGGTGATGCCCGGGTGGGCCAATACAGCCATAGGCATAACATATATTGTTATTTCCTACTTTTCATAATTTGTTCCCCGAAAAGCTATGCAGAATTAGCATTTTCCGCCTACTGTATATACACGAGCTCCTTATGGCACGTGTGGTACAAGAAAACGGCTTGAACGTGTGTTTGATTAAAAGTGTTGCGAAAGAAGTCTATGGCGTGGGTGTTCTCAAGCGACACTCGGAGGAGGCACACGACGAGGCTTAATCTCAGCAGGCGTGGTAGACAACTACAGCTAACTCACAGTTTAAGAAATAACACAGGCTCCCACGGGAGGCGCCGTGAAGAAAACGGCTTACGTCGTTCCTACAAATGGTGCGCGACCTATGCAAACATAGAAAAATTGACTGGAAATAAAGCGCCGTATTTAGGCTGGGCCCATGCCATTAGTCGTGCACTCACTGCCTTCGCTGTCCAACCACGTTCACACCAGGACATGGTGGCAATTTTAGAGCGCAAGCTCCGGTGGTTTGGCGGCGCCGTCGGTCTCGTAGTCATTGAGTGAACGAAAGAGGCGCCGAAGACAGAGGAGGTATAGTGAGCAGGGTAGCTGAGGTTTGAAGTACTGCGAAAGTGCGAACAGATGGGGGTATGCTGAAGCCGCACGAGATATTGATGATCGTTGGATGTTTATGGCGCAAGGCCAACGGGGGCAAAGAGCGCCAAAACAATAGTCGATGATAGGGGTGAAACCTTAATCACTAACTAAAATCAGCAAAAACAAAAGTAAAATCACAACACGACAATGAGCATGGCTGGTGTATAGGGCCAGATTTCATGATGCGTGATAGGAAATGAGGTTTAAAAACTTGACGTCGGACAAATACTCAAACACACGTTTCACAGAAACAATGGCATCATCACCTAGAAAAAACGATGGATGTAGGGGAATATGTTGTCTGTAGAGTTCTCTGAAGTGTTTGTGTCGTGTTGTGTGAAGTGCCTTGCATGTGATTAGTATGTGCACTACGGATAGGGCCTCTCCGCACCTGCTGCACTGGGGTCTAGAAGATCCCGTCAGCAGATACGAGTGCGTTGCATGGGTGTGCCCTATCCGCAGCCTACCCAAGGCGACTTCCGTCTGTCTGTTGTGTGAGTCAGATGTGTACCGTCCCAAGTGTGGCTTTATTACATGTAGTTTGTTGTCTGTCTGTTCGTCCCAGTGTGTTTGCCATGTTCTGCGCAGGTGTTGTCTTATGTGTGGCTTGAGGTCTGTGTAGGGTATCGCTGTAATGTCTACAGTGTTCCTGAGTGCAGCAGCAGCGGCCCTCTCGTCTGCCAACTCATTCCCAGCGATCCCTGCGTGTCCTGGGACCCAGCAGAGGACCAGCTTATGCTTTTGTGCATACACGGACATGATAGTGTTAAATACAAGATTAACTATGTGGTTTTTGGGGGGTGTATGCGATGACAGTGCGCGAACAACACTCAAAGAATCTGTATAGATGATGGAATTGGGAATTTGATTTTCAAGAATGTGTCGTACAATCAGTAAAATTCCATACGCTTCTGCTGAAAAAAACTGTTGTGTGCACGCTCATGGTTCTGGCTGCATTAAAATTTGGACCATGAGCAGCGCACGACACCATAGTGGAGGTTTTAGAAGCGTCACTATAAAATTCCGCACATGTGTATTTAAACTGCAAAGACAGAAAGTGCTGCAGTATTGCAGCTCGTGGTACACGATTTTTATCAAGTCTCATAAAAGAAAGGTCGCACGACACAGGGCGAACTTGCCAAGGCGGTAAACTGTTAGAAAAGGATGACCTGTACACGTCTAAAAACGAAGCACTGAGATCCGCGGCTCGCTCTCTCACTCTAAGTGAAAAGGGCAGAGGAACGGATGGGCGATTTACAAATAGCAGAGATGTTGATGTATCATTAAAGACAGGATAAAAAGGATGATTATTCAGCGATGAAATTTTAAAAGCATAAAGCAAGTCCATGTATGTTCGTTGGTTCTCAAGGCTCCACTTATTACATTCGACATAAAGACTCTCAGCAGGGCTAGTGCGAAAAGCACCCGACGAAAGACGAAGGCCCAAGTGTAGCACTGGGTCAAGAATTCGCAAGGCTGTCTTAGTCGCCGACCCATATACCACACTGCCATAGTCCAAACGAGACCCAACCAAAGCAGTATACAAGCGAAGCAAGAGTTCTTTGTCGGAACCATAGGATTGGTGGGAGAGAACCTTAAGTATATTCATTGTTTTGAGACATTTATTTTTAAGTTCCTTGATGTGGGGAATGAATGTGAGTTTGTGATCAAACACCACACCCAAGAACTTGTGCTCCTTGTTCACAGGAAGCGACACGCCATTAAGAGTAATGTCTGGGTCCGGATGGACCCCCCGCTTCCTGGTGAACACAACGCAGGAGCTTTTTGCAGGATTCAATTTAAACCCATTGTTGTCTGCCCAGCCGGCAAGTTTCTTGACACCAAGCTGGACTTGACGTTCGCAGATTGACATATTACATGATTTATAGGATATCTGGACGTCATCTACATACATGGAATAAGAGATTGTGGGTGGCAGTGCCTTACCAAGAGAGTTCATTTTTACTATGAAGAGAGTGCAGCTCAACACGCCACCCTGTGGCACGCCATTTTCTTGCACGTGAACCCTTGAGAGTGCACCACCGACTCTCACTCGAAACGTTCTTTCTGATAGGTAACTGACAAGAGTGTTTAACATGTTACCCGAGACACCGAATGACTTCAGGTCACTAAGGATCCCGTAGCGCCAAGCGGTGTCGTAGGCCTTCTCGAGGTCGAAAAAGACAGTTAAACAGTACTGCTTATGCGCGAAGGCATCCTTGATGTACGAATCAAGAGCAACCAGTTGATCGTTCGTTGATCGCCCCACCCTAAAGCCTGCCTGGCAGCCCTCGAGAAGACCGTTGTACTCGAGGAAGTACACGAGCCTGCGATTTACCATCTTCTCGAAGAGCTTGCACAGGCAGCTCGTCAGGGCTATAGGACGGTAGCTTGAGGGGGACGACGGGTCCTTTCCCTCTTTCAGAAAAGCAACAACTATAGCCTCCTTCCAAGAGTTTGGAATGTGCCCCGAAAGCCATATCTTGTTATATAGGTGTAAGAGTGTTAGAAGCGTGTCTGCGTGCAGGTGTTGTATCATTGTATATGTAATGTGTCTGGGCCTGGAGCTGAGGGTTTACACGTGCTCAGGGCAGCCCTCAGCTCATGTAGTGAAAACAGGGAGTTGTAAGAAGTCTGTGATTTGTTGTTGTCGTGTAGTGACTTCTTTTCACTAGAGTCTTTATACCTCAGGAAAGTGTTCGTGTAGTGTGCTGAACTGGACACGTGTTGGAAGTGTTGTGCGAGTGTGTCAGCCTGGTCTTCGAGTGTGTCCCCTGTAGTGCTGACCAGAGGCAGGCTGTGAGTTTGTTGTCCTTTGAGTTTGCGTATTCTCGTCCATACTTTCCGTGTGTCTGTGTAGGAGTTGATGGATGTTATGAAGGAACGCCAACTCTCTCGTTTTGACTCACGGCGCACACGTTTTCCTAACGCCTTGGCCCGTTTGAACAAAATGAGGTTACCCGACGTGGGGTACCGACGAAGGACACCCCACGCCTTGTTCTGGGCCTCTCGCGCCCGCCTACAGTCCTCATTCCACCACGGCCTCCGCTGGTTGCGCGGGGCACCAGAGGCGTGGGGAATGGACTTTTCGGCGGCGTCGAGGATGTGCGCCGTGAGCAGTTGGGTAGCTTCTTCAACGTGTAGGTGTCCTATGGATGTGTGGTGTAGTTGGGATGTCTCTGTAAATGTATTCCAGGTAGCTCTTGCTTCATTAAACCTTTTATGGGAAGATGGACTGCTCGGGCCTGTACCTATGTACGTTAATGAAGTAGGGAAATGGTCACTACCATATGGGTCCGTGGCCACACCCCACTCAAGACATGGAAAGAGAATTGCCGAACCAATAGCCAAGTCAAGACATGAGTATGTGTTGTGTCCTATGTTATGATATGTAGGCTGTTTATTGTTGAAAAGGCATGCTCCAGAGGATGTAAGAAACCTCTCTATCAGGCGACCCCGGGCATCCGTACGAGAAGAGCCCCAAAGATAATTGTGAGCATTAAGGTCGCCTGTTAGAATGTACGGTTCGGGCAGCTGGTCAACCAGCGCCTCGAAGTCAGAGCTCAAAAGTGTAACATCAGGAGGAATGTAGATGGAGCATACCGTTATCAACCTATTAAATATTATTAAGCGTATTGCTACAGCCTCAAGGACAGTATTCAAGGTGACAGGGTGGCATGCTAAGGATTTTCGGGCGATTATGGCCACACCGCCAGAAGAGTGTGTGCAGCCATCCCTGTCTTTCCTGTATACCAGGTAACTATTCAAGAAATTTGTGTGTTTGGAATTCAGATGTGTTTCCTGGACACACATTATACTTGGCTGATTGGCATGCAGAATCTCATAAACGTCGTCAAGATTATTCAGAAGGCCTCTGCAGTTCCATTGAACTATGTTTTCTCTTCCCATTATGATATGTTAGAGCTACTGGAGAGTGATTATGTAGGGTCTTTCGGGGCTTGCACTCTTGGGAGGGGCTTTCTGGCCTTCTCTACTGACCTGGACGTCGCAGCCCGTTCCTTCCGCTGCGATGAAAGCCGGAAGGGCTCGACGTCCATGTCGTCATCTGATGGCAAGGGGGTGCCCAGCGGACTGGGCCCCCTTGACGTGGTACCCTTTCGGGCGTTCTTTTGCCTGCGCTGCCAGTGCCGAAGGCGTGGGGAGCACGACAGGTGGCACAGGCAGTGAGGCAGGGGAGGGGGTCGCTGCGACTGCCTCCGTCTCCATCTCGTCCGGGCCCTTGCGTGTGCTTCGGGCCGGTGGAGAGGAGGAAACGGTGTGTGCAGCAGCATCCCCACCGGACGTGGATGCCACCACGGCCGCTGCTGGCTCAGCGAGCGGTGCGGAGGCGGGTTGGGCTGCAAGAGGCAACCCAGGGGGGGGCGGGGGCGGGACCAAGTCCGACTCTCGGTACTGGGTCCCCGCCGAAACAAGACGCCGCTCCGCCCCCCGGCGAGCTGCGTCGGCGTACCTCCCAGGGAAAAGAGGAGAACCTCTTCCGCGCCTCTGGGAAGGTGATGTTTTCAGTGATTTTGAGATTTATTATTTTCTTTTCCATCTGGAACCTTTCACACGTGCGGGAGTACGCAGCATGAGGTCCATGACAGTTGCTGCACATTAATTGTTGAGCCTGGCAGTTATCTGTATCATGATCTTGGGATGAACATTTTGCACACGTTGTTTTGCCGCGACAGGAGGTGGTGCCATGCCCGAACCGTTGGCACTTGAAACAGCGCCGCGGGTTCGGGATGTAAGGCCGGACAGAACAGTGAATGAAACCTGCTTTGATGGATTCGGGGAGTGTGGAACGGTCAAATGTCAAGATTATATGCTTTGTCATGATTTGCTTATCATCTCGCCGCATGGTGATGCGCCTCACTGCCGTCACGCCCTCGCCTTTCAGACCTTCGAGCAGATCGGCTTCCGTCTCATTTATCAGATCTGGCTCAGAAATCACACCCTGAGAGCTATTGAGGCTACGGTGGGGTGTGACTCTGATGTCCAGATCTGCCATGCGATTCTGGGTAAGGAGGCTTGTGGCTTGCTGGTGAGTGTTCACCTCGACCAGAACTTCGCCGGTTCTCAGTTTCTTGGCTTGGAAAGACTTGCCAAGGATGCCTTCAAGGAATTTGGTGATAAGGAACACTGACTGGGAGGAGATGGGATTTGACTTGTCAAGAGATTCAACAATCAAGAAGCGCGGATAGTTATCTGGCTTTTGGGATGCAATTGTTGGCAAGGGTGGGAATGAAGCTTCGGTGCGGCCCCTTTTCGGGGGCCGATCACGTTTGGGGGGGGGTTTGGAAAATGCCATATGATACATTGGGAAGCAGGGAGACGGGGGTACTTTCTTCTTTGACCTTACCCTGGTAGCCAAAGAGGTCCCGGAGCTCCCTGCCTGGTGAACAGACAGGGAGCCCATCCGCCGGAGCTTGACCTGGGCTCCGACGGCCACCGTTCATGGTTTCTAACCCTTCACCTATAAACACATTGCCACGGTTGGATCCAGCGTATGTTTGGGGGCTCGGGGTCCGCGGTATCGCCAGTACCGTCACCAAGATTGCTCAAGGTGCCCCGTGCGGGGCCGCACGAGATATTCCCGGCAGTGGTGACGCCTCTGTGAAACCAGAGTAGCGCGTGCGTCGTGCGTTCAACGATGACGCGATAGCTGCCTGAGAAGAAGGAACTGATGCGTCGGCCGCGGCAGGTAGACGAATCGCCCGAGAAGAGCTTCAGCGCCGCCGAGGCCAGAATCGAGAAGGGCGCGCCAGTAAAGCAACAGTCCTGTGGCCCGCAGAGACTGCAACACAGCGGCAGAAGTGGCTATGTACTTGCGAATGGGTCTGCCAGCAAGGCTCATCGAAATCTTTGGTGCGAGTGATGAAGTGGGCGAGCTCGCTGCCGCTAAGTTGGACAGCGGCTTCCATGTAGTGGTACTCTACTTCTGGCTTACCGCGCTCACCAGAGATGTAGTGCGCTTCCTACGCCTTGCAATAACAGCCCATGTTGTTAGGGTGGGACTTTAAAATCGATATCAAGACTAACCGGGATTTTCTACTCCTTGTGGGCGAGAACGACCCGTTCCGCTCTGTCGTAGCACCCCCAAAGACTCTCACCACCTTGTAAAATAGTTACACAGACCTCGTCTTTGAGAGCCAGTCCTTCGTGCAGGAAGTCGAACGTACATTCTTCGATCTTTCCGACCACAAGGTCTCCTACGTGAGCATAAAGGACAGGTAAAGCACTGTTGCTTGACGAAGGAATAATATGTGAAGTATAAAGGTCGTCTGTAACCTTAAATAGATATGTCTAAAATTTTTTGTTTTAACAATTGTGCGCAGTGAAAAAATCGCTAAACAGCTGAGGTCAAATGCCGCTTTAGGCAGTATCGCTTATCGTCAGCCGATTGTAAAGACTAGATTGTTTGTTGGGCAGTAGCACTCGTTTCGATAAGGACACAGGCTCCATAAGTCGTTCATGTAGCAAACGAACAAAAGTGTGTTAAAAAGTAGCGTCAGAGTCGCATACTCTAACAATAGATACGGCGATAGCGGTAAGAAGGCATCAAAATTGAACTGAATTTTTCGAAACGCCATTGCATTCAACATAAAAGTCGGGAAATGGGAGAAACATAACCGAACGGAATAGCTGTGGTTACGTGCCGCAAAAGCCTCATCTTTCGGCGATATTTTCAGCGAAGTAAGCAGATACGCTGCCTAATTTCATTCGTTTTCGTAGAATACGCATATCTAGCTCCTTCGTCGTGATAGGAATTTACACCCGAAAGTTTAGATCTGTAGGTCAAGTTTTCCGGGCTCGGGGTTCATACCACATCATAGCCATTTTCATTAAGTGAGGGGTGTAATTTATAAAATCCCGTTGACCCTTCGCATACCTGTTGTGACAATATTCTGAAATTCATTTGTTTGGTGTATGTGAAGGCAATAACAAGAATGCAAAAACCAAATTTGTATTTCAAAGGACTGCACACCTATTGAGAAATCAGTAAAGGCTCGTAATTGACCCAAACGTTAATTAGTCGTGTTAGAGGTTGCTGAGGTGAAATCCCGCGCTCCAGTGCTTGGAAATTCACATGGGTTGACTGAACCATCAAACATTCATCATCAGAGTGCAAAAGTAACGGAACAAAAACGGGGGGAAAACACAGGATGAAGCGCTGAACCATTACAAAAGTATTTATTGAACACACACACGTATAAAGCCACCGAAGGTAAAAAAGAACAATAAAAAAACTCCCACCTCCCCTCGCGGGAACCCCTGTGTAGATGCGACGCATAGGCGCAGCGGCGAAGGGACCGCGTTTTATAGCGCGCATAACGTTGAGGCGACTGCGTAAGCCGGTCCCAGTCGATGACGACGTTGGCGTACTTGTAAAGCGGCGTGGACTCTAGGTGTTTGAGTCAAGCGTGGATGTTGCTTCGCCGGAGAACGGCACACCGGTTATATGCGCAGCGCGCCCGAAGGAGAGGAAACCGCGGAAGAGAGAGTACTGCACATGCGCCGGCCTCAGCGCGTCTGCCGCGGCTATGACGCAACACAATCCAACACAATTCACTTTAATCCAATCCAATCCAAATTCAATCCAATCCAATCTAAGCCAAACCAAGCCAAGCCAATCCAATCCAAGCCAATCCAAGCCAATCCAATCCAATGCCCCTCGCGAGAGAGTGTTCGCTATCGGAGAGGAGAGGGGGTGAGCGGCGGAGACCGCAGCTGGCGCGGCGAGGAGAATGGGGGAGGGGTGGACAACGCCGACGACGACGACGACGACGACGCCGGAGGGACAAGGCGAGTGAATCAGATGCTCTGCATCTAAAACTTGAATAATAAACCCACTAAAAGCATCTCAGTAGGCGCGTGTTCTCAGGCACCACTCACATCAAGGTACACCAGTTCTGCGTCTAGAAGCGACAAAGAAGCAGCGCTAAAACACCAGTCGGGAATTTTTTGAATGTTATAAACTTCCACTACTTCCATCGAGTTTTCGTCACCATGCACGCAGGAAAGGCGCACAGCCGCAGTCTTTGCCATAGTCCGAAGGATGGCCGGAAAGCACTTCTTTAAGTGAACATATAAATTAAATCGCTGCACCTGCTATCTTCGCAGGTTGTCATTTTTTCTACACTTCTTTTCTCAATATAAAATATTTGTTTTTTGCTGCCTTGACTGCTGCCAAGCTCTGAGTGCTGTTTTGTTTGTATTGTAAAGAAGATAGTCACCGAGTCAATGCAACGGACAATCTCCTGTTTGGTGGTATGCGTCAGTGTGAGGACGGTGCAATGGACAACCTTCCGTCTGAGGGCATGCACGAGGGTCAGGACACTATCATGGTTCAGTTTTGGGCACGTCCTATCGCACCCGCTTGTCTCGTGCTCGCCCTGTTCCGACCGGCTGAAACGACCGCTTGGTTTGGCCCAGCTCATCGTCGTACCCCTATCTGCCCTCCCAATAAATACCATTTCATTTGGTGGAGTGTGCGTGTTCACCCCATCCTGACCCCAGCTTGGCATCTTCGCGGTAAACACCCCTCGATCCCCAAGCCTGGAACTGCGAAACCGGACACTACCAGCCCTCTCTGCTCCCGCCATGCCTAATGACAGCAGAACCGCACCACCACCTTCGCAACCGGCGATCGTTTGTTCCGGGGCGATTCGACAGCGTGATCCTGCAATCTTCAAAGGCACCGGCGACCACGATGCCGAAGACTGGCTTACCTCTTACGAAAGGGTAAGCGCGTACAATCGGTGGGATGACGCGATGAAGCGATATAACGTCGGTTTCTGCTTTCGCGAAGTCGCCGAACGGTGGTTTAACAACAACGATGCCAAGATGAGCACGTGGGAGGCATTCAGGACCGATTTTATGGAAGTCTTTGGCCGACCAGCCCTGCGGAAACTTCGCGCACAGCAGCGCTTAGGTGAACGGGCACAACAGGCTGGCGAAACCTTCACCAGCTACATCGAGGATATTGTCCATTTGTGCAGGCGCGTCAATGACGCAGTGCCCGAAAGCGAGAAGATCAGACATATTATGAAGGGCATTGAAGAAGACGCTTTCCAGATGTTGCTGAGCAAAAACCCACAGAACATCGGTGAAGTCGTCAGCCTATGTCAAAGCTACGACGAGCTGCGAAAGCAGCACGTCTACGCTCGCCACCGCCCAGCTGCAATCGACGCATCCTTTCAGCGCTGTCCTTCGACGACCCTTCAGTACAAGAGAGGATTAAGGACCTCGTGCGCGAAGAGGTAGCCCGGCAACTTTCTCTTCGCTCGTGTACACTACCGACTTCGTGTACTCAAATGCCTGGCGCGGCTTCACCGCTTCATCAGATTATTCGGGAACAAGTCGCTGAGGCTCTTCCTTCGACCTGTCAGCAAACAACTGTGACGGCGCCCCTTTCTTATGCCGACGTTGCATGTGCACCACGCCACCCAGGTTTCTCTGGGCCATACCCTTTGTCAACGCCTATTGCTTATGATGGAGTCATTGCCAGACCTTGTTACACCGGCCCCCCTTTGGTGCGCTCTACACCGGCCCCAGCACGTCCTCCCCTTCGAGTCACAATGTCCGCCAAACCTAACCCCTGGCGTACTGCGGACAATCGCCCTATATGTTTTGCTCGCCCCATCCCGGGTCACGTTGCTCGTTTGTGCCGTCGTCGTGTTCAGCCACCCGATTACGCCTACCGAGGTCCCCCCTATGACAGCAATTCCTACGTGACGCACCAACCCTACGCGCCCACGTCTTTTGGGCAGACGCGTAGTTCTTTTGCTTCTGACGAAAACAGCCGCCACCGGTCGCCTTCGCCCCGTCGCCGTTCCTTGTCGCCGATGCACCGTCGCCCCAGCGCACCGCCCGAGGAAAACTGATGAGCGCAGTTCCGGAGGCAACAACTGCGGCATCGTCAAGCTACCGAAGTCCTCCTGTTTCTCCTACGAATGCGATCGAAGTCAATGTTGAGGGAGTCGTTACGTATGCCCTTGTCGATACAGGAGCTGCCGTGTCCGTCATGCATGCGAAGCTCTGCCGCAAAATTCGAAAAGTAACAACTCCGGCACCTGGCCTTCGTCTGTGCACTGCCAGCGCTCAACACGTGGCTCCTTTGGCTGCGTGCCACGGCCAGAGTGGTAATTCAAGACGTTCTTTACTTTGTCGAACTTTTAGTGTTGCCGTCACGTTCACCTAATATCATATTGTGCTGAGACTTTTTGTCGCGTAACGAAGCCGTCATCGATTGTGCCCGCGCGGAAATTGAACTGTTTCCCCTGTGTACAGTGCCACTGGCCGATATGCCACTTGTTCATCCTTCTAAGCTTGTCGCCGCTACATATACAGATATACCGCCTTTTTCTGCCGTTCTGTTTCCCGTGGCTTGTGCTTCTGTCCCCGACTCAACGATCCTCTTCACGCCTTCCGAACTATTCTCACGACGCAAGAATCTCACACTTCCTACTGCTGTTCTTTGCCTCAAGAATGGTTGTTCCACCTTTCCCGTCTGCAATACTTCCGTATCGCCACTGACGTTGACTGCCGGAGAGTGCCTTGGATGCGTCGAAGTTATAGACAACAAGTTCATCGTGGACATGTCTGATCACACCCCTCCGCCTGCTGTCAGCGCTCTTACTCCAACCTGTGCATCGACATCAAGCGTTTTCCTACCTTCCATCGACCCTGGCCTCTCTTCCTGGCAGCGCGATCGCCTCGTCACGCTTTTGGACCCGTTCCTTGGCTCATTCGACCATGAGCAAACTTCTTTGGGCCGTTCTTCGGATGTTCGTCACCACATTGACACCGGCACCCATGCTCCTTTACGTCAGCGACCATACCGCGCCTCAGCTACTGAGCACAATGTCATTGAAGCGCAAGTGACCGATATGCTGCAACGAAATGTTATTCAACCATCCAGCAGCCCCTGGGCATCCCCGGTTGTCCTGGTCAAAAAGAAAGACGGCTCCATTCGATTCTGCGTCGATTACCGACGCCTCAACAAAATTACCCGCAAAGACGTCTATCCCTTACCGCGTATAGACGACGCTCTGGACTGCTTGCAAGGCGCAGAGTTTTCACATCCTTAGACCTGCGATCTGGGTACTGGCAGGTTCCTATGGCGGGCGCCGATCGCCCTAAAACGGCTTTTATTACACCTGACGGATTGTACGAGTTTAACGTCATGCCGTTCAGCCTCTGCAACGCTCCAGCTACATTTGAGCGGATGATGGACAGAATTTTGCGTGGGTTGAAGTGGAAAATATGTTTATGTTACGTAGACGATGTTGTCGTGTTCTCTCCCGACTTCAACACGCACCTCCAACGTCTGGAACAAGTTTTGAAATGCCTCACTTCAGCTGGGCTTCAACTTAATCTAAAGAAATGCCACTTCGCTGCCCGCAAACTTATCATCCTTGGCCATGTGGTTTCCAGAGAAGGCATTCTACCGGATCCTGCTAAACTTCGAGCTCGCAGAGTTTCCCAAGCCGAGAACTATGAAGGAGCTGCGCAGTTTTATTGGGCTCTGCTCTTATTTCCGCCGTTTCGTTCGTGACTTTGCCTCTATTATTTCCCCCTTGACGCGCCTTCTCGGGAGTGGCATTGACATCACTGCTTGGTCGCCAGCCTGCGACAATGCATTTGCCCGACTGCGCAAACTGCTTACAACGCCACCTATACTTCGACACTTCGACCCCTCAGCACCGACCGAACTCCACACCGACGCCAGCGGTATCGGCCTGGGAGCTGTTCTCGCGCAGGGTAAACCGGGAATAGCTGAATACGTTGTTGCATATGCCAGCCGCACGCGTACGAAACCAGAATGTAATTATTCGGTGACCGAAAAAGAGTGCTTAGCCAGCATATGGGCCACCAACAAATTCCGCCCGTACCTTTGCGGCCGCCGTTTCGATGTGGTTACGGACCATCATGCCCTTTGTTGGTTGGCGTCGTTGAAAGACTCTTCTGGCCGGCTCGGCCGCTGGGCTCTTCGCCTCCAAGAATTTGACGTTAACATCGTCTACCGCTCCGGCCGCAAACATCACGACGCCGACGCCCTATCACGTTCTCCTCTATCCGTTGATAGTGCTTCGCTCGACGAGTCGCTCGACCTGAACGCCCCCTCGTTCGAGGACATGGTCAACGAGCAGCGCAAGGACCCCTGGATAGCTTCCATCCTGGCATATCTTTCCAACCAAGCTACTCCTCCCGTGTCCAGGGCACTTCGCCCACAGGCCTCTCACTTTTCCATCCGCGATGGCCTGCTTTACCGCCGCAGTTACATTCCCAGTGGCCGCAAGGGGCTCCTAGTCATACCTCGCCACTTGCTTTGCACTTTTTGCGCTTTCTTCCATAACGACGCCCAATGCGTTCATGCCGGCGTGCTGAAAACGTACCAGCGCCTCCATCTACGGTAGTACTGGCGCGGGATGTACAGCTTCGTCTGCAAGTTCGTCCGCTCATGCCATGACTGTCAGCGCCGCAAGTCGCCGCCTCATCATCAGGCCGGCCCATTACAGCCCTTGCCTTGCCCAGAGCGCCCCTTCGATCGTGTGGACATTGACTTGTACGGCCCAGTGCCTTGTACCGCTGTCGTTGTCGCCATTGATCATCTCACACGCTACGCCGAGACGGCCGCATTACCGGCTGCCACACCACGGGACGTGACTTCTTTTATTTTACATCGCTTCATCCTTCGCCATGGTGCCCCTAGGGAATTACTCAGCAATAGAGGCCGCGTTTTCCTGTCCGAAGTTGTTGAAGCTCTCCTTACTGAATGCCGCATTGTTCATCGGACCTGCACGGCATATCACCCGCAGACCAACGGTCTCACCGAGAGATTTAATCGCACTCTTGGTGATATGCTCGCCATGTACGTTTCTTCAGACGATACTAACTGGGACTCAGTCCTCCCATTTGTCCCGTACGCATACAATACGGCGACGCAGTCTACTACCGGCTTCACGCCGTTTTTTCTTCTGTACGGCCGCGAACCGACTCGCCCCCTTGACACCATTCTCCCGTACAGAGCTGACGCCGCTGAGTATTCGACTGTCTCAAGTATCCTCTTATGCCGAGGAATGCCGTCAACTTGCCCGCTCATTTACATCCGACGATCAATTCACGCAAAAGAATCGCCAGGACAAGGACCTCCCAGATGTGTCTTTCTCCCCCGGTTCACTGGTGTGGCTGTGGGTACCATCCACACCTTCTGGAGAATGAAGTAAGTTTCTCGCTAACTATCACGGCCCATACCGGGTCCTGGAGCATACCTTGCCAGTTAATTACCTTGTCGAGCCAGTACAGCCTTCATACGACCAACGCCGACGTGGAAAAGAGACCGTCCATGTGCAACGCCTGAAGCCTCACTACGACCCCCTCGTCTTATTGTGCCCCTAGGCAGCCAGGATGGCTGCTGTTCAGCGGGGGAGTGATTGTAAAGAAGATAGGCACCGAGTCAATGCAACGGACAATCTCCTTTTGGTGGTATGCGTCAGTGCGAGGACGGTGCAACGGACAATCTTCCGTTTGTGGGCATGCACCAGGGTCAGGACACTATCATGGTTCAGTTTTGGGCACGTCCTATCGCACCCGCTTGTCTTGTGCACGCCCTGTTCCGACCGGCTGAAACAACCGCTTTGTTTGTCCCAGCTCATCGTCGTACCCCTATCTGCCCTCCCAATAAATACCATTTCAGTCTGCCATTTTTTGCTGTAACGTACCATGGCTAACCTTGCTCGTTTTCAAGATGAGTTGAGAAAAGAAATGAATGACTTTAAGGCAAAGTTGGAGCGTGATTTACGTAAAGAAATCCGCGAACTTAAGTCAAGCATGGACTTTTTCAATGAGCAATTTGAACAGGCAAAGCAGGAGCGAAGTGAGCTAGAGAAGGAAAACAAATCTCTCAAGAACACAAACGAAAAGCTACTTTTGGACTGCGAAGGTCTGCGAAAACAAGTGCTGCAGCATGAGCAACGCATTACTGCCTCGGAGCAGTATTACAGGACGTCTAACCTTGAAGTGAAGGGTTTCCCGTTCGTTGAGGATGAAAACCTTGTTGACACCGTCAGCGAGATCGGTAGACTTGTAAACGAGCCCATTTCGGAATCAGATATTGATGCCTGCCCCCGTGTCCTGGCGAAAAACCACAATGTTGCTCCCAACATTGTCTTGCAGTTCAAATGCCGTTCAAAGCGTGACGCGGTGCTGGAGAAGGCAAGAAAAATGAAACTTTCGACGCATGACTTTGGCCACGAGTCTAGCGAACCTGTTTTCATCAACAAGCACCTTTGCCCTGCGATGAAACAGTTGCTGGTCATGGCTATTGCAGAAAAAAAGGCGAAAAACTGGCGTTTTGTTTGGACGCGTGGTGGCAAAGTCTATGCGCGAAAAGATGAAAAATCTTCTCTCGTGCACATTCGAAGCGCACATGACGTAGAAAAGATTGTGTAAACTGGTCAGGCTTTTGTTGCCTGAGCAGTCTATCTTCAAAGATGACCAAGTCACCACGTGATGTTAGCGACATAGTTGAAACCAACCCCGATGTACGGTTTTCTTGCCTACACCTTAACATTCGTTCGGCGAGACACAAGGAAGACGAATTATCAGTATTTCTGGACGAGTTTACCTTTGAGTCTGATGCTGTCATGTTGACAGAAACATGGTATACGTGCAATGATGAAATTTACAAGCGTGACGGATATCGAAGCTTTTTTGTGAATCGATCTAGTAGAAATGGAGGCGGGCTCGCTATCTTGCTTAAAAATATGTTTGATTGTGACATCCTGTCAGACTTTTCTTTCATAACCAACGCCGTTGAATGCTTAACCGTTATATCTAATAATTCTATTTATTCCGTAGCGTACCGACCCCCTGATGCCGATGTAAATATATTTATTGAATTTTTGGACCGCCTTCTCATCTATGTGAACAACAACAAATTCAATTTAATTTTTGGGGGTGACTTCAACATCGATCTCCTGAAACGATCTCCTGCTCAGGAAGGTTTTTTTATTACCGGAAGAATCGAATGGCAACTCTATTCTGACACAGACGGCTACACGCGTTACGATGCACTCAGCCACACTTATTGATGTATTTATCTCTAACATAAATATCAGTAACTTACTTTCAGGTGTACTGCACAGTGCAATCAGCGATAACTTTCCCATTTATGTACTTGCGAAATGTGTCACTGGTAAACAACGTGAATTGCCAGCACAGAATACAGCCCAAAAGATAACGCCTGGCACTCCAGCATCCTTTTTCTCTCCTCTTTGAAATCAACATTGGGATGACGTATTTTGCTCTGAAAATACTGACGAGGCGTACGAGACATTTATTATCTGCTTTAAACGCATATACCATTCCCACTTACCTGAGAAAACCGAGATAAAGTCTACAAAATCTCATTAGCCGTGGATAAATCGAGAATTCCTTAAATGATAAGAAAGAAAAACCAGTTATATAAGAAATTTATGAGAACAAAATCCCCCAATGATCTAGCAATCTTTAGAAAATACCGCAACAAAGTAACGTCTTTTCTTAAAATCGAAAAAAGAAACTTTTTACATAGTGAGTTTGCTAAGGAATTCGGCGACGGTAGTGCACAAGTCTGGAAAAAAGTTAATAAATTATTAAACCGTGCGCCATCTGTATCAGGAGTCAAAGATCTTGTTTTTGAGGGTGAACGTGTTGAGGGTCTGGAACTTGTAGAGAAATTTAATGCGTTTTTCAAAGATACTATAAATACCGCTTTGACTTCTGACATTACTTACAATACTATACGACGAAACAAGAATAGCATATTTTTGGAACCAACTGATGACATCGAGGTATTCAACATTTTTTCTTCCTTTACGAACAGCAGGTCTTGCGACATAGATGGAATTCAAATCGCACCAGTAGAGTTTGTCCTCACTCTAATAGTTCCTGCATTAACGCATATTTATAACCTTGCCTTCCTAACTGGAACTTTTTCAAGGCAATTGCAGAAATCTAAGGTAATTGTATTTTAGAAAGGCGGAGATAAAAATAGCTTCTAGAGTTATAGACCGATTTCTATATTACCGGTTTTTTCAAAAGGCTTAGAGAAAATTATGGAAAAAAGGCTAGTTAAATTTTGCAACAGGTTCAAGTTGTTATCCACATCCCAACATGGTTTTATGCAAGGTAAATCTACTGAATCAGGTCTATTGTCTCAGAAAGAAATTATTCTTAGCCCTTCTGAAAATAAAGAATTATGCGTGGGCATCTTTATAGATTTTTCGAAGGCTTTCGATCACCTTAACCATAACACATTACTTAAAAAATTAGAACTCTATGGCATACGAGGCACTCCACTTGAACTCCTTAAATCTTACCTAGGTCATCGTCTACAATGCGTTAAAATAGGCCAACATACATCCTCCTTTCAAACTATCAGTCCTGGTGTGCCAGGGCCATTAGGGCCACTTCTTTTTATTTTATATATAAATGACCTTGTTTTGACTGACAGCAAGCCGACGTTTGTAATTTATGCAGACGATGCAAGTTTGTTTTTCACAGGTAGATCCACCCAATCTTTGGTTCCTCTTATAAACAATGTTCTCGCTAAAGTTAAGGATTGGAGTGAAGCAAACTCATTACTTATAAACACAAAAAAGGCAAAAGGCATTCTTTTCAGTACAAGACAATTTTCCACTCCACCCGATATGTGTATATACATAGGTAATTCGCAGGTACAGTTTGTAGATACCGTCAAGATCTTGGGAGTATTTTTTAATAAGACCATAAGTTGGGACGCTGAGATTCAGTTCATACTGGGGAATTTGGCAAAGTGCACCGGAATTCTCGCGAAATTTTGGTATTTTCTGCCAGCGCATATAAAATTAATAATATATAATGCACTTTTTGTATCGCAGCAAAATTACTGTTTCTTGGTTTGGGGTAGCACCACAAAAACAAATATTAATAAAATATACATGCTTCAGAAGAAAGCCGTCCGCTATATTGCAAACGTACACTACCTTGCTCACACAGAAGAACTGTTTACTCATTTCCACATATCACCGAATAATACTATGTACGAATATCAATTAGCCTTAAATATAAGCGATGTATCCGACACAACCAACTTAGTTTTCTTGAAATATCCTGTCTCAGACAAAATCTCTCAGAATATTCGTTTCGCAAAAAAGAACTTTGGCACATTCCTTTCTCTCGTACAATGTACGGACACCAAATGCTCCGAAACACCTTGCCGTCTGTTTTGAATAAATTATTGTCAAAAGATGTAATTCCCGAAACATGTTCACCTGCTGCCCTTAGAAGTGCATTATGTATCTAATCATTTCATTTGTAATGTTGTGTTCACCTATTTTCCTTTCTCTCTCGTTCCCTATACCTGCATTCAGCCTTTTCCCTGTTTGTTTTATGCTGTGGTGATCCTGCTTTGGTTTTATGCGTTTTTTTATGCATTTTATGCTTTGTTCGTAAGTTCATCTGCGATTGTGTTGTTCTTGCAATATTAGAGATAATATTGTCATATACGCTCTGTGCGATTTCGCTGTATGCCTTGTACATGGAGGGCGCGGGCGTCCCTCAAGTGATTTTTTTCACTTTTTGCCCCGGCCTACCCGCATCGTTCTTTTTGACCATGTAAATAAAACTCACTTTGATTGATTGATTGATTGAAAGGAACGACCACGGTCTGTGAGGAGTTCCCACGGAGCGACGTGCTGCAAAATGACGTTTTCTAGGAGGAAGTCGGCGACATCAGTGGCACAGCTTCTTGACAGGGCAAGGGTGATAGCATAGCGGGTTGCGTAGTCGGTAGCAACCGCAATCCACCTGTGGCCGGACAGCGATGAAAGGAAAGGGCCAAGGAGGTCCAAGCCGACGCGGAAGAATGGTTCGGTCGGAATATCCACGGGCTGAAGGGGACCTGCAGGGAGCACTGACAATTTCTTGCGGCGGTGGCACAAATCGCAAGCGTTGACGTATTGCTTGACCGTCTTATAAAGACCAGGCCAGAAGAATCGGTGGCGGGCGCGGGCATAAGTGCGCGCAACACCGAGATGGCCAGCCAAGGGGACGTC
This sequence comes from Haemaphysalis longicornis, assembly GCA_013339765.2. Lineage (NCBI taxonomy): Eukaryota > Metazoa > Arthropoda > Arachnida > Ixodida > Ixodidae > Haemaphysalis > Haemaphysalis longicornis. The sequence goes on along the minus strand of CM023450.1, from coordinate 206,990,410 downwards.
GTGAAGCTGTTGGAGGGCATCTAGGCGCAAGTGTTCAGGTACTACAAGGAGGACGTCAGGCCCATCCGAGCGGTAGTTACGACGGTAGAGGACTCCCTCACGGAGGACGAAAGCTCGTATCGATGGGTCAGATGGGTCACATTGGAGGCGTTCGATTATTGCGCGCGATGAAGAGTCACGGCTTAGCTCTTCGCCCATCTGGAGGAAATCGGATATTGCCAAGAGGTGGGCATCGTCAGCGGCGTCAGCGGTGTCCGGAGTACCGACGGGGTAACGGGATAGACAGTCGGCGTCTTTGTGCAAATATCCAGACTTGTTAACGACGTTGAAGGTGTACTCTTGTAGTCGTGGTGCCCAACGACCAAGCCGCCGGTGGAGTCTTTTAAAGACAATAGCGAGCAGAGCGCATGGTGGTCTGTGACTACGGTGAAATCGCGACCATATAAGTACGGTCGAAATTTTCCGACAGCCCACACCAGAGAAAGGCACTCGCGTTCCGTGATGGAATAGTTTCGTTCTGCTGGGGACAAGAGCCGGCTCGCGAACGCAATCACCCGCTCGTGACCACACTGGACTTGGACGAGCACAGCACCGATGCCATGGCCGTTAGTGCGCACCTGCGTGGGAGCAGAAGGGTCGAAGTGGCCCAAGATTGGTGAGTTAGTCAGAGTGTCGACGAGGCGAGAAAAGGCTGCGGCTTGCTCAGGGCCCCAAGCAAATGGAGTATCATTCTTGAGAAGTTCGGTAAGGGGTTTGGCGATTTCGGCGAAATTTTGGACGAAGCGGCGGAAATAGGGGCACAAACCGACAAAACTGCGCACATCTGTTGTTGACGTGGAACGGGGTCAGGTTGCACTCCTTTAGCATCGACGAGGTGGCCGAGGATAGTGATTTTCCGTCATCAAAACTTGCATTTGGAAGAGTTAAGTTGAAGTCCGGCTCGGCGAAAAACGGCCAGAACGTCCGACAGTTGCTGGAGGTGGGTCGCAAACGTTGGAGAAAAGACAATAACATCATCAAGATAGCAAAGACAAGTCGACCATTTAAAGGCGTGGAGGAGAGAGTCCATCATTCGCTCGAACGTTGCTGGGGCATTACAAAGTCCGAAGGGCATTACTTTGAATTGGTAGAGTCCGTCCGGTTTGATAAAAGCCGTCTTTTCACGGTCCTTGTCATCGACAGTGACCTGCCAGTAGCCGGAGCGGAGATCAATGGAAGAACAGTACGCGGCACCATGAAGGCAATCGAGCCCATCGTCGCTTCTTGGAAGGGGATATACGTCCTCTTTTGTGATTTTGTTAAGGTGCCGGTAGTCCACGCAGAATCGCCAGATTCCATCTTTCTTTTTAACCAGGGCGACTGGTGACGCCCAAGGACTTGAGGATGGCTCAATGATGTCTCGATCAAGCATTGTGTCCACCTCTTTTTGGATAACAAACCGCTCAGCGTGGGACACACGATACGGCCGATTGTGCACAGGGCTGGCGTCGCCGGTGTTAATACGATGACGGACGATGGATGTCTGGCCCAAAGGACGATCACCGAAATCGAAGATGTCGCTGTATGACTCCAAAACGCAACGCAGTTCTTGAGCTTGCGTTGGCCTTGGATCAGCTGCAATCATCTTCCAAAGTTCGGCATTCTCCCGCGGAGGACTCGGGCTGGGTGTTTCAGCATCGACTGGAGGTTCGCCAAGGGTTGCTACGGAAACTTCGTAATCACAAACCGGCGCCAGCATGGCTAGTGTCATACCATGTGGAAGAACCTGTGTACACAAGCTGAAATTCAGGAACGGCAACGTTACTTCGTTGTTGGTAACACTAACAACGGTATGAGGTACGCTCACGCTGCGCGCAAGCAGCACATCAATAATTGGCGACACTACGTAATCACCGTCGAGAACTGGGGATCTGCGCGACAGGGGAACATAGGTTATTGCCCTCGCTGCCAAGCGAATGTGCTTTTTGGAGGAAAGCCTCTCGTCGGGCGCGTCATCGGGTGCTGGCAAAATCGGCATTTCTAGGCGAAGGACACCGGTAGAAAAGTCAATGAGGGCGGCGTGCTCAGATAAAAAGTCAAGGCCAAGGATGAGGTCATGCGAGCACCGTCCAAGCGCCGTGAACAGAACAGTCGTTTGACGACCAGCTACAGTCAGACGAGCAGAGCGCATTCCCATACTAAAGGTGTCCCTCCATCAGCGACTCGAACAAGATGTGATCTTGGTGGCGTCATAACGTTTCGTAAACGGCGGCGAAGATGAGCAGTCATTACAGATAAATGCGCTCCTGTATCGATTCGGGCACTGACAGGAACGCCGTCAACTTCAACGTCCAGTAAACTGGTCCGGGTAGCCGAGGTCAAGAGAGGATTTTCGGGCGTGGTGTTGAATGCAGAATCACCCCCGGGAGCTGCATTACCTAGTTTTCCGAAGGAGGTCGAGCGTAGTCGGACGTCGGGGATGGACGGCGAGGCTGTGGTGATCGGGAGTGGCGGCGTTGGGGCGACGGCGAACGGTTGAATCGGGTGAGGGAACGGTTAAAGTTGGTCGGGCTCAGCTCAGGACGGGAAGAGGAGCAGTTCTGCCGGTCATCGGAGTAGCCAAAGGGTGGTCGAGCCCTATAGTCGGAGTAACTGTTGCGGAAGAATGAGACCCGGCGGCTGTGACAGTACCGGGCAATGTGGCCAACTCTGGAGCAATGGAAACAAATTGGTTTATCGTCCGGGGTACGCCACTCAGCGGGTTTAGGGCGTGGGTAGCGTGGAGGAGGACGTCGGTTGTGGGAACCGGGTGACCTGAACCCTTGTCCGAACGGAGAGCTAAGCGAGCACACTGGGTGAAGGCCCATGTTGGCTATTCGGTCGCGGACAACAGCCTGGATAACGGCAACGGTGTGGAGGTCGTTCCGATAGGGCATGTATGGCACCGCAGTAGTTGGGGTCATAGCCTCCAGTTGACGGCGCACGATTTTGGTTATATCCGACGACGATGGAACGGGATCTTGTAGGCAGGGAAGCCGGGCTTGCAGGTTGCCATCTTCACACGAAGAGGTCGCTGCTGTCTGTGGAAGTCAAGTGAAGTTGTGGGCTATTCCGCGTCCTTTGGCCTCCTCGAAGCGCCGACATTCCTTAATGATGGAATCTACAGTGGCACAGTCTTTGCATATAAGAAGGTGGAATGCATCGTCCTCAATGCCCTTCAGTATGTGTCCCACCTTGTCGGCCTCCGGCATTGTGCTGTCAGCCTTCGAGCACAGCGCCAAAACGTCCTGGATGTATACGACCTATGATTCAGTCGACGTCTGCGCGCGCGATGCCAGTTCCTTGCGGGCAGCAACCTGGCGACCAAGAGGCTTTCCGAACACTTCTCGCAGCTTCGTTTTGAAGACTTCCCAGCTGGTCAAATCGGTCTCGTTTGTCTCAAACCACTTGCGCGCAGCACTCTCCTCTTTAAGATAAAAGATGACATTCGCGAGCATGATGGTGGGATCCCACCTGTTGTGAGCGCTAACACGCTCGAAGAGGCTGAGCCAGTCGTTCACATCAGTGTCGTCCGCGCCGGCCAATATTCCAGGCTCTCGGGGGTGAGACACGATGACGAGGGGGGTCGTCGACGCGGTCGCTCCATCACCAGGCATTGTTACGCGAGGAACGGAGCGTCCACTCCGAAGCTCCGTGGTGGGTGGAGTACGCCCGGGCGAGCGGTATGGAATGAGGTGGTGATACCGACCCCGCACCTCACCACAATGTTAGGATAAAAATGAGGCGTATTTGCGTTGTCCACACAATCTGCGATGGTTGCATGCAGCAGAGCATAAACGAACAGTTCGCAAGCTGACCTATCAACCTTCTCCTCTTCTTTCTCGAACCGAGCACCGTCCAGTGTCTCTCTTCGTCTTCGTCGCTTGACTGTATTTGGAGCGTCACCTAACAATATATTCTAGATCACTGGCTTTATTTACAATGCTCCGAGCATTTCAATCAATTAAGCGAAGGCTGCATGCATTTGACTGCGAATGGCATCAGTCATCGTCGTCCGAGCGACGTGGTTTTTTCTTTGTATGCTTTTGCTTAACTCGACAATTTTTGTCGTAGTCCCAGGATTACACGTCTTTGTCGATGACCATCTTATCGTAATTCAGATGCATGCGTTGTCCGGCCTCTCTTTCTTCTTTTCAGATTCCCATAATAGCTTCCCATAATGTCGTCCCCAAGAGATATTGTGCTGCCTTTTAGCTTCTTGCAATTTTTGTAAACTGTTAACTTCTCTCGGGAGTCGTACAACTCCATAGTGACCGGACGCTGCAAACTACCCCCTTTTCGGCCTATTCTGTGGACCCGTTGAACCGTTTTTAGTTCGAAACCAAATGTGCGAACAAAAATGTCCTGCAGTACCGCTTGTTCCAGGTCTTCTGTGGTTTCTGCCTCGCCTTCTTCAACCCCAAAGGCCAAAAGATTATTCCGTCGACTCCTGTCCTCTAAGCTTATTAGCCTTTCTTCTGGTCTTGATAGTGTCACGTTAAGGTTCGTGACAGTTTTCGTAAGCTGGCCTATTCTTTTACCCTGATCTATGATTTTTTGAAGGGCGTCTTCCATTTTAGTCATTCTTTGTCCTAGAGCGCTCAGATCTGCTTGAATTACCTTCTGCCCTTCCGACAGTTCCTTTAGGAGGGCTTTCACATCAGGACCTGGGTTGAGTTCAACGTCCCCAGACAATAGCAGGCACAAAGAGGAAAATCCAGAGAACAGTACACTTGGGCACGGCAGCACAACAACGAATTTATTGTCAGTTTTATAACAGTATTCTGAGTATAAACTGACGTGTTCGAGCAACAGAAGCCGCAGATTAGGCGACATTGCTTTCGCCGTGCTGCCGTGCCCACTGAACGCTGCTGGCCGGGAGTCCAAGTTTATAGGTTTTACGAAGAACCGCTCGATGCACGTTCCATGGTGGCTGCGCTCGAGGGTAGCGTCGACGATGTGTCCGAGGTCGATAACAGCGGCGTCAGCAGCTGGTATGGCCACGCATGTGCTGGATGCCTCTGCTTGTAGGGATGCGCAGACGAAGAAAACCTGTTCGAGCAACAGAAGCCACAGATTAGGCGACATTGCTTTCGCAGTGCTGCCGTGCCTTTTGCAGTGCTGCCGTGCTGGTCTTTTTTGTTTGTTGGAGAGACGCTTTATCTGAGGCTTCCGCGGGTGCGTTCGTCGGGTGTGCCTAAGAAAGAGCTTCGGTGGCCTCCTAAATTTGACATTTTAGCATATTTTAGCATCACCGATGCCGACCTCGCACGATCAGACAGGCCAAGTGCCCTGGAACAGGCCTCTATGATGCGGATGACCTTTTGGGAGGGCAAAGGGCTTTGAGAGTGGTTGTCCCGGCCTATCTTTGCGGTTCCCCTGCGTGAGATATATGCAGGGGGAAGCCTCATATAATTTCTGCTTCAAAGTGATATCTGGTGAGGGTGGCTCACAGTCCTGCTTGCTACTGCTGTTAGGCATATGATGCTTGCTGTTTCTAATTATAGCCTTGCTACGTGGAAACCGTCTGGTAATGGTTCACCGCGAAGGACTTCATTACGGTGTCTACAATGAAATGGGGCAGCGTCCGCAATTAGTGATGTGGAGCTTTATCATTTACCAGTTTATTCTTCCTTTTGTAATGTCTGAAGAATTGGAAAAGTTAGGTACTGTAGCGGCAGTGCGCTGAAACTTTGTTTTCTATCTTTGTTCTTAATTGCATGGTCGTGTCGTTTCGCGTCCAGTATAATCTCTTCCCATTTAAACCGTGTAGCGATTTGAGTCAGGACGCTTGGTGCCTATGCATGGCTGAATGGGTTTGTTGAAATATTTTAGGTCCCCTTCGTGTTCTTGGATTCATACGAGAAGGTTCGCATATTCTACGTTATTACGCATAAGTGGGGTGTTCTCGAAGCTGTCGTATTACTGCGGGGGGTGGGTTTCATTTTATTCCAGCGCGTTTAACAGCTCTTAAGTTTTGCGAACGGTGTTCTTTTCTCCGGTCTTGTATTGTATTTTTCCGATAGTGTGGCCCGGCTCTCAATTCCCTTACCCAGATTGTGCAACGTCCAAAGAGCTCCCCCTTTGTTAAACAGTTTTCACGGGTCCTTTAGTTGTTGCGGATACCGGTTCGGTCAATGGCGTCCTCCTTCATTTAGTCCAATGTTGGACACTGCCGAGTCGGCGATGGGGGTTCGTTTCAAGGCTTCTTGCAACAATGATATAGAAAGCAGACGAAAAATCCCTGGTAATTGCACAGAGGCCATAAATTCTATTTACTTAACAATTATGATAATATTACCATGTACGGATATTAGAAGAATTGTTTGACAACGCTTGGTCGTCACAGAACAGGCGGAGACCGTTATCGCTGCTATAACGAAACACGCTCTCAGCAGTATAACAAAAGTTGAACAACTGGGGACCGTTTGACTGACAACGAGAGCAAGAGAGTTGAAACGGCGCACGGGTGGTGCGCGAAACTCTGACTGCGAGGGAAGTTGTGGGTCTGTCCCGAGTTGGCACGCATGAGTGGTTTGCGTGAAAACGCGAAGAAGCGAAAGGAGAAAAGCGGAGCAACCAGGGGGTAACAGTAAAGAACAAAGTTGAAGTAATTAACACCAAAGGACAGAAAAACAAAAGCGGAGAAAGTGACGCCACCACGATGGTGCAGTAAGTCAGTAGTAATAGGTATCGCCAGATGTTTGCCTTCGAAGGATATCAGGACAATAATGTAGACATAGAACTACTTCTTTTTGTGAAATTTTTTTCTCTGAAGCTCTATTTAAGGTCATGCAAATTTAGTGTGCACCTACAATTGAAAACGAAGGATTGGATTACTGTACGCATGAATGAATGATTGCATGAATGAATGAGTGAATGATGAATGAATGAATGAATGAATGAATGAATGAATGAATGATTGCATGAATGAATGAATGAATGAATGAATGAATGAATGTTCCCTTCCAGAACAAGGCTTCCTTACATTACTATCGATCCATGAACCGCATGATGCTTTTATTAACTTCTTGTGGCTTGTACATCGGGCGTAGGTCTGATATTGCGTCATAGTTATTTCCGTTGCGCAGGTCTGTGTCCGTGGCTGCATACTGAAGTTTTTTGTCGACTGGAAGCGCCTGGCGGAAGAGTCTGGATTCCAGGAAGGTCAAGCTTACGCATTCGGATCAGCTGCGCCATTGCCCGGAGCTTATGCAGCGCAGCCCGAAACATATCCAGCCCCGCCCGGCGCTTATCCAGCGCAGCCCGGAGGTGTCCCTGCACCAGGACAGGGGGCCTACCCTACGCCATACTAGGCGAACCCACCCCAAGGGGCCGGCGTTGCTCGGCCTGAAGAGTACCCGCCGCCCAAAGTTTGTCCGAATAAACGCCTCCGATTAGGCGCGCTTAGCGTCAAGTCATGCTTCGGACCTTTTCTGAGCGTTGGGAACCTGCCTTTGCGTGTCTTCAAATCACCCGGGTGTGCGTGATTCGAGTCGCTTGCGGCGAACTTCACCGTAGAACCACACTCTTAAAACACGCCTGTAAATGTGTGTGGCAAAGTGAATCCAACCTCATTTTCGTTTCACGCCCTTTGAACCTCGGATGATAATCATACGTCGCAATGGCAGAACACGTGGCGGCTCGTCTCGTGGGGATAGCCTACACCACGTTATTTAGAACGTTGTGCCCTATTGGGGTACTCGGGTGTTGTAGCGCAGTATACACTGCACATGTCACTGCAGGATGCCAAAAGCTGAAACTTCAAACCTACTCACGCTTCTACGTCAATGAGTGCTGCTACGAGTTTTCCCGTACTTTTTCTTATTTGCGTGCCTGAAATGAGCTCTGATTGCTTTGTGTTGTCTGTAGCGCCTCCTGCGGCGCAGGTTGGCGTAGTGTTAAAGGGGTCGTGAAGAGAAAATGCATTTGTCCTTGCTTAATTTTGTCTGCTTGAACGACATTTCAGGAACCTAAATCCCAAATATTTTCACGATTCATTGCTTCTGGAATTTAGGAGGCGCCTTTGAAATTCTCGTTTTGAGGCGCATCGCAAGCGACCATGCGGGCATCGTCGGTCGCAGGCGCAACTTGAGTGACGTCACGTCAAGTACATTAGAGAGTTCAACGCGTTCAACGTTTTTTGTGTATGTTGTTCTGCAAAGCTGCAAACCCGATACTTTAAAAATAATGCATTCTTTCATTATCATCATCACCAGCCTAGCTACGGCCACTGCAGGGCAAAGGCCTCTCCCATTATTCTCCAATTACCTCGGTCCTGTGCCAACTGTGACCAATTTATCCCCGCAAACTTCTAGATCTCATCTGCCCATCTAACTTTCTGCCGCCCCCTGCAACGCTTGCCTTCTCTGGGGATCGAGTCTGTTACCCTTAATGACCAGCGGTTATCCTGCCTTCGCATTACATGCCCTGCCCAAGTCCATTTCTTCTTAATTTCTACTAATATGTCTTTAACACCAGTTTTCTCCCTGACCCACTCCGCTCTCTTCTTGTCCCTTAATGTTACACCTATCATTTTCCGCTCCATTGCCCGCTGAGTCGTTCTCAATTTAAGTTGAACCCTCTTAGTGAGCCTCCAAGTTTCTGCCCCGTAGGTGAGTACCGGTAAGATGCAGCTGTCATACACTTTCTTCTTCAGCGACAATGGTAGGCTGCTATTCATTATCTGAGAATGTCTGCCATGTGCACCCCACCCCATTCTGATCCTTCTAATTATCTCTGCCTCATGGTTGGGATCTAGGGTCACAACTTGGCCTAAGTAGATATATTCGCTTACCACTTCCACTGCCTCGCCACCTATCTCAAACTGCTGTGCTGTCCCGAGGTTATTGATCATTACTTTAGTTTTCTGCAGATTAATTTTCAGCCCCACGGTTCTACTCTGTTCGCCCAGTGCGGAAAGCATGCTTTGCAATTCATCCCCCGAGTTACTTAGCAAGGCAACGTCATCAGCAAATCTGAGGTTACTGAGATATTCTCCATTAACCCTTACTCCCACCTGTTCCCAATCCAACGTTCTGAATACTTCTTGTAAGCATGCTGTGAATAACATTGGAGAGATTGTGTCTCCTTGTCTGACACCCTTCCTTATAGGTATTTTACTGCTCTCCCTATGGAGGATGATGGTAGCTGTAGACCCCAGACAACTCATGCATTCTTTATTCCTTGCCAAAAACCAGTTTTCTATCCACGTGAGCGGTGTCGTGACCACTTCAGTTCTCTGGCAACCATTGCAGCAAAACTCAGACCTACTGGCCGTTAGTGCAGTTTTTAGCGCTGAATTTCACGTTCCTTCGCCTAGTTCTCTTCGGAATCTTACCTTTTTTGTCTGAAATGGCACAGAACCGCTCTGGCAAAAAAAGTGCCATGTATGCAATTCGAACTTGCGGACTCCGAACGAGCCCTACATTGCGGGCAGCCGAGTCAGATACCCTACTGCTGTGAGAAGAACTGCTGTATAAAAGCCTCTTCGCATTTGTAACCCAGAAGTCTGTCGTGTTTTAATAAATATTCATCAACCCAGAGCTTTAACAGCCAACGTACTGTTGAACGCTTCTGCAGTAAACCAAAGGGGAGCGTATGAAATCAACGAAACAGCGTTAGCAGCATTGTTTATTGCAGGAAACAGGAACGCAATCGTCGAACTGCGTGATGGTGGGACTGGGCGCTGCATCGCTGCTTCTCGCTAGTTATTGTTGCGCTTGATGAGTAAATGATGGATGGGTTTTAAGTTCCGACTACTCGAAGTTCCTTCGATAAACGTGTTTATATAATAAAGTCTCACTTTAAGCGTTCGGTCATTTATCTCGTCAGGTCAGACGTTTCACGTTCGCGCAACTCACGTATACGGGCTACGTGAGACAGATGTCGGCAGACTTGTGCAAGAATATCGGCTAGCAAAACGACAGTTTAGACTCGTGCGAGAGCGCGTAAACAGTTTACGAATGCAGTTTAGGTTAAACGTGGTTACTTCTGCCTGCGCCACTCGCCCGCGTTGTTGACTGAAAGTTCGACCATGTTGATCAGTCGTATCGGAGATCAGACATGTCCCCGCTTAGTTGCAGGGCGAGTTTCATCATGGCGCCGGTGTTGTAGCTTTATCTGACCCTTTGCGGGCCCGCCCTATGCCGACATATTGTGCAGACGAGGGAGAACTATGGTTGGCTGCTGACTGAGTTACTGAAACGACACTTGACGAGTTGAGGAGGAAAGCCTCGGTGAAGCCGAAACTGCATTTGTTTTCCTATTTGCCGATATCGGGCAACCAAAAGGGTATGCATTGTTTGTTTATCAAGGTTCCACGGTTATAAGCGCACACACAACACAATTTTTTTGAAAATCTCTTCACGACCCTTTTAATTGCAGAACAACATACAAGCAGCATGTCAACTGTGGTGAAAAAGAAGGGGAAATTTCCGATAATGCCTAAGTACACTGCGCTCAGCGGTAAGCGCAGGTCTTTCCAATTTGGACGCACTACTAAACACCGGTGAATTTGTGAATGCCTTTCTACAGGGTTATTGTGAGCAGTGCCATATTGAAGTAAGCAGAACTGAGGGCCTCTCATAGGTACCCAGACCCCCTGCCACTTCAATTAATGGGGTACACTGTTGCTATTGAAGTTCTATAGTTCTATTTTCTTTATTTCTTTCTTTCTTTCTTTCTTTTTTATTTATTTCGCTCTTTCGACCCATCTTTCTATCTTTTCTCCTTTGTTTCTTTTGTTCTTTTTCTTTCCTTGTTTCCTTCCGTTCCTCCTTCCTTTCTTGATTCTCTCCTTCCTTCTTTCTTGCTTTCCTTAGTCGCTTATTTCGTCTTTCTTACGGAACGCTGAGCGGAGGCCACAAGCTTGAGGCCTTACTTGGTTCCTGGCTCCGGGTAACAATAGCATTAGGGCAGAAATATAAAGGAAACACTAGTGAAGAATGCACCCTTGCAGAAGTGCGACAAATTAACGGGAATAGTAGTAAAAAAATGCAGTGGCAGTAATGCGCTTCGGAAGCGAATTGTGCGTATACTGTGCTCAAAATGCATATAATAGAAAAAGAAATCTGACAAATTTTATAGCATCGCAACACTAATGAGTTTCTCAATGCAGTACAATGAATGATCAAAATATTGAATGCACGAACTAATGGCTTCATAATATATAATACTATTTATTGGAAGGATTTCTTCGATCTTTCTTATAATTTCAGCCATATACAAAGAGTACTGTAATTAGAAATCTCTACTATGCATTCTTGATAGAATGAGAACATTATTGAGCTTAAATGTGAGAGTGGTACCCAATTCCGGGAATCCATGCGTTGCCATAGCTGTCTTGTCCCGTGTCACCAGCAAAGTCAGATCCTCCGGTTTAGTTTGTCAACTGTCTCCCACAGCATTGAACCTTGAACATTGTTCTTTTTTCGATTATTCCCTCCATTCCTTCGTGTCCCTTTCCTTCCCCAACAGGGCATTCATGCCCCCTCTGATAATAAAGGCATTCCACCTCCTCCCACAGCACAGGAAAGGAACCGGTAGAGAGGAGTCGTAGGGCTGCGTTGTGAGCGCATTCCAGAATAATATGCTTGAGGATACCTAGCAGTGGATAAAATTTACAACTGGTGCACTGTGTGTGAAAATTCGTTCGAACCTGGTGTAAGTACGTCCCTGCTTGTTACTGTCGGAGTGTTTCTCCAGAGTTGTGCTGAGGAAGGGGTACATTAGAAGGCTTAAGAAAAGACATTAATGACAAGGCAAATGTCGAAACAAACAAAGCACAGTAAATGAAACCATTCACACACGAAAAAAGAAGAGGTAATAGAAAAAGTAGAGTTACGTCCCGAGGTCAACTGAATAGTCTCTTACTATATCTACAAGGTGTCACACAGAGTCCGTAAACATGCCTACTTAATGACCGACGCTTAAGTGGAAAAGGTGCGTGGCTGCGAAGCGGTCATGAAGAGGTAGTGCCTCCGCGTTGTCATCGGGATCGTGCGACTGTGTTCGGGAGCGTTGCCGTTACCAGTGTCGTCGTAGTGCAAGACGACGGTGCGATCCGGCTGACAGCAAACACGCGCCGGTCACCACTGGAGCCGCCAAGGCGTGCGTGGGCGGAGCGTCGGGAGACGGGAGCCCATGCGTCTTCGGCCCGCACCCGCTCAATCTTGAGCACCCGCTCAAACTAAAACGGCGCGGCTCGTGTGGCTCTCCGAGAAGGCATCAGTGCTCAGAAGCTTATCAAACATGCCGCTAAAGTGTTTTCCCTCAAACGTCTCGCCCGACAGCCAAGTTCTAAAGACGGCGAGTCCTTCACCATGCTCGAGCTCGAGCACGCGTTGCAGCATGCTAACGCACGTAGTCTCCAGGCGGCGATGGGGTGAGCGTTACCGATCTACGCAATATTCCCTACGACCATAAGCACGCTATCTTCATCGAGCTGAACCGAGTTTGGGAAATACCAAATACTGCCCTCCACATGAAAGTTTTTTGTGGTCAGCCTGGTAAGCCACCGCATACCTTAGCAAATCTCTGTCCGATCTTTTTAACTTCAAGTGTCTGTAAAGTAATGAAAAGCGTGGTCAACACACCCTTGTTGTGGTACCTTAAAGATCGGGACCTTTGGCCCCTACAATGTACGGATTCCGCCCAGGGGTATCAACACAAGATGCACTCCTCCGCCTAAAAGTTGATGTCCTCGACTCTAATTCAGTGCACCCGCGGGCTGTTGGAGTGGATTTATGCAAGGCCTTTGATTGGGTTCCTCACAGTACCATCACATTACAGGCAAAATTTACAACTTCTTAGCGGGCTTTCTAGGAGGACCCAGCTACCTAGGTGAAATTGGCCAACACGAAAGTTCTGTACTTGTCAACCAGGTAGCCGTTCCCCAGGGCTCGATGATCTCACCCACTCTGTTATTATACCTATGCACCAGCTAACCAGCTACCAATACGCCTTGCGGACGTAACCGGCCTGAAACACGCGGTGTATGCGGATGATGTCACTGCGTGCATGCATCAAGGATCCATCGGGGAGCAGGAAAACTCCTTACAAAGAGCCCCTGACATTATTCACGATTACGCGGCAAACGCAGGTTTACACAGCGTCCCAGCCAAACCGAGTTCGTCGCCATTAATGTTGGCCGAACCACTCTCGTCAAACAGGAAGAGAAGCAGTATTTGAAACTTTACATTGTTATCAAACCATAACATAGAAATCTTCTATCCGAATACTCGGTGTGCACCTTGACGAGAACTGCACAGCAAACACTGGGATCCAACAAGTTACGAGGACAAGAACAAAATTTTTCACGCTTGACGCAGAATCTCCAACCGCACTCGTGGAGTCAACGAATGTGAAATGCGGCAGTTTGCTCAAGCTACTCCGTCTCCCGTACCATGTATGGCCTGCAGTATAAAACCGTACACCGTATGCAAATACTCGCGCTCGATCGGCTACTTAATAAGGCCAAACGCAATGTTACTGGTCTTCCAAGGTACAACCGACTCGATGCGCTCAAGAGTTGTAGCAAGCTCAACAACCTATCTGAGCTCGCCGACATGCGCATCCGTACAAAGGAAATGACCCGCATCGCAGGAAAAATGCCAGGCGGTACGCGCTCATGGTCCTCGGGTATTACATCTACACATTGCCCAGTCTGCCCAACAAAACGCCGCCGTCGGAAGTCACTGTACTCACCGACGGCAATCCACTTCCACTTATAGTGGACCCTACTCATAGAGTACGGCGCCTTGCCTATGCCAAGATGCAAGGTAAGGCTACGAGCTCCATATCCCCTTACTTGCTATGCCACTGCGTGGTACGACCAGACCAATGTATGCCAGAACCGACGCCATCACGTATCCATAGAGGCGATGTACAGCACCTGAGCAATGGCCATTCTAGATTATTTGGAGTGCGCCCCCGAAACTTCATCTCAAACTAACCCCGTTTGCCATCGTGTGTACACTGACTCCCAGGCTTCCCGTCGGGCATGCGGTAATGCTGTTTACACAGATTATGTTCTGTAGATGATCCGTCACCAGAAGTGCCTACTCCGTGAACGCTGTCATGATGTTACCATTCTCTGGGTGACCACGTATTGTGGGATCCCTCGAAACAAGAAGGCTCATAGATTTGCGTGCGCTCATCTTTACACACCGCTTACCGGAGCCTCCCATGCGAGCTGGCAGATCCGATGGCAAACAAGCACCTTACCAAACATCAACGTGATGCCTACCTCACAGCAGTAGGCAATCCACTCAGGATACTGCCGCTGCCCTCGAAGGTATTCGCCCGGCGAGAGTCTGTCCTGTTTCGGAAAATTCAGACAGGCACACGCCTATCTCCTTTTCCGCTGAACCGTTTTCTCAAGGCTGACCCAAGGTGACCCGTAACTGCATCTGTTCCACGTGCAACTGCCCTGCTGATCTCGACCACCTGTGTTGAGAGTTCCGCCTCGCCATCCCACCTAGGCTCTCTGACCTGGCCACCATAAAACGAGACCCTGGACTTCTCTCTCAACATGAGCCTGTTCGGATCCCAAACCTCCGGATCGAGCCACCGAGATGTGGCGAGCAATCCTTTTGTTCATTCAAAACCAGGCGGCGCCACCGGTTGGTGATCGGAGCCGCGACAGCCACAAGATTCAAGCGGATCCCACTTGGACGCCTCCTAAATGTCCGTTAATAAAACGGAGACAGCCCTACCCTTTCCTGTGCTGAAAACCCGTCTCCCTTTCCACCGCAGTGCCTTCGGCGCTTTATAATGCGGAATAAACGTGTTTTCATTCATTCGTTCTACCATCTACGCCTTCCAATTCAAAATTTGGCCGTCGAGTTCAGAGTGCGTAGATGAAGATTGCACGCTTGATATAATAAGGAAAATAATTATTTATAGCGTTTACGAAAGATTTTACAAGAGTAAATCCTTCCAGGGGGGGGGGTTAAATTGGGGACTAAAGCCTTGAATACCTCATATTCAATATATAGAAATATTTATAGCTCGCCTGTAATGTATGGGTCCCTTCAGTACGCTTTTTCCGCTTCTATGTACCACTAAGGAAGCACCCTCCTAAAAGCGCCATCCCAATGCTTCTTAGAGTGTCTTTCATTACCAAGTAGCGGGGTTCTGCACTAACATATTCATACGAGTTACTGTGTCAAAAGTGTGCGCGTTGTAGGGCTAATGAAGAACAGATAGACAGAGAAGGAGCTTTACTGATGGTACTTAGAGACTCGGATAACTCCCTTTTCAAGGGGGTGATGAAGCCGTGGTTCAGCTGCCACGTCGGGACGGTAAAGCAAAATTTCACCGCTGCATCGTGGGCCTTCTGTACAGCCCACAATTGACGTGAAAAGTCGGAGCTTCATAGCGTAGGGCTCCAATGTTCTTGGGTGAAACTATAAGGGCTTTTCTCTTACGAGAAGCTAATGTGGAACACATGCTGAGAAACGAAGATGAACTACGATCGATAACACCGATATCAGTCATTACGCTCGTGAAGTATGTAGTAATCCTGTTCACTGCTTCCTTTTTTATTTTCTGGTTCCTACATCCCCTTCTTCAAGTTGGACAAAAAAGTTCCATGGTCCAAGTGTGAACAATTCTGGGAAATCTGCAGAAACGCGTGTCTCGAAACGTCACCCATGAAAGCTGACGGCACCAGCCAGCCCTATAGCCTCCTCGTGGCGCACTAGAAGGCCGGCCACCATCCCTTAGGACTCGCATGAGCCTGACAATAACTATAAGCTTTCTCCAAGTTATCTATGATGCGGTGCTTGGAAGAAAAGTGTACACATTTGCCGGGAGACGACGAACCAAGAAACACGTGGCAGGCTTTGAAATACAGAAGCCGAATAATTTTTTGGACCTGGAGAGCAATAAAAATAGTATGACTAAAGGAGCAATTCGAAAAATACACGAGTTTAAAAAACGAACCTTATTTCGTTTAAATTGGACTGAAAAAGTCGCGAATGTTTTCCTGCCGTAAATTTCTCCTTGTAAGAACGTCTTTTTGCACCTCTGAAAGCGTCACGTTTATTGTGTACCTGACGATGCTGTTGCTTATAAGTCAGCGTCACCTGGTGCCTAATCAAGCGGTGTCTAAAATAAATTTGCCACGTATATCCCATTGCAGGCTTTCGAGATTGCTTCCGCCGTAGACTACACCCGCCATTATGGCCTCCAAGATGAATGTTTGTTACCCTGGCGGTAGTCAAACCAATCACCATTAAATCCGAAGCTAGCCGTGCAGCTTAGATTCAAAATGGCGTCGTACTGGAGTCGCACCTTGGCTTTGTCACGGTAAGTGGTGGCGGAAAATAAACTTTTGACTTTATTTTGTTCGAAATATCCATTTTCTTATAGATTAATAATCTCGGACAACTGGCGGTTCCGCGAGAAGGACTGGAGTATCCAGAAATATCTACTTTGTGGAGTCGAAAATACGGTCGGCTAAACTACGTACGTTGTTTGGCATGTTCAAGTTTATTTCTACAGTTTGAGTGGGTAGCAACGATGAAGAAAATCAAAGTCAATTGCATTTAAGAAAAAAATTACGCCCACCTCCCGTCGTGGGAACCCTGGTGTGATGCGACGCTGAGGGGGGTTCAAGCGCAGCGGAGAGCAAGCGTCGACCGAAAGGCCGCCGGAGAGCGTGCACACGTTTTATGCGCAGGCTCGCCCGAAGGAAGGAGACCGCGGAGAGAGAGAGTACTGCACATGTGCAGCACCGCGCGCAGCCCCGCCCACCGGGGGAGTGAGAGCGCGCTGGGCCGCACACCCGCAGATGTTGAGAGAGAGTGCTCGCTCTCACCTGGGCACGCGCCAGCGCCAGTGCGGTCTGCCGCGGCTATCACGCAACACAATTCCAACACAATCCACTTTAATCCAAATCCAATCTAATCCAATCCAAGCCAAGCCAAGCCAATCCATTCGAATTCAATCCAATGCCCCTCGCGAGAGAGTGTTCGCTATCGGAGAGGAGAGGGGCTGAGCAGAGGAGAGTGTGGACAACAACAACGGACGCACGCAGGAACGACAGGGCCGCCGACAAGAGATGCTCTCAGCGTCGCATCTAAAAGCTGTTTGAAAAGTGAAGTTTTCTCCAATGCCACCTGAGTAAAAATTTGAAATCCTAACTCCTTCGACCATGTCAGGAATAAAGCAAAAAATAGACTTCGGGTTCATAATCGTGAAGGACCCAGGTTCCACTCCGACCACGGGTAGAGCTTTCTTCTTGACACGGTACATGTGCCTCCGCTTCTCACCATTGTCGTTCTTGTAAAACCCACTGTGTAATAGCGGCTTCTCAAGAAATGCGTTTTCGTGACGGTATGGTTGACATAATAATAATAATAATAATAATAATAATTTATTCACTGTACATATGCAAATACATGATCCAGCCCGCATAAGCGTGTGGGGTGTCGCTGTGTTTGCGTGGCTGGGCATCCCAGCGAATCACAGTTTGTTATTGAACATAATAAATATACATATAGCCATTTACAACCAAGTACTAGATTTCCAACATAAGAAAACAGCTCGATAAATGTGAGAACACGATGTGGAACATATAAAGACATGCGAACACACTGCAATTAAGGAAGCTTCGCAAGAAAGGAAATAATACAATCGTTACATAAAGGAATGCAAGCTTGGTGTTCAAACACAGTAAGAATTACAACGGGAGAATGGGAAACTTTATGCGTCTGTGCTCAACCACTGTCGAAGCCAGCGTTTCAAGTTGTGTGAAGTTAGGGATATTGGGGTCAAAGTGAAGCTTATAAAATAAAATGGAATATAGAAGCGGGACTTCTTTTACCGAAATTGGTGTACACACGAGGTAGGACGAATCGTTCAGTGTAACGTAGCGGCTTTACTTTAATGTTTACTACTTTGAATGAATCATCAAAATAATTTTTCATTATTACATCAAAAAAACACTGCTGGTGCACAGACAACATGTCAAAGAAATACATAATTGATTGAAGATCGTAATCATGGTATCGCGTACCATACGTAAGGTTAACGGCAATTTTATTGAATATTCGGTTTATAACGTTTAATTTGTAAGGGGAAGCAAAACCATAAACAGTCAATCCTAACTGTTTAAGCAAAGAAGCTTCGGGTAACTGGACTTCCCATTGCTCATTGATTGATTGATTGTAGGGTTTAAGGCGCCGACGTAATGCAGGCGATGAGGCGCGTGGTAGTGGAGAGCTCCGGATTCATTTTGAACACCCGAGATGGTTTACTTGCGCCGAAATCCCCAACACACCGTGTTTTTGCGTGTCGCCTCCATCAGTAAAGCGGTCGCCGCGGCCAGGAATCTAACCCGCGTCCTCGCGCTCAGCAGCAGAACGCCTTCGCCACTAAGCCACCTCGGCGGGTGCACTTCCCATTGCATTGCGTTTATCATGGTGCACCTAAAAGTGATTCTCATTCATCACATGCATTGGTATAAAAAGCAGTAATAACTATGCACAACCCAACAAGAAAAAAAGATCACAACGAGCAGCACAACAACAAAGCCTTTTGTAAAAAAAAAGCAAAGCGAAAAGAGGATAAAGGAAAGAATTAAAATGCTATGGGAAAGCTGCCACGTTGTTTTAAACTTGTACACGCCAGCCTGTGATTCAGCACAACACACCAACCAGCACAATCGGGAAGTGACTCAAAATCAACTGCATTGGATAAAGGTTGCGGCATTGATGCAGACGGGAGACAGATGACACAGATCACATTACCACGAAGCCTACAAAAAGTAAGTAAGAATGACAGAACTTTGCCGAAGGGCCATTTAAATAAAACACGCATTAAGCAACTGAAACGCATGAAACATTGCGCGATGCACAGTTGTTTTATGCAAAAGTCCCAAATGCTCTTAAGAATTGTGTAGCTACTGCTAGTACTTCACACTAACACACATTTGAAATAAAACGGCTCTCTTCAAAAAAGCCCCCATATTCTTTCCTCCATAGCTGTGTATCTACCATCTACGCGCGTTATTGTTTGAGCTGCCCGCATCGTAACCTTCTATTTCCGTGCGAAAGCACTTGAGCATGTCTTCTCGTCCGTTATGTAAAAGCATCAGGCTCAATGAGGGGGTGCTGTTGAGTGTCAATAAAATTACTGAACGATTTATTGATGGATCCTAAGTAATGCTGAGGCGTGTCTTCCATTTTTTGCACGTACGTGAGGCTCAGGCATATGAATACGTTTGGCTCCGGCTTTAGACGCCCGCAACATGGCGTTTGTCGCACCTATCGCATACAGTACGAAGTGTGCTTTGTTTGCATTTCAATCATTTTAGTTGTCACGGCTTAAAACTGAGCTGCAGCAGCATGCGCTGCAGGACGCTTGTTTTGTTGTTGATTTGTATCACCATTTTGTGTGCCTAAGCCATCTTTCATCCTCGTTTGAAGTGTGCTCTTTTTTGCACTCGCGCAACCCTCCGTTTACAATATGACGCCGAGCGTCGGGCACGTCAAGGGGCGACGCGCCCCGGCTTCTTGTGCACGGCTTGAAGCTGCGGTAAGGACGGACACTTCGGCTGTTGTGGAAACAGAAACGGTGGAAATCGTACGTGCCCAGTATCATTAGTAGGAAATAGACGAGGACGCGTGTTCCAGTTCCTGTTCCAGAGGGAAAGACGGGGGATGGCCATGTGCTTGCCAGGCCGGTTGGGGGAGGAATTGGTTAAGAAGTTTGAAGTTGGCCCCATACGTGCCGCACATCAGTTCCCCCTGAAACTACGCAACTACGATAAATCGTGAAATTATTCATTTAAAACGGAAAATAAAGCGCAAGAGATAGAAAAAGGACAGGAATCCATTGGAAGTTAGGAATCTTTCGCTTACTCTTAAGCAAAAATTAAAAACTGCGAAGGAAAGATATTTTTCAGAAACGCTTACACAATTCATGAGCGACTCCCCTCAGCGCCTTTGGCGTCACATTTCCCCATCACAGGAGAATGTCCAGTGTGTTACCGTTAATAAACGCATCATCACTGATGGGAAAGAATTAGCCAAAAATATTAATGAATACTTTCATTCTGTCTTTGATCGTCTTGCGGAAACATCCGTGGAAACTGGCTCAGAGCTTAATGGTTGTCTACAATCAAACATGTCGAGGGTTGTTCTGTCTGTCACGTGAACGGATGGTGGGGTGGTCTTTACCACCTCGGAGCAATGGACACAAGGAAGCTGTTGACGGGTTTAACAACATATACATTTATTGCACACTCAAAAACCCTAACGAAAAGCACTCAATAGTTAAACTACCCGCAAATGATACACACGCAAACCTCTAACAATCCCAAAACACAACTCAAATACAAACCCCTAACCTAACAGCTCAATATACAATTTAACTCAAAACCCAAAAGTCTCTACCATAAAGGTTTACATAATTTGCCCGAATCAACTTATTCTATCACCCTCGAGGTTATCTCTCGAAACCACAACTCCCTAGTTGTGTCCTATGACTGCTTCCGTATTGGACTGGACTACCCCGGTCATCGGCGCTGACGTGTCGCACCCTTGCTTGGCCGCGACTCGGTGGTAGCCGTTCTCGTCTCGCTTCTTCGGTGCCGACGTTCGATGCGCGCGGTCAATCCTTGCACGGCGTGGGCTCCGTGCGTCCTCACTTCTTTCCTCTCTGGCTACCCCCTGGTAGCCGCTCTCGCTGGAGGTCCTTGATGCCGGTGTTCGACGCGCGCGGTCATCCCTTCGGCGGCGTGCTTCCTCGGTGGCTACCCCCTGGTAGCCCCTGCCGCTGGAGGTTCCAGGTAGGCTCGGCCCGAACGCAGCCCTTCGGGGCCGCCGTCGAGACGAACGTCGACGGAGCGTGGACGCTGGCCGTAGGTGCCCGACCGATGTCGCTGGTGCCACGAAGACACAGGTTCGTGGTGCACCTAGGATGACGTTGCCGATGCAAAGTCGGCCCGCTCCCGCCCAAGCTCGGATGGCATGGTAGATGGCCTGGCCGCGTCCCCCTGGCTCGTTCCGTGAAGATCACGTGCTCCGGCCGCCTCCTGGTTTTCTGCCTCCCGTTGCTTTGCCTCGCTCCTTCTCTTTGTGCGCCCTGCTTTTATACCCTCAGGGCACTCTCGTGGAGCACTATGTCCTTATGTGGCCATCTCGCCACTTGTCCCATGCGCGGCCTTCCCTGATTGGCCGACCAGTGCGCTGCCACCTTTGCCCATTGTTCCTCGGGTTTTAGGCGCTGGCGTTCTCTGATTGGTTCGTTCATGGCGCGCCGTCCAAATTTCCATTCTTTTGTCCTTTTTTGTTCTTTTTTGGGCGGTTTTGATGCGTCCCCTTTCGGGGTGGTGCGTTTCACACGTGACACTGTCCGAGCAAGGAATTTTTGTCACTACTATTGGACATCGACACCAAAACGTCTCCTGGACCGGATGGTATTCCGAATTAATTTTTAAAGCGTTATGCGGAATGGGTTTCTAAATATTTGCTAATTATATTCGAAGCATCAATGAAGCAATAGAAGTTGCCTCCTGACTGGCTTATAGCTAGAATTGTACCGGTAAACAAAAGCGGCAATATCAATATCAATAGGTTCAATATAAAAAATTACAGGCCCATTTCAATTACCTGCACAATTTGTAAGATATTCGAACACATCCTATCCAAACAAATCTTCCCTTACCTGGAAAGCTCAAGTAAATTCTTTCCGAATCAGCATGGCTTTCGACGTAAATTATCAACTGCAACCCAGCTTGTTTAGACTATCCATGATTTTGCCAAGGTTTTAAATGAATCGGGCCCAGTGGATGCAGCTTGCCTAGACTTATCAAAGGTTTTCGACCTTGTACCGCATGCTGAGCTTCTAGTTAAACTTAACCTTTTCGGAGTGAAAAAAAACTTGTTAATTTGACTAAATCCTATCTTACGAGCAGATCGCACTACGTTGAGATAAAAGGGACGAAATCCGCAATTCTACAGGTAACGTCCGGGGTTCCCCAGGGGTCGGTGCTCGGTCCCGTTTTATTTCTATGTTACATTAATGATATTGCAGACGGTATTGACAGCTCACTCACGGTTCGCCTCTTCGCGGAGGACTGTTTAATTTATTCCAAAATATCAAGTCCGAATGACCAGGTCACATTAAACATAGCGTTGGAAGGAATTCACGTTTTTTGCGGGAAATGGAAAATGAAAATTATCCTCAATAAAACAATTTTCGCAGGAATACCAAATAAAACTAAGAATACCCTTTTCTTTGATTATGAGCTCAATGAAAAACGTTTAAAGCGAGTTACCCACTTCAAATATCTAGGAGTCACAATAGCCGACGATTTAAATTGGAAGTTGCACATAAGTAATGTTTGCTCTTCCGCAGAAAGACAATTGTGGTTTTTAAGAAGGAAACTTAGACGTAGCCTCCATGAAAGCTACGTTAACGGCGTATACATCCCTTGTACGGCCTGTGTTAGAGTACGGCAGCATAGTGTGGGACGTTTCACAAAAATACCAAGTTGATCAGCTCGAAAGGATACAAAGAAGAGCAGCAAGGTTCATTATGTCTGACTATCGATCATCAGAGTCTGTTTCCGGAATGTTGCGGAAGCTCAAACTCCCTCCTCTTTCCCAGCGACGTAGAGTGGCACGACTAAAGTTTCTACATCTAATGCACCATAAGTACTTTAATCTAAGCTCTGAGCTGTACTTAAAGCCTGCGGTCCTCGGGAATAGTAAGAAGTAGTCATCAAGGTCAATTTATGCCGATAATGACACGTATAAATGCTTACAAATACTCTTTCCTTCCTAAAACAATAGAAGAATGGAACCTTTTGCCGCAAGAATTCGTAAATGCAGGAAACCTAAATCAATTCGAAAAATCTGTGTTAAACCATTTCTCAATCGAAACTCAACAGTTTTAAAGTTCACCTTCCAGCCCTCTGCTCCCCAGAACGGACGGAATTTCACCGTACTTTCCTTCGTAGTGTAAGTGTGAGCCTAGAGTTTTTCTTTTTTTTTTATACCTGTCTGTGAATCTTCAAAATTAGGTAAGGTCTGTGCATACGGATACTGTAAATGTACACTTAAACGGGAGACTATCGATGAGTACCTTGAAGTGTTTTCTTTTTTTTTGTAGTCTTGCACGTTTGCAGCACTGTCTCCGTGTAACGGGAGGAACTATATTTGACATTATTATGAGTATTGTTGATCAGTGTTTCGCGCATGAAGAACTGTGTGTTTCTAAATGTCGATGTGTGCTTTTTTTCTTCAATGTATGTGTTTTCGAAGTGCAAGTTTTGAAGTGTTACTTATTTTGTCAGCTGCATATCTTAGCGTTGTTTATTTTTTTTTCGACCCTGTATCGCTTTCACGGGCTAACAGTATGAATAAATAAATAAATAAAACACTCAGCGTGGGAGAAACAGTACAGCTATACCCTACATGAAGGATTCTCAACCCGGGAGTGAGAGAAAGTTGCACTGGGAATCTTAGTTCCCGGGCAATGCTGCTTGCTTTGTCCTTATTTGCATGCAATGCCACGAACTGGCAGTTGCGAATAAAGATTGCGGATACTTGCTGTGAGTTTGTAGTACCTCAACGTGAGAAATTTCGCTGTGTTCCTGTTTTATCTTCTTAAAATCAGCGTATTCTGTACACATGAATAGCAGCGCCCATAGTTCAGAGCCCGATTTGTGGTACCCGCTAGGTACCGCCTTAGTCTTTGCTGGTTAGGGAACCGCCTGGAAACGCTGGAGTGGT
Organism: Haemaphysalis longicornis; assembly: GCA_013339765.2. Taxonomy (NCBI): domain Eukaryota; kingdom Metazoa; phylum Arthropoda; class Arachnida; order Ixodida; family Ixodidae; genus Haemaphysalis; species Haemaphysalis longicornis. The sequence goes on along the minus strand of CM023450.1, from coordinate 206,966,642 downwards.
TCGATGAAGAAGAAGAAGGAATACGAGGCAGCGCAATTTTGTTCATCAGCGTCCGTCACCACCAGCAACCATGAACGCAATATACTTACAGCGTATTCTAAGCCTATGCATTGTGAGTACTCCAACATCAACATCCTTGCGTGGAAAAGCGTTTGTTAGGTGCTCGTTCTAGCATCCGCTCGCAGCAGGAAACGCTCTGGGCGGTACAAGTTGATGGCCGACATGAGCGCACGCTGTAAGCGCGATCTGTAAAAAGGTTCGCCACCTTGACAGTTATTCTGAATATAAAGGAGGGAGCTGAGGGAGACTCTCAGTGTGCCAGGTGTATTTTTGTCGGGCTATGTGTGAGTTAGCGTTGGTTGCAGAGAAATATTTCGCAGCGTCTAGACTGCCCTACGGCGGCAATTGAACCCAGAACTGCAGAATGGCTGGAGCGCCATCCGACGACATTCATATATTTTAAACTTAGCGGACACAACGTCAACTACAGTTGTGTGGGCGTTTTGTGTTAGCTTCCCGATACCAAGGACGGTGGCTAGAGTGGGGCTGTTGCCTCATTTATTTCTTTGTTCATCCCTAGTTCGAAGTATATTTTTCCTGATTTGGAGTAGTTTTAGTTTTATACCCGCCGCGTTGGCTCAGGGGCTAAGGTGTTGTGCTGCTGAGCACGAGGACGCGGGGCGATTCCCGGCCGTGGCGGCCGCTTTTTTGATGGGGGTGAAAAGCAACGACGCCCGTGTTTAAGATATTTTGGTGCACGTTAAAGATCCCCATGTGGTCAAAATTAATCCGGAGCCCTCCACTACGGCGTGCCTTTTCGCCTGCGTTGCGTCGTCGCGTTAAACCATATAATCAACCAGTTTTTCATTTACATGACTGCTTTGTGTCTCTTACGCTGTGTTTGGGCGGGTAGGATTACGTTACGCTACGATACGTGTGGGATAGCGAAGTATTGAACTAGTGGCATTTTTTGAGAAATGCCGTTTTACATTGCTCTAGTAGAGTGATTTTAGCACCGTCGCACGACGCTGCAGACACGGCCAAAAATATTTAGGGCGTGTGTGAACCAGATGTGTTTCTATAAATGTGGGCTCTGCGATATCGGTACCGCGTAGTGCTAAGTCAAAGAATAGCCGTTATACCATCCAATGCGCGAACAATTTATTGTGACTGTTGTTACTATTTTGTTGGTCCTGACCCCGGTTAATAAACTGCATATTGCTAAATAAACTAGCCAAAAATACCAGTTTCTGCGTTGGTATTTATGAAAGGCGCAGGATGAGCTCGGTGCGGCACATTTTTGTCCTCCCTCTTCAACCCAAACATCAAGACCACGTGCAAAATCGGAAGCCCGGAGTGATTTGGCCCGTTCCGCCTGCTTAAAGGAGCCATAAGAACAAAATACAAGTTTGTTTCATTCGAAACATTTCGTGTTTTATAGTGCCCCCTGCACTTGTCGGGATACAAACGATATTTTACTCACTCAGAAATTAATGAATTTAGCTTAACATTTTGATTTTCCCGCTAAATCAGGTGTTTTCGTGGTCTGCAATGACATCACAGAAACCGACCTCTCTGCAGCCTAGGGTGCCGCCATCCGCGTCCGCCGTATAGGGTGAAGACAGGTATGGGCTGGCGCCGCCATTTTCGGTCACTTGCTCGCGACGAAGCAAGTCATTGTATCAAAACCGTGCTAAAAGTTTTGCAGCAACGTGGTTTATTGGCGAAGTTTGAATCATCTGATCTGTTTCGCGTTGCTGGGTCTCGTGGAAAACAAAAGTTGACCCAGTTGCGGTGGCACGGGACTATTCAAAATGTGTCTCTATCTTGCATGGCGTCACTGGCATCGAGGTACCCTAAGACGGCGTTCGCGCGTTTGTTTAGGTTACTGAATCTAGATGCCACCACAATACCGCAGCAAGGCATATATAAAGCTGGCATGTCATTGTTCTGGGAAAAAATAGTCGTTTCGTGCAAAACAGTGATCGCTCGATAAATACGGTCACGTAAGACCCCGCTGTTTGCGTCAATCGGCCAGTGTCGTCTGAGACAACCCCAAAACCCCGCAGTGCTGTGCAGTTAAACCATGGCATAGTGCGCGCTGTACCAACATCTGTACGCACCACTACTTCTATGCTTACTGTGCTTTCATAACTTCCACTGTTTGTCCCACCATTCTGATTGCTCTAAAAGAAAATGTACCCTACATTTAAGCACAGATAGCTCGTTCTGCAAGCCTATAAGCTCGGCCTAATTTGCGTTTGCTTTAGCGGGCCTCCGCCAATCGCATAGGAGGCTGGTATGACATTACAGGTTTGGCTGCGGGAAATGAGCGAGTGGGTCGCATGGCCATTCCTTTTTCCCTAATTATAAAAATTATTTGAGCAAAGTTTATGTCAAAAGTGCTGTGAGTATGATTCTAACGAGGCCGTCTTTCGAATGAACCAAACTTGTGTTTTGTTTTCTTGGCTACGCTTTAAGCGAGGTAAGCACAGGAGATGCCGCGCTTCTACCTGCAAGAAAACGGATTCTCGCACCCAGCACGCCACAAGATGGCACGAAGTCGGGAATGAAGCAAGGTTCTCGTAGACTGAGTAGTTTGTTCAAGCCAACTTTTGTTCCGCAACGAAATATAGAAAAAGCAAAGGGGAAGAAGCAGTAAACTAAAGTGGTGCTTACAGTCCAGACTCCCTGATAGATATGCCCATGCAGGAAGTCTGCGATCATTCACCTTGGATGAGCAGTCCTTTCCTTTTCGGAAACATTCATTGAGGTCGAAAACGTTGCTGGTGAAATCAGAACGCACAGGCAGTGCCGAACAGTTTGCACTATTTCCACTTCAAAAGGGGTATCCTAACGTGGCATAGGGCGAAAAGGAACAAACACACGCTCCTCTTTAGGCAACGAATAAAACTTTAAACGAAATAAAAAAAGGGTTAGCAAAACACGACAAGGGGCAATGTATGGTACCTTAGTATGAACGTTCTTCGTGGTTCTACACGTGGATGCTACATGTCGGCTACGAAGCGCCCCGACGTGGATCACTACAGATGTATTAGTTTCATCATCATCGACAACCGATTTATGGCCACTGCAGGACGAAGGCATTCCCAATTCACCTCCACCGCTCCTGTCCTGAACTCCCCGAGTAAATTCTTTGCCGTCGAATTTTCTAATTTTGTTTCTCGATCGACTTTATGGCTTTCCGTTTCTTCTAGTCCCCTCAATATTCATTAAGTTACACTCATTATGCGGCGCTTGTCGGTTCATCCCACTGCAGATCCATCCCAAGTACTTTTCTTTTTCTTAATTAGAACTACTATATCATCTACACAAGTTTACTCCCAAATCTATGATGCATGTTTCTTGTTCCTATGTGTTACTCCTATCAATATTCGCTGAATGGCCCGCTTGGACAACCATGGCTCGATTTCGAGTTGCTCCGTAATGTGCCAAGTTTCCGCTCCATACATCCTCACCGGCAACGAGCATTGATTGCATAGCATTTTTAAGGAAAGAGCGAGTTTACTCTTCCTTATTTGGGAGTGTTTGTCGATGCAAAACAGCTTATTCCTATTCTGCGCCGGAATTCTTTCTCGTGGTTGAAATCAGCTCTCACAGTCTGGACAGACATCCAGATGCGTGTTATAGCTATCGGTATCTATGCTTAATAGGGCGCACAGAGCACATTTAGTTATGACTATTTTAGATTTATTCATAATTATCCTTAGCCCCGAGCAGACGATTTCAGGATTGTAGTTCGATTATATTTTGCACTTCTGCGTATTACCTGACCATGACTATGTCGTTTGCCAACCTGGAATGGGCCAAGTATTCTCCGGTAATCCGCAACCCTACGTTTCCTCAGTCAAGCTTCTTCAAAGGCACCTCTAGAGATGCTGTGAAAAATTCTGGGGTGATGGTATCGGCTAGTCGCACTTCCTTGTCGGACAGCGAAGTTTTCCCTTTTGTCGTTAACGGTTATCCGGCCATTACATCCCTCATATATGCCGTCTAGGAGTCTAACGTAGGTCTTTTGAATTCCTTGGTACTTGAACGCCTTTGACACTGCTGCGGTGTCTATTGAATCAAGCGCTTTTTTTATAATCTATAAATGTTATGCAAAGGGGTGTAGCTTTTTCTGCTTATTTTCCTATCACTTGCTTGGCAACATGTGTGTTATCCATGGTTGAGAACGCCTTCCTAAACCCAGCCTGCTGTCTGGTTTGTTGGGAATCCAGGCTATAACCTATGCGGTTACTTTGGTAAACAATTTGTATAGAACTGAAACTTGACGGGTAGTTCTGTAGTCCGTAAGATAATTTAAAATCCCTCTTCTGGTGAAACCGAAATATGTAGATGTTTTTTACAGGATTTTGGCACTTTAGGAGTCTGCGCATTTTTAAAATAGGGCGGGAAGACTTTGCAATAGTATATGAGCCTAAGACTTAAGGGGATGTATGAAATACCCTCAAGGGCATGAAAAGAGGGAACATTTAGGTAAGGATAGAATAACTGAATCATTTAAAGAAAAGAGGAATATTTATTCGAAAAAAAAAACCAAACTTGCACGCTCAATAGCTTCCGCTGGTTTCGCTGGCTTAACGCCGCTCGCAGATAGCCTGCTGTAGAATCTTTTATTTACTTTATCTTCGCCCTGTTGTGCGTTGTATCACACTGCTGGTCTCTGAGTGCGTACATTGTCTTTGCCGATAGCTAGCTTTCTCGGGGTAGGTCTTAAGCTTCCTCTTTATTCTAAAGCTTTCACAATAGCTGCCATATTTTAAGCACGGATGCCATTCGTTTTGCTTGTTTCTCAATTTCGGCAGCTCCGCAATATCAATTTGGTCCGCCGTACTCTACACTTCTATCTCCTTACACTTCGCAACTCTATCGTTCCTTTGCTAAGTTAGTTTTCGAGTTTGTTTCCGAGATGCTTTTACGGGCGAAGCTCCTCTTGCTCGGGCCCTGTCCCGTCCCTCGTTGCTGCTGCACACGGCACCACGATGATGATTGCGGCAGAGTCCCCCTAGGGATTGACCAACCAAAGATTGGCTAAAGAGGCCACAACGTTCAACGCGTTCGTTGCTACGCAACAAGGAGGAGAGGAAGAAGAGGTTGTCGTTCGTCGCCTGCGAGCTCAAAACACGTACCGGGGGTACGCGACACAAGACGCTCAGCCGAAGGCGAAGCTAAGGTGGCTAAAATGTTACACACTGAATTCGCCAACTTACCCATGGAGATGCTCATCATCCCAAACAAGCCCTATATAATCACCCCAAACATTAACGTCATCGATGGGCTTTTCAACGGAGCGGTGGGAAGTCTCAAGCTTTGCGAGCGAGGAGTGGTGGTCTTGACGAGGCGGCGCCCAGTTTCGATCCCACGACTCTCTGGCCGGGACGGGAGGTACGTGGCGCAATTCCCACTGCGCTACAAACCGAGACTTGACCATGTCTACGAACGCGCTATATGTCCTTCACTAATTCAGGTGGCGCGCGCCGTCAAGAAGACCAATAACAATGTTTCACGGTTTCATCGATAAGCATTTTAGCTTCGCCCCTCTCGTCATCATTCACTCCGTGGAGATGGGGGGATTTTTTTCTCTCGCAGCTGCTCCAGATTCTGTGATTTCGTTACTTAGGTTGTCATTTAGCCTGTTTTCACTAACTCTGTTCTCTCCATTTAAAAGCACGAAATTGTTTTCAAGGGAGAATTTAGATTCCTGCGTACTGGCGTGATTGATTACATGCCAGGTTTTTAATTTTTGAGAGTTTTCTTCATCCATTTTTAACGTTCACCAAAATCTCAACAAACAGGAGATAATAATTGTTGTTTGCAGGAACAACCCGGCTCGAACCCGCGTCCTTGTGATCAGTAGCTGTAGCCAGTAAGCCAACTGTTATTTGTTGCTAGAAAGGGAGTGCCATGTTTCTCTTTTCCGCCTCATACACATTTGCAAAATAAAAAGCTGCCGCAATCAACCTCTCCAAATAAAGCAACAACCCCTCTCATCCCCAATAAAACTTAAATCCAAAGTAAACCACATATTAATCACGTTCAAAAAAATTTACGCTTAATTGACTGTGAAACAGGTCTACCTACACAGGTCTATATTACGCGGTGAGACTGGCAGTTGGTGTTGTGATACGTACGAGAAACTGCAAGATAGATAAATATCATGTACTGTGAAGTGAAGTAACGTTTAGTATGCAACAAATAAAGCGACAACCCCTCTCATCCCCGATAAAACTTAAATCCAAAGTAAACCACATATTAATCACGTTCGCAAAAATTTACGCTTAATTGACTGTGAAACAGGTCTACCTACACAGGTATATATTACGCGGTGAAACTGGCAGTTGGTGTTGTGATACGTACGAGAAACTGCAAGATAGATAAATATCATGTACTGTGAAGTGAAGTAACGTTTAGTATGCAACAAATAAAGCAACAACCCCTCTCATCCCCGATAAAACTTAAATCCAAAGTAAACCACATATTAATCACGTTCACAAAAATTTACGCTTAATTGACTGTGAAACAGGTCTACCTACACAGGTCTATATTACACGGTGAAACTGGCAGTTGGTGTTGTGATACGTACGAGAAACTGCAAGATAGATAAATATCATGTACTGTGAAGTGAAGTAACGTTTAGTATGAAACAAATAAAGCAACAACCCCTCTCATCCCCGATAAAACTTAAATCCAAAGTAAACCACATATTAATCACGTTCACAAAAATTTACGCTTAATTTACTGTGAAACAGGTCTACCTACACAGGTCTATATTACGCGGTGAAACTGGCAGTTGGTGTTGTGATACGTACGAGAAACTGCAAGATAGATAAATATCATGTACTTTGAAGTGAAGTAACGTTTAGTATGCAACAAATAAAGCAACAACCCTTCTCATCCCCGATAAAACTTAAATCCAAAGTAAACCACATATTAATCACGTTCACAAAAATTTACGCTTAATTGACTGTGAAACAGGTCTACCTACACAGGTCTATATTACGCGGTGAAACTGGCAGTTGGTGTTGTGATACGTACAAGAAACTGCAAGATAGATAAATATCATGTACTGTGAAGTGAAGTAACGTTTAGTATGCAACAAATAAAGCAACAACCCCTCTCATTCCCGATAAAACTTAAATCCAAAGTAAACCACATATTAATCACGTTCACAAAAATTTACGCTTAATTGACTGTGAAACAGGTCTACCTACACAGGTCTATATTACGCGGTGAAACTGGCAGTTGGTGTTGTGACACGTACGAGAAACTGCAAGATAGATAAATATCATGTACTGTGAAGTGAAGTAACGTTTAGTATGCAACAAATAAAGCAACAACCCCTCTCATCCCCGATAAAACTTAAATCCAAAGTAAACCACATATTAATCACGTTCACAAAAATTTACGCTTAATTGACTGTGAAACAGGTCTACCTACACAGGTCTATATTACGCGGTGAAACTGGCAGTTGGTGTTGTGATACGTACGAGAAACTGCAAGATAGATAAATATCATGTACTGTGAAGTGAAGTAACGTTTAGTATGCAACAAATAAAGCAACAACCCCTCTCATCCCCGATAAAACTTAAATCCAAAGTAAACCACATATTAATCACGTTCACAAAAATTTACGCTTAATTGACTGTGAAACAGGTCTACCTACACAGGTCTATATTACGCGGTGAAACTGACACTATTGGTGTTGTGATAGGTACGAGAAACTGCAAGATAGATAAATATCATGTACTGTGAAGTGAAGTAACGTTTAGTATGCTGTAGGGTACTTTAGAAAAAAATTGTCGGGAGCAGCGGCAACAACGCGTGTCTTAAAGGGACACTGAAGTGATTCGTAAACAAAGCGGGATTACGAGCGCAAATTGTAGTCCGGAGTCCCTAGGCCCTGTTTCGACCACTCTGAGCGCGTTCACGCGAATTTATTTAGTAGAAAAATCAATTCGAAAATGTTCACCTCCTCTCTGCACTCTCCCATTTTCTTTGGCGTTTTCGTGTGAAGTCAGCAGGAGAGGAGCTGGCAATTGGCTGCGCTACTGCACGGCTCGCCGACCTTCCGCGACCGAGTCAGTCGGCCCAACGTTTAGTCCGCCGGCCGCCCACGGGTCATGGCAAATCGCTCCATCATTTGAAACTAAGCCACGACACGTTTGTGAATGGAAGAATGTGCCTTTCTTTACTTCGTTAGTTTGTACTCTGTATCTAGCTCCAAGTCAAGGTCACTTAACATAAGCGCTGCACCAGCGCACATGTGGCACTTCGGTGACTGGTACGCCAGTAGGAAAATATAAGGTCTCTTGAAGGGGTAGAAGAGTCAGCGAAGTCAATATAGGTGCTAAGGAAATAAAATCGTCTGATATTTTTACCGTACAGCGTAAACTAGGGTGCGGGAAGCACTTTTTTGCGCTGGGCGAACAAGCACAGCGGTCAGCAGCACGACTACGCATTTGCGAACGCTTTTCCGTCTAAGAAATTCAATTGCTAGACGTGAGCTATTGTGAAAACTCGGGGGACGGTTACTGCACGAGCGCCATTCAACAAATAGTCACCTAAGCTGCTTGAAATACTAAAACTAAATACAAGTGTAAACTTGTTATACATTATATACCTTGTCGGCAGCGCCCTCGCCCGTGGCCGTATGGTCTGGAGCGCTAGGTATACCATCGCAAGTGTTTTGCCCGTCACAAGTTCGAATCCCCGCGGGTACAAGATTTTTTTTATAAGGTATATTTTTCGTTTGTCGCCGATGTTTTCTATACTGAGTTCATCTTTCTTTGGCCCGCAACGTTCACTGCTCCAAGAATTAGTCCGCAGAACTCGCGCAGCCTGGCACTGGCGCGCTAGCGAGTTCTCGTTGGCGTGCTGTTGCCATAGGCACCGACTGCTTGCGGGCAGTGGGCACAGGCTAGAATCAAGAGACCCTTGGCCTGGTGCGAACACACTTTTTACGATACAGGCATGAGTGAGGCAAGCTCCAAATATGGGGGAAAAGCGCATGCATTTTTGCGTCTGCGGGGACGCGGAGGGCGTTCATGCACTGCGTAGGCCTCGGCTAGTGAATGCTACGATTCCAAGCCGTCCTGGGATTTTACAGCCGACAACATGCATTTTACATTTTACAGCCGACAACATTGCAGAAGCGCGGTACTACGATTACTGGGATATTGAGAATGCCCATCCAACAACGCCATCGGATGTCAAACATGTTGTTTTACAGAACCGAAACCGAAACCAAAACGTGTTTGATTGCTAACCTTGGGCATCGTCCAATCACGGTGCCCCCTCGTCCCAACGTCACAGCTTAGTTGGTGCGGCCGCCGCAAACCACGCATGGTAGTTTTCCTTCTTTCTCGCTTTGTAAAATAATTATTGATTTGTCAACCGGAGAAACGATGGACAGTGTGCTAATTTGAGCCAGTCTACGCAGTGCAAGCAAAAACGGGAGCTTGACAAATTCACTTGTGTCCCTTTAACCTAAACTGAATCGTTCTCTCTTAGTGCAGTGAATGCTATCTAATCGGAACGTTATGACGTATTCTTTTTCAGTTCATCAATGGCGTCATGCTCATTGTGTACGTAAAGGCCGGAAATAGAAGTTTTGAAGGTAAAGTAGCCGATTGGCTGTTGCGATCATATCAGATGCTAATCGTCCTTTAAACCTCATTGACGTTAATGGGATGGTGGCAAGCGTTTTCATCGCAATGCCAGAATATTTCATTTATAAACTCTAAGGTGTGAGTGGTCTAGCCCTTGGCGAATTAGGCAGAATTAGGCAGTGTGTTTAGCGTACCATGTGCAGCTTTCCCGCTCATGGCAGTCCTTTCAACAGTGATTACTCTGCAATTTTTTAGCGAAATAAAAAGTTCTTTTGCACAGCTAATGTTTGGGGTGAATACTTGCGTTGTGCACAGTTTCAAGTCGCGTACGTTGAGCGACTGGGTTCCTGAGCCATGGGAACTATCCCATAGAAATGCATGGGGAGTTAGATTTGACAGCGATTACGCAAACAAATGGTCAGAAACCTGAAATCTTCTTTTAGCGTTTTAATCTTCGCGTTGGCTTCTAGCTTTATGCCAAATATCATTTTCCTACAGTGGTTTTGCTAGGTTCCCGAGAGGTTGTAATTTTGAGCGAGAAAGCTGGGTATGTGGAAACCTGATAACGTTTCTTTAACATCATGTGGAATGCAACCAGGCGTTGGCTGCGATATGCTAGCCTTAGGTCAACAGCGCCGCAATGCTAATGTGAATGCTGTTTGGTACCATTTGAATATAGGTCTGTAAGCGCGCCTTGTTCACGCATGAGATGTTAAGCAAGAACAAGACGATATTCTTCGTTTCTTCATTGTTGGGCGTCGTGATTGAAAGCGCCAGCCAGCTTGTGTTACCGCGTTAAACACGCCACTATATACAAAAACTAACTAAACGGCCAAAATAATAATAGGAAACGGACAACTAGGCATTGAATAATTATTTGTGCTAAGCCGTCCAACCGCCAACGAGGAGGGAATTGAACAGCAACTTTAAGTACGACCACAATGTTGCAGCAAATATTCGTGCTCCCTGACAATCTACAGGATCAGCGCAATCATCGTCTCAGTTTTACGTGTATGAGCAGGCTTGCTTAAACATCAGTCTGAGTAGGAAGTTTAAACCAGGCGCAAATCCTATGGGATATGTCACCACGTTTGTGGCATTTCAGTTTTTTCGCATCGAAAATCATGGACCAAAATTAACCCACGCACGTTGCAAGAAGGCGTTGCGTTGAGATTTTATTGCGAAGCTGGCCAGTTGCCTTCAAGGGGAAGGCGCAGTGTAAAACCTTGTACTCAACCCACGTGTCAGCCGACTGAGTTGCAGCAGTGCACGGAATGAAATCTGCTCATTATGATATCAGCCCGGCGCGCATGCGCGAGCTTCGCTCAAACATCAGTCTGAGTAAGAACTTCGGTCAGACTCGGTGCCTACAACACTGCTGACCACGTGTGTTTCATTTCAAATTTTTGACGTGAAAATGTGCAACCGGTATAGGAGAAAAAATTAAGATAAATCAACCCTGTGAACGTGAATTGTTACCGAGCTAACGTGACACAAATAATTATGTACAAAGGTACGATCTCATGGCGGAAGTCGTGCTGCATTTAATCCTTCCTCTTCGTTATTCAAACTTGGTGGATGATACCAAATCGGAAAGTGAACGTATCTATTTGGCAGGGAGAAATAGTTGTGTCATCTTAAAGCACACTCATTAATCTACCAGCAAACATGGAAATTTTCGACGTCCCCGGAACCTTGGAGTTTGGAATATACGCGGCCTATCCACCACAAGAACAGATGTGAAGTGCACGTTAAAATCAGAACTGAAGCTTGTCGGGTCAAAGAAAGTGCAATGCGAAAGCAGAGCGCAACAGCACGCAAAAAAACACACAATCCCTTGCATTGTGGAAAACCTTGCGCTTCAACGACAGGCGCACCCTAACTAACACCTTGATATCAAATTCATGAGCAGAATTTTTCACCCCCAGAGTTGTTTACGTAGACGAAAATACTGGGAAACCTAGCCACAAAGAGATTCCTCGTAACTGACTTTAACTAGCAAGCGCACAATAGGCAGAGTTCATGCATTGAGTGCGTTCTTATATGGTGCTTATGTATCAGTACTAGATAGCATTTAGTGCTTTAAAGGACTCAGTAGTTACGTCTTCTGTATGCGAAGACAACGAAAACCTACAAATCACCTCAGAAAACGCAAAAGGTAAGAAGTATATTCTTGCTGTAATAATTGATCAGCAACTCAAAAAACCTCAGCCAACAGTGCTTCAGCTGTTAGTACTATTCGGAAGGTGTATGGCCAACGAAGCTTGCGTCTGCACTACACGTGGCGTACCCTTTACGAGGGCTGAAGGCAAGACAAATTCCGAATGGGGATCGGACATCTCTGTTGACTCAGGGAATGCTGCCCCGAGGAGACGGCGGAAACTAGAGAAAAGCGATTTGAAGGCCGCAAAGAGGAGGGTACCGAAAACGCAGACATGTCCGACGTGAGTCGCCCAGCTGCGAATCTCGAGAAGCGCACTAAGCTGTAAGCTTGGCCGTGTTGGTGCAACATCCTTGGAGCAGCAGGAAAAAAAGGCTCCCACGAGACACAAGTGCGACACAGAGAATAGTAACTTGCGTTTAATGCAAGAAAACAACATTGGATGCGTATCTGGTTACTTCTGTGCAAATATCGTCGGAAAACGATGGGCTTCTGCTGCTCCTGCCACATAAATGACTCTTCCCTTACACGTCCAGTTCTTCCGTACTTCCCCTCCTGTAAGCTGCTTCGTTCTCCGCGTCATGTTAATTGTGTCAAAAGATGACGAATAAGAAGAAAACGTGGCAGACAAGATGTAAAAATAATGTACTCTTGGATATTTCCTATTGTTTCGCCTTGGAACCACGTTAGCAGACGTGCCTTTTGTTTTCTTGTTTTGTTGTTATCTGTTACGGTTAGCAATGGAAGCGAGTATGCCAGTGTGAATGCGGTGGGTACACTCGGTCTTACCTGTACCGGTCACACCCAGAGCACGTTGAGCGCTTTGCCTGTGTCTACACATGGTTCTGGGGGCACTTCTCACGGATATTGTGGAAGAGAAAGTATTAACTGCCGCGCTATATTCTTGCGCAGTACCCACCAGGAATAATTTGACCATCGGCAGGGAGGCGCGGCGAAGAAACTCGGCCGTCGAAGTGCAGCGGGACGTGGAGGACAAAGACCTGCCGGACAAAACGAGCGAGGTGACTGCAGAGGTCACTCCGGAGAACACTACAGAGATCACAATGACAGTAGCGCAGAAAGCTACTGCGTCGTACACGTTAGTCGAACTCCCAGGTAAAATTTGGACGCTTTCTTCATTTCACCACTCTAATATGACCGGCAAGCCACCATAACGGGCACTTTGGAGCGCTCACGCTAATAATCCTGTTTGTAATCAGCTCTTGGCCGTGCATTTCTAACGCTTTCGGTAGCCACGTGCGTTGAAAAGGAATATTTCATCATGCGAAAAATGCAGGATACCACTGGAACAGTCTGCCGACCTGCTTAGACGTGAATAAGCACAGAAAACTATCGATATTCCATAATGATCCACAAATAGTGCCAACATTTTTAAAGTCTTGTTGATTTAAGGTTTTACGACTATTCGAAGTTTCGCTAGCCATTCAATTGCAAGCGGTTCAGCAATAGCCAAATATATTCGCCTTCTTTACAAATCACACAGGTGTCGGTGGTGCACACATGCGCTGCGTAATAGCCTGGCTCTGGCGTTGTATGGCTACCTGGCATAGCCACATTATAATGTGGTCGAGATGTAGCAGCCAGAATTTCAAAAAAAATTGTAGTCCTGAATTCGAATTGCGGTTATGTTCCAAGAGTTAGTATTCGGATTTACTAATAACTAAATACATGTAATAATGAAATCTTCTCTGAAATATTTGGGACACTTTCGATACTCCAACAATAATTCAACGCAGTGCCGCTATCATAATCAGCGCTAGATGTGAACAAAGTTTTGCTGGTGTACTGGCTAGAAATAAAAGTGCATGTAAGCATGCCTCAAGAAACCTCTAACATACATGTGAACATCGTTTAGTTACCACTCACGAATCAATTTTGTAATGCGAGAGATATTCTGAAATTTGCCGGCCTATTTACTCGTATTTGTAACTAGAAAGCTGCATTAAGGAGAACCCCCTGTCCTGTGGACGTATCCTATAAGGACAAACTGGGAAGTCTAAAGAGCTGAATCTAGAGTAAATGTTTTTTTTGCCTGTAGAACACGTGTGTGTACTAAATGCTTGTTCTCTGTGGTGTTTAACTCCCGACTAGTTTCTGTTTGAAGTTCCCATTGACACCCCGCTACTCGAAAGAAGAAGAAGAAGAAGAAGAAGAAGAAGAAGAGGACGAAAGAAGAAGACGAAAGAACTTTAACAGAACGTGCTGTTGGGCGAGTTGGTACATACTTAAATGGATGGTTTAGCGCAAAAAAAAAACGAGGATGGTAGCAAACGTGACAGGCGCTTCTGTCACGTTTGCCACCGTCCTCGTCTTTTTTGCGCTAAACCTTCCATTTAAGACGAAAGAAGAAGACGAAAGAAGAAGAAGAGGGCGAAAGAAGAAGACGAAAGAAGAAGAAGAAGAAGAAGAAGAAGAGAAGAAGAAGAAGAAGGAGAGGAAGAGTTTATTTCCACATGTTGTAAAACTACGTACAAGTAATAATAGAGAAGGGGGAACCGCAGTTAAAAAAATTACACCATCTTCCCGTAGGGGAACCCCGAATAGTATGCAAAGCAGCCATGGGGTCGATTCAAGTGCCCATTAGTTTTCAGTTTGTCGTTTCCGTTAGTTTGAGGTACGTAGCTACCTTTATATTTACAGTTTGGTTTCCATGGTAACTGCCACACTTTTCACTTACCGGAACTACGAAATGGAAAATTGCGTTCTCCCTTGTCGTCGATGCACCGTCCACACCCCCACTGCGCATGCTCGGCTTGCTGAACGCCCGGTGGTGTCTTATCCTTTAATGGTTCCTGGAGCGACAGTGTTACCGGTGTCTTCCTGGGCCGGCCCGAGATGAGCCGAACATGCGCAGTGGGGGTGTGGACGGCGCCACAACAAGGGAGGGAGATAGCCCCGACCAATTTCCAATTTATTTCTGTGTTCCCCTTTTCAAAATAAAACAAAAAAGTGGGGGAACACCCGCACCTGCACAGCTATAGCAGGTTTGCAGCCAATCAGATATAAATGAACAAGGGCTAGCGCCCAAAATGCAAATGTCAAAAAACCAATTATTCGAATAAGAAAAACAACAAAATACACGAAAATCCCAACACGAAGAGAGCACGGGAGCACCACACTGCAGTTTGAGGAGGTCGTAAACTCTAACACATACAACTGCTAGAGGCAGTATCCGCATTTCCGAATTCAGGCAGTCTGTCTCCACTACAGAGTCCGGCTGCAGAGAAGCTCACCCCGAAGAACAGCACCAACGCGAAGATCTGAGGCTGAGCACAAGCTGTCCAATTCAGCACAGGTAGCAACCACTCACAGCACCTTAAATTCCATTAGGAGAGGCCACAAACTAGAACTGACAATGACACAGGCTCGCACTACACCCCAAAACAACACACATCGATTCCGAGACTATTTCAAGAGCGCGAAACGTCCGAATGTTCTTGCTCTCAAAATCGACAAGCTCGATGAGGATTTGCACGGCCCGAGAAATGTCCAGGGCTTGTCTCAGATGTGGAGGTTCCAGGGGACAAGGGGACGACATGTTAAGGTCTGGTTATAATCGAGTCTGTCCTTGTGCAGGTCCCGGAAGTAGTGGCTTACTGAAGAGGCAAGCTTTCCACAAAAAACATCTGTTTTCAGGGAGCAAGTCGATCATGTGGAAGTAGTGCGGGAAACGGCCATGTCCGGTAACTATGTGGGCGAGTCTTCTGGGCGGAGGAAAGCAGCGTGGTATAGCGAGCACGCTGGGAACCCAGCGAAACATCTCAGTGTCAGCGTTGTCGGTGCTCCATCGCTCCTGCCACTCTAACCGACCAGTCCTCAAAAGCTCTCCCTGACGATGTGCTTTAATGTACGCGCTCCTACCTCTTCACCAATGGTCGTTGCAGCTTTGGCAACGAAGTCGGCAAGCTTGTTTCCCCACACCCTCGAGTGTCCAGGAACGTGAAACAGGAAAACGGCAACAGAGGAAACTGACAATCGATAGCTGTTCTTAATTTGGTGAATAGTGTCCGATGTGTTGAGGGGGTTTTCGAGAGAGGGAGTAGGGATAAACAGTCAGTATAGACGAAAACAGTGCTCGATGGCGTGTTATTTTGAAGGTAAAGGACTAGACGATGAAGAGCAATCGCTTCCGCATCATAGGAGCTTGTGGGAGGGCTAATCCGGAAGCGTTGGGTCGTTAATATAACGTCCGGAGCACTGAACACGACGAATGCGGCACCAGCAGATGTCGTGGTGAAGGAACCGTCCGTATATTGCGCGTAACCCTGGACTCGTAAAGAGTCGTGAAGCGTTTCAGAGTCAATTCTGTTGTGGGGGATTCCCAAACGAAGAGCAGGATGTGAGCACCGTCCAGTCTAGAGGGTGGTCCACCTCCGTTGGAGAAACACGTGAATTAGGTAAATTCAACAGGCCGTTTAAGGTGAAACAATTGAAAGGACGCGTTCAATGTCAAAAAGATGGACAAAGGAAGTGAATTAGCCAACACCTCTAGCGCTGCGGTACGGGTGGTCGTTGTAAGCGCCAGTCACTACAAAATGCGGGAGACTGCATCAAGGAGTGAATCTTTGCCTTAAGCGAATAATGCTGCCGGTCACCCCACCATGCCGGTACTGCATAAGTGATGGCTGGCAGAATAATGCGGTGGTAGAGTAGCCGGAGGTGGTTTCGGTCTAAAAACGAGTGCAACCTCGCAAATCCCATGAGTGCAGTACACATCTTTTCAACTCCGCCGCACAGGTTGATTCGCGTGGGCAACGCACGTCAAGTGCGTGTCAAATACAACTCCCAGTAGCTTTATTTCTGTGACCTGCTGCAATGTTGTTCCGCCCAGCTTGACTGTCGGCTTCCGCTGCGCTCCTCGCTCTCCCCTAGAAATCAGGAGGCAAGTACATTTGGTGGGGTTGAGTTGCAGCTTAGCCGTGCGTGTCCATTTTGACACTTGCTCAAGTGTCTCATTGTCAAGATGCTCAATGGCCCGCCGCGTCTTACCCTTGACGACAACGGCCGTGTCGTCAGCGTAAGCTTGCAGGTGCACATCCGGTGATACAGGAAGGCAGAGTAGGTCATGGATCACAATATTCGAGAGTAGTGGACCGAGCGGCGAGCCTTGCGGGCTGCCTCTCACGGTTTGCGCCCGCAGGCACCCAGCATAACCAATGTAATGAACCACCCTGTGGTGCAAAAATGACTGGAGCAGGCTATAAATGTTCGAAGGGCACCCATGTTTTCGCAAAAAGTGCAGCAAATACGGCTACCAGATAGAATCAAATGCCCCCTTGAAATCCAGAGATATAAGGAGGACCAATGATCATTGGTCACGCGAAGCCTGAAGGCGCGAGCGCAGAGAGTGCAGCGCCGAGATGGTACTTTGACCTTGCTTAAAGCCGTACTGGTTCACGTGTAGCAGACCCGACTCACGTAGAAAGAAGTAAAGGCGTTCATTGAGCATGCGCTCTAGAAGCTTTCCAAGCAAGGACAAAATACAGATGGTCCTGTATGATGAAGGATCATCTGGAGGCCGGTTTGGCTTTAGCAGAAACGTCACCCTCGCCTCCTTCCACACTGACGGAAAATGACCAAGACTGAGGCACGCATTGAATAAGGTAAGCAGAAATGAAGAAGTTCGTCCGACCAGGAGGGTCAACATATTACCGTTTATGCCGTCGGGTGCAGGAGCTGATTTGAGATTTTTATTTCGAGCAGCTGATCGAAGTTCATGCCAGGTGAAGCATAGTCTTGAGATGTCTGAACGTACGGAACTTGTACGATCAGTGTCCTCAAAGCTCGATGAGCGAGGGTGTCATGTCGGTGGTCGTCAGCCGGCAGAAGAGTTCAAAATAGCAGGGCTGCAGATTCCAAGGTGGAGGAGGTAGTTGAATCGTCGGGAGAGCGGAGAGGGGGCAACACGGAAGGTGAAGTGAACTTTTGAAACGCAAGTTTGAAAGGGAGGCCGAATAAGCTCTTCTGGGATGTGTTGGTGAATTTTTTTCTAACAACTTCATTCTTGGCTTTCTCAATGTGACGCCTGTACTGACTTAACGATCTGTAAAAGCAGAGTCTGAGGTCTGCACGAAGTAGCGGATGACGACATGCTTGATACTTGCGCCGCAAAGATCTCACGAACGACCGTTCCCTCGCAGATCATCCGACCACCATGCATTGCCCTTGTGTGGTTTAGGAACACTTTCGAATCTCTTCTGCAGTCGGGCCATTTTTTTCATAAAACGTGTTAACGGTGTCTTCCAACTTCTGTGGAGATTCGATGCTGTTGAAAGGCACTGTTTCAAACCATGGATCCTGGAAAAAATCCTCGACCAGACGTGACTCAGAAGCCTTTGTCAGCCGCTTGCTTCGCGCAACGGGGGCCTCTTCCATGCCAAAAACAACGTTACGGTGGTCGGAAAGCGTCGGAGTATCCCAAACTTCCCAGAAAACTCTGGAAGACCAGGCCATTCCACTCGCCAAAGTGACGTCGATCCACGTTTGCGAATATTTGGTGGCAAAAGTCGGAAGGGAGTCCAGGTTATTCAAAATTTTAAGTTGTCGGGAATGAACAAACTACGACAACTGCTGTCCTCTCGCATTTAATACATCACCCCCCAAAGGGGGTTTCTAGCATTAAAATCACCAGCAATGACCACACTGTCAGCGTTGTAACTGTCCAAAAGGGAACCAACGGAAGAAAGAATATGGTCTAGAGCCACAGTTGGCGCAGCGTACACTCCTATAAAGAGTATTGACAGGTTAGGCTCGTTTAAAGTGAGGGCGATCACGAAAGGTGACACGTGGATGGAAAACAGATCCAAAGATACATTTCGGGAAACAACCATGCAACGCGGCGTTTGGGCTTGGTGAAATTTAAACCACCGAGGCGAAATTCCTGGCACAGTCCCACCGCTAACATACGGGCCGCAAACCACCGCGAAGTCAATGTTTGTGGCTTCCATATAAGAGACGAAATGTTCAGTTGCAGCGCGAGTGTGGTCAAGGTTTGCTTGAAGTGATGGCAGTTGTGAGGTGATGCCAGTTGTGAGGTGGAACTACGTTGATCCGGTAATTTGGGAAGCGTGCCGAGTGTCCTCGTAAATGGTTTTAAGCGACGTCTTAGAATGGGAGCTGTCAAAACCTGGCAGCACGGCGCAATAAAGGTGTGGTTGAAACGCTCTTTCCAAGAGGCACGACACTCCCGGCACACCAAGTTGTTCTTATTTTCTAGGTTGCCAGCATCTGCCGTGTGCGCCTCTGCGCAATACGGACAGCTTACACGTTCACTTGGGCATCGTGTTGCCACATGGCCGTAAGAGCAACATTTCTGGCAGGCCGCAACGTAGATATTCTCCTAAATGCTGCAGGATGTCCAGCCTACCAAGAGTCGGTCCTGGTCTTTGAGTAATTTGTATACCGATGGAGAGACCTCAATTATGGGCACATTGTTGCGAGCACGATCCCTGAAGTAGGTCCGATGATGGAAGCCCTCCTCAGGAATGTCCAGGTTGTTGCGCGCTATTATGTTAGCCCGCAAGATTCTAGGAACAATGCTGGGGTCGACGCCAGAAATCTTGAATTGCGGAAGGCGACGTGGAGGCCGGGTAACCATGAGTGCAGTTTTAATTTGTCCATTTGAAGAAATCGCCTTTTCTAGATTTTCGATCGACTCGCGGTCGCCAGAGACAACAGTGATACCCGAGCGAGATAGAATGAGCTTCACCTGTTTAACCCCTATCCCCGAGGGGTCGTTACCGAGTGGTGATTTCAGCAATGTTATGGTCTTAGGACCTGGATTTGCTGACGGATGAATCGGGGTCACGAAACGGACATTGTGGGGGTTGTTTGCATAGGACATGTACGGTTGTGAACCATAGGAACCAGAACGTTGAGGTGCGGTGGGAGCGGACTGCGGAGCTGTGAACTGGGCAGAGGTAGTCTCTGTGGCGGGTTTAGGGCCCTGTAGGATTGGCACAAACGTTGGCTAGCTGGCCTGAGGTGGCGCCACGCCATCAGGAGCGGAATTTAATCCTGGTGGCGTCTATCTTCAGACACCGGCTTGCGTAGTTCTTCAATGCACCCTTCCGCCCGAGCAAGATCAATCTGCAAACCAATAACCGTGGCTTGCATAGCAAAAAACAAGCCCATCACCTTCTCTCGCACAACTGCCGGCACCTTATAATGATTGTCCGAGAGGCAACTGAAAAGCTTCTTCCCAATTTTCGTGGTGTCCCGAGAGTTTCCGGCCATCAAATCTTCATTTGTCCGCGGTAGGCGGTGTTGAGAGCGACCAGGGGGATTGTCTACGTCATCTTGTTGCAGATCACGAGGAAGGTTGTCCGTGGTTATGAGGGAATGATCCGAGCTATGACTGCTGAGTCCCTCTGTAGGTGTCTCGTTACATTCCTCAGCGTGAGCAGAAGTTTGGGATAACGCAGATCGAAGCGTTTCCTGACGCAGAGTCCTTGTTGCTCGATTTAAGGGCTCCATCACTGGCTAACTGTATAGCGGTGGTGGGGTAGCCGAGGGTTTTGCAAAAAACGGCTGCTAAGACTAACTGCCAATTTCAGTCAATAAACACCTAACAGCCCGACATAGCCCCGACCATGAGATGCTGGAGCGACACTGTTGCCGGTGTCTTCCTGGGCCAGCACGAGACGAGAACGCTTCCCCTTAAAGGGCTCCTGGAGAGACCGTATTACCGGTGTCTTCCTGGGCCGGTGGATGGACGGGAGCAAGAGATGCTTTGCGTCTAAAAACTGTCGGGGGGACCTCCTGTGAAAAGGTGCCCAAAAAACCGCGTTAGAGTAGGCAGCAAGTAAACTATACATCAAAATAAAATGAGCATAAAGAGCAGGAAACAGTATATATATATATATATATATATATATATATATATATATATATATATTGAAATGGTTGTTTATTGGGAGGGGCAGATAGGGGTACGACGATGAGCTGGGCCAAACCAAGCGGGTCGTTTCAGCCGGTCGGAACAGGGCGAGCGCGAGAACAAGCGGGTGCGATAGGATGGTGACCCAAAACTGAACCATGATAGTGCCCTGACCCTGGTGCATGCCCACAGACGGAAGATTGTCCGTTTGCACCATCCTCGCACTGACGCATACCACCAAACAGGAGATTGTCCGTTGCATTGACTCGGTGACTATCTTCTTTACAATCACTCCCCCGCTGAAGAGCAGCCATCCTGGCTGCCTAGGGGCACGATAAGACGAGGGGGTCGTAGTAAGGCTTCAGGCGTTGCACATGGACTGTCTCTTTTCCACGTCGGCGTTGGTCGGGTGAAGGCTGTACTGGCTCGACAAGGTAATTAACGGGCGAGGTACGCTCCAGGACCTGTATGGGCCGTGATAGTTAGAGAGAAACTTACTGCATTGTCCAGAAGGTGTGGATGGTACCCACAGCCACACCAGTGAACCGGGGGAGAAAGACACATCTGGGAGGTCCTTGTCATGGCGATTCTTTTGCGTGAATTGATCGTCGGATGTAAATGAGCGGGCAAGTTGACGGCATTCTTCGGCATAAGAGGATACTTGAGACACAGTCGAATACTCAGCGGCGTCAGCTCTGTACGGGAGAATGGTGTCAAGGGGGCGAGTCGGTTCGCGGCCGTACAGAAGAAAAAACGGCGAGAAGCCGGTAGTAGACTGCGTCGCGGTATTGTATGCGTACGTGACAAATGGGAGGACTGAGTCCCAGTTAGTATGGTCTGAAGAAACGTACATGGCGAGCATATCACCAAGAGTGCGATTAAATCTCTCGGTGAGACCGTTGTCTGCGGGTGATATGCCGTGCAGGTCCGATGAACAATGCGGCATTCAGTAAGGAGAAGCTTCAACAACTTCGGACAGGAAAACGCGGCCTCTATCGCTGAGTAATTCCCTAGGGCACCATGGCGAAGGATGAAGCGATGTAAAATAAAAGAAGCCACGTCCCGTGCTGTGGCAGCCGGTTAATGCGGCCGTCTCGGCGTAGCGTGTGAGATGGTCAATGGCGACAATGACCCAACGGTACCGGCAGCGGTACAAGGCAGTGGGCCGTACAAGTCAATGCCCACACGATCGAAGGGGCGCTCTGGGCAAGGGCAAGGGCTGTAATGGGCCGGCCTGATGATGAGGCGGCGACTTGCGGCGCTGACAGTCAGGGCATGAGCGGACGAACTTGCAGACGAAGCTGTACATCCCGCGCCAGTAGTACCGTAGATGGAGGCGCTGGTACGTTTTCAGCACGCCGGCATGAGCGCATGGGCGTCGTTATGGAAGAAAGCGCAAAAAGTGGAACGCAAGTGGCGAGGTATGACTAGTAGCCACTTGCGGCCTCTGGGGACGTAACTGCGGCGGTTAAGCAGGCCATCGCGGATGGAAAGTGAGAGGCCTGTCGGCGAAGTGCCCTGGACACGGGAGCAGTAGCTTGGTTGGAAAGATATGCCAGGATGGAAGCTATCCAGGGGTCCTTGCGCTGCTCGTTGACCATGTCCTCGAACGAGGGGGCGTTCAGGTTGCCATCCGACTCGTCGAGCGAAGCACTATCAACGGATAGAGGAGAACGTGATAGGGCGTCGGCGTCGTGATGTTTGCGGCCGGAGCGGTAGACGATGTTAACGTCAAATTCTTGGAGGCGAAGAGCCCAGCGACCGAGCCGGCCAGAAGGGTCTTTCAACGACGCCAACCAACAGGGCATGATGGTCCGTAACCACGTCGAAACGGCGGCCGTAAAGGTACGGCGGAATTTGTTGATGGCCCATATGATGGCCAAGCACTCTTTTTCGGTCACCGAATAATTAGATTCTGGTTTCGTAAGGGTGCGGCTGGCGTACTGCAACAACGTATTCATCGATTCCGGTTTTACGCTGCGCGAGAACAGCTCCAGGCCGATACCGCTAGCGTCGGTGTGGAGTTCGGTCGGTGCTGAGGGGTCGAAGTGTCGAAGTATAGGTGGCGTTGTAAGCAGTTTGCGCAGTCGGGCAAATGCATTGTCGCAGGCTGGCGACCAAGCAGTGATGTCAGTGCCACTCCCAAGAAGGCGCGTCAAGGGGAAATAATAGAGGCAAAGTCACGAACGAACAGGCGGAAATAAGAGCAGAGCTCAATAAAACTGCGCAGCTCCTTCATAGTTCTCGGCTTGGGAAACTCTGCGACGGCTCGAAGTTTAGCAGGATCCAGTAGAATGCCTTCTCTGGAAACCACATGGCCAAGGATGGTAAGTTTGCGGGCAGCGAAGTGGCATTTCTTTAGATTAAGTTGAAGCCCAGCTGAAGTGAGGCATTTCAAAACTTGTTCCAGACGTTGGAGGTGCGTGTCGAAGTCGGGAGAGAACACCGACAACATCGTCTAAGGTAACATAAACATATTTTTCCACTTCAACCCACGCAAAATGCTGTCCATCATCCGCTCAAATGTAGCTGGAGCGTTGCTAGAGGCCGAGCGGCATGACGTTAAACTCGAATAATCCGTCAGGTGTAATAAAAGCCGTTTTAGGGCGATCGGCGTCCGCCATAGGAACCTGCCAGTAGCCAGATCGCAGGTCTGAGGATGTGAAAAACTCTGCGCCTTGCAAGCAGTCCAGAGCGTCGTCTGTACGCGGTAAGGGATAGACGTCTTTGCGGGTAATTTTGTTGAGGCATCGGTAATCGACGCAGAATCGAATGGAGCCGTCTTTCTTTTTGACCAGGACAACCGGGGATGCCCAGGGGCTGCTGGATGGTTGATAAACATTTCATTGCAGCATATGGGTCACTTGCGCTTCAATGACATTGCGCTCAGTAGCTGAAACGCGGTATGGTCACTGACGTAAAGGAGCATGGGTCCCGGTGTCAATGTGGTGACGAACATTCGAAGAACGGAGCAAAGAAGTTTGCTCATGGTCGAAAGAGCCAAGGAACGGGTCCAAAAGCGCGATGAGGCGATCGCGCTGCGAGGAGGAGAAGCCAGGGTCGATGAAAGGTAGGAAAACGCTTGATGTCGATGCACAGGTTGGAGTAAGAGCGCTGACAGCAGGCGGAGGGGTATCATCAGACACGTCCACGATGAAAGTGTTGTCTATAACTTCGACGCATCCAAGGCACTCTCCGGAAGTCAATGTCAGTGGCGATACGGAAGTATTGCAGACGGAAAAGGTGGAACAACCATTCTTGAAGAAAAGAACAGCAGTAGGAAGTGTAAGATTCTTGCGTCGTGAGGATAGGTCGGAAGGCGTGAAGAGGATCGTTGAGTCGGGGACAGAAGCACAAGACACGGGAACCAGAACGGCAGACAAAGGCGGTATATCTGTATATGTAGCGGCGACAAGCTTAGAAGGATGAACAAGTGGCATATCGGCCAATGGCGCTGTACACAGGGGAAACAGTTCAACTTCGGCGCGGGCACAATCGATGACGGCTTCGTTACGCGACAAAAAGTCCCAGCCCAATAAGATATCATGTGAACATGACGGCAACACTAAACATTCGACAAATTAAAGAACGTCTTGAATTACCACTCGGGCCGTGCACGCAGCCAAAGGAGCCACGTGTTGAGCTCTGGCAGTGGGCAGACGAAGGCCAGGTGCCGGAGTTGTTACTTTACGAATTTTGCGGCAGAGCTTCGCATGCATGACTGACACGGCAGCTCCTGTATCGACAAGAGCATACGTAACGACTCCCTCAACATTAACTTCGATCGCATTCGTAGGAGAAACAGGACTTCGGTAGTTCGACGATGCCGCAGTTCTTGCCTCCGGAACTGCGCTCATTAGTTTTCCTCGGGCGGTGCGCTGGGACGACGGTGCATCGGCGACAAGGAACGGCGACGGGGCGAAGGCGACCGGTGGCGGCTGTTTTCGTCAGAAGCAAAAGAACTACGCCGCTGCCCGGGAGACGTGGGCGCGTAGGGTTGGTGCGTCACATAGGGATTGCTGTCATAGGCGGGACCTCGGTAGGCGTAATCGGGTGGCTCAACACGACGATGGCAGAAACGAGCAACGTGACCCAGGATGCGGCAAGCCAAACATATAGGGCGATTGTCCGCAGTGCGCCAGGGGTTAGGGTTGGCGGACGTTGTGACTCGAAGGGGAGGACGTGCTGGGGCTGGGGTAGAGCGCACCAAAGGGGGGCCGGTGTAACGAGGTCTTGCGATGACTCCATCATAAGCAATAGGCGTTGACAAAGGGTATGGCCCAGAGAAACCTGGGTGGCGTGGTGCACATGCAACGTCGGCATAAGAAAGGGGCGCCGTCACAGTTGCCGGCTGACAGGTCGAAGGAAGAGCCTCAGCGACTTGTTCCCGAATAATCTGATGAAGCGGTGAAGCCGCGCCAGGGCATTTGAGTACACGAAGTCGGTAGTGTACACGAGAGAAGAGAAAGTTGCCGGGCTACCTCTTGGCGCACGAGGGTCCTTAATCCTCTCTTGTACTGAAGGGTCGTCGAAGGACAGCGCTGAAAGGGATTGCGTCGGTTGCAGCTGGGCGGTGGCGAGCGTAGACGCGCTGCTTTCGGAGCTCGTCGTAGCTTTGACATAAGCTGACGACTTCACCAATGTTTTGTGGGTTTTTGCTCAGCAACATCTGGAAAGCGTCTTCTTCAATGCCCTTCATGATATGTCTGATCTTCTCGCTTTCGGGCATTGCGTCATTGACGCGCCTGCACAAATCGACAATATCCTCGATGTAGCTGGTGAAGGTTTCGCCAGCCTGTTGTGCCCGTTCACCTAAGCGCTGGCTGAGCGAGAGAAGTTTGGCAAGGCTGGTCGGCCAAAGACTTCCATAAATCGGTCTTGAATGCCTCCCACGTGCTCATCTTGGCATCGTTGTTGTTTAAACCACCGTTCGGCGACTTCGCGAAAGCAGAAACCGACGTTATATCGCTTCATCGCGTCATCCCACCGATTGTACGCGCTTACCCTTTCGTAAGAGGTAAGCCAGTCTTCGGCATCCTGGTCGCCGGTGCCTTTGAAGATTGCAGGATCACGCTGTCGAATCGCCCCGGAACAAACGATCGCCGGTGGCGAAGGCGGTGGTGCGGTTCTGCTGTCAGCAGGCATGGCGGGAGCAGAGAGGGCTCGTAGTGTCCGGTTTCGCAGTTCCAGGCTTGCGGATCGAGGGGTGTTTACCGCGAAGGTGCCAAGCTGGGGTCAGGATGGGGTGAACCCGCACACTCCACCAATGAAATGGTGTTTATTGGGAGGGCAGATAGGGGTACGACGATGAGCTGGCCAAACCAAGCGGTCGTTTCAGCCGGTCGGAACAGGGCGAGCGCGAGACAAGCGGGTGCGATAGGATGTGACCCAAAACTGAACCATGATAGTGCCCTGACCCTGGTGCATGCCCACAGACGGAAGATTGTCCGTTGCATTGACTCGGTGACTATCTTCTTTACAATAGAGATATATATAGATATATATATATATATATATATAATATAATATAGAATATAGATATATATAGATATATATAGATATATATATATATATATATATATATATCTATATATATATATATATATATATATATATATATATATCTATATATATATATATATAAGGCTAGTAAAAGACGTAGAAAATAGTAACAAGTTTACTGACGTTCCAGGAAGAGGACTTCCTTTCTTCAGAGTACGAAATGAGTTCGTTTCAGAGTTATATATACAGAGAAAATGTAGCAAGGGCGAGGGCAAGGTAAGAGAAGGAAGAGTTTGTACAAATGCGTCATGGTTGATGGGTAGTAAAAGAATGAAGAGAGAGCGGAAAGAAAGTTATAAAAATGATAAGAACACACAGTCAGGCAGTACGCACATGGCAAAGAAAGAAAGAAAGAAGAACCAAACAGAAAAAATTAACAAGGTAATTCCCCCCTCCCCCGAGGCAA
Source organism: Haemaphysalis longicornis (assembly GCA_013339765.2). Lineage (NCBI taxonomy): Eukaryota > Metazoa > Arthropoda > Arachnida > Ixodida > Ixodidae > Haemaphysalis > Haemaphysalis longicornis. The sequence continues at coordinate 206,939,982 of CM023450.1, read as the reverse complement.
CAGGGGTGAAAGAGGGGTCCAAACAAGATATGCCCGTGCGGGTGTTTGACATGGACAAAAAGATTAGTCACGCGGAACGAAGAAGTTCCAAAGAAGATATGCAAATGCACACAAAGGGCGAACATCTGCCCATACACACCCGTTCTAAGGACGAGGGTAAGGTCATTGAAACGTGAGACACTTGGCTTCTCTAGGTAGGACGCAAGGGTCGCGTCCAAAAGCAGTAGGAAGGGCAGTTTCGACAGGAAATGAGTGTACATTGGTATACCTAGAGTGGGAAAAAAAGGGCACGGTCAAACAAGTCATGAGAAGAAAGAAAACAGGCAGGTGCGTGCGTATGACACGGCAGCATGTAGTATACATCTGGCCGACCCATGGTACCAGTTCAGGGAATGCCGAGGCGGTCAGCAACGAATATTAAAAAACAACAATGCAAATAAATAGGAAACCAAAGCAATAACACATGCTCGCGAACACAAATTGATTACAAGGTGAGAATATCAAAGCTAACAATGGTACTGCAGCCTCCTACCCTGATCACAATCTCCAGACTTGTTTTTAAGGTTTGGTTTAGTGAAGCCATTGTGCTAAAAAACGTGGTGCTAGCACAAAACTATACCCATCTACGGGAGCTCGCCAACTGACAGGAGAATATTATAGAGGGAAAGAAATGACCAGGTGTAACACCAGCCTGGGAAAGGCAGCCGAGATTTTAATCGTAGGAAAGACACGTTAATTTCCCATAGCTTTCATTTATGCGAAACGGCGCTGACTTAACCTATAGATGAGGTAGGACTCGCGAATCTCGCGATCGTGATGCGTTTTTAAACTATCTTCAAGAATTGTGGCTTTCAGTTGTTCAAAAGAATGACCAGGAGTGTTAACGTCCTTTGATAGAGGCAAAGAAGGGCAGGTTTTTGCTTGAGAACGGTGATTGTTAAACCTCAAACGAAAGGGTGTTTCAGTCTGGCCGATGTATTGTTCGCCGCAGAGGGTGCATTCTAGCAGGTATACGACGTTGGCCGGATCACAGTTAAAGTTCCCTTTTACATTAACATAATAGTTTAAGCTGTGCTGGTGGCGCGCAGTGTGGTGGTCATTTGTGGGCAGACCTTACACCGTGGTTTGTTACAGGGCATGCAAAGAGTAGTCTGTGGTCGGCTGATGCTGAATTAGTGAGAACGTCACCCAAATTTTTGCTGCGTTTATAAACAACGCGTGGCGGCTCGGGAAATATTCCCTTTAGGCGTTCACTTTGAGCAAGGATATTGGGATGTTTCCTTAATATAGATGCAACTTTCGGAGAAGAGGCTGTTGATTGGGTTTTGGAGATTTTTTGCGGAGAATGTCGGTGGGGTTCAACTGGTTAGCTCGTTTAATCGCGTCATCGATCACCTGCTCTGGGTATTTTTGATTCAAGAGGGCGGCTTTAAGTTCTCTGCAGCTGGAATCGAAATCTGATGATGGTGATGGTTAGAGTTTTTTGGCGCAAGGCCAGCTGGGGCAAAGAGCGCCAAACAAAAGTATCTAAAGAAAAATAGTGGCTACTAAAGCCAAAATACAAAATAAAATTAATTAACGGCAATGGTGATGGCTGGTGTATAGGGCCAGATTTGATTATGCGTGATAGGAAATGAGGTTTAAAAACTTCACGTCTGACAAGTACTCAAACAAACGTTTCACGGAAAACATGGCATCATCACCAAGAAACAGCGATGGATGTAGGGGAACTTGTTGTCTGTAGAGTTCTCTGAAGTGTTTGTGTCGTGTTGTGTGAAGTGCCTTGCATGTGATTAGTATGTACACTACGGATAGGGCCTCTCCGCACCTGCTGCACTGGGGTCTAGAAGATCCCGTCAGCAGATACGAGTGCGTTGCATGGGTGTGCCCTATCCGCAGCCTACCCAAGCCGACTTCCGTGTGTCTGTTGCGTGAGTCAGCTGTGTACCGTCCCAAGTGTGGCTTTATTACATGTAGTTTGTTGTCTGTCTGTTCGTCTCAGTGTGTTTGCCATGTTCTGCACAGGTGTTGTCTTATGTGTGGCTTCAGGTCTGTGTAGGGTATGGTTGTAATGTCTACAGTGTTCCTGAGTGCAGCAGCAGCGGCCCTCTCGTCTGCCAACTCGTTCCCAGCCATCCACCGAGTCGTGAGACCCAGCAGAGGACGAGCTCATGCTTTTGTGCATACACGGACATGATAGTGTTGAATACAAGATTAACTATATGGTTTTAGGGGGGTGTATGCGATGACAGTGCGCGAACAACACTCAAGGAATCTGTGTAGATGATAGACTTTGGAATTTGATTTTCAAGTATGTGTCGAACAATCCATAAAATTCCCAATGCTTCTGCTGAAAAAATTGTTGTGTGTACGCTCATGGTTCTGGCTGCACTGAAATTCGGACCATGAGCAGCGCAGGAGACCATAGTGGAGGTTTTAGACGCGTCACTGGAAAACTCTGCAAGTGGGTATTTAAACTGCAGAGACAGAAAGTGCTGCAGTGTTGCCGCTCGCGTTACCCGATTTTTGTAAAGTTTCATAAAAGAAAGGTCGGACGACACAGGAGGAACTTTCGAAGGAGGTAAAATGTCCGAAAAGGATGAACTGTACACATCTAAAAACAAAGCGCTCAGATCCGAGGCTTGCTCGCTCTCTCTAAGTGAAAAGGGCCAGCGGAACGGATTGGCGATTTACAAAAAGCACAGATGTGGATGTGTCGTTAAAGACAGGATAAAAAGGATGGTTATTCAGTGAAGAAATTTTAAAAGCATACAGTAAGTCCAAGTATGTCCGGTTGGTTCTCAAGGCTCCACTTATTACACTCGACATACAGACTCTCGACAGGGCTAGTGCGAAAAGCACCTGACGCAAGCCGTAGCCCGAGGTGTAGCACTGGGTCAAGCATTCGCAACGCTGTTGTAGACGGCGACCCTATACACCACAATGACATAGTCTAAACGAGACCCAACCAAAGCAGTATAGAGCCGTAGTAGGAGTTCTTTGTCGGAACCATACGATTGATCGGAGAGAACCTTACGTATATTCATTGTTTTGAGACATTTATGTTTAAGTTCCTTGATATGGTGAATGAATGTGAGTTTCTGGTCAAACACAACACCTAAGAACATGTGCTCCTTGTTCACAGCAAGCGACACACCATTAAGAATGATGTCTGGGCCCGGATGGACCCCGCGCTTCCTGGAGAACAGAACGCAGGAGCTTTTTGCAGGATTCAATTTAAACCCATTCTTGTCTGCCCAGCCGGCAAGCTTCATGACACCAAGCTAGAGTTGACGTTCGCATATTGACATATTACATGATCTAAAAAATATTTCCACGTCGTCTACATACATAGAATAAGAGATTGTTGGTGGCAGTGCCTTTCCAAGAGAGTTGATCTTTACTATGAAGAGACTGCATTTCAACACGCCACCTTGCGGCACGCCATTTTCTTGGACGTGAACCTTTGAAAGTGCGCAACCAACTCTCACTTTGAGCGTTCTCTCTGGCAAACAACTAACAAGGGTGTTCAACATATTACCCGAAACACCGATTGACGTGAGGTCACTAAGGATCCCATAACGCCAACGGTGTCGTAGGCCTTCTCGAGGTCGAAAAAGACAGTTAAACAGTACTGCTTATGCACGAAGGCATCCTTGATGTATGAGTCAAGTGCAACCAGTTGATCGTTCGTCGATAGCCCCACCCTAAAACCTGCCTGGCAGCTTTCGAGAACACCATTGTACTTGAGGAAGTACACGAGCCTGCGATTGATCATCTTCTGGAAGAGCTTGCACAGGCAGCTCGTCAGGGCTATTGGACGGTATCTTGAGGGGGACGACGGGTCCTTTCCCTCCTTCAAGAAAGCCACTACATGGCCACCCTACAAGAGTGTGGAATGTGCCCCAAAAGCCATATTTTATTATATAGTTGTAGAAGTGTTTCAAGTGTGTCTGCGTGTAGGTGTTGTATCATTGTATCTGTAATGTTGTCTGGGCCTGGAGCTGAGGGTTTACACGTGCTCAGAACAGCCCTCAGGTCATGTAGTGAAACCAGGGAGTTGTAAGAAGTCAGTGATTTTTTTGTTGTTGTGTAGGGACTTCTTTTCACTAGTGTCTTTATGCTTGAGGAAAGTGTTCGTGTAGTGTGCTGAACTGGACACGTGTTGGAAGTGTTGTGCGAGTGTGTCAGCCTGGTCTTCCAGTGTGTTCGCTGTTGTACTGACCTGGGGCAGGCTGTGTGTCTGTTGTCCTTTGAGTTTGCGTATACGTGTCCACACCTTGCGTGTGTCTGTGTATTAGTTTATAGATGTTATGAATGAGCGCCAACTATCTCTTTTTCCTTCACGGCACACACGTTTTCCGTATGCCTTGGCCCGTTTGAACAAGAGGAGGTTTCCCGACGTGGGGTACCGACGGAGGATACCCCACGCCTTGTTCTGGGCCTCTTGCGCCCGCCTACAGTCCTCATTCCGCCACGGCCTCCGCTGGTTGCGCGGGCACCAGAGGCGTGGGGAATGGACTTTTCGGCGGCGGCGAGTATGTGCGCCGTGAGCAGTTGGGTAGCTTCTTCAACGTGTAGGTGTCCTATGGATGTGTGGTGTAGTTTTGGATGTCTCTGCAAATGTATTCCAGTTAGCTCTTGCTTCATTGAACCTGTTTTGGAAAGATGGACTGCATGGGCCTTTAACTATATATGTTAGTGAGGTGGGGAAGTGGTCACTACCGTATGGGTCAGTGCCCACACCCCACTCGAGAAGAAGAAAGAGAACTGCAGATCCAATCGCCAAGTCAAGATATGAGTATGTGTTGTGTCCTAGGTTATGGTATGTAGGCTGTTTATTGTTGAAAAGGCATGCTCCTGAGGATGTTAGAAATTTCTCTATCAGGCGATCTCGGGAATCCGTGCGAGAAGAACCCCAAAGAGAGTTGTGAGCATTAAGGTCGCCTGTAGGATGTATGGTTTCGGGCCGCTGGTCAACCAGCGCCTCGAAGTCAGAGCTTAAAAGTGCAACATCAGGAGGAATGTATATGGAGCATACCGTTATCAACCTATTAAATATTATTGTTCTAATTGCCACAGCCTCAAAGACAGTTTTCAGAGTGACAGGGTGGCATGCTAAGGATTTCCGCGCTATTATGGCCACACCAGCCAGAAGAGTGCGTGCAGCAATCCCTGTTCTTTCTGTATACCAGGTAACTGTTCAAGAAATATGTGTATTTAGAATTCAAATGTGTTTCCTGAACTCACATTACACTTTGCTGATAAGCATGCAGTATTTCGTATACATCTTCAAGATTATTCAGAAGGCCTCTGCAGTTTCATTGTATTATGTTTTCTCTTCCAATTATGATGTATTCGGAGCTACTGGAGTGTGACTATTTATGTAGGGCCTTTCGGGGCTTGGACTCTTGGAAGGGGTTTTCTGGCCTTCTCTACTGACCTGGACGTCGCTTCCCGTTCCTTCCGCTGCGATGAAAGCCGGAATGGCTCGACATCCATGCCGTCATCTGAAGGCAAGGGGGTGCCCAGCGGAAATGGGCCCCCTTGACTTGGTACCCTTTCGGGTGTTCTTTTCCTGCGCCGCGGGCGCGCAGGTGGTGGAGCTTGGATGGGCGCTACTGTGGTCCCTCCCGTCTCCATCTCCGTGCCCTCAAGTGTTCCTAGGGCCGGTGAAGAGGAAACAGAGCGGCAGAGCTACCAGCGGCGATCACAACCGCCACATTTGCTGGAGTCGCAACACTGAGCGAGTCCTGACACCGCTGGACTACCGAAGGCAGTCCGGCAAGAGACGAGGCCCCCGCAGCCTCTACAGGTGTTGTAGAGGCAGCAGGTGGCTGCTCCGCTGGGGGCTGGGGCAGCAACACAGCAGCAGCAAGGCTGCACTGTGTCGCTGTGCTGACCAAACGCCGCCCCAGCCCCCGGCGGGCAGCGTCCTGCATAAGATGTGGCCGAAAGCAGCCTGTGCTTTTGGCGTGCCTCAGCAAAGGTGATGTTTTCTGTTACTTTCATTTGTAGAATTTCTTTTTCTGCTTTGAATTTTGAGCAGGTTCGTGAATAAGCAGTGTGTGGGCCACTGCAGTTCGGGCACTTCACTGTGCTGTTTGGACAGTCATCCGACGAATGGTCAGACTCTGAACATTTAGGACAAGTCAGCTTTCCTCGACATGATAGAGTTCCATGGCCGTATCGTTGGCATTTAAAGCATCGCCTAGGATTAGGGACATATGGTCGTACATTGCAGCTGAGGAAGCCAACTTTGACCTTTTCGGGTGTGGTTGTGAAATCAAATGTTAGGACAAGATGCTTTGTTGGGATTTCTTCAGTTGCTCTACGGATTACAATTCGTTTGACACAGGTTACTCCTTGAGGTTGAAGTGCCTGAAGAAGTTCCACCTATGTCTCAGACTGTAATTCCTTTTCTGAGATTACAGCTTGAGAGGAGTTGAGAGTTCTATGTGGAGTCACAGTAACAGCCAGGTCAACCAACGTGGTCTGTTTCAGGAGGTTTTCGCTTTGATTTTTTCTTTTTGCTTGAACAAGTAGGTCACCGGATGAAAGCTTCTTAGCATCATAGTCTGATCCGAGAACAGACTCAATGCATCTGGCCAAAAGAATGACCGACTTCTTGCCAACAGGGGTGTCCCCTGTGGAATGAACTACAAGATGTTTATAGAAATGTTCTGCCTTCTCTTTAGCAAGTACTTCCGTGCGGCCTCTTTTGGGAGGCCGATCATTGAAGGGGGGGTTTGAGAAAATACCATGCAGTATGTATAAAAGCAGGGAGACGGGGGCACTTTCTCCTTTGACGTTACCCTGGTAGTCAAAGAGGTCCCGGAGCTCCCTGCCTGGTACAGGCAGGGAGCCCATCGGCCGGAGCTTGACCAAGGCTCCGACAGCCACCGTTAGAGGTTTCTACCCTTCACCTAAAACACATCACCACGGTAGGTCACAGCTTATGTTGGGGGGGCTCGGGGTCCGCGGTATCGCCAGTACCGTCACCATGAATACTCAAGGTGCCCCGTGCGGGGGAATCGAAATCTGCCTGGCTTGTGCAGATTCGCCTAAAACGGTGAGATTGGCTATAAGGTATTGCAGTCTTGCAGTGCCTGACATGGCTGCTGTGGAAGTGCGAATATTAGCGCGTGTCCGTAGGTTTCCTATAGAGATTAGTCTGAAGCCTGCCCTGAGAAACTGTTTCAGTAACATCCAGGAAATTTATGCTGTGCGTAGAGTAGGTATGAGAGAGGGAGATAGTAGGATGCGCAAGGTTAAAGGCCTCAACAAACGCAAGAAGTTCCATTTCACCGTGCTGCCATATCATGAATATATCATCCTTATACCTTTTTGGCTTCAAATTTTGGGTTTCGAGGAAGCTTGACCATAGACATCCCATAAAGATATTCGCGTAGTTGGGCCCAATTTTGGTGCCCATTGACGTTCCGCTGACTTGCACGTAATTGACACCATCAAACTCAAAATTGTTAAGTTCAAGGTTAAGGTGAAGGAAAGTTTCAAGGGTGAGAGAATCGATAGATTTGTCACCCGCCGACCGTTCATACGCACATGATACAGCGGTGATTCTATCCGCATGCGGAATGTTAGTGTATAGCGACACCACATCCAGGGTAACAAGTAAACAGTTGTTAGGAATTTATATCTTCAGAATATCTGAAAGAAAGTGATTTGTATCCTTGATGAAGGATGGAAGGATGGGGGGAATGTCGCGAATTAGAGAGTCCACATAGCGCGAGAGGTTCTCGGTGATAGTACCAATGCCAGAAACAATGGGGCGACCTGGGTTGTTATTTTTATGAATCTTAGAGAAAAGGTAGAATCTACCTGCTACTGGGCTTAAGGGGATAAGAGAACGAGCAGTTGTTTCAGTTATTTCCTGATTTTGAACAAGCTCAGTGAGTTTATCTTTGAGAATTAGCTTATAATCATTAGTGGGATCACTAGGGAGTACTCTGTAGAACGTGGATTCTGATAGTTGTCTGTTAGCCTCGTTGACATAGCCTGCTTTGTCGAGGATCACGATGGCGCCTCCTTTATCGGCCGTTTTGATTACTATTTCGGGGCAACCTGCGAGTTCTTCCAGGGCTTTCTTTTCCTTGCTTGTGATGTTACGACGGAAACAGATTTGCTTTTGGTATGCTGCTCGTACATCGCGATGAACGGATTTAATATACATGTCAAGGCATGTATCGCCCTGCGTGGGAGGGGTCCAGTGCTTATGGCTAGGTAATGCAGTTCGGGCTTCGTCGGTTGGGCGACTGTCAGGAAAGTACTCTCACAGTCTCATATTCCTCGCGAAGTTATCTAAGTCTTTAAAAAGTTGAAATTCTTCGAAACCGCCAGCTGCCGGGCAAAAATTCAGACCTTTTGACAGGGCGCTCATATGATTTGGTGACAGGGTAATACTAGAGAGGTTCATCACATTTCGAGTGAGATTTTTGTTAGCGTGATAGCCTGGGGAGAGCTGACAGAAGGGGAGGATAAAAGTTTGGTTTTGCGTTGGCAGACTGACTGTACCGGGCGCTAATCTGTGTTGGTGAATGGTCAGTATTTGGCGAATAATCATTGCGTTATAAAGGGCGTTTTCCCTGTGCATTCCCAGATAATGGACACACATTAGTAGAGGGGCTGATTTTAGTCTTACGGGTGTAGTCCTCGCTAGAAATATTATCTCGCGAAAATTTACTTTTTTTACGGATATGGCAGATGCCTTTTTGGATTCGTAGCTGCGAAGAAGGCCCCTTACTAAGAGTTTCTTCTTCCTGGCAGAGGGAATGGGACATAGTCTCTTGTGATTTAGAATTATCTGCGTTAATTGCAAGGATGCGTGGTCTAGTACCTATTGCCACTTCTTCATGTTGGATGAGGAGAGCTCGACACTTGCAGGTCTCAGCCTAACCCTCAAACCCATTGGAGCTACCTCGGCAGACAAATACCGTGAGAGCAGCCATGTCAGGAACTGCAAGACTGCAGTACCTTATAGCCAATCTTACCGTTTTAGGCGAATCCGCACAAGCCAGGCGGATTTCGATTCAACTGCATAGAATTCAAACCGTGCTCTTGAATAAAAAATGCCCAGAGCAGGTGATCGATGACGCGATTAAGCGAGCTAACTAGTTGAACCGCACCGACATTATTTGAAAAAAAAGCTCCAAAACCCAATAAACAAACAAACCTCGTTTCGACCCATTCGGCCTCTTCTCCGAAAGTTGCATCCATAATAACGAAACATCACCATATCCTTGCTCAAAGTGAACGCCTAAAGAGAATATTTCCCGAGCCGCCACGCGTTGTTTATAGACGCAGCAAACATTTGGGCGATGTTCTCACTAAATCCAGCATCAGCCGACCACAGACTACTGGTTGCATGCCCTGTAACAAACCACGGTGTAAGGTATGCCCACAAATGACCACCACACAGCGCGCCGCCAGCACAGCTTCAAACTATTATGTTATGTAAAAGGGAACTTTAACTGTGATTCCGCCAACGTCGTATACCTGCTGGAATGCACCCTCTGCGGCAAACAATACATCGGCCAGACTGAAACACCCTTTCCTTTGAGGTTCAACAATCACAGTTCTCATGCAAAATCCTGCCCTTCTTTGCCTCTATCAAACCATGTTAACACTCCTGGTCATTCTTTTGAACAACTGAAAGCCACAATTCTTGAATCTAGTTTTAAAACGCATCACGATGGCGAGGTTTGCGAGTCCTACCACATCTATAAGTTTAAGTCAGCGTCGTTTGGCATCAATTAAAGTTATGGGAAATTAACGTGCCTTTCCTCCGATTAAAATTTCGGGTTCATTTCCCAGGCTGGTGTTACGTCTGTTCATTTCTTTCCCTCAATAATATTGTGCAATCAGTTGGTGAGCTCCCGTAGATGGGTATAGTTTCGGGCTAGCACCGCATTTTTTAGCACAATGACTTCACTAAACCAAACCTTACAAACAAGTCTGCACACTGTGATCTGGGTAGAAGGCTTCAGTACCATTGTTCGCTTTGATATTCTAACCTTGTAATCAATTTGTGTACGCGAGCGTGTGTGATTGCTTTCGTGCGCTGTTTCTTTGTATTGTTGTTTTCTAATATTCGTTGCTGGCCGCCTCGGCATTCCCTGAACTGGTACCATGGGCCGGCCAGATGCATACTACCTGCTGCCGCGTCATACGCGTGCACCTGCCTGTTTTCTTTCTTTTCATGAGTTGTTTGACCTTCCCCTTTCTTCCACCTCTTTCTATACCAATGTACACTCATTTCCTGTCGAAACTGCCTGCCCTACTGCTTTTTGGCGCGACCCTTGCCTCTCACCAACAGAAGCCAAGTGTCTCATGTTTCAATGACCTTACCCTGATTCTTAGAACGGGTGTGTATGGGCAGATGTTCACCGTTGGTGTGCATGGGCATATCTTCTTTGGACCTTCTTCGTTCCGCGTGAATAATGTTTTTGCCCTTGTCAAACACGTGCATGGGCATATCTTGTTTTGACCCCTCTTTCACCCCTGTTGCCACTGGGGAGGGGGGAATTACCTTGTTAATTTTTCTGTTTGGTTCTTCTCTCTTTCTTTTCAATGTGTGTACTGCGGCTGTAGGACATTTCGTCGAAAGGCAATTCGTAGCAGGTCAACTGGTAGTAGGGCAATTCGTCGCATAGGGCAATTCGTAATAGGGCAATTCGTCAAGATGACAATTCGTCACCCTATTAGAAGTTTCTTGTGTGTTTGGGAGTGATGTGAACTGGACTAGTTGGTAGTGATACATTCTAAGACTACGCAAAACAACAAAGATCTAGGCATACACAACATCGTAGAAAAATGTTGCACGTTTCCTTTGCCTTCTAAGTGTTCGTCGAAGCGCTGACGTGGAGGTCAGCTGGGATGCGGTGCTGTCCGTAACCTTTGCTGCCGCGTCCAGAAGAATCTGCTGTACTGACGCCCGTCCTCCAACTAAAAAGGCAGTATGCGATGACTATCCAATAGAAATTACCCTCATAACAAAACACAGTAACGAATATTCATGCGTTCTCACCGGCGCTCGCCTTCATTTCTAAACGAATTTTCAGGCAGCTAACCTCGGTTGGGTCTGGAGCATGGCTGTGGTCATTTGAGACTCTAACAACGCGTAGCTTCGAGACGTCAGTCACGATATTTGCTTTGCAGGTCTCTCTTTTTTATACTATATAGTTATTTCATAGTATTTCGCTGGTGAACTTTATCGCGTAAGTCTTGATAGTTTGTTCTGGAAGCTCCATTCAACTTTCGGCCTTGAATGATAAGATTGGTCCGGCGAACGCGCAGCCTCCGGTGCACTGTCAGCTTCAGGGTGAATTGGACTTTTCTGGGAAGGCTTCTGAGCTTTATCTTTTATGCAAACACGTACCATGCCCCTCTTTCCCGAATTTCGTTATGCTGTAAGCCTGGAAAGGTAACAAAAAAGTTTTTTTTCTGAGCGGCTAGATACCCAAGCGACGAGTAGCCCTATGACGAATTGCCCTACGCGACCGATTGCCCTGCTACGAATTGCCCTATTACGAATTGCCCGATTACGCATTGTCTTTCGACGAATCGTCCGTACCCCGTGTACTGCGTGACTGTGTGTTCTTATCCTTTTTATAATTTTCTTTTGACACTCTCCATTATTTTACTACCCACCAACCATGACCCATTTGTACAAACTCTCCCTTCTCTTACCTTGCCCTTGCCCTTGCTACATTTTCTGTATATATATAACTCTGAAACGAACATATTGCCGCGAACCATACATTGGGTTTGTTTATTTGTGTTTTGCTTTTACCGCCCGGCTGTGCCGGTCTGTGTTATCTCTGCGCCAAGGAAAGCGCGTGTTCAATTCTTTCTTTCTGTGCCGCATGTGTTATCTGTTGTGATAGGGAGAGCATTCCGATCTAACGTGAACAGCCCAGAATAATCTTCTTGGGTCTACTATGTTCTCGATGCGAATCGACGTTTCGAGAACCACGCGCGCCAAAAGATAAAAAGCCTGCAGTGCGGACGCCGGGGCATTCGATTCTGCGACGCTCGCTGACGCAAGTCACTTTGTTGACCGCTGCTTCGCCGCCTCTGTATTCTTTTAAGTTGTTAGGGGAGCACAAGTTCGCCCCAATAAACTTGTTTCTCCTGCAAGACAACTGCGTCGTCCTTGGCTTCGTGACATCTGGTGGAGGTGCTGGGTACGCACCCTTCATGCCCACTACAACCTCGAGAAGCCGCCAAGCCAGTCCAACAAGAGCCAGCCCCCGCCTGCAAGATTTACCACCCGAGTTCGGTTTGATGCCAGAAGGGCCCAAGAAAAGAACGCTGCAACCAACACCATGGTGCAAGAAACAACATCGCCAATCGTCCTGCAGCAGCCCCGGGAACCGCCATCGTTCCGGGGAGCCCCCGCTGAAGACCCCGAAGAATGGTTGGAGAAGCTGGAGCGCGTCCGCATCTTCAACAGGTGGGACGACGAAGAAACTTTCCGGCATGTCTTCTTTTACTTAGAAGATGCTGCTCGAACTTGGTTCGAGAACCATGAGAGTTCTTTGACCGACTGGACTCACTTCAAAAGGGAGTTCCTGAAGACATTCACTACCTGTTGTGAGAAAAGAGCGAGCTGCGCTTTTGCTTGAAACTCGGACACAACACCCCAACGAAGGGGTCGTGATCTTCGTTGAGGAGATGAAGCAATTATTTCGCCGCGCGGACCCTGAAATGACGGAAGAAAAGAAGTTACGCTTCTTGATGCGCGGTGTGAAGGAGGAGCTGTTTGCTGGACTGTCCGCAACCCGCCCAAAACCATCGCTGAATTCGTGACCGAAGCCAGCACGATTGAGAAGGCTCTCGAAATGCGTGCTAAGCAGTATGACCGGAACTTTGTTGGCGCGGCCAGTGCGAACTACATCGACAACATGCGGGTTCCGGCTGATAGCCTACGCGAGGCTATCCGCGAAATAGTGAGGGAGGAGCTGCGGAAACTGCTCCCGACGACGCCGCAACCACAAGTCGCTTCTCTTACCGACGTCATTAGAGAAGAAGTGCAGCAAGCGCTGGGAACTTCAACGACGCCAGTAGCACCTCGCGAGCCGCAAGCCATGACCTACGCGGCTGCTGTACATCGCCCTCGCCCACCTGCACCCTATCGTCACGAGGCTCCGTACCGTCGTCCCCTCTCGCCGGCCCGACCACCTGCGGCGCAACCCCCTGCCCCAAGGAAGACCGACGTGTGGCGAACGTCCGACAATCGTCCGCTGTGCTACCACTGCGGAGAGGCCGACCACGTCTACCGTCGCTGCCCCTACAGGAGGCTCGGTTTGCGAGGGTTCTCCGTCGACGCACCCCGCCCCCGAACTGGCAGCACCCATCGGAGATCGAAGAGTACCTGTCCAACACCAGCCGTCGACCAGCCCGTTTCAACCGTTCGCCGTCACCCTACCCATACCAGTCGCCGAACCGCCGTAGCAATGCTGAGTTCTCACGTGGAAGGTCCCCCAGCCCACGCGGGGGAAACTAAAAGCAGCAACTTCTGGAGGTAAAGTTGCACGATCGCGGAAAAATGAAAACCCTCCAACGACGCAACGACTCGCGGAAGACAGTGACTCACAACATGCCCTCATCCCGACGACCCGACCCAGACCTGACGAGACTCCCGTACACGACGAGACGTCCGCTGAGAAGACGATGACAACGACGACGCACAGTGCCCGACCGTCAACACGCACAAGCCGAGATGCGACGCCCCGACGCACCCGGAACTCGAGGAAGGCGGCATCCGACGTCAAGGTGTCCATCGACGGCTTTGACGTAGTCGCCCTCGTAGACACGGGAGCCGACTATTCGGAAATGAGCGGACCTTTTGCGTCTAACTGAAGAAAGTTATGACCAGATGGGACGGTCCGCACATACGCACAGCAGGAGGCCACCTCGTGACGCCAAGTGGAATGTGCACATCGCGCGTCACCATAGACGGCACAACGTACCCTGCGGCGTTCGTCGTTCTGCCTAACTGCTCCCGCGACGTGATTCTCGGAATTGACTTTTTGACGGACAACGGCGCAATAATTGATCTGCAGACCAAGTCGATAACATTTTCCTCCGATCACTCCACGACGCCGCAACCGAACCCCGATCACCGTGCTGCTGTCAGGATCGCCGACGATTACATCACCCTGCCACCCCGCGCAAGCTTGATGATCGCCGTCTACTGTGAGGATGCTGCTTCTGACATCGACGCTATCGTAGAGAGTGATCGAAGGTTGCTTCTCGACCGCGGTGTCTCCGTCGCAAGAGGCATTGCGCACTTTAAGCAACGCCAATCTCACGTTTTGGTCACTAATTTCACCGAAGAGTACCAGCATTTAAACAAGGGAGCTGCAATTGCGTTCCTCGAAGAAACGCAAGAAGCAAGTGATGTGATCGCAGTCGCCGACTTTGAACGCACACCCGTAGAAACCTTCAAGCTCCCGCAGCCATTCGACGTGAATCCGGCGCTACCGCAAGAACAACGGAAAAAATTATTGGCCTTGCTGCGTCGCTACAGCGAATGTTTTTCGTCGAGCGCAAAACTACGTCAGACCCCTCTAGCGAAGCACCGAATAATAACCGAAGATGGAGCCCGACCTACCCGACAGTCACCGTACCGCGTCTCTTCACACGAACGGGAAGCCATCCGGACTCAAGTCGACGACATGCTGAGCGATGACATTATACAGCCATCAAAAGCCCCTGGGCTGCGCCCGTCGTACTCGTAAAGAAAAAAGACGGCACATTAAGGTTTTGCGTTGACTACCGGCGACTGAACAAAATCACGAAAAAGGACGTGTACCCCCTTCCCCCGAATCGACGACGCCCTCGACCACCTCTGCCACGCGAAGTACTTCTCATCGATGGACCTGAAGACCGGCTACTGGCAAATTGAAGTGGACGAGAGAGACCGAGAGAAGACTGCATTTATAACCCCAGACGGCCTATACGAGTTCAAGGTGATGCCATTTGGGCTGTGCACAGCACCAGCGAACGTTTCAAAGAGTCATGGACACTGTGCTAGCTGGCCTTAAGTGGCACACCTGCCTCGTATACCTTGACGACGTTGTGGTATTCGCCCGGACTTTCGACGAACACCTTGCAAGGTTGGAGTCTGTACTCGAGGCCATTCGTACGTCGGGGTTGACGCTAAAGCCTGAAAAGTGCCGTTTCGCATACGGGGAACTCAAGTTCTTGGGCCACGTCGTCAACGCCGCGGGAGTCCTACCTGACCCGGCAAAAACTTCAGCGATTGCGAACTTCCCAAGGCCGAAAGACAAGAAGGGCGTGCGAAGATTTCTCGGGCTGTGCGCATACTACCGGCGCTTCGTGGCAAACTTCGCACGCATTGCAGAGCCACTCACGCGCTTGACGAAAGATAGCCCCCCTTTCAGCTGGGAAAACGACCAAGAAAAAGCATTCTGCGAGCTGCAAAACGCCTGCAAAGCCCACCCGTGCTCGCTCATTTCGACGAAAATGCCGAAACGGAAATGCACACGGACGCCAGTGATATAGGCTTGGGTGCCGTCCTTGTCCAAAAGCAAAGCGGCTGCGAAAGGGTAATCGCCTATGCCAGCCGTGGTCTGTCGAAGGAGGAGAAAAACTATTCTGCCTCTGAGAAAGAGTGCCTGGCTATTATATGGGCGATTTCAAAATTTCGCCCATACGTGTATGGAAGGCCATTCAAGGTTGTAACAGACCACCATGCGCTGTGTTGGCTCGCCAATTTGAAGGACCCCTCTGGCCGTCTTGGGCGGTGGAGCTTGCGCCTGCAGGAGTTCGACGTTACCGTCGTTTATAAATCCGGCAGGAAACACTCCGACGCCGACTGCCTGTCCCGCGCCCCCGTCGACCCACCACAAGACTCTGATGAAGACAGCGCGTTCTTCGGGATCGTGACGGAGAGCGACCTAGCCGCCCAGCAGCGTGCCGACCCCGACTTACGCGTCATAATCGAGTACCTCGAGGGATGCAACGTTGCCGTTCCTAGGACCTTCAAACGCAGCTTACCAGCATTCAGCCTGAGAAACTCCGTCCTTGTGAAGAAGAATTTCTGCCCCGGAACAAGAGCGAATTACCTCCTCGTCATCCCCGCGGACCTTCGTGACGAAATTTTGGAAGCGTGCCACGACGACCCGTCTTCCGGACATCTGGGCACAGCCCGCACTATTGAAAAATCAAGGCGAGGTACTACTGGCCCGGCCTTACCTCTGACGTCACCCACTACGTCCGGAGCTGCCGTGACTGCCAGCGACGAAAAACGCCGCCGACAAGACCCGCCGGACTTCTGCAACCGATCGCCGTCCCATCGAGACCATTTCAACAGATTGGAATGGACCTTTTAGGCCCGTTCCCTACGTCACGATCACAGAACAAGTGGATTGTCGTAGCGACAGACTACATGACGCGCTACGCAGAGACCGCCGCTCTTCCGAGGGGGACTGCACAAGAAGTGGCGAAGTTCTTTATAAGCCAAGTTGTGCTACGACATGGAGCCCCGGAAGTCCTAATCACAGACCGCGGAACGGCATTTACTGCAGAGCTGATGCAAGGATATTACGCTACAGCAACACGGATCACCGAAGAACGACCGCGTACCACCCCCAAACGAACGGACTAACAGAACGTCTGAACAAGACAATCGCAGATATGCTGTCAATGTACGTTGACGTTGAACATAAGACTTGGGACGAAGTTCTCCCGTATGTCACGTTTGCGTACAACACGGCTATCCAGGAGACGACGCAGCTGACGCCGTTCGAGCTTGTCTACGGTAGAAGGCCGACTACGATGCTCGACGCCATGCTTCCGCACGTAGAAGACGACGACCTCAACGCCGACGTCCACGGATATCTTCAACGTGCGGAGGAGGCCCGCCAGCTCGCTCGAGTTCGTATAACGGACCAGCAGCTGGTGGATGCCGGCCGCTACAACCTCCGACGCCGAGACGCCGAGTACCAACCAGGGGATCGTGTGTGGGTTTGGACTCCCATCCGACGACGCGGACTCAGTGAGAAGCTCCTGCGACGGTATTTCGGACCCTACCAGATTCTACGACGTGTTGGCCAACTTACCTACGAAGTGATCCCCGATGGTGACTCCGGCACATCACGACGACGCACGCGGCCCGAAGTCGTCCACGTGGTTCGCTTAAAACCTTTCTACGAACGATGACGAACTTTTATTTTCATTTGTTCGGACTGTCGCTTATGTTAGCATCGGGTCGATGCACTCTTAGAGGGGGGGTAATGCCGCGAACCATACATTGGGTTTGTTTATTTGTGTTTTGCTTTTACCGCCCGGCTGTGCCGGTCTGTGTTATCTCTGCGCCAAGGAAAGCGCGTGTTCAATTCTTTCTTTCTGTGCCGCATGTGTTATCTGTTGTGATAGGGAGAGCATTCCGATCTAACGTGAACAGCCCAGAATAATCTTCTTGGTCTACTATGTTCTCGATGCGAATCGACGTTTCGAGAACCACGCGCGCCAAAAGATAAAAAGCCTGCAGTGCGGACGCCGGGGCATTCGATTCTGCGACGCTCGCTGACGCAAGTCACTTTGTTGACCGCTGCTTCGCCGCCTCTGTATTCTTTTAAGTTGTTAGGGGAGCACAAGTTCGCCCCAATAAACTTGTTTCTCCTGCAAGACAACTGCGTCGTCCTTGGCTTCGTGACAATATTCTGTACTCTGAAGAAAGGAAGTCCTCTTCCTGAAACGTCCGTAAACCTATTTTTTTCTACGTCTTTTTCGTGTGGCTCTATCTCTACTAACTTTATTTTTTCGCGCTCTGTGTGAGTTTTTATCTTTCAAACTATATATATATATATATATATATATACTACATATATATATATAGATATATATATATATATATATATATACTATATATATATATATATATATATATATATATATATATATATATATATATATATATATATATACAGAAATAAATGCCGGCAGTCTACAACGCCAAGGAAGGCATAGGGGAATGATCAGACTATTTTTTTGCTGTTAGTGCCGCTACATTATTATTTTTCATTATTATTAATTACGTGAGAAAGAAAGAAAAACACGCGCCCAGAGTGGGGACCGAACCCACGCCTTTCGATTAGATCTCGAATGCCTTACCAATATATATATATATATATATATATATATATACGCACACTTATATACATCCATTTGTATACAAACAAATGGCTGTATTTATAATACAAGTCACGTTCTAAGAAAAAGAGAGTTCCCGCTCAGCTAATAGTGGGCACTCATGGTTCTCATAAGCCGCAGTCCCATCGCCACAGAAAGTTGGCCACGACGGCTTTCGTCAGACAATACATAATTTCGGATGCCGTAGTCAGCGCGTCACAAGTGTACCCATAATAAAGCTACTTCAAAAAGCTGTGATTTATTAGTAGGCATGCGCTCTAGCTAGGCGGATGTCGTCACTCAATGTATGGCGACTTTTGGGTGGTGCGCTTCCGTATTTGTGTTGGTGTGGCATTTCCCGTCATACTGATTGTTTAAGACCACAATGGCACAATTAAGGGTAAAACACTATTCGGAAACTGCAAGGAAACGAAGAAGGTTTTAGACGTCGTGGATATGCAACCAAAACTTTCTAGAGACACATCTGTCTACAGTGCTTTAAAGGCACGTGCTTGCATGGTGTGCTATTGTGACGAGCAGTTTTTCAACTGACGTACACACCAAGCAGCCACGCTATTTTCCGTGAATTATCCATCTTATTTATATTATATTATTAATCACGTTGGTTCATTTTATTCCCGTGTGTCAACCTTAATTCTTCCTTAGTGCGAAACCATGAACAAATGAAACGCAAACACAGAAATATGAACGAAAATAGACATATAGGGGGATGTCTTTCCATGCGTGCCCGAACCACGAGTGGCTTAGTCATTAAAACAAATTTTGGAACTGTGGCTTTCCAAGCATGCTTATAAGACGCCGCTTTTTGAGCTCAACGAACATTCATTTTTGAATTTTGTGTTTTCAGATTCATATTGTCAGGTTCACATTTCATTCATCCGGAACTGTACCTTCATCTATCCAGACTCACATTTCTATCCTCATTACCCTTAACAAACCTTAATGACACTTTATTAATAACTACTATAAATCACTGAGAAATGATTATTCTAGTTTATTTTAGTCCAGCTTAGTTCATGTTAAGTAATCCTAGTCCACTTTTATACCACCCTAAATTTAGTACTGTCCATCACTTATTCGCATATATTTGAGGTTAGTAATGAATATTCTTTTTTATATATGGCGAGGCCTATTTTCGTTCGCTACTGATATTTTCTGGCTTACTTTTGTTTTCGTATCATTCGTGTCGGCGATAAAGGCAGTCGTGCTTATCGTTCGATTGAGCTATATGAGGCTTTCCCGTAAGTAATGTTCAAAATTACGACGCTGAGTGCCTTATTGTTGTTTCCGGTGCGAGTCTTTACGGCTGAGAAACAAATGTTCTACATCTCTCTTCAGTTTTAAAAGTTTAATTGATGTTTTTGAAAACACATGTGAAAACATCTTCCCCCACTCGTCTGGGGCTCACAACGAATGGTGCTCTTTTGTTTTCTGTTTTAGTAAGTTCGTGACCGGGTGTTCACATCTCGAAAAAATTTAGTTTTTAAAAACAAACTGGAGATTTTTGTCGAAAACAGCCGGTGGCGCCGCGCAGTATTTCACGTCCAAGCTGAGCAACCGTTTTCCCTTACTGCGTCATTCAGTATTCTTAAAGGAGTTCTAAAGAACATATCCGCGTATTCTTCCACTCCGCTGCAACTTTCGCCGAAAAATGAATGCCTCCTACCGTCAGTGCACATAAAGGCTCTTTCTCTCCCTCCCCCTCTCCCCTCATCCTCTTCCTTACCCTTCTGCTCCTATCATGGTAAAAAGGATGGAGGTTTGCCAGTTCATACAACTAGACGCAAACTGAACAAAATGTATCTAAAAATTGGGGCTTTGAAATGTGTTAAACAAATTGTGGCTTGAAAATACACAAAACGTATTGTAAATAGAAAGATCAGGTCTCATACCCAGTAAACCATTGAGTTTTTTGGGCTACCCTGTACATGAACAAGTTGTGGAAGGCGACCTACGGCAACACTTAGAGAAAGCACTTTTGGTGAAAAATACCAAGAACGGTAATGTTTCCCAGTTAAAGGATAATGAAATCAAAAGTGCTGTGCAAAAGAAAAAAGAGAAAAAATTACGCATCTCTACGAAGTGAAACATGACGAGTGGGCGTAGCACTGGGGATCGTTCTTAACCGTAAATCACCCTTGGCATTGCCACTCCCGCATGTAAATGTGAGAACGCGGTGGTACAGTATATACAATTCCAACCCCAATTCAATCCAGTGCTCCTCGCGCATGCGCAACACTGTGTGCACGGACGCCAAGCCCCGAAAGGAGCGCGGTCCTAAGGTGCTTTTGAACTTAAAGTAACGACTCAGCAATGATCTAACCATCCTTATAAAGAACAACGCTTGCGTTTCCACTGCACCACGCCACGAACGCGAACGCACTCCCCAAAAGTCGGCATTGATCCGGCTGCTGAAATTGGGTCGACAACGAATAAACAAATATTGTCAGTAATGTTTACTTCTTGCATATAAGCCATTCTGGCTGTCACAACCCATTCTGGCAGATCGACAGACAGACAGACAGACAGACTTAAAGGGAGCAAGGCACGCAGGCAGGCATGGTGGCAGGCAGGCAGGTAGGCAAGCGAACAGGAATGCAGGTTAAAAAAAACGTCGCGTTGCTCTGTTTTGCACTGACAATATTCTGCAGCTAAGTACAATTGTTCCTTCAACGCAGTGAGTGGGCTGACCTTCGACCTGATTTTTGGCACCGAGACCTCCCTCAACCTGGTCTCGGACATTTGGATGCTGGTGACCTTGTCGTCATGGGTAGGTATAGACATGGACTATGTGTTTGTAACCACCAACCTATAGCACTGGAATTTATGAATAATCGATCCGCTTTTGTGAGCAAGAGCGACAGTCATAAACACAGCCGACAAAGATGTTAGCGTGGTTGTCTTACCAGTGGAAAACTATTATGATACAGGATATAGGCAGGTTAACACCTTAGCTACTACCAGCCCTTAGACAACTTTCCAGCCAGGAGTATAGCCATACATTCCTCCATACTTTCACAGATCTGCAGCGTAGAAAATAATTAACGGTCACTGATTTGACTGCACGAAATTGACTGATAAGCTGGCAAGATGTTTCTACCTTCTCCCAAAAATGTTCACAAAGTCCACGTTCAAATATTGCTTATGGCTGACATTCAGAGCAGACCCTTAGGTTCGACGTACAACAACCCAACCGAAGTATTATCTCTTTCTGAATCATTAAGGCTCTTGCTTCATTCCTTCCGGACACCCCCCCCCCCTTTCACCGCATAATAGAAGTGATCAATAAGGGTGAACACTACCCAGTGACAGACTCCTAGTTACTCTTGACGTTGCCCCCTTGGTATACAAACATCCTCTCGTGAAAGGGAGCGACGCTATTTCAAAATCTTTATCAGAGATCCCTCACTAACATGCGCCAGAAGTGTGCGCAAATTTATTAAAACTACTTTTCAAGTAAAAGTGAAATGGTTCCGGCTAGTTGGTAATCTGTGGGCTTGATAGCGCGAAAACTGACCAGGGACGACAAGAAAACGGACTACAAGCTAGCGCTGCTGTGAAGTCCCTGTTTTTGTTGTCCCTGGTCTGTTTTGGCGCAGTGAAGCTCGGTAGTTTTAACTCTCGATTGTCTTGAAGTTGAGTAATCTCAAAAAGTGAACTGAGATGGGCTAGTTGGTTGATGTAACTACTAATAAACCGCGCTAAAAACAATACAACGGGAAGAAAGCCAAACATTGAACTGCCAGCTGAGTTGTATTTAGGTGAACTACGAATATGTGCTAGAATGTAAAAAACGAAACAAGAAAAATCATTCCAAAAACTTACAAAGAAAGTTGATTGCGGAAATCAAAGTCCCCATGTGTAATGCCTCGATCATGATTCAAAGTATTTTATCTGGATCCCTTTCTGGCAACTCGATACAGGGTGTGTTCACGCACCTATCTCTATTGTGGGGATTACGGATGCCTCACGGTATCTCTGTCGTGCTCTGTTCACGGTAGCTCTTTAAGGTTACACTGCAATCTAATGCTAGCCGGCAGAGCTGGCATAGGTGGCACTTTGCACAGTGTGCAGTTAAATTGCTGCCAGTGCCTGTCTGTAAAGTACTTGCGTGCTCCCTGAGCCCATCGTTAATGAAGAAGCCCATTTCCCTACATAGCGTTTGCCACATGGGAGCTTGATCTCGTATACCACGACGTTTGCAGTCACTAAAGCGATTCGCATGCTTCTTGCTGCATGTTTTGCTGTCTACTGGCCCCACATTCACAAGACCCCACATAGTGCCAAGTATTCTAGGCGTATGTGTTCTCTTTTCGCCGCCTAGGAGACTTGGCGGTATGTGGCGGTGGCTCCTAGGGACAGAAAATGCAAGAAATCTTATATAATTTATACTTTCAACTCCCTAGAACTTGGTGAAATTATTTCTTCCAGAGGCCACTTCGAATCTTTGCGATAGTCATCGGGAATACAGCATTAGGAATTGACTTGCGAGTACCTTTATCCGAACAATATGACCTCCCTCCTCCAGCTCCAAACCTGATCGCCTAATTTCTATAGTCTTTTTACTTTAGTTTCCAGATTTGTACACAAAGCAAAACCTTCAGTCATTGCTCCTGTATTCTATTCCCTCCCTCCAGTTTTTTGCACCGTTTCATTAGTGCCCACCACATGTTTCTAACAATCTATTCGTTTTTTTAGATTCAGAAAACGCTCTCTCTAGGAATGTTACTGTTTGTAACACGCCCATTTTCAGTTCTTTGCGTGTTTTTTTGTTTAATTTATCAGTGGCTCCTTTCTTGACCTCAAGTTTACAGACACCTTCGGATAACGACTTAATCTACCTTCTATTTCGCTTCCGGCGTTTCCGACAGCCGTGCTCCGGGCCACGCGGACTGGCAGTAAAGACCACCTTACCCTCTCCTTCTATGAATCAAAGGAACCTTCCTTTCTTGTTACCTTCTCCGCTGCTACAAATAAACACCCTTGGTTTCTCCTCAGTATCTGCCGCCTCACTCTTTGCCACACTCTTAAACCATTCCTTCCCCTACACTCCCGTTCCCTCTCTCTCATTCTTTTTCTCTCCTGGGGAACTACAACTACATAAAGCGTGCCAGCCAGGTGTTTGGCTTCGCAAAACTCTTCCAAGGCAAACTCTTTGCAACCTTTTGAAGAAGGCAAGCTCTTTGCTGAAATGGTGGCAGCCATCGTGGTCGCTACCTTGTTTGAAGTCTTCTTCTTGAATGAAGTCTTCTTCTTGCATGTACATATGTATTTATGTATGTTTGTACGTTGTAAGCATGTACCTGGATTCCGCATTTGGGTGAAAAGGTAAAAGGATACTTAAACAGGAGGTTTATACAGGCAAAAATGTTTGTATCCGCTGAATGTCGAAACATAGTTCAATCATTTAGAATTGTCCGTGAAAAGAAAATTTTAGAGGCAAGTCACAAATACACCGTGGTATTTGAAGCGTTCTTGTTGTTAACATACACGGCTGCTTGATCCGCGTGATAAGAAATTAAAACTCACGGGGCCGCTAGGGGGCTGAGTGATTCAGATGCGCCTCGTATGGGTCCTCCGTAATTATTGGCCTTTTCTAGCAGAACGCCGCCTGCTGATGCCCTGAGTGAGTGAGTAGTATCTACGAACTGTGTGACCACCCAGAAGCAACCATTCCTCCACACCGAGCTTAATCATGTTCGAAAAATCGGCCCAAGCAGCAGCACGCCGGCGGTTAGTCCTAGCACTCCGACGGCGTTCTGCCACGAACGCAGCAACAACAGCCACTGCCGTCGCTGCGACGCAGCCGTTGGCGCTTCTGTTTCTTCAACCTCGGAGCACCGTGACGTCGTGGCTGGAAAGACGACTGAAGAGGGCACTTCAAAGGACACTAGAAGAATGAATTCCAAGCTTCTACGAGACCCCCTTTGAGCAACGGCTCCAGCGCGGCGTGGTCACTCGACGCGCGTCAAGACGAAGACGCCGATCTCGACCAGCAGATGAACGAGACGAACGAACGACGACGATGGTGGGGGTGTGTGGCACTGCGTCGGACCTACTAAGAAGACCAAAGCCTCGAAGACTGAAAGGGTGACTCGGGCTCGTTTCTTACTGCAATTGAGACCACTCAACAAAGTACGAGTGCGTGATATCCCGAGACAGGCCATGCTAATGCCGTAGGCTGTTGTAACTCCCCAAGCGCCGAGCTAGCTGAGGATGGCGGCAATCAAATACGATGACGCGGCCAAACATGTCATAATCACCCTCTACGACTCCGACCACGCAATGAAATTGGCTCGCACAAAACGTCTGACTTTTCGTAGCAATGGTATCCTAGCAGCAATTGATGTGGAAATTGAACAAATCGATCATAATAGAAACACATCGCGCGGTTGTCATCCGCATCGACCCCACGGAAAGCAATGAGACCATTTTCCAGTTGGTTACGCTGTGAACAGGCGGAAATTATCAGTCCAAAAGATAGGAAAGTCCGACCGTGCTGTCCTCACCTTTGACTCTGCAGTCATGCCCCGTGTTGTCAAGTACTACATGGAGTTGGTGCGGGTAGCTGAGTACAGACCCAAGCGCATGGTCTGTTTTTAATTGTCACACAATCGGACACATGGCAAAATTCTGCCCATCAGCTGCTGTCTGCCGAGATTGCGGTCGACACGCCTTCTCCCGAGCAGCGTGCGTACCACGCCTTACTGTGCGGCATGCAAAGAAGTCGGCCACCTGGCCATCAGTCCCGTGTGCCCAAGTCGCACAGCCAAACAAGCAGAGCGTCAGACGGGCCATATAAACAAGAACCGGTGTCACTGGGCCGATGCAGTGGCAGGCCCTCACAACGACAGTACCGCCCAAGCACAAAAAGAGGACACTAATTCCATCGTGCACGAAAACAAGATTCTCAAACAAGAGATACAAGAACTCAGAGCCGAACTACTCAAGTTACGAGCAGAACTCCATCAGGCCAGGACACCCCCAGCCCGTGCCCAGTCAAAGTCACCAGGGCCACCGCCTGCTCGACGCAGCCGCTCCAAATCAAAGAAGCGACCCCCACCCCGATACCAACATAGATGTACCAAGTAAATTGGTAACCGAACAAATGCTCGCACAAAGGGAGGCGAAACTTAAATTTGAGGCGTCGCAGGAATTGAAGAGAGCCTTTAAAGGGATTCAAGAACTCCATGGATACATTCATTCGCTCAAGACCGACCTTCACCATCTCACGGACCAGCTCCGCTCCTACATTGGCACTGCGAGTGTGGATGAAGTAAAGCTGCATAAAAAACAATCCCAGCAGTGAACACCCCCCGGCAACGCTCTAACAGGCTCATCATCCAGTGGAACTGTCGCCGTTTTCTCCAAAATGGCCCGCTCTTGAAACACCAGGTTCGCTGTCATAATCCTCTCGCTGTCCTCCTACAGGAAACACGCGGACCGTGTAACATTCATAACTATGCTACTTTTATGGATCCCAAAATCGTGCACCCTGGTCACAACTCACCCATTATAGAGGGTCAAGCAGCCATCTTAGTACGTAAAGATTCTGAAGCCGTCCAATACAGATGGGATGAAATGAGTAACGCCCATAGAGAAATAATTGTGGTCCGAATCAAACCCCCCGGCAATAGGCCTATTCTTCTCGTCTCAGCATACTACCGCCCCCAAAGCAGCTCAGGGTACAAAGATGATTACGATTGGATACCCCATCTCGCAACCATCCGTTTTGATGGCCCCGTAGTTGTCGGGGGCGACTTTAACGCTCGCAGCACCCCATGGGGCTACCAAACCTCGAATGCCCGAGGAAAACTCCTGGAATCAGCACTTGAGTTCAGCAGCCTAATCCTCCGAAATGAACCTTTTATGCCTACACGGGCTGGATTGCACTCCAAACAGGCTGACACCACGCCCGATCTTACTCTTTCAACACCCGGATTCATTAAAAAATGGGAAACGTCCGGTACCACATGGGGTAGCGATCACTATCCTATTTTTCTTGAAATAAACTCAAAGAAAATACGAGAACGGAGCACGGTCCAATTTCACAATTGGGACAAGTACAGGGCCTGCTTCGAGCTGCCTCCTGATGTCACCCTCTCAACCATTGTCAACAGTATTAAGGACGCTAAGTCCTCCTGTGTTGACCGATACCGACGACTATAGTAATAGAACACATTAGACGTGCACATGGCACAACTGCTTCGTACTGCCGAACGCCTGAAGGAGCGATTCCGAAGAGATGGACGGCAATACCGGCACTTGATAAAGCTCAAAAACCATTACAAGAAAATCAATGAGTACCAACGCATGCTCCAGAACGAAAAATGGCAGGACCTATGTGACCGTCTGGGCAAGGAAAAAGGCTTGTCAAACTATGGGGCATTTTCCGCAGTCTCGCTCGGAAGTCAAAAATCAAGATACCCATTATGGAGGAATTAATGCTGCAAGCGGAGCGCCTCATAGTGGAGGACAAAAGTCATCCGTACATTCTTCCCCACGCAGCTCGCACACCGGAACACTTGCCTCCCTTAACTCGCCTCACAATCCCCAGCCCACAAGAAAATCTGGAAACACCCTTCACTATGGGCGAACTTGTCTTAGCCCCTGGGGCAGGGAAACCACGCTCTGCCCCTGGTCATGACGGTATTACGTGGCAAGATCTACGCATCTTCCTACAGCCGCTAAAGAAGCTCTTCTTTCTACAATAATCGATCCTGGGAGCAAGGAACGAGTGAAACGAACACCTCAAGCTAACCATCATTCATCCCATTCCTAAGCCTGGAAAAGACTCTCGTCAACCTGAAAACCTTCGACCGATTGCCCTCACACCTACTATTTGCAAGCTCACCGAGAGACTCATCAACAACCGGCTGCAATACCATCTAGAGCAAACGGCCTGGTTACACCCATCCCAAACCGGTTTCCGCCCCAACCTGAGTACCCACGACTACATCTGGCTACTTCGCCGAGTAATTAATAGAAAATCCCGAAAACACTTACCCGATTACCTTCTGGCTGTCGATATGCGCAAGGCATTTGACAACGTCAGCCAGAATGTTATTCTTCAAGAACTTGCAGCTGCGTTCCCCAGTCAGCGAGCACAGAACTGGATATGCAGCTTCCTGGAGCACCGACCAATTCGATTCCACAGCAAGAGTTCCCAGTGGACACCTCAAACTTTCTTTCTTGATAGGGGTGTTCCCCAAGGATGAATACTCGGCCCAATTCTCTTCAACTTGGCCATAAACAGAGTGGCTCGCACACTAGAGCGAAACACCTCAGCCCGATTTGCTATTTACGCCGATGACATTGTCGTCTGGACGGAAGCGGCTGATTACAATTGCAAAGAGCGTATGCAAACTGAGCTACAGGCAGCAGTATTCAGCCTTGAAAACTCCCTCGCAGAACTTGGCTTGGAACTTTCACCCAGCAAAACAGAATTCCTGAGTATAGATGGACGGCGACTAACAAACCCGGCCGAACAACTGACACTTCAAATGGGCACCGAAACATTAACCTCGAAAAACGGCACTATCCGACTACTCGGCGTCCAGGTTAGTAGCTGCAACAGTCCCCACGCGTGGATTCGTACCCTACGCACAACCTGGCGACAAACAATGCACCTAATTTCCCGCATATCAAGTAAATTCGGCGGATGTAGCCAACGGGCTTGCCTTACGCTTGCGCTAGCGGTGACGGTCGGAAGAATCACTTATGGAATACCAGCACACATTCTGTCACAAAAACATATACGGGACCTGAATGTCCTGTACCGTGCAACAATCCGGACAATCACTGGGCTCCCTAAACATACTCGCATTGATATCCTCGAACAGGCCGCTCAACTGCCACCACTCACCAGCATAGTGGAAGAAACGCAACTTAGGTACCAGCAACGCCCTGACCTAACGCCGCAAGGCCAAGCACTCAGACGATGGGATCTGCAAAACAGCGAAGTCGACCCCACGCTAATACCCCCTTCAATCCCACCCTGGGATCGCCGAACAACCGGTATCGTGCGCCGGAAACCAATCCCAAGACGAAACACGGCTGTACGGGAACGATATATACACAAACTTAAGCAAGACAAAGGTCCTGATGAATGGGACATCTTCACAGATGCCTCACTTGACGGTGCGCAAGCGGCCATTGCCTGGGTATGCCCTGAACACCCTGCCCTCAATGGCCGCCGCCAAATTGCGCACACCTACGGCCTCACCAAAGAAGCTGAACTCCTTGGAATACTCGGGGCGCTTCAACAACTGCAACACTCTGCACCAACTAACGTCACCAAATTCAGACTAATTACGGACTCTCATACAGCGTTACACGAGCTCAACAAGGCCTACACTCACAATGCAACAGCAAATCACATCATAGCACTAATACAGACCCTCCAGCAACAAGGCACGATTGTTAGACTTGCGTGGACACCTGGTCACACGGCTGGAGCAGATGGAATCAGCAAGCCCACGACGCAGCAAGGGAGTGCCCCCCCCTAACCGCTCCTCCCCGTGATTTCCAACCCTCCGCCGGCGCCTACCCCAGTAACATGGTATTTGCAGCGCCAACGCTTGCAACAAGAAAGCCGTAAGCGGCTCCAAGACATTACCCCTCAGGGTTACCTGCCCGCTGGAATCCCCCTCAGACGGCAAGAAGAAATCTTTATTAACAGGCTACGCAAACGCGGCATATACCCCCAACGTAAACCGAAAATGGTTTTAACGGCGCGCACTTCCTTCACATCGGCACCCACGTGCACCTTTGTGGGCAGGCTACAACGCCTAACCTGTATCATTTAATGTGGCACTGTACGACATTCGACAAGGGCAGAGCCGCCCTGCTTGATAAGTGGCCACTGGCATCTGAGGCTCGCGCGCACTTACAGCTACTCCGGAGTAACGCATCCTTACTCGAGCAATAGGCCGATACGCACTAGAGAGTGGTCTCTACAAAGCAGTATAGAGCGGGCCTGACCATGTTTTTTTTTTTAAGCGGCACCCAAGAACGAGGACGCCTTCGAAAGGACCTATGATCCTACAATGAACTTTAGTGGTATCCCACTTCATCCCCTCCCCCACTACCTCCTTCCCCCCAAAGGGCTTCGTGCCTCCTTTAAATAAAGCACATTCATTCATTCATTCAAAACTCACGTGGAAAACCATATTTCGCCCAAAATACAGAGCCCGCCACGTGCCTAGACAACATGATGGCGTTACAATCGTGGCCGTTGCGCGAGCAGTGAAACACAGGAAGATTGAATTGACCTTAGCTAATCTCCTGCGTGCTTATGGAGGGATGAGCGGAATGGGAGGAGGTCAGCCGGACACAAGGGCGTGGCAGAGAAGACGGGCATATACAGAGAAGGGGCGGCTGAACACGCGTCTGCCAACGACATTTGCGGCGAAGTAAGCAGATGCGCCGTAAGATTATCCAACAGGCACCACGGCTGTCAATTCATGATAGAGGATGCAGGCCTTGCACGAGGTTGCTCCTTAAAGTTTTACTCTGCGTGTCAAAGTGTGAATCTCGTCAAATTGCATCAAGGCAAAAGCTTCCGTAATTTCTCTATCTTTGTTGCTATTGCGTGAGCAAGTGAAGTGGACTTTTTGCGAAGACATTTCCGTTTGTTCGTAAAGAGTGTCCGTACAAAAGTTACTTCACCACAAAGCGTAGACATCCGCTGGCCATACAGTTTAGAAAGGCGCACTACTTTTTGCCTTTAATGCGTATCATTCTTGGCCGAGTAGCGGTCCCACAGCCAGGACCGTATAATGCCTGCCTTTCTACAAAAATGCATGTATCGCAGAAGTTCCACCTGTTATCACACTAATTGCGTAAATAGATATAACCAGATGCACGAAATTTTGAGATGTCACGAACGTTTCACCTGTAATTGTTGTAACCGCGTCAATGTAGATAACTGCCCTAACGAAATTTTCCAAAAATAAAAAAGACACATAAATATGACATAATTATAAAGAGTGGCAAACCGTGTAACGCCCTGCAATTCCACAATAATGCAGAATTCGGGAAACTTGCCAGAGGTAATCGTTATAATAACATAAATGGGAACAATTCGTCGAACGAAATGGCAAATACTAAAAAATGGGAAAATTTCTTAATAATAGAAAATGTCAAATTGTGTAACACATGGCATTTTCTCAATAATGCAGATATCGCGTAAGCTCTACCTCCAATGGTTATAATACTATAAATGGAGACAATTGGTCGAACAAAATTTTGAAAAGTAAAAAAATAGAAAATCAAATCCTTACGAAAACTGGCGAACTAGGTATGCTCTGCAGTAAAACAAAAATGCCAATTTCGGGAAGGTTTCAAATGTAATCGCTATAAAAGCGTAAAGAGACATAATTGGTGGAACGAAATTTGGGAAAAATAAAACAAACAATTCTAAAAAATTAGGGCAAATGTCAAAACATATCTCCCACGGCATTTCAACAATATTGCACAGATCGGGAAAGTTCCACCTCTTATCTTTATAATAGCGTAAATGGAGATTTGGACAAACAAAAATTTGAAGGCTAAAAAATAAAAAATGAAATACATATGTCACGTGAACGGATGGTGGGGTCGTCTTTACCAGCTCGGAGCAATGGACACAGGGAAGCCATTGACGTGTTTGACATAACACACATTTAATGTACACTTGAAAAAATCCTAACGCAAAGCACTCAATAATTAAACTACACACAAACGATACACACTCACACCTTTAACTAACAATCCCAACATACAATTTAACTCTAAATCCGAAAGTCTCTACAATAAAGTTCTACACCATTCCTCTGAATCAATAATTCTATCACCCTTAGGTGATCTCAGTAAGCCACAACTACCTAGTTGTGTCCCATGACTGCGTCCCTAATGGACTGGCCTACCCCGTCATCGGCGCTAAAGTGTCGCACTCTTGCGTGGCCGCGACTCGGTGGTCCTCGTCTCGCGAGCCGTCGGTGGTCCTCGACGAAGCGTGGCCGCGACGCGGTGGTCCTCGACGAAGCGAGCCGTCCTCCTCTCGCTTCGTCGGCGCCGGCGTTCGATGCGCGCGGTCACTCGTTGGACGGCGTGGGCTCCGCGCGTCCTGACTTCTTTCCTCTGCGGCTACCCCCTGGTGGCCGCCCTCGCTGGAGGTCCTTGATGCCGGCGTTCGACGCGCGCGGTCATCCCTTCGCGGTGTGCTTCCTCGGTTGCTACCCCCTTGTAGCCGCTGCCGCTGGAGGTTCCGGGTAGGCTTGGACCGAACGTAGCCTTTCGGGGCCGTCGAGACGAACGTCGACGGAGCGTGGACGTTGGCCGCTGGTGCCCGACCGATGCCGCTGGGGCCGCGAAAACACAGGTTCGTGGAGCATATAGGATGACGGTGCCGATTTGAAGTCAGCCCGCTCCCGCCCAGGCTCGGATGGCGTGGTCGATGGCCTGGCGGCGTGCCCCGGGCTCGTTCGTTGAAGCGCACGTGCTCCGGCCGCCTCCAGGTTTCTTAGGTTTCTTGCCTCCCCCTTCTCTTTGTGCGCCCCGCTTTTATACCTTCTGGGCTCTCCCGTGGCGCACTCCCATTGGCTTCTTGCTTCTTCCCTGTCCTTGCATGGTCATCTCGCCACTTGTCCCATGCGTGGCCTTCCCTGACTGGCCGACCAGTGCGCTGCCACCTTTGCCCATAATTCTTTGGTGCGTCGGCGCTGGCACTTGCTGATTGGCGCGCATTTCAAATGGCCGTTCCTTTGTTCCTTTTCCTCGTTTTTTCGGGGGTTTTGATGCGTCCCCCTCTCAGGGGGTGCCCTGACACATGACAATTACCCCCCGCTTTAAGAGTTTTTTCTCAAAAAACTGCTTCATTTTGTCCGCCGATGTATCTTATGATCACCACCACTGTTCAGTACTCCCCCGCACGGGGCACCTTGAGCAATCTTGGTGACGGTACTGGCGATACCGCGGACCCCGAGCCCCCAAACATAAGCTGGATCCAACCGTGGCGATGTGTTTATAGGTGGAGGGTTAGAAACCACGAACGGTGGCCGTCGGAGCCCAGGTCAAGCTCCGGCGGATGGGCTCCCTGTCTGTTACCAGGCAGGGAGCTCCGGGACCCTCTTTGGCTACCAGGGTAAGGTCAAAGAAGAAAGTACCCCCGTCTCCCTGCTTTCCAATGTATCATATGGCATTTTCCAAAACCCCCCCCCCCCAAACGTGATCGGCCCCCGAAAAGGGGCCGCACCGAAGTTTCGTTCCCACCTATTTCAACAACTGTCTTGTCAACAACCGTGAATAACTATGCTCGTTTTCTTGTGATTGAGTCAGCTGACTCATCAAGACCTGTCGCTTCCATGTCCGTATTCTTGATCTCTAAATTTCTGCAAGGCACCATAGGTGGCAATATCAAGCTAAAAGGCTCAGGACCGGAGAAATCCTTGTAGAACTCAATGCTGAACAACAAGCCCGCACTCTTCTTGCACAACCCGCATCCATGATCTGGACATCAGGGTCACGCCCCACAGGAGCCTAAACAGCTCCCAGGGTGTGATTTCTGAGACAGATCTCCTGACGGAAACAGATGCCGACCTTCTCGAAGGTCTAAAGGATCAGGGCGTCACAGCTGTGCGGCGCATCACGATGCGCAGGGATGACAAGATAATCCCCACCAAACACATCATCCTGACCTTTGACCGCTCGGCACTTCCACAATATATAAATGCAGGCTTCATTCGATGCTCCATTCGTCCTTACATTCCGAACCCGCGCCGTTGCTTTAAGTGCCAGCGGTTCGGGCACAGTACAACCTCTTGCCGCAGGCAAAACAACGTGTGCGAAATGCGCCGCGCAGGACCACCCCACCGACAACTGTAATTCTGACATCCTCACTTGTGCAAACTGCAGGGGCCCACATGCGGCCTACTCCAGGAAATGCGATAAGTTCCAAATAGAAAAGAAAATAATCAATCTCAAGGTCACAGAAAACATCACCTTCCCAGAGGCGCGGAAGAGGTTCGCCTCTTTCCCTCTGGGGAGGTACGCCGACGCAGCTCGCCGGGGGGCGGAGCGGCGTCTGGTTTCCACAGGGACCCAGTTCAGCGAGTCTGACCTGGTCCCTCCTCCGCCCCCCCCCTGGGTTGCCCTCTGGCAGCCCAACCCGCCACCACGCCGCTTGCTGAGGCAGCAGCGGTTGTGGTGGCAACCTCTTCCGTCGGGACCGGTGCTGCTCCCGTCCCTGCCTCTCCGTCCTCCAGTGCGTTGGAGAGCGCCATGGACACCACGGGCCCCGCACCGGCTCCCACCGCCACCGCACCGCCCGTGCCACCTCTGGCGCCCCGGACGCCCTCGGCGGTGGCGGCTCAAACGAAGGGCTCCCGAGGGGGGGCCAAGTCCGGGGGGCCCGGTTCGACGGGCACACCCAGGACATCGGACGATGACATGGACGTCGGGCCGTTCTTTGCCTGCGGTGCACCCGCAAGGAACGCTTCCCGACGCCAAAGCCTCCCGACAAGCCAAGAAAGGCGAGAGTCACAGCCCCGAAAGACGACACATAAACAAACACACACACTCCAGTAGCTCTCACACTAAACAATGGGAAGAGAAAACATAATTCAATGGAACTGTAGAGGCCTTCTTAAAAATCTTGACGATGTATACGAAATACTGCATGCTAATCAGCCAAGTGTAATGTGTGTTCAGGAAACACATTTGAATTCCAAGCACACAAATTTCTTGAATAGTTACATGGTCTTCAGAAAGGACAGGGATGGCTGCACACACTCTTCTGGCGGTGTGGCCATAATTGCCCGGAAGTCCTTAGCCTGCCACCCTGTCACTCTGAACACTGTCCTCGAGGCTGTAGCAATTCGAACAATATTATTTAATAGGTTGATAACGGTACGCTCCATATACATTCCTCCTGATGTTACACTTTCGAGCTCTGACTTCGAGGCGTTGGTTGACCAGCTGCCCGAACCATACATCTTAACAGGCGATGTTAATGCTCACAATTCTCTATGGGGCTCTTCTCGTACGGATGCCCGGGGTCGCCTGATAGAGAGGTTTCTTACATCCTCTGGAGCATGCCTTTTCAACAATAAACAGCCTACATACCATAACATAGGACACAATACATACTCATATCTTGACTTGGCTATTGGCTCTGCAGTTCTCTTTCCACTTCTCGAGTGGGGTGTGGGCACTGACCCATATGGCAGTGACCACTTCCCCACCTCACTAACATACATAGGTAAAGGCCCATGCACTCCATCTTCCCATAATAGGTTCAATGAAGCACGAGCTAACTGGAATACATTTGCAGAGACATCCAAACTACACCACACATACATAGGACACCTACACGTTAAAGAATCTACCCAACTCCTCACGGCGCACATCCTCGACGCCGCCGAAAAGTCCATTCCCCACACCTCTGGTGCCCCGGGCATCCAGCGGAGGCCGTGGTGGAATCAGGACTGTAGGCGGGCGCGAGAGGCCCAGAACAACGCGTGGGGTATCCTGCGTCGGTACCCCACGTCGGGAAACCTCCTCTTGTTCAAACGGGCCAAGGCGTTAGGAAAACGTGTGCGCCGTGAGGCAAAAGGAGAGAGTTGGCGTACATTCATAACATCAATAAACTCCTACACAGACATACGGAAAGTATGGACACGTATACGCAAACTCAAAGGACAACAGACACACAGGCTGCCCCTGGTCAGTACAACTGGGGACACTCTGGAAGACCAGGCTGACACACTCGCACAACACTTCCAACACGTGTCCAGTTCAGCACACTACACGAACACTTTCCTGAAACATAAAGCCTGTTGTGAAAAGAAGTCCCTACACGACAACAACAAATCACAGACTTCTTACAACTCCCTGTTTTCACTACATGAACTGAGGGCTGCTCTGAGCACGTGTAAACCCTCAGCTCCAGGCCCAGACAACATTACATACACAATGATACAACACCTACACGCAGACACACTTGAAGCACTTCTACATCTATATAATAAAATATGGCTTTCGGGGCACATTCCACACTCTTGGAGGGAGGCCATTGTAGTAGGCTTTCTTGAAGGAGGGAAAGGACCCGTCGTCCCCCTCAAGCTACCGTCCTATAGCCCTGACGAGCTGCCTGTGCAAGCTCTTCGAGAAGATGGTAAATCGCAGGCTCGTGTACTTCCTCGAGTACAACGGTCTTCTCGAGAGCTGCCAGGCAGGCTTTAGGGTGGGGCGATCGACGAACGATCAGCTGGTAGCTCTGGACTCGTACATCAAGGATGGCTTCGCGCATAAGCAGTATTGTTTAACTGTCTTCTTCGACCTTGAAAAGGCATACGACACCGCTTGGCGTTATGGGATCCTTAGGGACCTCAAGTCATTCGGTGTATCGGGTAACATGTTAAACACTCTTGTTAGTTACTTGTCAGACAGAACGTTTCGAGTAAGAGTTGGTTGTGCACTCTCAAATGTTTACGTGCAAGAAAATGGCGTGCCACAGGGTGGCGTGTTGAGCTGCACTCTCTTCATAGTAAAAATGAACTCTCTTGGTAAGGCACTGCCACCTACAATCTCTTATTCCATGTATGTAGATGACGTGCAGATATCCTATAAATCATGCAATATGTCAATCTGCGAACGTCAAGTCCAGCTTGGTGTAAAGAAACTTGCCGGCTGGGCAGACAAGAATGGTTCTAAATTAAATCCTGTAAAAAGCTCCTGCGTTGTGTTCTCCAGGAAGCGCGGGGTCCATATGGACCCAGACATTACTCTTAATGGCGTGTCGCTTCCTGTGAACAAGGAGCACAAGTTCTTAGGTGTTCTGTTTGACCAGAAACTCACATTCATTCCACACATCAAGGAACTTAAACATAAATGTCTTAAAACAATGAATATACTTAAGGTTCTCTCCCATCAATCTTATGGTTCCGACAAAGAACTCCTACTACGGCTCTATACTGCTTTGGTTGGGTCTCGTTTAGACTATGGCAGTGTGGTATATGGGTCGGCGACTAAAACAGCGTTGCGAATGCTTGACCCAGTGCTACACTTGGGGCTTCGTCTCGCCTCGGGTGCTTTTCGCACTAGCCCTGTCGAGAGTCTGTATGTCGAGTGTGATAAGTGTAGCCTTGAGAACCAACGAACGTACATGGACTTGCTATATGCTTTTAAAATTTCATCACTGAATAATCATCCTTTTTATCCTGTCTTTAACGATACATCAACATCTCTGCTCTTTGCAAATCGCCCATCCGTTCCTCTGCCCTTTTCACTTAGAGTGAGAGAGCGAGCCTCGGATCTCAGTGCTTCGTTTTTAGATGTGTACAGGTCATCCTTTTCTAACAGTTTACCGCCTTGGCACGTTCGCCCTGTGTCGTGCGACCTTTCTTTTATGAGACTTGACAAAAATCGTGTACCACGAGCTGCAATACTGCAGCACTTTCTGTCTTTGCAGTTTAAATACACATGTGCAGAATTTTATAGTGACGCTTCTTAAACCTCCAGTATGGTGTCGTGCGCTGCTCATGGTCCTAATTTCAATGCAGCCAGAACCATGAGCATGCACACATCAATTTTTTCAGCAGAAGCGTATGGAATTTTACTGATTGTACGACACATCCTTGAAAATCACATTCCCAATTCCATCATATATACAGATTCTTTGAGTGTTGTTCGCGCACTGTCATCGCATACACCCCCCAGAAACCACATAGTTAATCTTGTATTCTGCACTATCATGTCCGTGTATGCACAAAAGTATGAGCTGGTCCTCTGCTGGGTCCCAGGACACGCAGGGATCTCTGGGAACGAGTTGGCAGACGAGAGGGCCGGTGCGGCTGCACTCAGGAACACTGTGGACATTACAACGGTACCCTACACAGACCTCAAGCCACACATAAGACAACACCTGCGCA
The DNA here is from genome assembly GCA_013339765.2 of Haemaphysalis longicornis. Classification (NCBI taxonomy): domain Eukaryota; kingdom Metazoa; phylum Arthropoda; class Arachnida; order Ixodida; family Ixodidae; genus Haemaphysalis; species Haemaphysalis longicornis. The sequence goes on along the minus strand of CM023450.1, from coordinate 206,902,867 downwards.
GAACATGGCAAACACACTGGGACGAACAGACAGAACACAAACTACATGTAATAAAGCCACACTTGGGACGGTACACGACTGACTCACACAACAGACACACGGAAGTCGCCTTGGGTAGGCTGCGGATAGGGCACACCCATGCGACGCACTCGTATCTGCTGACGGGATCATCTAGACCCCAGTGCAGCAGGTGCGGAGAGGCCCTATCCGTAGTGCACATACTAATCACATGCAAGGCACTTCACACAACACGACACAAACACTTCAGAGAACTCTACAGACAACATATTCCCCTACATCCGTCGTTTTTTCTAGGTGACGATGCCATTGTTTCCGTGAAACGTGTGTTTGAGTTTTTGTCAGAAGTCAAGTTTTTAAACCTCATTTCCTATCACGCATGATGAAATCTGCCCTGTACACCAGTCATGCTCATTGTCGTTTTGTGATTTTACTTTTGTTTTTGCTGATTTTACTTAGTGTTTAAGGTATCACCTCTCATATATGACTATTGTTTTGGCGCTCTTTGCCCCAGTTGGCCTTGCGCCATAAACATCAAACCATCATCATCATCATCTGTTCAGTACTCACACACAACACACCTCACTACGCACCACCGTCCACTTGTTCATCACTGTGCAGTTCACTTCTTTCTAATTCCCGGCCACGGCGGCCGCTTTTCTGATGGAGGAGAAAAGCAAAAACGTCCGTGCGTACGAGATTTCGGCGCACGTTAAAGATCCCCAGGTGGTCAAAATTAATCCGGAGCCCTCCACTACTAGCGCGCCTCATCGCCTGCGTTGCGTCGGCGCGTTAACCCCCACAATTAATAAATAAATAATAACACTTCTTTCTACACACCATAATATACATTTCGTCCGCACGCCTTTCATCACTTTACAAACCCCCAAGTAATCATGTCTCACACAAATCTACTCACGCAGTGCGCTGTTCACCACCCCTCCTCACTCCTTTAGTCGTGCTTTTCACTGCACACTTCACTTCACCAATTTTTTCACCCTTGTCTTTAGTTCACTTGTGTTCCGAACACACGCACTTGGTTTACATAATGTTCCCGTTTTATCACCGATACATCACTTTCTTAAACACCCATCTACTCAAACACACTCCTCTAATACATCACAGCAATCAAACACTTCAGTGAACTCTTATTGGACAACACTCTATCAAGTGGCACATACTAACGGTTTTCCTCCTGCTACTCCTCAACCGCACTTTGCAACTACTTCTTTCGTATCTACACTTCACGCACATACACCAAACTACTCATACAATTTGCTCTAACATCACCAAAATCAACATCACAAAAACTCAAATTTGAAAACCGTCTTACTCACTACGCACTTCTCAGCTACACCACTTCCATGTACGTTTCCTACACTTACACCACCCTACTCATACAACCTACTCGAACACATCCAATGAAACGCATCAATGATCTAATATTCGGCACCAATATGTCTCAATCCTAACTTCATCACTAATTCATTCATTTCACTAATGCTGCGCCGCAATACAAAGCTTATTTCGTCACCGTTATGGGTCCTATTTCTGTCCAAGTAGACTCCATGATTTCCATCAGGTTCGTTGACCTATGGCTTCATCTTAACTTCTTCCGCCTCAGCCATTCCGCACCCTTAACAACACTGCCATCTCCGTATAAACGTCCATTACTATTCACTTGCCTTACTGAACTATGGCCCAATTCCTGTATCCAGGTCTGGCCTATTGCAAGCTTTCTCTCGATTTTGCGCGCCTCGCACGCTCTCTGCGTTTTTGTCTTATTTACCAGTCTAAGTTGTGCTTCCTCGGTGGCTACCCCCTGGTAGCCGCTGCCGCTGGAGGTTCCGGGTAGACTCGGGCCGAACGTAGCATTTCGGGGCCGTCGAGACGAACGTCGACGGAGCGTGGACGTTGGCCGCTGGTGCCCTACCGATGCCGCTGGGGCCACGAAGACACAGGTTCGTGGAGCACCTAGGATGACGGTGCCGATGCGCAGTCGGCCCGTTCCCGCCCAGGCTCGGATGGCGTGGTCGATGGCCTGGCCGCGTCCCCCTGGCTCGTTCGTTAAAGCGCACGTGCTCCGGCCGCCTCCTGGTTTCTTCGGTTTCTTGCCTCCCCCCTCCTCTTTGTGCGCCCCCCTTTTATACCCTCTGGGCTCTCTCGTGGCGCACTGCCATTGGCTTCTTGCTTCTTCCCTGTCCTTGTATGGTCATCTCGCCACTTGTCCCATGCGTGGCCTTCCCTGATTGGCCGACCAGTGCGCTGCCACCTTTGCCCATGATTCTTTGGTGCGTCGGCGCTGGCACTTGCTGATTGGCGCGCTCTTGGCGCGCACTTCAAATGGCCGTTCCTTTGTTCCTTTTCCTCGTTTTTTCGGGGGTTTTGATGCGTCCCCTTCTCAGGGAGTGCCCTGATACATGACAATATACGACAACTGCCGAACCATGTAACGAGCTGAATTTCCACAGTAGTGCAGATTTCGGGAGCGTTCCAAATGTAATCGTTGTAATTGCGTAAATTGGGATAATTGCTTGAACTAAATTTTTACAGCCACCAATAGGAATAATAATTAAAAATTACGGAGTATGTCAAAGCGTATAACGCAAGGCATTCCCCACAATATTGCAGATATCGTGAAAGTTCCACCTGTAATTATTATAATAGCGTAAATGAAGATTTGAACAAAGAAAATTTTGAAAACTAGAAAAACAAATGAATTACGAAAACTGCCGAACCATGTAACAGGCCGAATTTCAACAATATTGCAGATTTCTGGAAAGTTCCTAATATAATCGTCATAATAACGATAATTGAGACAATTGGTGAACAAATTTTGAAAAACTAAACAGTAAGAAAAATAAAAAAAATTACGGAATATCTCAAAACGTATAACACATGGCATTCCCACAATGATGCAGATATCGCGAAAGTTCCACCTGAAATCTTTATAGTAGCATAAATAGTGATAATTGGTAGCTCGAAATTTTGAAAAAGGCAAAAAAAAAACAAAGCTTTAAAATAATTGCGAAAAGTGGCGAACCGTGTAACGCTTTGCACAATAATGCAGATTTTAGGAAAGTTCCAAATGTAATCGTTATATTACGTAACTTCTGACAATTGGAGGATCAAAATTTTTGAAAAACTAAACAATAGGGCAAATATTAATAAATAATGACATATTCAAAGTGTATGACACATGGCATTCCCATAATTATGCAGTTATCGCGAAAGTTCCACCTGTAATTGTTATCAAAGCGTAACAGACATAATTGGTCCGACGAAGTTTTGAAAACTAGATATTGCGAAAAATATAAAATAATTATGTGAAATAGGGAACCGACTAACACCCTGCATTTTTTTAATAATTCATATTTCGGGAAAGTTCCAAATTTAATCGTTAAAATAACGGAAATAGAGATAATTGGGCGAAGTAAATTTAGAAAAGGTAAAAAATAAGCAAAATATTCAAAAATTCTGAAAATGTCAAAACGTAAAACGCATGGCATTTCCACAATACTGCAGATGTCCAGAATGTTCCACTTCGAATCGTTATAATACCGTAAATGAGGATACTTGGTGGGTCAGCATTTAGAAAAACTAAATGCATTGACTGTCAAAACTCCCACCGAAGACAGCGGCATTAGAATGCCACGCATTAGAGATATTTGTTTGAATTTCTGCAGAATGTTTTTATTGTATCGACCTGTGGGCCCTCCGAATAACAGCAGCGCCTAAAGTGCTCGACAACATGTGCGTTAACGGCGGTTCCGCACCACTGTACAACACTGCATATCATGTGGCATCTCCAACTGGTTTAATCCAGACGGCTAAACAGTGGTAGGCAGTTCTGGCTATAGGTTGAAGCAAACCGAAACTGGAGGCAAATCGGCGCTGTAAAAGAGGGGTGTCGGCTGCTGAAAGAAAAGACGTACGTAGCGTGTTTCTGTGGGATTCATACAATGCTCGTTTGTAGCTCCATGAACTCTGGCGTTCACACTTAGCTGGAACACTGGAGCGCGTGGCACGAGCTACTACTACAGAATCCCAACCAGACATCGCGGAAACGGCACAAATGCGCGTTGTGGTGGCACGCAGGGTGCAGATCTCGCCGCGTGCATCATGTCATCAGGCGGCAACCTTTCGTATGCTACTACCGAGCGGACGGCGCTCAAGAAGCAGTGGACGTTTCCAGTGGCCGTGAACAGAAAAAATAAATAATGCGGCGCTGAAAAAATCAGACCTATCTTTTTTCATCAGACCTACGACGCGCATCGTTCTTGTGCAACCATGAAGACCGCTAGTACGAGCCGTGAGGGAGAGCTGTGGAACGTTTCCAATTGCCGACCGGCCTGATGCTGGGCGACCACCACGCGCATTGCCTGCAGCGGACGTCGCCTTTAACAGCACCTTAATCTCGGTGGGCGTAAATAAGCAGGAATCTTTGCTAATTATGAAATAGTTTGAAACCAAAAAGCAAGCCTCGGCCTTCTGATTTTGCTGTTCCTCGTGATTTTTTGTATTTTCGTGCGTTTTGTCCAATGGTGTTACTAAGAAAAGGTCATTGCTTTCTTATTAATTTCTGAATTCCCTGTCGACTGCTAGCAATGTATTGCTGCAAAAGTAGCTTTTTTGCAAGTTGAGGAGGGGCTTTGTTAAACAAGAGAAGCTAGGTCACCTGCAATAAGTTGTGCAGTGATGCCCACCACCATGGTATCATGATGGGGAAGCTAGCTTCTGGATTTAAAAGCTTTCTTATTTCAGGGCCTAGCACGGCTTATGTTGTCGCGAACCATGCATTGACTTTGTTTATGATTTCTTTTTGCAGACAATGCCGCGAACCATGCATTGCGTTTGGTTATGTTTTGTTTTTGCTGACCGGCTCCGCGGGGCTGTTATCTGTGTTCTCCGTGTGCCAAGTGAAGCCCGTGTTCCATTCTTTATTCCGTGTTCGATTCTGGTGTTGATCGAGTCCATGTGGAGCATTAATGAGCAGATATCTCGTACACTATTAGCAAATGGTCATTGGGGCCCGTAATCATTTGCTACTGGTTCCAGCTGCTACTGGTTTGGCCTTACTGGTCCCAGTAGCGACTAGTTTTGTCTGGGAATCGTAGGAACGGGGCTCTCTTCCTTCAACTCACAGACGAGTTAAACCTTGAAAGTACCAATTTGAGTCCGCATTCCAAAGGGCGTGCGGGGTGGCGCAACGGCGATTGACTAAGCATTGGTGTCACCACGCCCCTTGGGGTGGTTCCAACCCGTCAGCAGAGACGAGGCGGGTATGTACAGACGTCTATCTAGACTTCTGCCACTCGCACGCGGCCAACAGGAGAACCAAAGACAAATGCTCCCCCTACCTGCCGTGGAAAGCGGCTGAGGCAGGTGCGCGGGAGTTTGGGGACAGCAGGGATGGTCGAGAGGCCAGGAGCAATGCGAGGAGGTTGTTGACCCGTGATGCTCAAGCGAAAAACTGAGGCGAAGACTTCCAAGGCAGGGCTAAGAAAACGGCACTGGGAAAACAGCCGCAGTGTTACTCCTTTTAATAGGGAGAGTGTTTCGAACTAAGGACAATAGCTGAATAATGTTTGATCTTCAGTGTTCTCGATGAAATCAATGGTTCGAGAAACACTCGCTCCAAACATAAATTTCCGCAGAGCTGACCTAGCGGCATTCGACTCGCCGACCCTCGCCTGCACATGTCACTGTGTCTACGGCTGCCTCGCCCCCTGTGTATTTTCTGCGTTATTAGGGAAGCACAAGTTCGCTCCAATAATTGTGTTTTCCTTTAAGAACATGCGTCGTATTTGGCTTCCTGACATCTGGTGAAGTTGCAAGTGACATGCACTCTAAACCCTCTTCAAGTCGTCTAACAAGCCCAACTTGTGCCAGCCGCCGTCAGCAAGGCCTAAAGCCAGAGTTTGGACTACTTCGAGATAAATTGAACGCGGAAGACGTCCCGACTGGAGCCATGAACAACGCATCCACGATGACCAAAACAGTCACCCCTCCTCTAGTTCTCCCGCAACCCCAACCGCCAGCATCTTTCCACACGTCCCCTACGGAAGATCCTGAGTAATAGCTGGAGCATCTCGAGAGGGTCCTAACGTTTAACCGATGTGATTACGACGAAACTTTCTGGCAGGTGTTTTCTACCCTGAAGACTCCGCATGGATTTGGTTTGAGAACTTCGAACGTACGCTGACCACCTGGGAGTTATTGAAGACCAAGCTTTCGAAAACAGCCACGACTCTGGTACGCAAGGAACGGGCCGAGCAACTGCTGCCCAGACGCACGCAGCATACCAATGAAAGCGTGCTCGTGTTCATTAAGGAGTTCAAGCGACTTTTTTGCCATGCGGACCCAGAAATGAGCGAAGAAAAGAAACTAAGATTTCGGATTTCAGGGTTTGAGCAGAAGCTATTCGCATGCCTTGTTCGCAAACCTCTCAAGACTGTGGCCGAATTCGCGTCAGAGGTTGCCGCGTTGGAGAAGAAGCTGGAAATTTGTACGAGGCAGTACTACCCCACCATCAATGGCTTACATTGTAGATGACTGATGCCGCGGGTATTAGCTCCGATACAATACGCGAGACCATCCGCCCACTAGTCAGGGCATAGCTTCAGAAAGTTTTTCCAGCGACGCCCCAACATGCAGTACCTTCCCTGGCTTACGTCATTCGAGAAGAGGTTCAAAATGCAATGGCGACTTTATGGGACCCGAAGTATACAGCGAGCCATAAGCTAAGACCTACTCAGCAGCTGTTTTCCGACCCCACCCTACTACAACACGTTGTGAAGAAGCCCCGCCATACCGCCTTCAGGTGTCGGCCGCGCGACCCCCCGTAGTCCGCAACACGACGCCGAGGAAAGCGGACGCGGCCAGTTGCGGCCAGATTGAAATTACGTTCCAGACGGCCCATCCCGCGAGCGGGCGGCGGTACGGGGGGACGGCCGGGGAAAACCTCCGCGCAACGCATCGCCCTCGCCGCTGTCCTAAAGAAGCGCGTTTAGCAGAGCTCGACCAGTTCCTCTGCCTGGCCGTAGTAAAGAGCGCCGGGCCGGTCGCAATGTCACTTCCGCTTCATAGCTATGTACACGAACCGCTGGCAGGATCAGCGTCGCCTGTGATGGAGCCATTTTAAACGTCCCTAACAACTCATTTGCAACACTAACAACTAACTAACAACAACAAATCATATCCCAATTGGTTTGGTGGTACGTACTGTTGTACCTTCAAATTAATGTGGCCGAGAATAAATGAGACCCCAGTTGATTAAGGTGTGAAAACCAAACAGTGCCCACTGAAAATCACCGAAATTAACAGTGCAATTCCGCCTGAGAAGGAATTGATCTAAAATCTGTGTCTTCGGGGAGGTATTTCAAGGTATAATAAAAAGTGCGCAAAAAACATCCGAGTTCAATGTTACCCTTCTGTGACTCCGCTAACACTGTTCTTATAAACAATGCCTCTTCTAGAAACCCAGTAACTAATGCCACTACCTTCAGACAGTTCGTTCTGTCAGTATTCATAACTGGAAAGTTTGACATACCCGATTTCCCAAACGAGTCACATTACTCAATTGGCGATATGTGCGCATCTCACGAGGGGTTTTCATCTAAATTCGCACTTAGATAGTAGAAATATAGCGGTACTAATGGAATTAACAATGAGCTGGTTTGTCGGGACCAGCCGGAACATGAATAATGTTTAAGAAATCTTTTTCTACCTTGAAAGTTCGCTTAGTTCTGAAACCGGCAAAATTTCATCCGATTTCATAATCCGGCAACAAGAAGTCACGAATTTACGAACGGCTCAATGATGTAAAATTCTTGAACATATATTTATTATCCATATTATAGATTTTCCTAAAAGGATGACATATTTCGTAATGTCGAGCATGGTTCATTTGCGGTTGTTGAGCCACCATTCGGCTTGTTCAATTTTCTTGTGATATTGCTCCCGCTTTTCACAAAGGAAAAACAAATTAACGCAATTTTAATAAACTTACCTAAGGCGTGCGAATCCCCGTAATCTTGTCAAAATGTCTTCGCAAACTTCGTTTAACACTTATTAGCTCTTATTTAGGTGATTGGATAGCTGGCATTTTACATAACAAATCTCAGTACGCAATGTTTACTTTTTTAAAAATGAGTGTTTGGTCGTGGGACCACCTTGGTTCTGGTGCAAAAGTTCAGCCCAATAGTCTATTATCGATAATTCGCTTATATGCTTACGACTGTGCATTGCATGACGATAGAACCAAGAATGACGGCCACGTTTGTTAAATGGCCTTCTGCGCAATTGTGGAAGTGGCGCGTCAAAGTAAACCTACATGTAACCTTTAAAAAAAGGCACCTTTCCTTCAAACAAGCGCCGTTTTATTTATTTATTTAAGTGATATTTTAATGACTGTTCGGTACACTGGGTGCCCGAATATAAGTTCCTAGACATTATCTTCACGCCTACCTTGCCGTGGTCCATGCACATTCAGCACACGTGCAAATGGCAATAAAAAATTCGGCATCTTCAATCCTTCATTGGGCTAAGGTTCACATAAAACACAGTTGCTAACATACAAGTCGCTCATCGCACGGATCCTCGAATACTGCTGCGCCAATTCAACCCCCCCCCCCCCCCCATAAAAAAAATCGGAAAGCAACACACACGCTCGAATCAGTCCAGAAAGAAACAGTCCGCTTCATTTCCCCCGTTTCACCGTCATTTCACCTTGCTACTATGAAATTACAACCTCTGTCTGAGCGCAGCGGTCGCGAATGCCTCAGACGTTTTGCATGTTCAAGCGAATTGTTTGCGCTACTATTAGAAAGCAACTACTTGCCTCCTAATAAAGTGACACTTTATAGAAATAGACACAAACGTAGCCTTGCACAATTTCAGCAATAGAACAATTTCTTTACGCGCAACTTCTTCTACGCACTAATTTAGAATTCAAACAGTACTAGATGAAACTAGGGGTTTGCTTTCAGGAACATTTTTAAATGATCTGAATTTATTCTGTTGTGTCAATTGTTCAATATTTTCCTGTGGTTTTTGTATTTATGATTGTCTGCTGTGTCTATTTTTTGGGAAATTTCCGTGAGAGTTAATGTGTTTTAAATGACCTCTGTATTTATCTATGAAGAACTTCTTTTCACACTCGTGTACACACGTAGTCCTGCGTTAGCGCCGTAGGGCTCCAGTATGTGAAAATATTGAAATAAATATGCAGCCTATAATTGCACTTGGTAGTTTAAAACTAATGCGTCTCTTTAAAATTCACAGAGGAGAAGCTCTGGCTTTTTATTTCCAAAATACACAGCAGTCATATTGCCAAACACCAGCACTTATAGCGCGTCGTTAACACTATCTCTGTCGCAGCAAAGCCCCGGCACCAAAAAGAAACTCGGCCTTTTCCTTGGCTGGAATACCTTAACAACGGGAGTGTGCTACGTGGCGTCCCTGTTCCTCGCCGATTTCAGAAGCAGAGTCGTAAGAGTCCAGTTTTTGTGCCGAGTTCAAATGCGCGGTCAACTGCACGTTGTCGGCCCTTCAACTCACGTACCCTAAACTTGCTTTCGCAATTGAAGAAAATGCATCGGACTAGGATAGCGTATCTCCAAAGGATGAAGTGATAGGACGTTCCTTGGAATACGTTCTGAGAGATTTTGTTTATTAGGTGGGTCACATTTTTTTTAATTTCAGAGCACACGTTTAGGAAGAAGAATATTCCTTTTTGTGTCTACATACAAGGACTGGACCACGCCATCAACCACCGAAAGAAAGACAATCATGAAACAGAAATAATCTCACCAAATTCATATCAAGCCACAATTATCAATGTGACGTTTCACTTGCGAAGACACCATCGGGCGCCTAGTTTATTTTCCCTATGCTCCAAATCCTCCCCATAGGCAAAGTTTGTTCACTACATAATAAATTTTCTTCCTTCCTTCCTTCTTTCCTTCCCTCCTTCCTTCCCTCCCTGCTTCCTTCCTTCCCTTCTTTTCCTTCCTTCTTTCTTTCCTTCCTTCCTTCCCTCCCTCCCTCCCTTACTCCCTCCCTTCTTCTTTCTTTCTTCCTTCCTTCCTTCTTTCCTTCCTTCCTTCCTTCCTCGTGGTATCCTTACAAATAGTTTGCACTCTGCAAAACAGGGAAGTATATCCAGTAAGGAACGGTTCAATACTTTCGCCAACGCTCTGCCCGTCTCACCCCGGGCTTTGCGTTCCTTTGTTATTATAAACTTTTTTGAGTACTTTTTGAACAACGCTTCTCTATTTTAATCCGTTGCATTCTTTGGCAAACACCCCCACAGCTAGACACATGTAACGTCCTGAATTAAAAAAAATGCAGTTTTGCTGAATCTAACACTGTAAGTGTTATAATAGCGTAAACAAGGTCAATTTTTGCCAAAATTTTGATAACCCATGAAGTGAGAAAGACAGAAAAAGAAATATTTTACAAAAATGTTGTGACAAAACTAATAATCATCATCTTGTATATCTCCCCCAAAAACCGCCAAATAAAGTAAGAAATCTGCAAAAAAACACTCAAAATACCAATATTTCGCAGTGAAAATGGCGAAGGTTATCGCGCCCTGCATGTCAACAGAAATACAGATTTGGATTAAGTAAAAGATTTATGCGGCCTAATAGCGTAACTAGAGAAAATCTATCCGGCAGAAATTCTGAAACCCAAAATGTCATAAAAATACAAAGAAAAAAAATTCACAAAAACTATTTGCTACAATAAAATATGTATCTTCTATACTCCCCCCTAAAAATTAAAGAATACAAGAAGAACCCACAAAAGGAACCTTGTAAATGCGTAAAAAGACTAACTCGGTGGTAACCCTTCAATCTTCAGAAAAAAAACGATCACCGAAGTACAGACATTTAATCACTATAATAGTTATAATTACGTCATTGGCGAAACAAAAAAAAGAAAACTTAAAAATATTAACACCATCGCAAGTGTTTCGCTACTCATAGCCATACTTGGCTGTAAAGAACTCGCACTGCTTACCAGTGGCATAAGATGCTGGGCACTGGTTGGAGGTTCTCTGAATTTCTGCAGATTTGTTTCCTGATCACGCTTGTTGTCCTCACCAACCAACAGCTGCAACTTGTTTTCGTAGTGAACTCAGCAATTTTTCTCCCTACACAGTAAGACGTTAAGTGTAAACACTAGCCTAATCTGTGTCACATAGCAACCTCTGTGCCTGTGTTTCGTCAAGAAAGAATGGCGACAAAAGTAATAAACATTTAATGCGACTTTGCTGTTTTTTCTTGCTTAGATCGATTATTTTCCCAATAAAGACGAAGGAGTGGAGGAAGAAGCAGAATTTCGCGTAAGTTACACTTTGTAGTCCAAACTTCGACGAAAACGTTTCTGACGAGGAAATGACATTGCCGGTACCAAAGTGACACTCGTCAAAAGGTTAAAACCGTAGGCAAAAACAAATGACGTTTCGGGCACCTTAGGAAACAGCGGGAAAAACGTTTACAGAGAGAGGGCAAACAGACACGAGCGCTGTGCTCGTTTCTGTCGGCCCTGTCGATGTCAATTTTTTGTGCTGTTTTACAAGGTGTCATGTGTACCTAACTAGTCCAGAGTCAAGCTTTAGGGCGCTTTGGGGCCCTTCTTGTTCACATTGCTTTGTTTCACATCGCCCTGTTCACATATGCAACGAAAAGCGGCTTGACCGTATTTAAACATGCGTAGAACACTGCAAAGAGCATCCGTATGTTGTAGTTATGGGACCACGTGTCCGATTAAGAGTGTGCGGGGTAGATTGGATGTGGAAGTATTCTCAGAGTAAGCGCGTTGGTAATATTTTTTTGGTGACAATGATTCTGGCCGACTCCCAAGCGATGACAACACCGGTTACGTTGTGGTGCTCTGCTAAGGTGCTTACCTGTGTGCAGCCGTTAGCAACAATCGTTTTTGTGCCCCTTTAGTCACCTCTTGAAGTTTCCAGTTTCACCAATGTAGGCTGCATCGCAAGCCTGGCAAGCAATCTCATCGACCACCCCTGGGTATCTTTCGCGTTCTACGCGTCCTTTACGTGTACAAGTTGCTGCCGGAGGTTACTTGTAGGCACGTGTCAAAGTTGGCCATCGTAGTTATTGAAGATTTGTGATAGCATTTCGCTAACAGCGAGAGCGTTAAGAATGGCGTAAGGCTTCCACTCCTTCCAGGGTGATGTGGGTTGTTTTGCCGATCTTCATTGCTGAGCGCTTCAAATTTCCTCGGGTATTGATTGCTTGCGAGGTCCTCTCAAATTTTTTTCCCCCCGTCGCGGATTGGTGGAAGAGCCAGGCGTTGCGTTTGTGTAAAAAATACCGAGACCACAGAGCTCTTGCGTCTGACCGGGTGCGCAGAAGTGATGTGCAGACATTGAACGGTATGCGTGGCCTCCGGGTAGACCATCGTTACGAAGCCGATTTTCGTCTTACCTTTTTACTGGTATTTTTTTATGAAGCTGAATTGTTTTCGGGAAACGTCATTTGTTGTTACCTTTTGTGTTAACCTTTTTGGGGAGTGTCAGTTTTGTACCAGCAAGTGACACTTGGTTTGAGACGATGGCACCGAGTTCTAAATCAGATATCCGTATTTTCTTGTGCATATTTTGAACCCTTGCTTTAACGTAAACTACAGACATCAGATTCGAACAGTCTCAAAATTTTGTTGCGGAGCAGTAGTCTTGTGTCCCACTTCAATTCAGTGTCGGGAGCTTCTGTTGCCGTCTACTCTCACCGAGGCGAACAAAAGTGTGTTCTTAGGAAGTCCCAGTGCACTGTGTTTTGCAACTCCTCGTCATTATGTCTTCTGCGTCCCCAACGCAACTGTTTTTTCATCAAAAATTTATATTGGCAGACACTGGACGCCCTGACTGTTGAACCTCACACTGCAGCGTTGAGATCGCAGAACTGATGGATGGTCATACCATGACCTGGGTTGATCACGCTTTATTTTGTGGGACCGTTTGTTACAAAGCTGAATACGAGCACGAAAACGACGTTTTTAGGAATGTTAACCAAATCTGATGTCCTGGGATGCTCGAAGCAGATATTACTGCCCATGTGCTTGCTTCACTAGAATGACATTCACAGATGACGTCCTTTTGCTAGCCCTCGTTCCCTGGCCAACCCCTCACGTCACTCAACTCGCATCTGTCCGCTTTGCCTTCTACTTTTATCACCACTCACTCAATGCTATCGCTCCGCTCCTTCATTCCTGTCGTCTCCTTGTTCTGTTCCCCAAATCTCTCCCCTACAAGCTCGACTTCTAGCTTCTCGAGTTCTCCTACTCTCTTGCAACTGGGCCTTTCTCGAACACCACTATAGCGACTATTTCTCTCCGCATTTATCTTTGATCTCACTGACGTCTCATCCTGCTCATATCTTTCGCTTCTCTCTTTGCGCCCTGCTGCTCTTTCCCTCTCCCTAATATTGTCCTCTCATATCCCCCCTCCTGTTCCCACGTCTTTATAACTTGCCATTTCACCCATCGGCCTTATATCACGTCACTCCTATAATTTCGTACACTCCCGTCCATCCTCTTTTCTCTCTCTCCTCTACTACTGATATACCTGATAATTTACAGTTACCTATTTGCCGTAATTAATTTTCACGTTGCCAACTCTGTCGCAGACTGTTGCGTTTGAAGTTCTTCAACCTTATCTCCCTGTTTGCGTTTCACTCTCCATCTTGCCAAACTATTGAACCCCTCGTTCCCTCCTCCCACATCTTTCATACCATCACGAACACCAACTCTACTATTTATTCATATTACCTCTTAACAGTCTCGTGACAGGGTACGGCGTTTGTCGTTACTGACGCAGAAAAGCGCAAGCGATGGCAGACGCTAAAAGCAGTGAAGGCAACAAAATTCGCATGTTTTTCACGCTTTTACAACGATCCCCACTACAATCGCACTCTAGTTCATGTCCCTTCGAGTCTTTCCTGCTAAAGTCCTTTAACAGTAATACTTCCTGGATCCCACCCTATTCCGCTGCATTTTTTCATCATTCCGCATCTCTGTCTGCACCATCTCCATCTCACCCTTGCTCTTCCCTTCCCCTACGCAGCTTTCCAGCTGAGCTCGCTATTGCTCCTTTCCCTGCACCGTATCCTTCATATATTGTTTCATCGCGCACACTCCCCATCGTCCGCTTCACTATCGCCTTCGGAGGCTTCCCCTCCCAGTATTGTGCCATGTGCACTCTTTTTCCAATCCTCTTGGCGCATCATGCATGCGGCCACCATGGCGACGTATAAGGAGGGAAAAGCGACGAGGAGCATAAATGATCAAGAAGATCAGATTGATGCATTCTGGGAAAAATTTCACCAGAGCTTTTGGGTCGCGAAGTGGACATGACTGCGAGATTGGTGGTGGGTGGCAGAAACCGCAGACTCGTAGCACGACGTTCGAAACAAATTGTGTACGGCATCGTTCCAAATGTCCCTCACCTTGGACTAATTCTTCCAAGGTAATGTCCAAGTGTAGGGACGTCTTCATTTGTTCTTATTTTTAAGTGCGAATGCACTTCTTAAGCGAGCCTGAATCGTCCGCCGCCGTCGTCCGCATAGCAACAGCTGCGGGTGCGCGCGCTCCTCGTCTTCCTCCTCGTCTTCCCTAGCAACGGGGGGAGATGGGCGTGCGCTACTCTCCTCCTCCTCTCTCCGCTCAGTGACTGCGGGTGTTGGGCGCCTCCTCTCCACTTCGGGCGGGAGAGCTCTCGCTCGCGTAGCGGGCGCTCCGCATTCCGACGCGTGAGGGCGCTCGTGTAGCCCTCGCCGTAACGGCGGGCGCTACTCTCCTCCACCTCTCTCCGCTCAGTGACTGCGGGTGTTGGGCGCCTCCTCTCCACTCCAATATCACGATATCCACCGTAATCACGCAATCAACAGCCGTGCATTCGCACTTACACACTCTCCCCCTCGGGGAAGTGCGAGGGAATTTTTTTTTCTTCTTTATAAGTTTCGTGATGGCGGGAACCCTGTACATCTATACACTCCCGTATCCAAGGACGATTCACGTTTATTCAAAGGGCAAAACTTATTGCAGAAAACTTGCGCTCTGCTAAGCGAGCAAGGAATATACAAGCGGGGATGGAGCAGTAACAGAGTAACATGCACAGGCGAGTGTCGGCGAAGCGCATGCCGTGGTCTCAACCGTAACGGCATTTATTTTTCCGTGTAAATATTTCTGGAACCATCGAGTTAAATCCCGAAGACCGTCGATCAAAGACGAACATTCTAGATCAGTGACGAAAGGCTAACCCCCTCCCTATCAAATAGATTAGCCTGTGCGACATACACAACGGAAGTGAGCACGGGCTTCGCTTCGAAAACATGTAAAACCGCCGGGAGTGGCCAGACGCGGGCGGGAAAAGCAAAACGTAAAGAAAACATAAATCATCGTCCGCGCCAATGTAAACGAAAGTTTCAAACCGACGAATCCACTTATTAAACCCCACTAGAAACTCCTTGCAAATTTCTTTGGTACATTGATATCACGCACTAGTGGGATCACGAATGTGGGAGCAGTTTGGAAGGATTTCCCGGTTAGACGCCATCACGAAAGGGAAGAGATTGTTTACACTACACAAAGCAGAGCCACAGGCCAGGACGGGGAGCCGGTGGTTTCAGTTATTGCGACAACATGCCCATCTTGAAGTAACAGATTAGTACTGCCGCGGTTTGCAATGTTGCAGCCCTCAAAAGGACTAATCTGCAAATTTGCTTCGGCATTTCTTTCAAAAACATCTTAACTGTGTGAAAAGCTACGGAACATTCGTGCGAATGTTAGTTTTGCCCTTTCTTACTCTACTTTTGTCTACGGACGCCGGACATGGTGAAGCCCCAGGGAGGTATCAGTATATCGTAAAGAAATCATTTGAAACCTTTGTCTTGAAATTTTGTAGTTATCTCGCGGGCCTGTTGAAATAATAAATCAGTCTCACATAAACACATGTTCAGTACTCTAATTTAAGGTTCTCCCCATGCCAAACATAGGATGACGAATTTGGATTTCCAGCCGTTTACGCCTTGTTTGTCAGAATTACTGAGCACCTGTTCTATACGGGGCCATGGTGGCACACTAAGGCATCGGGGAATAATAGAACTGGTCTATAGAAAAATTGATCGTAACGCCAAAGATAATTTACAATAAAGCAGGCGGAACGCACTTTATGAGGGGAAGCTGATACATTTGATCCTATGAGTCGTGTTATGCGCCGCTACAGCTGCAGTCAAAGGAGTTTTTCAAATCAAGTGCGCGTTCTGGTACTTGCGGTGTCGGTGGTAGCGTGCGGCGATACTCTCTGCGGCCAAGTTAACTTCTTGCTGAAGCGGTAATGACGATGACGAGAATGATGATGATGACGATGGTGATTACGATACCTTTGAAGTGCTCGGCCCGTACGAACTGCGGGCTTGGCCAGTGAGAAAGCGTTGACGGCGCCTCTGTTGGAGCTTATAGATTCAATGATAGACAGAAGCCCTCCTGGAGATTCCGATTCTCGGGCGTACCTCTCCTTCGCCGCTCTCAGCTTTTGCAGGTGCGTGGACGCAAGTGTCTCGCAATGCAAGCCATATGGCATCCAATCAGCGTCATTGCTCCCATCACAAATACCTTAGGTTCGGCCGTTTAGTCTCGTCGGGCATTTCTCCATCCAGCGCGGCACAGACAAGCCGCGCGTTGTTCGCTCCACGGAATTGCGGGCCGCAATAGAAGATTGTAAACGTTCTCGTTAATAGCATACAAATGATCTGCAATTACGAATACAAATATTTTGCATTCGCGGAAACCTCGGCAAACGTAAAGGGCTTTGTTTTTGTTGATATGGGGTTTTGCGTTTTCATTAGGAACATTGCCTCTACATGTGTTTTCATTTTCATTTTCTGTCATTTCGTTGTTATTAGGGTCGATTTTGTTTGCTCTGAGGTGAAGCTCCCCGAGCGCTTTTGTTTCAGGGGGGAAGTCTTCTTTTTAAAAGTGAATAACGTTTTGGCATAGAAAACGCTTATGAATTGTCAGCGCTGTTTCCTAAGGAAAGCGCTTCTAACCGCTCAATATGTATGGGTGGCTAGGCTCAATATCACTTGCACCATTTATTTCCTTCTTTGCAGAGTTTAATCAAGACCGCGTCGATAATTGTGTATACAATTGTGCTTGTGGGAAAGGTAAGATCCTTTGTGCTTAAAACTTACCCAAAAACGCAGTTCAAAGCTTTCGAGAAACACCAATTGCAGTTCTTTTGGCAGTAATGGTGATAAGATGCAATGGTTGTATCATGATAATAAAGGTGTAAAATAATTTCAAATTGCAACTGGAATGGAACTTGAACTTGCCAACGTTCAAAACATAAAGCCTCTCTAGCGAGGCTAACCTAGCTGTACTATTAAACGAACTCAAAGACGTTAGTTAGGATATTATTGGGCTAAGTGAGGATAAAAGGGCAGGAGAAGGCTGCATAGAACTGACTAGCGGGCATATTCTGTGCTATCGGGAGCCTCACGAAAAAAAAAAGCCCGGGGTAGGATTTTGGATCAACTGGCAAATCCGTGTCTTACTCCCTTTCGGATCGGAAATTTATTGCTTTGCCTGTGAATGGCTATTCTACTCGTGTATTCTTTATACATGCCTTCTGAAGTCTTACGTAAGTCTCCATTATTACCTGGTCTTTCAGTGCTTCTAGCACGGGTGCCGAGTCTACTCAGTCAAAAAATAGCAGGAAATGTGGAAGAATTCTTCAGTGTTAACAAATTCGTCGGATTCGTTGTGATCAAGCTTAGAAAGTGGTACAGGTTAAAGATAATACCAGACTATGCACCAACATCTAGCTACGAAGAGAATGTGGTAGATTGTTTGTATAAAGAAGTTGTGTCAGCAATGATTAAGAGAACCACACAGTTCACAATTGTACTGCGATACTTAACACAAAAGTAGGTGCAAAAAGAGTAGGAGAAAAAAAAAGGGGGAAATTTTAAAATAAGCAGTTGCAACCATCTAGGTGATACACTTGTTGGATTTGCAAGTAGAAATAACCTCAAACTACTGAACATATTTTTCCGGAAACGCGAGAGTAGAAAATGGACTTGGGAAAGTCCTGACGTGAATACGAAAAACGAGATTGACTTCATCCTGAGTGACAGCCTATAGTCACAAGCTAGCTGCAGCACTGTGGAGGCTACATTGTTGTCCCCCTCAAGGCGCCTAACTCGCCGCGAAGGAAGCGACGAAAGGCGCCGGGGCCTTGCGGTGCCACTTACCGAGAGGGGAGAAGGGAATGTCCTTTCAGGACCCCCTTCACGGCGAGTTAGGCGCCCTCCGTGGGCGCACTATTGATAACAATGTAGCCTCCACAGTGCTGCAGCTAGCTTGTGATATGGACTATAGGTATTGTGCAAGATGTGGAGGTACTTAGCAAGATTCGTTGCAGGGATCATAGGATGGTTTGGTAGAAAGTAAGGCTAAATCTCAAAAAAGAACGAAGGAATCTCGTAAAAAGCAAGACACCCAGTGTCAGGACAGTCCGAGACTGGTTGCAGGAGTTTAAAATACCCCTTCAGAAATAGGTCGCACATATAGGCGGTCAAAATGAGGACTGTGTGCACACCATAAATGATAACCTAACAGCAGCAATCACTGAGTCAGCAGCAGCTAATAGAGGAGCAACACGTAGGAAGCAAACTGGAGAAATAACTAGGCAAACAAATCAACTTAATTCGCAGCGCCAGAAGATCACATCGTCGAATACGGAAGATGAAATTAAACTAGCAAGCTGTCAAAATTGACAAACAAAAGTAGAACAAATAACATCCGTGCGTACAACATGGGTTAGAAAAAGAAGAAAGGTTGAAGGCAACAAGGAGGAAGCTGGCTATTGGCAGAGACAGAATGTACGCACTTAGTGATGAACAGGGTTACATTACGGACAATATGCAAGAGATAATAAAAATCGCAGAACGATTCTACACCATGCTATACGCCAGCGACGCTGGAGCGGGAGACAGTGCCCAGCCTACAAGCGTTGCTAGTTATGTTGCACCAGTAACGAAAGAGGAAGTACAAAAGGCACTTTAGGGCATGAAAAGAGGCAGAGCTGCAGGCGACGATGGCATAACCATAGACCTTCTAAAATAGGGTAGAGATATAATGCTGAAAGAGCTTGCTGAACTATTCTCGGTATGTTTGAGGACTTTAAAAGTACCAAAAGCCTGAAAAAACTGCAACAGAGTCTTAATCCGCAAGAACGGACATAAGAAAGATACTATGAACTATAGGCCCATAAGGCTTCTGTCGGTTGCATAGAAGCTATTTACCAAGATAATAGTTATCCGCATACCCACCATTAGAGACTTCCAACAAGCGAGGGCTCAGGCTCGGTTCAAAAAAGGATACCCTACTATAGATCACGTCGATATCATCACAAATAATATAAAAATTCGCAGAACATAATAAACCACTTTGCATGATATTTATAGAAGATAAAAAAGCGTTCGATTCAGTAAGCTCCGCCGCAGTGACAGATGCCTTAAAGGGCCAAGAAATAAAAAAGACCTACCTACTACTCCTAGACGACATATATGAAGAATGCACCGGCAGAATTACACTTCACAAGCAAGTGATGAATTTACAATCCAAAGGGAGTGCGACACGGAGATACCATCTCACCAAAATTGTTCACAACATATCAGGAGAGTGGATTCAGGAGGCTTGACTGGGAAAACGAACGCTCAAGGATAAACGTTGAATACTTGAGCCATTTAAGGTTTTCAGACGACATAGTCCTTCCTAGTGAAT
This sequence comes from Haemaphysalis longicornis, assembly GCA_013339765.2. Lineage (NCBI taxonomy): Eukaryota > Metazoa > Arthropoda > Arachnida > Ixodida > Ixodidae > Haemaphysalis > Haemaphysalis longicornis. The sequence goes on along the minus strand of CM023450.1, from coordinate 206,883,034 downwards.
CTGCAGAGAAACTCCAAAACATTATTGAGGAACTACAATCAGAGAGGTTCGCTTTGGGGCTAAAGATAAATATGACTAAAAGTTAGGTGATGATAAATAAAAATGCTGAACGCGCCTTTTTTAGACTACGAAAAGAAATACTGGAATAAGTACAAGAATATAAATACCTTGGCCAGGTGGTCAGTGTGGACCCAAATAGCGAGAAAAAATCAAGCGCAGAATAGGACTGAGATGGGGTGCACTCGGCAAGCACTCGCAAATAACGAAAAGTAACATACGTTTATCCCTACTAAGAAGGGTATTCAACCAATGCGTCCTGCCGGTGATGAGGTACGGAGCGAGAACTTGACGACTTACTAAACAATTGGAAAGCAAGCTTAGGTCCAGTCAACGCGCCATGGACCGAATAATGTTAGGAGTAACGCATAGGTACAGAAAACTAGCTACCTGGAATAGGGGACAAACTCTGATAGATGATATCACCGTTCCTGGTAAGAAAAAGTAAGGGACTTGGGATGGTCATGTGGTACGACGAACGGACAACAAGTGGACCACAAGGACAACAGAATGGAAAGCGAGCGATAGGACTACAAGAAGAGGAAGGCAATTGACTGGATGGAGAGATGAAATAAAAAAATTCTGATGCAAACAATGGACTCGGGAAGCACAGGAGAGAAAAGGGTGGAGGTCTGACCTTTGTCTTCCACTGGACCTAAATAAGCTGTTATTGTTCATGATAATGATAAAGAATTACCCGCAGACATTCTGACCGGCTGCTCCAGGTTATAGGATATCTACTTGAATCGCGCAAAAATCCAGCAATCTGGAAATGGCCACAAACGTAAAAGCACTGCCTTTAATATTTCACAGGGCTTTTCGGTACGGATGCGTTCAATACAGATAAAAATTTGAAAAGCATCTAAACTCTTCAGCGACAAGGGCTCGATCGTTCGCTTGAGCTTGGACGACGGGGTTTTTGGTAAATTTCATTACATTTAGTACTGACGCCATCCTAAGGGTTTCTTATCGCCTATCAGAAGACACATCCAACAGCGTTACTGTAACCACGTGACGGGCTAGTAACAGACATGAGCCTTTGCGAGTCCTAATTGTGAAAGCCAGAAGACTAACCAACAAATTTCCCTTTTTTTTTACCCATTTATCACCTGTTGTCGGTGGAACTGAATGATGGTTTCACGAAAACCTTTTTGAGCGAAGTAACACGTCCACGTTTCACTGTTGTTGGAATTGATCGTCTCACGTGCCAGGTGCCGTTGTTGCAGTATTTCTGTGGTCTGAATTTTCGTTTTCAGTGCTCCCTATCCCACCTCCAAGAAAACCGTTTCCCACAAGGTCAATAAAAGCAACATTTCCATAATTGTGCCGTTATCTACCGTCCGCTGTCATCCAACGCAGCTCACCTGCGAGCTTTAGCTACATCCACGCACGAGCCTATCCTGTCTTCTTCAAACTTAAACTCCCTCGCCAATTTCAATGCCCCAGCCTTCGGTGGTCTTTTAAAAGCTTCCCGGTTATAAGGCAGAAATGAACTTAGTGTTATTAGATAACGATGCGTAGCAATATTTGTCGAGTACCCCGGCATACAAGACCTTGTAACACCCTGATTTTCTGCAATAATGCAAATTTCGCGGTAGTTCCACCTTTTAATGTTGCAATAGCCTAAATAAAGATAATTGGTCCAAAATAAACTTGAAAAACCAATAGGAAAAGTAAAAATAGAGAATGGTGAACCGTGTAACGCTCTCCATTTCCACAGAAATGCAGCATTCGCGAAGTTTCAGTTTTATTCATTTTGAATAAAAATGAATAAAAATACTTAGTGAATAGAATAGCGAGTGAATAAAAATACTTAGACGACAAAATTTTGAAAAAACAAGAAAAAAAATATAAAACAAAATAGCGAAAATGGCGAACTGTGTTAAGCCCTACATTTCCATAATAATGCATATTACCTGGAAGTTCCAACTTTAGCCGTTTTAATAATTGGTTGAACTAAATTTCGAAAAAACCGAAGAACAAGAATATATGAAAATACCGAAAATTGCCAACCCTGTAACGCCCAGCATATCAAAAAAATTCATATTTCAAGGAAGTTCCAACTTTAAGTGTTTTATTCGCGTAAATGATTCAATTAGTCAAATAAACTTTTTTAAAATCCTAAGAGTAATATAAAATGTAGCGAAATTGAATTTTCACTATGTTGCAGCCTCCACAATATTGCGTTTCCACAATAATGGAGATTTTGCTGAAGTTCCACGTTTACTTGTTATATTACCATACATGTAAATGTTAGGTTGAACAGAATTTTTAAGAACCAGCTCACACTCAAGACGAGCTGCCTAAGAATGCTACGCATTAGTAGATATTTCTCTGCATTTCCGCAAACGTATTCGTTATCTCTTGATTTAAAACAAATCCTCGAAGCATCACAACAGGTGCTGCAGTTTAGAATTCAGTTTTTGTAAGTCGCCATGTATCAGATAACTGCTATGCACGTGACTTTACTCATGGTATTTGAGGTCATCACAGGGCTCTTCTTGTTGCCATCGCAGTTCAGATACGCAACGATCGGCTCATATCGCCCAAACGTTCTGTCTCCATCTCTTCGTCTCACTAAAACAACAGAGAAAAATCCTCGCCTTCCTTGGATTTTGAGTATATATTTCACCAGTCGCGTAGCATGGGAGGTACAGGCGTGCGAAAAGAAACGGTGATACGATTAAAATTCCCCAACTTAACGATGGTAAGGAAAAGCTCCGCCTAAAAATAAATTCATCTAAACAATTGTACTGAAGGGTGCTATATCGAGGTTTACTGGCAAACAATCCTAAAAAATTTGCAGTTACATGTTACCCTTTTCGGCGTCTACTAACGCTGTTCTGCTGAACAATGTTCCTTGTAGTGGCCAATTGACTAGGGCCACTGGCTTCAATGATTACTTTCACTGAGTCCTCAAACTGAGAAATTTGACATTCCTGATTTCCCACTCGAGTCGAATGACCCAATTGGTGATGTTACCGTATATCACGATCGGCTTTAAATGTAATTTTGTACCTGGGAAATACTAATATATGCGGTCCTGATGAAATAAAAGTAAAATATAGTTGCATATTGTGTTTCGACCACCCGGTACATGACTAAGTTTAGAGAAATCTTTATCCACCTCAACATTCCAGCTAGTTTGGAAATAGAAAAATTTCCCCGCATTTCCCCGAGGGGAAGAATGTGAAAGTGCGAATGCACGAGTTGAATTTGCGCGGTTCGGTAATGTTCGCGAAAGAGAGATCACACACACACACACAACTACAAAGAAAGAAAGATGCATCAGGCTCCATAAACTTCTCGTTATGCTCAATAATTCTGCCTTTGGGGATTGGATCACTAGCATTTTACATGCCCGCTCCCTTTGTTTTGTTCCATTCAGACTCGTCTGTAGTGAGTCTGTCGTGCGGAGTCCCCCGGGGAATGGTCCAGGGACCACTTTTGGTTTTATTGTATAAAAAAAATTCCCCGCATTTCCCCGAGGGGAAGAATGTGAAAGTGCGAATGCCCGAGTTGAATCTGCGCGGTTCGGTAATGTTCGCGAAAGAGAGATCACACACACACACACAACTACAAAGAAAGAAAGATGCATTTATTCGCAGACACCTATTTGTGTTGTCGTTGTACTTGATTGCTAGAGCGGATCTCAGCTTTGAAATTTCGTGTCAGTACTCCTTTAAGCGGGTGCATTAGCCCTTCTCACGCCCGATTCCTGGCCAATCCCCCACGTGGGTATGTGCCATGTCAGCGGCCAGGCAGCGCGCGCCCATCTCCCCCCGTTGCCAAGGAAGACGAGGAGATTCCTGGCCAATCCTCCACGTGGGTATGTGCCATGTCAGCGGCCAGGCAGCGCGCGCCCATCTCCCCCCGTTGCCAAGGAAGACGAGGAGCGCGCGCACCAGCAGCTGTTGCTATGCGGACGGCGGCGGAATGCGGACGGCGGCGGACGCTTCAGGCTCGCTTAAGAAGTGCATTCGCACTTAAAATGAACTGCGAAATTATCTATCTGCGCAAATTTGCCTCTACGCTCATGACTGCGTGTTTTACAACGTATTTAACACGAATGATGACCATATTGTCTTAATAATTTTTCACACAATTTTGTAGCTCTCTTGCTACAAATGGGAAAAGAATATAAACTTTAAAGAAACAGTCACTTATGATTCAGCATGCACAGTTTCATTTTTGTCTAATGATTCGTTTACTGACTCATCGCTGCAAAGGGCGTCCGAAAATAAGTATCTCAGCGTTATCTACACACGTACCTTGTCATGGTCTTAGAAAATTGAATATACATGCAACAACGCACGTAAAAGATTCTGGTAGGAAAGTCCTACAATTTTTGGAGCTCCACTTGAAACAGAATTACTAACATATAATTCATTCATCCGACCCATCCAAGAAAACGTCTACATGGTTACAAAAATTTATAAACCATATGAAATTAACACGCTTTAATCAGTTCAGAAGGAACGAATTCATTTCCTTTGCTACCGCTTCGAATAGAACTTTTCATGGTTATCCTACCTGGCCATACTAGAATTACAAGCCCTGCCAGCAAGACGTAATCACCAATGTCTCAAACGTTTGCATATTCCTCCCAATAGTTCACTATAGTCATTAGAGAATACCTCTCTCTACTGATAGGCAGTAATCTACTAGAAACTGCCACAAAACTAACCTTGAACCTTTTCAACCAAATTATATACTTACCCCACATTTCTTCCTCTGAACCGTTGAAGATTGCATCTGCATCTACATCCAGCTTAAATTAGGTGATTGGCTTTAGAAAAATATATAATTTAAAGCGGTTATGTTGTGTAAATGCATGAATATCTGAATTCCTGTCTTTGTTCTATTTACCACTTGCTGTGCCTAAATGTTTCGAAAGATACGTGTGCATAGTGCTGTAATCTGTGGTAATTTGTGTAAAAAAATATTCTTTCAGTCTCTGAACATACCCACTCCTGCGATAGGCCAATTGGGGAAAGAAATAAATATGTAGAAATGTGTATAAATAAATACGGAGAAAAAATAAATAGATAAATTAATAAACACCTTTGTTCACTTTTTGTATCCGTGCCTTGCTAGTACATGGAAGACAGACGTATTATCGCCGAAAATATGTGCGTTTAAACGGGAGTTGTCCAATGCTAGTAGTTTACTCGTGCTCTTACCCGCGAACGTACGTGTGCTTGTGTGTGTGCGTGCGGGCATGTGCGTGTGTGCGCGTGGCCGTGTGTGCATGCGTTTGAGTAGCCGGTCTACTCAAATGAACCTCCCAAGGATGAGAAATATAGGCTGGTGCCCTCACCAAAATTTTGATTAACCTGTGACTCTCACGTTGAGCGCATGCGTGCAGCACCTATAACTGGAGAGAGAGAATCAACTTTACTGAGCTCAAAAATTCGATGGTGCGCGCAGGCACCAGATGTGGTGGTTCCCTATTCACGGGACCCATTTGTCTCCTGCAACCCCTGGCCGTCAGTGCTAGCTGAGTTTGCAGGGCGGGGCTGGAGAACAAGGTCTCCCATCGCTCGGGTGGTTGGGGGATTGGGGATAGGGGGCGGGAAACGGAAGTGGGCGGTTCTTGAGGTCTTTGCACTCGGCTATGATGTGTGCCAGAGTGCCTCTTTCCGTTTTGCAGAAAGGGCAGAGTGTGTCGTGCTGCGCCGGGTACATTCGGTGTAACAGAACGGGATGCGCTAGCGATACCGCCTGCGTTCGCCGCAGGATCGTTTGCTGTTGCCTGGTTAACTGTGGGTGCGGCTCGGGAAGTTTGCCCCTCGCGTTTCTGTACATCTGAGTAATGTCATTAAAGCTCGTCACGGGATACGGTAGCTCAGCCGGCTCGTCCTCGGCCCCGATGGACAGTTCTCGGCCGTGGTGGTCGGCGAGGGCGTTGCCTTCCACCTTCGAGTGAGCCGGTACCCACAGGAGCTCGATGGCTCGTCCCGGAGGCTTGTGCTTCGAGAGAATGGCTCGCGCCGCGGTAGAGATCACTCCCTTTCGGAAGCTTCCGTAGGCTGACTTCAAATCTGTGAGCACGGTGTCCACGCTCGGTTGCACGAGTGCGAGTGCCACGGCTGCTTCTTCCGCAACGGCTGGGTCTGTCGTCCTCAGCGACGCGCTGACGATCAGCTTGTCGATGGACGTGGCTACCGCCGTTGCTCGGTCGTCGTGTTTTCTGAGCGAGGCGTCCGCGTAGAGCACCCTCGGGGTCTCCTCCAGCTGTGGAGCCAGGGCCTTGGGTCGCGCGATCCGCCTCCCTTCGTTCTTCCCCGGTTGCATGTTCCTGGGGAGTGGCTTGGTTTGAATGGCCTCTTTCCACTGCTCGGGAAGGGCTGCCTTGGTTGGAAGTGGTTCTATCTGCCATCCTATTTTCCGCAGGAGGACCCGGCCGTGCTCCGTTTGGCTTAGCCGTACCCTTTGGTTGGACAGATGAGCCGTGTTGTGGGCGGCCATGTCCCGCAGTTTCTGCGTGGACGAGTAGATCGACAGGCCCATTGCCTGCTTGGTTGCTCAGCGCAGCACCGTGTTCAGGGTATCTCTGTTTGCCTTTGATAGCTGGTGGTACGGGGCGGAGTAGGTCACCCCCGACACGACGAATACCCGCACTAGGCGCATTTCGTCGTCTTCCTTGAGGCCTCTGTTACGGCTAAAGACCCTTCAGGTCATGCTTAATATCTGTTCTGAGGTTTTTTTTATCTTCGTGACGGCCGCAGACGCTCGTCCATCGCTTTGCAGCAGCAGACCCAGGATTGTGATCTGTTGCGTCGGTTTAATGTCTGTGCCGTCAATGGTGATGGTCACGTTCGGCGGCAGTTCCTTCTTAGGTCGTCCCGGCTGAACCAAGAGCAGCTCCGATATCTGGGGAGCACTGGAGGTTTGAGCTTATTCGAATCTAGTGGTGTCTTCCTACGAGAGAAAAATTGATATCGAGCCAGATGATTTTGATGAGGTCGCCACGTTGATGCTTCCAGAGGCACATTTCAGGTACCACTGTCTTGCTGCAGACCTACTTGCATGCTCCTTGGAACTGTGATTTGACCATGAAAAGAGCGCTGCTTCTTATATGTATGCTGTCTGCGTCCGGTCACTGATTCTTCTCGATTCTCCATGTGGCGACGCGGTGCTGCTAATACGTTGTGTTGAAAATGGAGCTCGGTTTTATGTTCGTTCCCCACTTGCCTGCTTCACGGTGCTGTATGGCGGCATGAGAAACTTTTTGCAGGTGTATTCGTAACTTTCTGTAATTCAACCGGGTATTCACCCGTTTGGGTGCTGCACTTTATTGCGCCAGATATAAAGGAGTACCGATGGGGAACAAGTAGAGGGATTGAAAAAAATTGCGCCCATCCACCTGGTGAATGTGGCTGGAAAGCAAAGCGGTAAACTACACCCGCTATGATTACCCATATGACGTAACTTAAATTCACTGATGTCCCTCTAAAAATAGTTAAACCAGAGAGAAGTGAAATACACCTAACCACACCCTTTATTTTTATAGTTATTCTTTATAAGCCTAAATCAATCCATAATGCTTGAACGGTGGTTGTCTAAGCTGTATTGGTGTATCGCATGAGTGGAAACTGTTTTATAAAATTAAAGGAAGCTTAAACCCTCTGTTAGACGATCTCACTTCTCTGTCTCTGCCGCCGCGGACGGAGGCGACAACATAGGCGGCAGAGACAAAGTAGTAGCAGGAGGAGAAGCAGGAAATACTTGTATTCAGATTTCTGAACGGCCCAGAGCGCAGCCCAAGCGAGTGAATCCTTCTTCACTGGAACCCATATGCGCACCGCGCTGCCTGTGCTCTGTCCACAAGCTCAGGCTGGGTATGCAGATCTCCCGTTGTTCTTGTTGGTTAGTTGACGGGAAGAGAAAAAAGGTGCGCAGGGCTAAAGTCGCACACCCGCCTATGTGGCGGTGCGTTCCTGCTTCTGAGCAAAATTACATTAATCGTCGCAGCGATTCGGGTGCAGTAAGTGAAGACGCGTCGGGTGTGGGAAGGAGGCGGATTATATGAGCCATAGGGGGTAGTTTGTTGTTCCCTGGAAAGGTCAAGGTGGGGTGAGGGTAGGGTCTGTCGCTGAAGTTGATAAGGCTGGGTTATGTCCCTGAACGTTACACGTGCATGACTGTCCTGGTGCAGGTCAAAAGCCGGGGGGGAGTAAAAGCGCAAGCTTGTTAGTGGGCGTATTCGTTGCCATCCCTGGAAGCGTGAGCGGGCATACAGATCAGCTGAATGGAACAGGTTGGGGAATGTAGCTCGGCACACGCAGTGCTGCTCGGGACACCCACCCCGACTAGTAATTCCGGTTGGCTTGTTGGGAATCGGTGAATACCTTCAGAACCCCTTATTGAGTGAGAGCCAAAGCGATGGCTGCCTGTTCTGCTGCTGTGATGTCTTGGGTCTTGAGTGAGGAACATGCAAGGAGGTTGGTTTTGGAGATAACTACGATGATGGCGTACTGCTGCCCTCAATGTTGGGAGGCCTCTGTGTAGATTATTGCATGATCCCCACCGAGGGTGCTGTTGATTGCTTGAGCCCGTGCTTGTCGGCGACTCTCGTCGTCTGAGGGGTTCGTATTTCAGTAAAGGGAGCGTCTATAGGTCTCGGTCTATAGCACTCCAAGAGTCCGGGTGTACATCAAGCGCAATGACATTCTGTGATTCCCAACCAGTCTGGTGAAAGATGCGGAGAACCACTGCAGTTCTGCTCACTCGGAGCTTCTGGTTAGAATGACGGCCCTCTATCAGCTGTTCCACCGTTGTAGGGAGCCCCGTGTGAAGCAGCCTCTCTGGGGTAGCACTCATGGGAAGACCAATGGCCAGCTCAACCGCATTTCTACAAAGCATCATGTCCCCTTTCCCGAGAAGAAGACAGGTGGTTGACGTAAGGGATTCTCGAGAGGACAAAAGCTTCAATTAATCGAAAGGTATCGAATTTCTGGAGGTCCCGCTTCTTGTTGGCAACTAGCCTGATCACGCGTTACGTGTATGATTTTATTATTGCTCGGTATGTGGCGCTGAAAGGATCCGGAACTCTTGGTGTTGGCCTGGAGATGTAGGCCCAGGATTTTGATGCTGGGGCTTGGAGTTATGGCTTGGCCAGCAAGGAATATTTGAATGTGTTCTTTGACGTGTCGTTTGGCGTGAGGGCGGATGCCAAGGAGCTGTGAGTTTTTGCGTGAACACTGGAGGCCACAGGCTTTAGCATACTGGCGCACAAAAAGTGGGATGCCACGCGTTGGTGTGAGCTTCCTTTAATTTTTGTGACTCCTAGCGCACGTGTAGGGCACTCACAGGGACGCTAGACGTGCCATGGGCGGAGCGCACATTAACGCGAGAGGTCGAGTGACGCTATCACGTGGCATTCAGCGAAAATGCAGGGGGTAAAACCATAGATGTGATTGGTGAATGCACCACCTGCCTTCCCGGTCTCCGTATCGGCTCGTAGCAAAATCTGTAAGACAACGGGCTCTCGCTTTGTTGCGCTATTTGTTCGAGCTTCAATTCCTGGTGGTGCCAGTATATTCTTTTATTTATTTAATGGAGTTTCCTGTTGACACCAACGGTCACGAAAGAACCCTTGGGGGGTAGAGGTAAAACGCTCAGCTTTAAATATGATGCACCGACGAAACGTGCATATCTAGAAAAGCAGTGAATGTATTGGAAATGTTTCTTTGAATATTTGCTTTATTCTCAGTTCTCAGTGGGGCTGCAAACCAAGAGTCATAAAATGAGCAAGATGAACGCCGACATTTTGGGAGTGACGCCCGCGGAGGAGTTCGCTGCACAGTGTGTTTGGGTTATAGGGTACGAGAATGCCACCGCATTTGTGCGAGGCCTGCTGAAAGCTAGAAAGGAAGCACTACGGGATCTAAACGCCTGTAGGTGTCGACAGCCCAAACGTATCCTGTGGTGGATCGTCCGTGCAATGCGTGTAATCGCCAGAAAAACTCCACTTAACTATCACCACAACAGCTGCAAACGTTCTGCTATGAATTTCATGAAACTGTTGTGCCGAGGTTAAGCTAGCTGTTTTTAAAAATCATGGCCTAAATAACGGAGAGATTTCATAACCTTCTTTCACTCCTGGGTGGCTCAGCGGCTAGTCCTGTTTCGACTGGAGACCATTAGAAATAAACCATGAAACTTCCTTTTCGTTGCTTTCTTGACACGCGCCGAAACAACTGGCACACGACAGATTGCTCCCTTTAGCAGTGGCATTCAAAAATATAAGAGCACTACGGTTACTCCTGAATCATCTGCAGTATGACGTGCATAGACTGGCAGCGCCGATGGTTTCATTGTATACCTATTCAAATGGGATCGCACACTTTCTCGCGAAACCACTACCATCGGATACCATAGTTTAGAACCACCGACAAACAGTCAATATCTTGCACAGATCAGATTGATTGATTGATTATAGGGTTTAATACGCCACCGCAACGCATTTGATGAGGCGCGCTGTAGTAAACGGCTCCGGATAATTTTGCCCATCTGGGAATCAGAAACAGATCGGGGCCTTCATGGCGAAGTGCCACCGTCAATCAGGTGATCGGTTCTTTCGTGATTTGCAGCCAAAAAGGAGATGCTTTGACGCACCTAATGGATAAACGCTGTAGGTAGAGTGCCGTCCTACGGCACTCTAGCTGATCGTTGCAGGCATGGCTAGAGTGCCGTCCGACGACATTACAATATTTAACACTACGCTAGCACCGACCAAACAGTCTGTCGTTGTAGTGCGGAGGATCCGTCTTAGCTTATTGATCCCAGAGTCAGTGGTTCGATACCAGCTCTCGCCTCGTTTTTTTTCATATTTAATTGAAGAGTTATTTTCGTGTCTAAGGTTAGTTTTGGTGTGTTAAATGATTCCTTTGTGTGCGTTAGGTTAGCTTATGTTATGTCTAGTTTGGGTTGCCTAGCTTTATGTTATTTACAGCGATGTACTGATAAAATAGAAGCCGTTGCGGTGTCTCACTGGCTAGGACTGAGCTGCTGAGTCCATTGACGCGGCTTAGGTTACAGCCCGTGGCGCCCTGTTTTCTAATAGAGGCGAAAAGCAAAAACGCCCGTGTATTCGAGATTTTGACCCACATTAAAGATCTCCAGCTGGTATAAATTAATCCGGGGCCATCCACTACGGCGAGCCTCATCGCCTGTAACGCGTCGGCGCATTAAACGCCACATTCAATGAAATCAATGGATAAAGTAGAGGGTGCAGACAGAATAGGGAATTCCACCGCAAAAGTACAGGTTCACATCAATATAGCAGGTGAAAAAAAAAATTTCGTGGTGCCGCTAACATCAGCTGTGCTAACTTCGGGATTCTCAGGCGTGTCAAATTGTCTGTTTTTTGAGTCACTCAACCACGCTACAGAACGTAGCGATCGTAACATGTGCTATGGAGAGATTAAGAAGTTCCGTAATCAAAGACCATGTTTATCGATATCAGCAGGTTTCAGATTGGGGCTGAATATTTTATTCGGAATCGCATTGAAGCCAATATGATGATACCTCCGTATATCACACTTGTTGGTTTCACAGCATTTTGCTGGTCTTTTGTGTTTGTTCGACAGACGCTTTATCGGAGGCTTCCGCGTGTGGGTCGGTCGGGTGCGCCTAATAAAGAGCCTCGGTGGTCTCCTAAATTTGACATCTGGGCACATTTTAGCATCACCGATGCCGATCCTCGGGCCCCGCACGGGGCACCTTGAGCAATCTTGGTGACGGTACTGGCTATACCGCGGACCCCGAGCCCCCAAACATAAGCTGGATCCAACCGTGGCGATGTGTTTATAGGTGGAGGGTTAGAAACCAAGAACGGTGGCCGTCGGAGCCCAGGTCAAGCTCCGGCGGATGGGCTCCCTGTCTGTCTTACCAGGCAGGGAGACTCCGGGACCTCTTTGGCTACCAGGGTAAGGTCAAAGAAGAAAGTACCCCAGTCTCCCTGCTTTTATACTATGCTATATGGCATTTTCAAAACCCCCCCTCCAAACGTGATCAGGCCCCCGAAAAGGGGCCGCACCGAAGTTTCTTTTCCACCACTTCCTAACTTGAGTCCTCCGAAACCGAACAACTATCCTCGCTTCATCGTGATGGAATCTGTAGACCAATCAAACCTCTTGCTTCACAGTCTGTATTTCTCATTTCAAAGTTTCTTGACGGTATTGTTGGAGGGTCGTATAAGGCCAAAAACAACGAACCGGTGAAATTCTTGTCGAGGTCAGTAGCCAGGATCAGGCCAATAAACTTCTTGCTCAAACCAGCGTCGCCGATCTGCCAATCCGAGTCACGCCCCACCGCAGCTTAAACAGCTCCCAGGGCGTGATTTCCGAGTATGACCTGCTAAATGAATCTGAAGCTGACCTGCTGGAGGGCCTTCGTAGTCAGGGCGTAACAGCGGTCAGGCGGATAACCATCCGCAGAGACGATAAACAAATACGGACAAAGCACCTCATCCTAACCTTTGACAAGTCCATCCTTCCAGAATTCATCAACGCAGGTTACATCCGATGTTCAGGCTCCGGCCGTACATCCCGAACCCGCGGCGCTGTTTCAAGTGCCAACGGTTCGGGCACGGCACAAACTCCTGTCGCGGCCGACTTACCTGCGCAAAATGCGCCCAGCACGACCACCCGTCTGACAACTGTAACATTCAACAACTTCTTTGCGTAAACTGCCAGGGCCCACATGCGGCCTACTCCAGAAAATGTGAAAAGTTCCAATTAGAAAAGAAAATCATTAACATCAAGGTCACTGAAAACATCACCTTCCCAGAGGCGCGGAAGAGGTTCGCCTCTTTCCCTCTGGGGAGGTACGCCGACGCAGCTCGCCGGGGGGCGGAGCGGCGTGTGGTTTCTCTGCGGGGACCCAGTACCGCGAGTCGGACTTGGTCCCGCCCCCGCCCCCCCCTGGGTTGCCTCGGGTAGCCCAACCCGCCTCCGCACCGCTCGCTGATCCAGCAGCGGCTGTGGGGGCAACCGCGTCTGGTGGAAGCGATGCTGCATCCTCCACTTCCACTCCAGCGTCCCAAGCCACAGGCGAGGGCGCAGAGGAGATGGACTTGGGGGAGCCAGCGGCAGCTCCCACCCCCACCGCACCGCCTGTGCCATCCGAGGCGTTCCCTGAACCCCTCGGTGGTTGCGGGCAAGGAAAAGCGCGCCCCAAAGGGTTCGCGGTCCAAGGAGCCTGATCCCTCAGGCGCTCCGAGGACATCCGAGGATGAAATGGACGTCGGTCCGTTCTTGTCTGCGGTGCACCGCAAGGAACGCGTCCCGACGCCAAAGCCTCCCGACAAGCCAAAAAAGACGAGAGTCAGAGCCCCGAAAGACGACACATAAACAACACAGTCCAGTAGCTCCGAACACTTCATAATGGAAGAGAGAACATAGTACAATGGAACTGAAGAGCCTTCTGAATAATCTTGACGACGTGTATGAGATTCTGCATACCAATCAGCCAAGTGTAATGTGTGTTCAGGAAACACATTTGAATTCTAAACACACAAATTTCTTGAATAGTTACCTGGTATACAGGAAAGACAGGGATGGCTGCACACACTCTTCTGGCGGTGTGGCGATAATCGTCCGGAAATCCTTAGCATTTCACCCTGTCACCTTGAACACTATCCTTGAGGCTGTAGCAATACGCTTAATAATATTAATAGGTTGATAACGGTATGCTCCATATACATTCCTCCTGATGTTTCACTTACGAGCTCCGACTTCGAGGCGCTGGTTGACCAGCTGCCCGAACCATACATCCTTACAGGCGACCTTAATGCTCACAACTCTCTTTGGGGCTCTTCCAGAACGGATGCCCGAGGTCGCCTGATAGAAAAATTCCTTACATCTTCTGGAGCATGCCTTTCAATAATAAACAGCCTACATACCATAACATAGGTCACAACACATACTCATGTCTTGACTTGGCTATTGGCTCCGCAGTTCTCTTTCCTCTTGTCGAGTGGGGAGTGGGAACTGACCCATATGGCAGTGACCACTTCCCCACCTCACTCACATACATAGGCAAAGGCCCAAGCAGTCCATCTTCCCATAATAGGTTCAATGAAGCACGAGCTAACTGGAATACATTTACAGAGACATCCAAACTACACCACACATCCATAGGACACCTACACGTTGAAGAAGCTACCCAACTCCTCACGGGCGCACACCTCGACGCCGCCGAAAAGTCCATTCCCCACGCCTCTGGAGCCCCGCGCAACCAGCGGAGGCCGTGGTGGAATGAGGACTGTAGGCGGGCGCGAAAGGCCCATAACAAGGCGTGGGGTATCCTTCGTCGGTACCCCACGTCGGGTAACCTCATTTTGTTCAAACGGGCCAAGGCGTTCGGCAAACGTGTGCGCCGTGAGGCAAAACGAGAGAGTTGGCGCACCTTCCTTACATCCATTAACTCATACACAGATGCACACAAGGTATGGACAAGAATACGCAAACTTAAAGGACAACATACACATAGCCTGCCCCTGGTCAGTACAACAGGGGACACACTCGAAGACCAGGCTAACACTCTTGCACAACACTTTCAACACGTTTCCAGCTCTGCACACTACACAAACACTTTCCTGAAACATAAAAACACTTGTGAAAAGAAGTCCCTACATGACAATAACAGGTCAAAATCTGGTTACAATTCTGAATTTACACTCTATGAGTTGAGGGCTGCACTGAGCACGTGTAAACCTTCAGCTCCCGGCGCAGATAAGATTACATACAGCATGATACAACACCTACACCCGGGCACTCTTGAAACACTCCTACACCTATACAACAACATATGGCTTTCGGGGCACATCCCAAAATCTTGGAGGGAGGCTATTGTAGTGGCGTTCCTGAAGGAGGGTAAGGACCCTTCTTCTCCCGCCAGTTATCGACCCATCGCCCTCACAAGCTGCCTGGGCAAGCTTCTCGAGAAGATGATCAACAGGAGACTTGCGTACTTCTTAGAGTTCAATGGTCTTCTCGAGAGCTGCCAGGCCGGCTTCAGGGTGGGGCGATCCACAAACGACCAACTCGTCGCCCTTGAGTCGTATATCAAGGATGCGTTTGTCCATAAGCAGTTTTGTGCTACGGTGTTTTTGATCTCGAGAAAGCCTACGATACCGCTTGGCGATACGGGATACTTTGCGACCTAAAAGCCTTCGGTGTCTCGGGAAATATGTTTAATACACTTCGTAGCTACCTGGCGGAGCGAACCTTTCGTGTGAGAGTTGGCACTGCCCTTTCAAATGTTTTCCTGCAGGAAAACGGCGTGCCTCAAGGCGGCGTTTTGAGCTGCACATTGTTCATTGTCAAGATTAACTCACTTCGAAAGGCGTTGCCACGAACCATTTCCTGTACAATATATGTAGATGATGTGCAAATATCTTTTAATCATGCAATATGTCAATCTGCGAACGCCAAGTCCAGCTTGGTGTCAACAAACTAGCAGGCTGGGCAGATCAGAACGGTTTTAAGCTGAACCCAGTCAAGAGCACTTGTGTTGTGTTTTCCAAAAGGCGTGGGATCAGGCCAGATCCAGACATCAACTGAATGGTGTCTCGATTCCCGTCAAAAAAGAACACAAGTTCCTTGGTATAATTCTTGATGAAAAACTTTCCTTTATTTCTCATATGAAACAACTAAAACAAAAATGTCTTAAAACAATGAATATCCTGAAGGTTCTCTCCCATCATTCGTATGGTTCTGACAAAGAACTCCTACTACGGCTCTATACTGCTTTGGTTGGGTCTCGTTTGGACTATGGCAGTGTGGTATATGGGTCGGCGAGTAAAACAGCATTGCGAATGCTTGACCCAGTACTACACTTGGGGCTACGGCTTGCGTCGGGTGCTTTTCGCACTAGCCTGTCGAGAGTCTATATGTTGAATTGTAATAAGTGGAGCCTTGAGAACCAGCGAACGTACATGGACTTGCTTTATGCTTTTAAAATTTCATCTCAGAATAACCACCCTTTTTATCCTGTCCTTAACGATACAGCCACATCTGTGCTGTTTGTAAATCGCCCGTCCATTACTCCGCCTTTTTCACTTCGAGCGAGAGAGCGAGCCTCGGATCTGAGTGCTTCGTTTTTAGACTTGTACAGGTCATCCTCTTTAAACATTTTACCGCCTTGCAAGTTCGCCCTGTGTCCTGTGACCTTTCTTTTATAAAGCTTGACAAAAATCGGGTACCGCGAGCTGCAATACTTCAGCACTTTCTTTCTTTGCAGTTCAAATACCCACGTGCTGAATTCTACAGTGACGCTTCTAAAACCTCCACTATGGTGTCGTGCGCTGCTCATGGTCCAAATTTCAATGCAGCCAAACCATGAGCGTGCACACAACAATTTTTTCAGCAGAGGCGTACGGAATTTACTGATTGTACGACATATCCTTGAAAATCAAATTCCCAATTCTATCATCTACACAGATTCTTTGAGTGTTGTTCGCGCATTATCATCGCATAAACCCCCCAAAAACCACATAATTAATCTTGTATTCAACACTATCATGTCGGTGTATGCGGAGAAGCATCGGCTGCTCCTCTGCTGGGTCCCAGGACACGCTGGGATCGCTGGGAACGAGTTGGCGGACGAGAGGGCCGGTGCTGCTGCACTCAGGAACACTGTCGACATAACAAGCGTACCATATACAGACCTCAAGCCTCACATAAAACAGCACCTGCGCAGAACATGGCAAACACACTGGGACGAACAGACAGACAACAAACTACACGTAATAAAGCCACACTTGGGACGGTACACAACTGACTCACACAACAGACACACAGAAGTCGCCTTGGCAAGGCTACGGATAGGGCACACCCATGCGACGCACTCGTATCTGCTGACGGATCTCCTAGACCCCAGTGCGGCAGGTGCGGAGAGGCCCTATCCGTAGTGCACATACTAATAACATGCAAGGCACTTCACACAACACGACACAAACACTTCAGAGAACTCTACAGACAACATATTCCCCTACATCCATCTCAGTTTCTGGGTGACGATGCCATGTTTTCCGTTAAACGTGTGTGTGAGTACTTGTCAGATGTGAATTTTTTAAACCTCATTTCCTATCACGCATAATCAAATCTGGCCCTATACACCAGCCATCACCATTGCCGTTAATTGATTTTATTGTTGTTTTGGCTTTAGTAGCCACTATTTTATTTTAGATACTTTTGTTTGGCGCTCTTTGCCCTAGCTGGCCTTGCGCCAAAAAACTGTAACCATCATCATCGATCCTCGGACTATCAAACAGGCGTCATTGGAACAGGCCTCATTGATGCGGATGACCTTTTGAGATGGCAAAGGTCTTTGAGGGTGGTTGTTCTGGCCTATCTTTGCGGTTATATATGTAGGCTGAAGCCTCATATAATTACTGCGTCAAAGTGATGCCTGGTGAAGGTGGCTAACAGTCCTGCTTGTTACTGCCGTAGGCGTATGGTGATTGCTATACGCCTAATTCGGCCCTTGCTAACTGGAAATTGTCCGGTGATTCTTCACCGGGAATCACTTCGCTAACGGTGTCCGCGATGAAATAGGGCAGCGTCGCAATTAATGATGTGGAGCTTGATTATCTACCAGTTTATTTTTTCACTTTGTAATGTCTGAAGAATTCAAAAGATTAGGTCATATAGCAGCAGTGCGCTGAAACTTTGTTTTCAAACTTTGTTTTTAAGTGCATGGTCATGTGGTCCTGGTGTCGATTATAATTTATTCCCATTTAAACCGTGTAGTAAATTGCGTAAACACGCTTGGTGCCTATGCATGGCTGAAGGTGTTTGTTGAAATATTTCAGGTCCTCTTTGTGTTCTTGGATTCAGTAGAGAAAGTTCGCATGTTCTACGCTATTACGCATAAGTGGCGTGTTCTCGAAGCTTTCGTATTACTGCGGGGGGTGGCTGTCATTTTATCGCAGCGACTTTAACAGCCCTAACGGTTTGGGAACGCTGTTCGTTTCTCCGGTCAGCCATTGTAGTTTTCCGAAGTTGAGGCTCGGCTCTCAGTTTCCTTACTGAGATTGTGCAACGTGCAAAGGACACCCGCCTTGTTAAATATTTTGTCACTGGTCTTTCAGTAGTTGCGGATATCGGTAGGGTCTATGGCATCCTCCTTGATTGAATCCAATGTCGTACACCACAGAGTCGGCGATTGGGGTTCGTTTGAAGGCTTCTTGCAACAATGATATAGAAAAACAGACTAGAAATGCCTGGTAGATGCACAGGGGCCATCAATTCTATTTACTTAACAATTATGATAATATTTCCAACATACGGAAATTAGGGGACTTGTTAGACAACGCTTGGTCGTCACAGAACAAGCCCAGACCGTTATCGCTGCTATACCAATACACGCTCTCAGCGGTGCAACAAAAGTTGAACAATTGGGGACCGTGTTACTGACCACGACAGCACGAGAGTTGAGCCGGCGCACAGGTGGTGCGGGAAACCCTGATCCCGAGCGAAGCTGTGGGTGTGTCCCGAGTTTGCATGCTGGATTGTTTTGTGTCAAAACACGAAGAAGCAAAAGCAAAACAAAAAGGTGCAACCGGGGGGTAACAGTAAAGAGCACTGTTGAAGTAATGAACACCAAAGAACAGAAAAACAACCGCGGAGAAAGTGACGCCACTACGATGTTGCAGTACGTGAGTAAATAGGTATCGCCAGGTTTTTGCCTTCGAAGGATATCAAGACAATAAAATAGACGTAGAACTACTTGGTTTTGTTATTTTTTTTTGGTTAAGTACTATTTATTGTTATGCAAATTTAGCGTGCACCTGCAATTCTAAACAAACGAGTGCATGAATTAACGCATGATGAATGAAATAATAATTATTAATGAATTATTAATTATTTAGTTACTTCTTTTTAATTACCTAATGTTGCCTTCCAGAACAAGGCTATTTATAATACGATCTATCCATGAATTGCATGACGATTTCATTCGCTTCTTGTGGCTTGTACAGCGGGAGTAGGTTTGCTATTGCGCCATTGTTATTTCCATTGCGCAGGTCTGCGTCCTTGGCTTCATACTGAAGTTTTTCATCGACTGGAAGCGCCTGGCGGAAGAGTCTGGATTCCAGGAAGGTCAAGCATACCCATTTGAAAATCGTGCAGCATGGCCCGTAGCTTATCTAGCAAGGGCTGCCGCGATCGTCGCCGTACAACCACAGTCTTAAAACACGCCTGTAATAGTTTGTGTCAAAGTGCATCCCACTCATTTTCGTTTCACGCCGCTTGAACCTGGGATGATAATCATACGTTGTAATTGCATAACACGTGGAGGCACGTCTTGCCGGGATACCCTACAAGACATCCTTTAACACGTTGTGTCCTATTGGGATACTCGGGTGTTGTAGTGGAGTATGTACTGCACATGTCACTGCAGGATGCCAAAAGCTGAAACTTCAAACCTACTCACGCTTATACGTCAATGAGTGCTGCAAAAATTTCCCCGTACTTTTTCTTCTGTGCGTGTGTCTGAAATGAGCTCTGAATTGTCTTGTGTTGTTTGTAGCGCCTCTTGCGGTGGCAGGTTGGCGTAGTGGTTATTGCAGAACAACGTACAAGCAGCATGTCAACTGTGGAGAAGAAGAAGCGGAAATTTCCGATGATGCCAAAGTACACTACGCTCACCTGTAGGCGCTGGCCATTCCAATTTGGATGCAATAGTAAACACAGGCGAATTGGTGAATACCTTTCTTCAGGGTTATTAGGAGCAGTGCCATATTGAAGTAAGCAGAACTGAGGGACTCTCATAGCTACCCAGACCCCCAGCCACTCCAATGAAATGCGGTACACTGTTCCCTATTGAAGTTCTACTTTCTTTCTTTCTTTCTTTCTTTATTTCTTTCTTTCTTTCTTTCTTTCTTCATTATTTCCATCTTCCTTTCTTTCTTTCGCAAAAACGTTTTCAGCCCCAAGTCTGTTGCACCCGTTTCATTTCAGCTGATCCCCAGGATGATGGGCGTCTAAGCTTTCACCTCGCGCCTCGTCACGTGTTTGAAACATTACATAGTGCTAAAATGTTTATAAATTAAGGTAGCCGGTGT
This sequence comes from Haemaphysalis longicornis, assembly GCA_013339765.2. Taxonomy (NCBI): domain Eukaryota; kingdom Metazoa; phylum Arthropoda; class Arachnida; order Ixodida; family Ixodidae; genus Haemaphysalis; species Haemaphysalis longicornis. The sequence continues at coordinate 206,862,897 of CM023450.1, read as the reverse complement.
ACTTCATGGGTGAGACGAACCCGAACGTGCACGCAGCCTTAACATAGGCTACTTCAAGTGTTTTGAGGTGAACGATCCTACATGCGTGCAATGCCGCTTCTCAGGTAATTGTGGGCAATCTAACCCTTTTGCCGAATTTGCCTCTTTTCTAATGACCAAGGGTGTTTAGAGGTAACACACTACAGCTTGACGGTGGGTGCACAGTTTGAATACTCCAAAAACAGCGCAGAGACGAAGATGTATGGAGTGATAAACTAGAGCGCTCTTTATTTTTGACGTGTCTCTGTGCTGTTTTTGAAGTAGTCAAAGCGTCTTCCATGATCTTGTTCGGCTTATAACTTCCGCTTCGCCTACACCGAAAAGAAAACACTTGAAATTCATTCATCAAACCTGTCGTCACTGCTGCAACTAATTTTATCACGAGGTTATCTCGCAATTGTGCCCATCCAGACCCTGTGCATGGAAGCACAGCTTTATTGGGAGCTCAGCAGGAGGACGTTCATGCGTGCGACGCACCAGAACACTGTCGCCACAGCACCTCACAATCTTCTCTATTCAATATGCGTGCAGTATGCCTGGGTGGCTCATCTTACACGCCGTCATCACATAAAATATCGTTGCAGCCATGGACAGAGAAATTTTCCTTACTTGAGCTACGGTATGAAGCAAGGAAAGAAATAAGGAAAGCAGCACACGGTAATGATACCGAGATCGCACGAAACAGGTGCGTTATCTGTGCCGCTGTGTCTGTCCAACCATTTGACGGTTGCATTCGCTGCGCAAAGTTCTCAACCACCGCCCTAACATTCACGAAGAAAACAGGAAGAAAAAAAATGGCACGTTTGTTTTTGTGGTGCGGCCTGCTTAGCATCTGCAGTTGTAGGAGGCGTGAACAGTGCAGTCCGAAATTTTTAAGCGAAAATAATGCTGGCTACTTTTTAGGACAAAGAATTCGTGAACCCATGGATCACGCAGAAAACACACCGTCCACACGAACGTTCTTGCCAACACCCCACCAGAAACCACGTTTCGCATTGGGCAATGTGCTGCCCGTGCGGCAGAGTGCAACCCCACTCATAGCGTTGCAGCCGCCATGCAGGTAATGCCATTTCATGGTAAAAGCCCAAATCCCCCAGAGCAGTGGGAGACACTGCTGTCCAGCCCCTGCCTCTCGGACCAGCTCCTGCTCATCGAGAGGGCAGCCGCTGCTTGGACAGTTCATGGATTCCTGTGAAGAGGGAGCCACTCCTACAAGAACACCGTGAATGCTCTCACAATAAACGTTTTCTCTCTCTCTCACCGTTCAGCAGTGCAGGCAACAAGAGCTTGTATATTTGTGGAGAGATGTATAGCACACTGAAGGTATGCAATTTGGAAAAGGGTTTCTCATTCAAGTCAGGCTACATATATATAGAAAACGATTTATGTGAGAGGTCTGTTCGCACTTTTCACTAAATGTTCATGTCATTGTAAGTGAGGAAGCTGGTTTCTCACGACGAGTACATGGCATACAGCTGCATGTGGTACATTAACACCTACAGTGACATTTTTTGAAGTAAGCATCCCATTAGCACTCATTTAAGCAATGTTGGAACACCACGAGGCCTTAAAGAAGTCTCGTTCTGCCTGCATTCGTGACCTCACAAAATGCAGCCCTTCTTTAACAACCATGTTCACCAAGCACAAAAAGACACAAAAAAAGACGGAGGTCAGCACAAACAGGGTGCCACTCACAAGTACAATTTATTTTGAAAAGAAACATATATACACACTCTTGGTGCATGTCACACATTGATACTATGCATTGCATCACATGTCCTTACCTAAATACACTACGTCTTGCTGTGAGAGTGCTATGGATGGCTGGACGGCGCATTTGTTGCCTTTTTTCTGATTGTGCATTTCGAGTATTTTTTTGTTCTTTGATCTTTATCTTTGCAAGAAAGTGGTAGCGCCATACCTTGCGGTGCATTTACACTCATAAAAATAGGTTGCCAACTGCAAGACATTTCCTTTGCTCGTGATTGTCTTGTAGGAAGCAGACGTGAAGCGGATGCGGCTTCCCACATTTGTTAGGTCGCGTAGGCCCGGCCAGCACGAGGGGCCGCCCAGCTGCTGAGTCGAAGTTCGATGGGTCCTGTGGTGCGTGGCACTCCCCACGCAGCCCGGGCAAGCCCCGCTGATGATGCTCGTGGGATGACGCAGATGATGATCGTGTGCGCTGTGCATAGTAACAAGGTCGGCGCTTACTGATCGCTGCTGGACGTCGTCGGAGTGCCGACGTGGAAAAGTGGCCGCGAAAGCAGGGCTTGCAGCGCTGCCTACGAAGCCTGTCGCGCCGAAGCTGGAGCACCGGGTTGTTTGTCAATTGAAATCTCGAGGCGTCCAAAAGGGTGTCTTCTGCACATGTGTTGAGATGGTGAGGCAGCTGGGCGTGGCAAAGACTGGTACTTCTTTCACACCATAGTGCAGTCGATTCAGCCGAGACTGCGGTGTTCCCGATACACCTAGGTGTGCTGAGGGCCGCCTTGGACGCAGGGACTGCAGGTGTACCGATGACATTGTCCTTGATCCGAGTGTCAGGACCACAGGAACTGGCACGGGATGACGTTATCAGCATGCGCGACACAGGACTTTCGCAGCGTCAAGTAGGCGCAGAGGATGTGTCTTGCCTGGCAGGACGCCCTTGCGATAGTCCCGACTTCTGTAAACGACGCTGTTGGGAATGCCTGTCTCGACGACGCTCGAGGAAAAGCAAAATTTGCTAATACTGTCCTTGCCATGGAAGGAGGTGGAGTGGCGGGCGGTTGCGGCCAGTGAGCGTCGTCAATAACGTCGGCTGCGACTCATCGACGGAGGGGCGCCTTCTCGGGATGTGGTTGGAGCAGACAAGGCAGGCTGTGGTTGGTTAGCGTCCGCTGTGTCGTCGTGGGCCGGTCCCGTCAGTAAAGGTGCAGCTGCCGCGCTGGAGACGGAGACCAAGGTGTCGGCGTCGGTGGGAGCGAACATCGCTGTGCTGGGTTGCACGGAGGGTACCGTGTGAGGCGGCGTAGTATGCGCGAGCCGTGCGGGTACCTCAGGTGCTGCAGGCGGCCGGGAAGCGTGAGCGGACCGTGCCGGTACCTCATCTGATTCAGGCCGAAACAGCTCGTCCGTGAGGCTGTAGTGCACGAGCACGGCAGCGCGAAGGTCGTCGTAGGGGGTTTCGCTGGGCGGTGGTAGGGCGAGGACGCAGCGGAGCTCGAGCGGAAGCGTCTCCCAAACGATGGAGTGCTTGAACGGCTGTATTGTGACGTAGTTCAGTGAGAACGTAGCCTCAAGCTTGACAAACCAACCTCGGAGGTTGCGCGGCTCGAACTCCGGTATGGGCGGGTCCCCCCCCGTCACCATGTCGGTGTGCCGCTGGCCGGGTCACAGGCGCGGAAAGTCCGGGTCCCCACTTTGTAGGAAGCAGGTATGAAGCGGATGCGGCTTCCCACATTTATTTAGATCGCGTAGGCCCGGCCAGCACAAGGGGCCGCCCAGCTGCTGAGTCGACGTTCGATGTGTTCTGTGGCGCGTAGGACTGCCCACGCAGCCCGGGCAAGCCCCACTGAAGATGATCGTGGGATGATGCAGATTATGAAAGTGCGCTGCTAGAAGATGAGGTGCACGCCACTACAGTCCTTTCGTGTTCCTTTGGTCTTGCATTTATGCATCTTCCCATTTGTTTTAGATCGCTCACTGAACCGATAATCCAATATCATAAACCACCCCTATGGCCTATCTGATATGCTGGGACTGAGGTTTTATGCCAGAGCCTTCGCTTCGTGTTGCGCCCATTCGTTGAGCTTTCTTTTTGATGGCTGCAATATGCTTCCCAACTTCTTTGGTGCCTTAAACACCACCCTTACCGATATCTTGACGCCACATTTTTCACCTCGTGTGAAAGCTTGTGTGCATTCGGAATCAACGCGTATTCCAAATTCTTTTCTTTTTCCTGATACAAGCTGGATGTTCATGCACCTGCTTTCACCTATCTGGCCATTTTTCGCAGGCTAGCGTGAATGCGCATTTTGGATAACCATCACCCCTCAAAAGCGCCATCAGTCCCAGCCAAGGGTGGTTTTTGATATTGGATTGTTGTCGAGTGAGCCATGTAGGACAAATGGGAAGATGTGTGAATGTAAGACAAAAGAAACACGAGCGTGCCATCAATAACAAAGACATGCCTTTCACACCTGGACGCCCATTGTGATGAGTATAAATACAGGGCAAGTTTTGGCACTACCACTTGCTTGCACAAACGTAGATCAAAAAGCCAAAGAAATACTTGAAGGCCACACGATCAAAAAACGAGGTGACAAATGCATCATCAAGTCATCCGTAAGAGTATCACAGCAAGAAGTATCGCATTTAGATAAGAATATGTGGTGCAATTCGTAGCATCAATGTGTGACATGTGCCAGTGGCAGATTCAAGGGCGGGCCGGAGGGCAATCGCCCACCCAACCGCCCACCCCAAAGCCACTAGCTACTCTACCCCACCACCTTTCACTCCCCTCGGAAGTGGTCTTTCGGCACGTGTAATTCTTTAGGACACGGTGTGGACCATTACCATCCACGGCGAGCAAAGCACCCCTCATTTGTTGTAACTAACGCAACCACTCCAGGCTAATCACTTTCTCCCCACAAACAATTTTTCCCTTCAAATAGTTGAGTGCAGCAGCGAAGAAGGAACCTTTTTTAAACTCGTCACACGGTTGTCTGAAATATGTTGATCAACAAGCACCTCCTGAGCAAGTGAGAACGAATCACGGCATTGATATGCCACAGAAATGCATAAACCGTTTCAGGTAAATTTCAGACAACAACTGCATCGGATGTTTCTTCTATCGGGTTATAGGCTCTGTGCGCTGGTGTTTCGAGCGCGACCGCAGCGCCGCCGAGCAGTGGTGCCGTCAGAAACGGGATGTTAGTCAGGCCGAGGGAGCGGCTGTACCGGGCGGAGATTCCGCAGTCGTTGTGAAAAGTCGAACTAGTAGTGCGTATTTCTGTATGTATTGCTGGGTCTACGGCTCCCGCAACATTTTAAAAAGGTCGCGAGGAGGCTGACAAAAAATAGTTTATCTCGGTTCGCTTGAAGTGAAGCAAAGGCGATAGCAATGAGCCCGCGCAGTGCGACGAGCGATGTAAACAACGCCGATCGACTTCTGGCCATAAGCGTTCGTTTTGCTGTTTTGTGGGAATGTGGTTTATACTCTAGGATATTGTTTCTGTGCACCCCCGCTATCACCTTCGGAGGGGACCTGCGACAGGCGGTGTCTGGCGAAACTTGCATAGGCAACGCGAACTTAACAATTCAGCGCGCAAGCATACACGCCAGCAATCTTACCTGAGTGCTACGGAATATGACGCAGCGTAACGCTCGACACAAAACTGCAGTGTTCCCGCAGGCAACAACCGCAGCTAAACGAATGGGCGATTAATATGCGCGTCAATCATATTGAAGCAGTGACGTTGTCGGTCGTTTTCTTTTTTTCTTTTTTTTTTGTCGCTGAGCTTATGCCTCCCCGGCATTTTTTAGCATTACGTGTTGCTTACGCTTTAGCAATCTGTATCGTTTATTCCTCTTCTGTATTATGGCGCTCATCGCTGCTTACCCTTTCCTAGGTGTACGCGCGGAGCTTCTGCCAACTCTATTCTTCTGCCTGTGCGGCCTCGGCCGCTGCTTTGACGCAGATATCGCGGCCAACTCCATACGACAAACATTTCGTTGATTCGGACAGAGCTGGAACACCGGCGTTGATACCGGCGCTAAAATTGTGCAATAGCTTCCTGGTGCTCACCGTTACAAGTTGACGAACATAGCAACTGAATCAGCATGTTTACGTGAGCCGTGGCACCCGGCCTTGCGCGTGCAGCTTCCCCCGTTTGCCTCGCTTAGACTCACTGATCTCATAATAAAGTGCAGAGATGCGTGAGCCGCGTGTTTACAACAGAACTCATAACCATTGATTGTACCCGCCTTTAACTAAAAGTCGCAGCCCAGGGTCACGCCTGTTATGTGCCCAGTGCCATTGCTGGAAACATCGGACGTGTCCGTTGCGTTCGCTAGCTCCACCTGGACGCAGTAAACATTTCTTGCGGCATGTAGCTGGCGACCGCGTTTTCTTAGACAAAAAAGAAAACGAGCCAATATCTCCCACCTCTCTAAAACAGCTGAAATGAGCGCGCTGGTTTGAGCAATCAGTCTTCGGAGCGTAGCACGGGCAGTACGGGGAAGGGCGCAAGCGACGACCACGGCATCCGATAAATGCCTCCAGTGGCCGTATATGGCCCTAGTTCTTCAGGCGCTTGTGTCGCGACCATACTAGCGCAAGGAGCCTATACCTGTGCTACACGAGCGTTTGTAAGGACATTTCAGTCGAACGACCTTCGAAATTTCAAATGTCATTCGAACTGGAAGTAGTTCTGTCGATCTACATGACCATTCTCAAAGGCAGTTGCATGTTTCGGCATTTCCCCGCCATGCTTTGGTGTCACCACTGCTGCCATGTCTGATTGGCGAAAATTTAATTTTATAGTCAAAATCGGAAAAAAAGCAATTATTCGTGATAAAATTGATAGCATTCTACAAGCACGCACAAAGCATGCACAATGCAGCCATTTTTTGTCTTTTTTCGCACTGCTGGTATTGAGAGTACTACGTTACCTCGTAATCATAGAGCGAGTGACAATGAACGAACACAAGTGAAAAATTGTGAAGATCTTGCACTTCAAACACCAAGTTCTACTCGTATATAATTGGTTTTGTTATTACGCCTTGCAGAAACTGAGCCCGAGGGTACGAACGTTCATGTTTCAAAGGCCTTTGAGACTCTCAAAGGTCAGTTGTTGTGCTGCTTTGACTCAAATGCCATTTTAACCAAATGACTAAAAAACGTCGTGTAGCAGCTCAAAGATGTCACTTGAGTCAAATGAGATTCGACTCAAAGGCCTTCGAAACGCTCGTGTAGCACGGGTATTAGTTTGTCTTACCTCAGTGGCATGGCCGCGCTGTCCATGGCGAGTCAGATACTACCAAAATACCAAAGGGAGCCTTGCTATCTGTGTGTTTAGCTGCCAGCTGCCGCTTAGTGTGGTGCATTATTTTAAACATTACACTAAAAAGTTTTCCAGAGATCTTGACATCCTACTTAACAGGTAATTATTCGGTAACTAGTTGAGTGCAACCTTGAGAAGATTGATCACGTTTTGCAAAGAATCATACTGCATTACTGTAAAATTTATCATAAAATTCCAGCTATAAGAAAACCATGGCAGTGAAAGGGTTAAGTGCCTTTTCGAATATGCGGAACTGCTGACAAAAGTTTGCATTCCACGAATTCCTGTGGTGAGCAACGTCGATACAGCACTCGACGATTGCTTGACCGATAAGCGCCCCTTCGTGCTCACATATCTGTCAAACCGTTGGCTTCAGCTACGCACACTGCCGCATTGAAGGATCCGTGCTGGGTAGCGCTTTATGAACGACACACCAAGAAGCAAACTGCAATTGGAGAAAACACCTGCGCTGAACTCGCGCACTGTTGAGTGAAGCCAGCGTGTCACAGCAGGAGTGCTTGGGCATCAGTTAGTATTATTTTTTTTACACACCCAAAATTTGACCGCTTCAAAGCTGACAGCCTTGACTAGGTGGGCCTTATTCACCCAATAGTGCACGAGCCCACCTGACACACGCAGTCCATCGGTATCACTAGCCTTCGTTAGGGGCTGGGTGTGCTGGTCGAGGCTCCTCCATTGCATTCCTTGTCTTTTTAAGTTCGATTATTAACAATAAACCCTGAGTTGAGTGAGCGCCTACAGTATTCCTTGTTAGTTTCTGTGTGGCCTGCGGTTTTTGGATAATGGTACCTTGCAAACTCGCTTAACGTTCTGCACTAGTTTGCAACGATACAGGTGCCTCTAAAAACAAACCCCACACTCCCCGCAAGCTACTTCCGACGGAATCAAGTGTAGCTTTTTCGCCAGCAGGTTCAGCAGGTTCACCGAAGCCTTCAGAGCAAATGAGGGGGGAAGGGGTCTAGTTAACTGTGATGGTAGGGTTTAACGCGCCGACGCAACTCAGGCGATGAGGCGAGCCGTAGTGGAGAGCTCCGGATTAATTTTGACCACCTGGGGATCTCTAACGTGCGCCGAAATCACGTACACACGGGCGTTTTTTTTTTGCTTTTCGCCTCCAACAGAAAAGCGGCCCCCGCTGCCAGAATCGAACCCGCGACCTCGTGCTCAGCAGTAAAAAGCCTTAGCCAGTGAGCCACCGCGGCGGGTCAGGGTGAACCCTGATCCACAAATAACCAACATAACATTCCAAACAAGCACTCATTACAAAACACGCGTAGTACTTACCCTTCTACAAAGAACGTTTCAACGCAAAATCCTTCTTTACTGCAGTCTCCAGCTTGCGAACAGCACGCTTGGTTCGGATGCAACGTTATCCATCACTTATGACGCGTGAAGCAGACGGCGATGATCGTAATACCTGCGTTCTACCCGTCCCCATGTGTCCAACACGCGCGTGTGTCGGAAGAGCAGACATAACCTTGTGAAAATTCTATAAAGATGACTTAACATAAAAACCGAGAAATAAAACTATAAAACTGAACAAAACGATTCAGCACGAGGGGGTGGTGGCGGGACCAAGTCCGACTACCGGTACTGGGTCCCCGCCGAAACCAGACGCCGCTCCGCCCCTCGGCGAGCTGCGTCGGCGTACCTCCCCAGGGGGGAAGAGGCGAACCTCTTTCGCGCCTCTGGGAAGGTTATGTTTTCTGTGACCTTGATGTTTATTATTTTCTTCTCAAGTTAACACTTCTCGCATTTTCTGGAGTATGCCGCGTTTGGGCCCTGACAGTTAATGCACAGGAGTTGTTTTGAACTACAATTATCCGTGAGATGGTCATGTTGGGCGCACTTGGCACAGGTTATTTGGCCCCGACACGAGTTAGTACCATGCCCGAACCGCTGGCACTTGAAACAGCGCCGCGGATTCGGGATGTACACTCGGACTGAGCACCGGATAAAACCGGCATTGATGTGGTCAGGAAGAGTGGAACGGTCAAAAGTCAAGATGATATGTTTAGTTGGTACTATCTAATCGTCTCTTCTAATGGTGATGCGCTTGACTGCCCTCACACCTTGACTTCTCAGGCCTTCAAGAAGATCGGCATCTGTCTCATTTGTAAGATCTGGCTCCGATATCACGCCCTGAGAGCTGTTAAGGCTGCGGTGGGGCGTGACCTTGATGTCAAGATCGGCAATACGGGTCTGCTTCAAGAGTTTTGTGGCCTGCTGCTCACTATGTACCTCGACCAAGATTTCACCAGTTCTTTGTTTCTTAGCTGTATAGGATTCCTCTATAACACTTTCCAGAAACTTCGAAATCAAGAATACTGACTGCGAAGCAATAGGCCTGGCTTGTACAAGAGATTCAATTATCAAGAAATGGGGGTAGTTATCAGGTTTTTGGATTGTTGTCGTCGTCGGAAGGGGTGGATAGGATACATCGGTGCGACCCCTTTTAGGGGGCCGATAATTGGGTTTGGGAAATTTAGAAAAACCATACAGCATGTATAAAAGCAGGGAACGCGGGTACTATATTCGCTCGGTTTACCCTGATGCCGAGAGAGGTCCCGGAGCTCCTTGCCTGGTAAACAGGGAGCCCATTCCGCCGGAGCTTGACCTGGGCTCCGACGGCCACCGTTTGAGGTTTCTTCCCTTCACCTTAAAACTCATTACCACGGTCGGTTACAGCGTCAGTATGGGGGCTCGGGGTCCGCGGTGTCGCCAACACCGTCACCAAGATTGCTCAAGGTGCCCCGTGCGGGGTACTTTTGCATATGAAAATCTCAAATGTGAGATTTAAACTTATTATATCTGTTAAAAAAAGAACGATTATTACCAATATTAGCGTACGAACACGACTTTCGTTAAAAATAGAGCTGTTATTACTGCAGTCTGGCAACTACCTCTCACTTTGGCTATGTTTGTTTGTATACATGTGGCTGGCTGATTAGCATGCAGAATCTCACACACATCGTCAAGATTATTCAGAAGGGCTCTGCAGTTCCATTGAACAATATTTTCTCTTCCCATTATTATTTGTTCAGACCTACTGGAGTGTGATTATTTATGTACGGTCTTTCGGGGCTTGGACTCTTGGAAGGGTTTTTATTTACCTTCTCTACTGACTTGGACGTCGCAGCCCGTTCCTTTCCTTGCGATGAAAGCCGGAAGGGCTGACGTCCATGTCGTCATCTGAAGGCAAGGGGGTGCCAAGCGGACTGGGCCCCCTTCAGATGCCGTCTGAATAATCTTGACGATGTGTGTGAGATTCTGCATGCTAATCAGCCAAGTTTAATGTGTGTCCAGGAAACACATCTGAATTCGAAACACCAAATTTTTTGAATAGTTACCTCGTATACAGGAACGACATGGATGGCTGCACACACTCTTCTGGCATGGTGGCCATAATCGCCCGCAAATCCTTAGCATGTCCACCCTGTCACCTTGAACAGCGTCCTTGAGGCTGTAGCCGTCCGCAGAATAATATTACACAGGTTGATAACGGTATGCTCCATCTACATCTCTCCTGATCTTGCACTTTTGAGCTCTGACTTTGAAGCACCGGTCGACCAGCTTCCTGAACCATACATCCTAACAGGCGACTTCAATGGACACAATTCTCTTTATGGCTCTTCTCGCACGGATGCCCGAGGTCGCCTGATAGAGAAGTTTTTAACATCCTCTGGAGCATGCCTTTTCAACAAGAAACCGCCTACATACCATCATATAGGACAAAATACATACTCAAATCTTGACTTGGCTATTTGTTCGGCAATTCTCTTTCCATGTCTTGAGTGGGGTGTGGGCACTGACCCATATGGCAGTGACCTTCACTAACATATATAGGTAAAGGCCCGAGCAGTTCATCTTCCCATAACCGGTTCAATGAAGCACGAGCTAACACATTTACAGAGGCATCGAAACTACACCACACATCCATTAGGACACCTACACGTTGAACAAGCTACCCAACTCCACACGGCGCACATCCTCGACGCCGCCGAAAGGTCCATTCCCCACGCCTCGGGTGCCCTGTGCAACCAGAGGAAGCCGTGGTGGAATTAGGACTGTAGCGCCCCAGAAGAAGGCGTGGGGCTATCCTTCGTCAGGTACAGCCACGTCGGGTAACCTTATTTTGTTAAAATGGGCCAAGGCGTTCGGAGAACGTGTGCTCGCAAGAGGCGAAACGAGAGAGTTGGCACACCTTCTTGACATCCATAATTCATACATGGACACACAAAAAGTCTGGACACGTATACGCAAGCTCAAAGGACAACAGACACACAGCCTGCCCCTTGTTAGCACAACGGGGGACACACTTGAAGACCAGGCTAACACACTTGCACAACACTTCGAACACGTGTCCAGTTCACAACACTACACGAGCACTTTCATGAAACACAAAGCATCTGCAGAAAAAGAGCCCTTACAAGACAAATACAGATCAAAAACTTCATACAACTCTGAATTCACTCTCTATGAGTTGAGGGCTGCCCTAAGCTTGTGCAAACCTTCAGCTCTAGGCACAGATAAGATTACATACACCATGATACAACACCTATACCCAGACACTCTTGAAACACTCTTACAATTACAATAAAATATGGCTTTCGGGGCACATTCGACGCTCTTGGAGGGAGGCCATAGTAGTGGCTGTCCTAAAGGAAGGGAAGGACCCTTCCTCTCCCGCCAGTTATTGTCCCATTGCCCTGACAAGCTGCCTGTGTAAGCTCTTCGAGAAGATGATAAACAGGAGACTCGTGTACTTCTTAGGTACAACGGTCTTCCCGATAGCTGCCAGGCAGGCTTTAGGGCGGGGCGATCTACCAACGATCAACTCGTGCGTTAGAGTCATATATCAAAGATGCTTTCCTCCACAAGCAGTACTGTATGACAGTATTCTTTGATATTGAAAAGGCGTACGATACTGCCTGGCGGTACGGCATCCTCAGCGATTTGAAGTCCTTTGGCATGTCGGGTAACATAATGAACACACTTGCCAGTTACTTGTCTGAAAGAACCTTTCGCGTGCGTGTTGGAACTGCACTTTCTAGGTTTCATGTGCAGGAAAATGCGGTGCCACAAGGTGGAGTTTTAAGTTGCACACATTTTATTGTGAAAATGAATTCCCTTAGGAAGGCATTGCCACCGTCGATTTCCTGCTCAATTTATGTAGACACGTACAATTATCCTTTAAGTCTTGTAACCTGTCTGTCTGCGAGCGCCAAGTCCAGCTTGGTATTAACAAGCTAGCTGGCTGGGCAGATAGCAACGGTTTTAAATTCAATCCAGGGAAGTGCACTTGTGTCTTGTTTTCCTAAGGGGCGTGGCATCCGGCCGGATCCTGACATTCAACTCAATGGTGTGTCGATTCCTGTCAACAAGGAACACAAGTTTTTAGGTATAATCTTTGACGAAAAGCTCACATTTCTCCCACACATAAAACAAGTAAAACATAAATGCTTAAAAACAATAAATATCCTGAAGGTTCTCTCGCACATCTCTTTTGGTGCTGACAAACAACTTCTTTTACGTGTTTTTACCAGCTTGATAGGTTCACGATTGGACTATGGTAACGTTGTCTATGGGTCAGCCACTAAAACATCCCTCAGAATGCTGGACCCTGTGCTTCATCTAGGGCTCCGCTTGGCGTGTGGTGCATTCCGGACTAGTCCAGTTGAAAGCCTCTATGTGGAGTGCAACAAATGGAACCTACAACGTTAGAGAGCATACACAGATCTCCCTTATGCTTTTAAAATTTCATCCATGCCTCCCATCCTTTTAAATAAGTCTTTCATGATAGATCCATGAGTGAACTCCTTTTAAATCGACCATCGTTCTCTGCGCCCTTCTCTCACAGAGTTAGAGAAGAAGCGTCAGAGCTTGGTGTCTCCTTTTTAGATACAATCCAAACCTCTCTAACAGATTTTATAGCACCATGGCATCTCCGCCCTGTATCATGCGACACATCTTTCACACATGTAGATAAAAACCGAGCTCCCACATGTGGCAATTCTGCAGCATTTCTTGTATTTGCAGCAGAAGAATGAGTGTTCTGAATTTTATACGGACGCCTCTAGAACTGCCACCTCTGTGTCCTGAGTGGCGCATGGGCCCGGCCTTAGTGTCACTAGAACTCTGAATAGTCATACTAGTATCTTTACGGCAGAGGCTTACGGTGTACTTCTTGTTGTCAATCATATACTTCAAAGCCACATCCCACAATCCATTATCTATACAGATTCCCTCAGTGTTGTGCGGGCACTGTCGTCAACAATGCCTTCGAAAAACCACGTTGTCTATGTGATCGTCAAGGGTATTATGTCTGTGTATGTCCGAAAATTTGAACTGGTTCTTTATGGGTCCCTGGCCACTGTGGTATAGCCGGGAACGAAGCAGCGGATCGAATGGCCGCTGCTGCTACACTCTCGAATACAATGAACATAACCTGATTACCCTACACCGACGTGAAACCACACATCAGACAACAACTTCGCTAAACATGGCAAACACACTGCAGCGAACAAACAGACAACACGTTACACGTAAAAAACCACACTTGGGACCATACACCACCGACACACGTAATAGATACACTGAAGTCGCCTTGGCTAGATTACGAATAGGGCACACACATGCAACGCACTCGCACCTGCTCACTGGATCTCCATGACCTCTGTGCAGCAGCTGCGGAGAGGCCCTATCCGTGATCCACATCCTCACACAATGTAAGGCACTCGACATTACACGACGCAAACACTTCCCACTACACACGCGACATATTCCACCACACACGTCATACTTCTTAGGAGATGATGCCATGTTCTCTGTTCAGCGCACCTTTAAGATTCTATCTGAAGTTCATTTCTTACAACTCGTCTCATACCACCCATATTTCTACCCCTGGTTCTATAAACCAGCCACCTTATTATCTTTTAACCACTCATGTTCTTCACTCTGGCCCTTTACACCAGCATGTTCTCATAGTCATAACTGATTTTATATTTTCCCTCCTCATCAAATAACTGTGTATTTGGCGCTCTTTGCCCATGTCGGCCTTGCGTCATTAAACTAAACCATCATCATCAGATCCAAAAGTAAATACGCATGAAATTATCCTGAGAAATTTGCGCTGATGGAAATAAAAAAGTTGACTTTTTTTGTTTAATTAGTTCACGGTAGTTTCTTGAGGCGGAGAACTTTTCCACTCTGGGATTAGGTAGGGGGTGGCAAGCGCTTGCTTTGGTAAAAGAAGGGGGGAGAAATAATAAAACACTCTGTGCAAATAAAAGAAGGGCTGTGCGGTGATTCGAACTACAGACTCTTCAGGCGAAACGGGGAAGGTTCGCGCCTTTAACCACTGAGCTACCGCGCAGAATATATTTTAAAGCGAGAAGTTTATACAGTACTTTCGTCCTCAGTGATTGTTGTCGCCTGTGTTTAGTTTCGCCCGCATTTGAGAAATTATGGCAATTATCACGCTTGTTTGTCACGCACCGATCTTGCACCCGAGGCCAAATATACTTGTGCTACAAGTGATTTCGCGAAAACTACTATATGTTTTCAAGAAAAGCTTTCGCAGATCATCTCCGACTTCTCTGCAAGCCACGGTAGCCACGTTTTAAATAGAATAGGCAGTCGCTGGCTTTGATAACGCTTGTTTGTCACGAACCCATCTTACAGACAAGCCGCATCATGCTAATTATTACTACAAGCGATGTCACTCCTGGCACGTCAAGCGCAGCAAACCCGTTGTGCAAGACGACCGCTGACAGCAGTGCAGACCTATGATATCCTGTGAGATGTGTGATGATGTTGCAAAGGCCACCGAAGCCGCCTTCCGCGATTACGGAGATGAAATTCTCGTTGGTTCTACTCCAACAAGGGCCGCCGCAAGGGCCACAATTCTTGCTTTTGTTTCTAGCTTTCTGCCAATTTGTTGCCGTGGGACTTGACTTTATTGCTGCACCTAATTCACACGCCGCCTAGCAAATAATTACTTGGCTGTACAGTCCCCAAACAAGTAGCTACATTTAACAATACCGTTGTTGCATTTGGCAGCTTGTGAAGAAGTGTGATCCAAACAACGTGCATACCGAAAAAATTGAAAGTGCCTCCTACTGCCGTGACTGAAGCAATTACTACTTAGTTATAATAACGAAATTGAAATAGAAAATACACGAGGTAACCTACTGATGTTACCAGGAACCATTTAGCCACATGGAAAATAATAAATAGACAAGTATATTGCTCACGGGGCATAGTGGTATTGCCCACAACTATGCTCCATGACATTGACTGTGTGACCATGACTATGCTCCCCGTAACAATATTCACCCCCGTCACAGCAGGAGCCCTGTACGAAAAACCTAGGTATGCTAGCAACATAAAAAAAGAAAAACAAATGGCCTCGTTGAAAAAAGTCCTGTCTGCTTAAAGCTTGCCCTCTAACACATCTGTATCGTCAATTCAGTTTGTCATCAACGAAAAGCATCAAAGGCTGCTGCAATGAACAACCGTGCTTGCTGTGGTATGAGCCAAAACATATCTTGAAATGGCTGGTGTGAATACTCAGAACCCAAACGTCTGCGTCCAGCCTCTTATTATACGTTGTTGGATATGCCACCGTATGCTGTGTTATGCAGTCAAATATTTCACAGGGAACATCTAGGGCGCGCTGCAAGCCGTTGTCGATGCGATAGAACACCAGCTGGAAGGTATCGTGCTGAGATGTTCGCCGAGCAAATCGGAGCTCCTAATACTCCCACCCGCCAACAGCAGAGGCAAGGCCAGGTGATGCAAATATGAAAGATCCGAATCGTGACCAAATCCGGCAACATGATCCCAGAGATCAACATAATCAGGATCGTAGGCATGGTCATAAAAAAGCACGGAAAAAACGGCGTAACCATTGCCCGTCCCACACCAAAGCGGCCAACGCGATGCGACTTCTCAAACGAGTCTCGTCCCCAAGGCAGGCATGAAAGAGGACAGCCTAATCAGGTTCGTAAAATCCTTCATCATCACCACATCACGTACATTGCAGCCTACCACAGATGGCTGCGACACGAACGCCTTCGCGGTAGTCATAATCGAGATGTCGACCGGTGATTTAAGGATGGCAACGAGCGTGATAAGCACCGGAGCAGGACAAGTGGGGAGGTGGCCATCGCCAACACAGACTGTCACACGGTGCTGAGTGACTGGAGACGAGCAGTGCGAAACTTCACCAAAGGCCAAATCTGCAGGGAGGCCGAGTGCGTATTGGGAGCGGCCAAACTGCAAGACAGAAAAGTGCGGATAGAGTGGTTGCAACGCACAACGCACAAATTGCAACGCACAACGAGATGGCACACGCAACGGCGTGAGCGCTAACAAACCGCGCGCCGGCGACCGACCGTCCGACGTGGTTCGAAGCCAAGGATTACATAACGAACTACAATGACATCCCGAAGGCTCACAGCATGGCTCGCAGGACTCTACCATCCCCACACCCAAGGCTCAGTCGAGCGGAGGCGGTACTACTGAGACAGCTCCAGACCAGATCGCTACCGAGCCCAGGACTGATGCATCGCATGTACCCCGAGGCATACCTAACCGACCAGTGCGAGGTCTGTCAGAGGGAGCCAGCAGACCACAGGCACATCTTGTGGGACTGCATCACATACCCAGAGGTAGCAAGATCAAGAACGGTCCGCCGCGGCTTCAGGCAGCTGCGAAGAGCCACGACCAAGACCAACAACTTTGAGCCGTCCAGCAGGTCAACAGGCGCTCGAAAAGCAGGGGCCCGTGCCGAGCAACGGTAACCCTGAAGATAACGTAGGCCATCGTCGGGGCGCGCGAGGGATATATGTGTACGTCTCCAAGTGTGTTTAAGGTTTCACAATGGTTGACTGAATGGTCGACGAGATTGTCCAAGTGCCAGCACGCGTAATGTGTCATGCCCTAGGGTGGGGACCAGTGTGCTTCCAAGTGTGGTAAGGTGACGAGAGGGATAACTGACTGAGGAAGTAGAGGTCTCAAAACACAAATGTTGACAAATAGCATCCTTGATAAACATGCACCGGAGTTGCCCCCAGAACCGGCGCGGTGAACAGTACGCCATGATGGTGTGCACTGCACGGAGCATTGATCAAAAACAAACCGACAGGTTCTACCCTAGCGCCAGCTCTAGGGCTGTTAGAGCAACTCATAAAAGCGTTAGTAAAACAATGTAAAATGACGCCTGATGACAACAGCTAACAATGATATATACATACAACTTATATCCCTCACTCATATGCAACAAGGTAATTCCAGTCTTCTACTGAACAGCTGCCTACAAGCTGCTTCTCTTCTTCTTTCTGCTAGCCAGACGTGAGTGCCTGTTATGACACGTTTCCCCCCTTCCGCTACGGCAAAGCATGTGGGCCATTCATGGTCAAGGCACTACAGTTACTGTTCGTGATAATTCAGTCGAACAAACAGATGTAAAGCTGCCAAAATTACTTTATACTGCAGGCCTTCCTTGCAGTACAAAACGTTCCTACATGGTACAGTATGTTGGCGTGCTCATTTGCAATCTCTGGCTGTTAATAGCATCCCGTACTGAGTACATTGCATCATTGTCTGATGAATTCATAAGCAACTCATCCGTGTCAGCAATATACAGATGATTCCGCCTTCACACCAGTGCGCTGATGCACTGTCGGTGCAGCAGACGGTGGACGAGGCCACTTTGCCAACGTCGTTTGCGATGCCTGTTGGGATTGCACCCTGGCACTCCGTCGCCTCTCTCGGTGCGCGACGGGACACCAAAAATTGCCCCACAGCGGTGCACCCGGTTATAGTGGACAGATGGTGAACATTGGTGCGGTTTGTCGAGAATAAAAAGATGCACCAGTGCGCCCAGCTGAGCACCGGTGTGGTTTATCGAGGATGCTATAAAAAACGAAAAGATGTCTAAAACTCAGAAATTTCCAAGCAATAGTTGCATGCAGAGTGCATTAAGCACAGTAACACTAATGGAAGATGATGTACACAGAAGTACACAGAAGATACATCCTAGAGATGCTGCTGGAAGAAAATCAGGGGAACACACGCACACATGTAGCTATTTACAAGCAATCCGCTTGCAGTTGTCAGCTGACAATTACAGCAACACCCCAAAAGAAGACGTACCCAATAACCACATTAAAAAGATGTAGGGACTTACACATTGCAGTTTAACACGAAGGCCTTGCTGCGAATAGCCGATGAGGTTACTGTTGAAGGTAACTAACAAATGCAGCTGCTCAGTTTCCTTAACTTTGCTCATGGAAAAAAATGCTCTACTTGTCGATTCTGCCTTGCACGTACAGCCTACTCAATTATTTACAACTTGAGAGGACCTGGAGAGTACGTTTGAATGACCAGAAGTTCTGATTTATATGACTCCAGGCAAGAAGACAATGCACGTTAAGGTTAGGCATGGATGTGAATCCCATTTTTTAAACACTTTAGACACTTCAACTACACAAAATAGACAGAGCAGAGGTGAAACATCCACAACTAGTTTATTGGTAGTCTACGGCTGATCCAAAACCAGCAAGCAGGTGCCGGTATGACATGACTGGTCATTTTCAACCTATGAAGTGACGTCAAAAATGAATGTTTTAAAAATGGCCAAACTCTGAATACGGTCTCCTCTGAATACTAATTATGGTTCAGACAGTTGATCTACACTAAGCTTTTTCCTGATTTGTAATGTGTGTTTACCACCCGCAAATCATTTCTTTTTTGAATATCAAGTTTTACTACTCTCATAATGATAAATAGGCCCAATTTTTTTCTGGTGCCAAAGCAGCAGATATTTTCCAATGTGGACAAGTGAAAAGTATGAATCATCTGAATGAGTTCAAATTAAGTAGCCTTTCAATACATTGAATGAGTAGAAGCAGGCTAAAAATGAAAATTTTGAATTTTTAAATAAATAAGACTGCAAATTATAAGTTTTTACTCTACGACATCTTGAAAAAGTTGACAGTTAAGACTTGTTCTCCTGTAGTAACAACTTCCTTCTAACATCTAAGAACTTTTCTAGGAACTTCTGCGCTAGCAGTTGTCCACAACCTAGATGCATAAAAAGCTTGTTCCTACCTTTGAAGAAGCAGCAGATAGGTGCTTGCAAGGCATGTTTCCAGTTCTGTGAAGCAAATGGAGTGCCTGCAATACATCCACATACCTGTGTTGCAGACTGCAATTAAGAGCAACACATTGGTAGCCCGGTACCTTTATTGTTTTGTCCCAAAAACAAAAGAAATACTTCACATTTTTTACTCTGTCTTGCACGATCTTGAATGTGTTGACATGGAAGATTTCAAGAATGCCATAATAAAGTTTATTACCCGGAAAGTTTGTATGATATCATAAATCCAGTATGATAAATCACGTGGAGTAGCCAGATATCAATAGCAAGTAAAATGTTCAAGGCTTACTTGTTGCATGCCTAAATCAATCAGACTGCTGTTTCCATCGTTGAAAAAATCTGCGGTATGCTTGGTGTGCTCTATGTGCGTTTTCTTTTTTCTGACATCATGTATTCTACAATATCTATATATTTCTTGCGGTATGCATTGCATGGTGCGTGCTACATGGTACAGCGGCATCATCGGTATGTTGTGTGATGCTATACAATACACATTGCACAACTTTTCAACTACGTAGGACATTGTTGCGTTTGTCGTAACATATATTCAGCAGGTGGGTTCTCCAAACAAGGACATAATTCTTGTTCAAACCTTCAGAACATTCCGTTAAGCAAGAAAATTGTAAGTTTTCATCATTCTGATCCATTTTTCCTCTCTGGCTTCGCGTGTCGCCGTGCCCTCACAGGCCAGTAGTTCCCACAGGCGCTTGACTGGCAACCAGACTTTGTGTGATGTGGATACGATGGAGTAAATGCTGAAGCTGTTGTGCGTGAGTGATTGGGACGTGCAACAACTTTGTTTAAAATAAGGAGCACTAACAAGACAGGAGGGGAAACGCCGCGGCCTAGCGCGGCCAGATAACGTGACAAGCGCTTGACGATTAATTGTGCGGCCGCCGCGTTCGGCACTTAACTGCGCAGCCCAGTAATGAATTGTGGCAGCTATCAGTTCGTCCATCAGGGTGCAGCTACCCCCCCCCCTTTAAGCTTCGCCGTCGATGCTAGGGACTTCAGTTTTGAAGTCCGCTTTTCATTGTGGCTACATCTGGTCGCTCCCCTACGCTTGCCCGGTTCCCCTCTTCCTAGTAATTAGGTTTAATCGCGGCTATCGTAAACTACGGTTTTGGCTGTTGCACGCGAAATTACAAGTGTCGACAGCGGTCACTTTGGTTGTGAGCGTAACAAACATAAATTGACCAACTTTCAATCTCATGATGGAAAACAACAGAGAAGCAGTGTAGACAAAAGAAAATATCGTTAAGACAGTTGATTCAGACCCAAACGCGACACACTCGCGCACGGCGAGGAGAGGGGCCTCCCCAACAGCTCTCTACCGGCTTGGTTTGATCGGGTCTGATCGGTGTTGGGAATTTTAGGCTTAGCATCGCTGTGGATATTTGATCACCGCTATCTCTGCAACTGTGAATTACAATCCATAGCACACTTTTTCACCAGACTAACATCCACTTTCTCGCATGTGGAAGTTCTTTTCCGCGAAAAGATTGATATCGAAAAGCGGCGACAAGCTGTTGCTGCCGAGGAATGGGCCGGTTTGAACTGCTTGCAGTGCCTTGCGGGCAGGCGGGCCGGCGTATTTGCAGGTACGGCCGACGTGGGCGCCGACCGTTTCCGAGCGCTGAAAACGCTTTACGATTGCCTGCTTCATCCATTGTTTTGGGGGACGACGCGCGGAATTTACAAATTTAGCGCGGCTTTTGTCGTAGTTGATCGGGTGGATGATGGATCGGGAAACGAGCCGCTGCTGATGTGTAGTCGCGCTGATTGCGAGAGCGACGCAAAGAACGCAAGCACCTCTTAGGGGCAGGTTGGGGCGCCGGTTATTTGAGGGCCTTCGTCTCCTAGGCTCCGAACACCAGGTGATTTTTTTTTCGCCTTCGCTGATGCGTGCCGCCACTTGCGTCCGAACTGACTTGTGCGATTTTGAACACTGCGGCTGCGGAAACTCCAGTTAGCGTGACCAAACTGAGGTGGACAAGCTCAGTTCGCGCTAACCATGGTTAGCGGGGTAACCGCAGTTTCGTCTGTCGTGTAACGTAGCAAACTGTGGTTTTGTGTAACCGCGGTTTGCTTAACCGTGGTTAAACAGTGCCCTTGTAACTAGGGTATAATCATTGCTTATTGATCATCGCGCGTTGTATGGCGGCGGACGCGCTCTCATTTCATTGCAGCGAATAATTTTAGTTCTAGCAATACCAAATGTATGGATAGGGGTGTAACCGTACGACGTGCTTAGACCCCACTGTCTCAATCGCAATCACGCACCTACGCACGCGCTAATATGGTTAGCGGTTGCTGTTTCTGCGACAGGCAAAAAGGGCAGAGGTTGAAAATTTTGGTCAGTTAGGGGGCCTTGAATTTGTAATAACGCATTTTTTCAAAGTTAGCGCAGCTAGACCAGGGTATCCCGGCCTAGAAGAAACCCCCCACGAGGCGGGTGCCCAGACATCAGCACTTAAGGCTCGCATAAATAAAGTTTATTCCTCCTCCTCTGCACGCAAAGCTTTTATTTGCTTCACCGCACAGCACGCGCGCGCACACTGCAGTGGCAGCCCCGCTTGGGTCCAGCGTACCGCCCACCAGCGACACGTCAATGGCAGCATGAAAGCGCTGTTCACAAGTGAGGTAAGAGCGCCTGCAGCACATTTCAGCACATTTACGCCACTCCGGTGCGCGTGATGCCGCTGGACAGCGGGGCTGAAACGCTGCTAAGCAGCACAAGCGGCTTTCAACGGGGTCAGCAGCGCAAGCCATCACTTTCAGCGGATTTCAGCACAAAAAACTCCCACCTCCCCTCTCAGGAACCCCTGTGTAGATGCGACGCATGGGCGGAGCGGCGAAGGGACCGCGCTTTATAGCGCGCATAACGTTGAGGGGACTGCGTAAGCCGGTCCCAGTCGATGACGACGTTGGCGTACTTGTAAAGCGGCGTGGACTCTAGGTGTTTCAGCCAAGCGTGGATGTTGCTTCGCCGGAGAACGGCACACCGGTTATATGCGCAGCGCGCCCGAAGGAGAGGAAACCGCGGAAGAGAGAGTACTGCACATGCGCCGGCCCCAGCGCGTCTGCCGCGGCTATGACGCAACGTGCCGCGGCTATGACGCAACACAATCCAACACAATCCACTTTAATCCAATCCAATCCAATCCAATCCAATCCAAGCCAAGCCAAGCCAATTCATTCCAAGCCAATCCAATCGAATCCAATCCAATGCCCCTCGCGAGAGAGTGTTCGCTATCGGAGAGGAGAGGGGGTGAGCGGCGGAGAGCGCAGCTGGCGCGGCGAGGAGAATGGGGAAGGGGCGGACAACGCCGACAACGACGACGCCGGAGGGACAAGGCGAGTGAACCAGATGCTCTGCATCTAAAAATGGCGCTGAAACACACTGCCTTTTCGGATAGGGCACAGAATATTTGTAAAGTTGCTTTCTTGGCATTGTGGGAGTGTGCCTTTTATTTAGAGGAAATTACTTGCAAAATGGGTTGTAAACACCAGCTGATTTCGTTAGCTGATGTGCATGCGGCAAATAAGAGCGATTTACATTATGAAGTCTTGTCGTGAATAAGAAGGTCTGCAAAGGGATTTAATTAGTTGGCTGCATACTGTTTCCTGAATAAGGTATAAACAGAAATATAGAAATGCTCAATTTATACAAATAACTGGCGAAAATAAAAAAAGTGGCATCAATATAAATGTGCAAGCACTGCGGTAGATTGGGCTCCATAACCCAAGTTACGCTGAAATATAGAATGGCTGTTTATTTAAAACAAGTAAGCACCAGATAATCCGTTCGCCAGAAAGCTTGCGCACCGAAAGGTCCGTGCACCCAAATATCCGTACACCGAAATGTCTGTGCACCGAAATGTCCTAGACCCAAGCGGAGAGGGAAAAGGGGGGCTAGCGTTTACCGCCATCGTATTGGAACAAACACCTAGATTAACGCAGCTAAGGGAAGAAGGAATTGCGCCCCAGTGCTTCTCCTGGAAAGCGGCAGACCCAATCATCTTCTTTAGAAGATCGTCCAACCTTACTTTACTGTAGTAAAAAAATATAGTCACTCGGAAGAAAATGACGCGGCGTAATATCGCCCTGGGAGAATGGGTCGGGGAAACTGGCATCGGGGCAAAGGCACGCGGCGATTACGGCGCGAGGCTACTGCACGCGGGGCATATGAGACACGGGGCTAACGTCGCGGGGCTTTCGCGACGGGGATTCTGCGCGTGGGGCAATCGTGATAAACCCGGGTCAAGCGCTAAGGAGATGTTAGTTGCTCTATGCTGTGCTACTGAGCCCAAGGTCGCGGGTTTGATCCCGGCCGTGGTGGGCGATTGTGCCCGCGCTCCCTCCATAGCCCTGTCCACAAAGGAACTTGATTATGTACATGTGCGAAACGAAGCAACTTAGCTAGCCATCTCAATGTGCACACACGCGCTTAGTGCGAGGGGGATGGTAATCACTTTGGGGTTTGTTTTGCATCTCATGTTTTCGGCACAGTGGATATAGATTACTTATCGGGTCGAGTGTTTTGTCGCAGGTGTGTGCATGTGTGTTTATAAATATGGCTTGTTTCTGTAATAAAAGTTCAGTTGGAAGTCAGCGCTCGTCCGGCGTTCTTTAGCTTTAGCTCCGGTTTACCTTAAAGGAACCCTGCAACACTCTTCGTGCAGTGCAAGTAAACCTGCGCGACGTTTTTATTACACTGCCTGGAACACCCGAGCCAAATATTACACGTGCACGTGAAGCGGTAAGCGCGCAAATCGCCGTGAAAGACGCGGAAAAACCAACCGCGCTCTCTTCAATTCTCCTCATTATGCACCCCTGGCATGGCATCTGCGACGTCAATCGGGCCATGGCTCTCCTGGCTGTCCTATTGGCTGTCGCTGGTCAACCTCGCGGCTAAATTCTGGCATTTACTTGACAATCCGCCACCGTCGGCGCTGTGTATCAACCTCTTCTATGTCGGAACCTGTCCGCATGCTGTGAGTGACAGCGCGAGCTGTGAGTGACGAACTAAATATTCCACTTGCAACGAGCCCACTCAGAAACAAACGTTTATTGCTTCCAAAACGCGCCCTACCAGCCTGAGCGCTTGCTTGCGAGCAGGCCGCCATGCCTGCTTTTTTGTGGCACCAGACCTGAAATAGACCCGTCCACGCTGCGGGAAAAGGACAAAACTCCCCGGCCTGTGACATATCGAAGTTCGCCGAACAGAACGACGCGCGCCGCCCCCCTCTCCGGCCGGGAGAGAGCGCGGAGCTTTCGTCGCGTTCTTCGTGGTTGAGTAGAGACAGAACACTTATTCGCGATTTTTCATCGCGCGTAGTTTCGGTAAAACTGAACGGATTTTCATAAGTCTTGCGGGAGGATATTGACGGGACAATAACTTTACCCCAAAATACATTCCGAGTAGTCGATGGTAAGTGTTGCAGGGTCACTTAATTGTGTCTGGGTAAACACGGAAATTGTTAGGAAAAATGCACTAAGGTATGGTTGTTTGGCAGGAATAAATACATAATTACACGCGATAAAAAAATTTAAGGTTTACACGCACAATATATGGCTCAATATTTATGTTTCATACATATGTCTACCCCATTAGGTGCCTACCAATACTGAAAACAGTATGTATGCCTTTGTTCTATCACAATCATAAAAGCCTCGCTTATAATAAATCAATTATTGTGCACATAATAAAATAAAAAGCCACTCAATAAGTAATATTTTCAGTTGCAATGTCGGCCATAAGACAAACAAATGTGAGCTAACTAGACAAGCGGACTGCTACTGCGATGCAAGCTCCATGACTCCAAACTAAACTATTTGAACAGCGAAGCTATTTAGAAAATTGCAATTTTTCGCGCCCGCAATTAAAAGTACAAAGAAATTGCCTGAGAACATTGACGTCAGCACAGGCCTTGCGGCGACCGGCCCGCAGTTACAAAAACAAGAAAAGGCTGAGCGCTCGTGTGTGTGCGTGTCTTGCGACGACCGCCCAGCGTCCCCTGCGCACGTTTGTCAAGCCAAGCATGCCCACCTCGGGAGATTGGCAAAGATTGGCCAAACAAATACTCCAGCGTTTGCCGTAATCATGGCAACTCTTGCTCGGAACTTGAAAGACACGTCACAGTGTACGCCCTCCAAGGTGATTTCCAGTGGTTATGACTTCCAAAAAATGCAAGAAGCTCACACTTAAAGGCAACTGCACTCACATTTTTTTGTCCAAATTTGATCCAAATAAGCAGTCTAAGCTCTTAAAATCACTTTGCAAAAATCCAAGCCTCGTAAGCACACAACACTCTAGGTAATGTCGTTCAAAATAACCCCGTGCAGACGACGTTTGTACCTGGGGGAGTCGCCAAAACAAGCTTCCGAGCGGCCTGTGACGGAGGTTGAGGATCCTGCCCCATGGAGCTCGCGCTTCTCTGCCGACTCGCGGGCGCAGGAACGCGTTCGCCCGGGGTTTCTATGCTACACCACCACGCTGTACCGTCATCGCCATCACATTATTCAAACTAACCATGTAGGTAGCAATATCCGCCATTTTTTTTCAGTCCAATAAAGAGATTAGAAGCCTACAAAATGTTCACACACTTTCGAACGTTCTGGAGCTAGCAAAACTCTTTCTACTAAAAAATCATATTCCTACTAAAAAAATAGCGCGACACGCGCACTTGCCTTACATTTGCAATTGCTACTGCGTCTATCACAGAAAAAAGGATCTTTTGTGAATTCTTGATCACTTGCAATTCCGCATCCAATATTTGCAATATTTGGACTGGGCCAACGCCACCTCCATCCCTTAGACCTGTTCAAGGTTTTGTGACCTAACTAGACTTGTTGTACACGTGGGTATTAAAATTTGCGCAACTTTTGATTTACTCGCGAAGTGAAACAAAATCAGCGTTGCTCGTGGTAACAAATACATACGCACAAATATCAGCCGTCGTCTTCGTGAAGTGCGAACGCTAACAAAACTGCCTCCTTCATAAACGATAAAATTGATTTTTTTCAATAACCAAATGAAGTATTTACTTTTGTAGAGCGCTAGATTTGGTTTACTTGAAAGTAAAATGTTTTCAACAGCACGTCTCAGGTGAAAGTAGAAAACAGCGGTAGATAGCTCACTTTTTTCGTGTTTTAGTGCATCATTTAGCTGGCTTATAGTTTTAGACACCTTCTATAATTTGATTCCTGATCTGCAGCAAGGCGAAAAATACTGGGCTGTTATTCACGAAGCTGTTTGTAGGCAATGCATAGTAGTGATTGATCTCCGCCTGCGTGCGGTTTATTCCCTCCGAAAGAGAGCGATGTGGCAGCCGAGGCGCTGGCTACCAAAGCTGCTTTTCGATATCGTACAGTGCGCAACACCCTTGTCTGTAACACTCAGTTCAATTTCAACTAGTTACCTCGCAAAACTGCTGGCTAAAACTTGTCAGAAAAACGTTGAGGTCAAAATATATGGTTAAGGCTTCAGAATGACACAATAGTTTTCTTCAAATGTTTTTCGGCCGAGACGAGATAAGGCTATAAGTACGAAACCTGTGCTATAGACAAGTCTGTTGCCCTCGGTACGAGCAACTAGCTTTGTAAACCAGGGCCCGCTTTTTTACTCGCAATGCCAAGGATTGATACAACGGCCGTTATTCTGATAGAAAAATAACTGTCGTACGGTCTACTTTTTCCGATTGAAAACAACGCGATGTCGGAATTGCGCGTATACTGGGTAAACGTTAGTGGGAGTTCTTTGTGGAAATAACAGTGAGAAACGCGACACTACCACGCGCATTTGAAGGCGGCCGCTTCCGTTCCATCAGGAACGTCACGTACGGCCACAAGCAATGGCCGCCTTTTCTATTCAGTTCCAGTTCCTAAAATGCCAATGTCGTGAGCCGTTTGCGTCGCTCGCGTTCATGTTTGAAACGTAGTATTTTGCATTTCGCACTCTTTTTATGTGTACTATTAATTGACATTATTTTTACGTTGTCGAAAATTTCAGTGGAGTTGATCTTTAAGTAACAATAATGGAGTAAACAGCGTTGCGTACAGCTTCGCTACAATGAAGTTTCGCACGTTAGTGTGAGCTTCCTTCATTTTTGTTTGACACCCATATCGCACACTATTTCTTCATATTAGGTCACGATGATTGAACTACCCGACAGATTTCGTATTAGTGACAGCGGCACTGAGACTGGAAGCTGCGTACTTGAGACTGCATGTGCTTCCTCCACTCGCCTAGAGAGCTGTTCAAGGGGCTTGTTGCCTGTTCACACGAACCGTTTCACCTTCTGCAGGTAGTTATCGAAAGGAAATGCGCTAGAGGCATATAGTGGGCTAAATCGTTGGCTGCCTTCAGCAAGGTGGATCAAGCTGTGGACGTTGTACACAGGAAATGTCTGTTTATGCAAAATAATTCCACTCTCTACAAAGTAACGCAACAGCTGTTCAGCGTACCCAAGGTATTGTCGGTGAGAGGGACATACAAGGACGACCACTGCCACATGCAAGACTAAAAAGTGCTCATAAAGCTCCTTCCTGCAAAATGTGCCGAAGTGCCACTGGAGCTGCATACAGAAGAAAAAAACGAAATTCAGTGGCCTTCCACCTTCAGACTCGTTCGCCCCCCGGCATTCCCTGAGAAAAATCTTTCGGGACATGCCCGTTCAATTCGTGGAGGTGAACAGAAAATAGTGTAACTTTACTTGCATCCATTCTGGTGAGCAGAGGACCTTTGAGCCGGAATTTTATTAGCCTTTTCATGACGTCCAGACATACTAAATGCATGTACTCCAGTGGGAATGATGTCACCATGCCAATTCCAACCGAGACCAACGGTGACAGACCTTTGCGATACTAAAAGTCTGTCTGTAGTGCGAAACAGACGTCTGTGACGACGTGCATTGATAACAGGGAATGTCATGCATTCACAATTCTTACCCTCGGTTGTGCACTTTTCACACCCAAAGGTTCCAGCGTGTCCTTTTGCTGCCTTTATGAACTCCCTTGGTAGGGCGTCACAAATAAACGCTCGCGGTGACACCCTGTAGCACTTTCCATCGTGCAATAATCCACAAGTAAAGACTTCACCAAGCTCATCAAGCATTGGCTTCATGAATTCATCTAGGTTTGGTTTCTCTGTTCCACAAAACGGACCTACTAAGTGTATGCTGTCTTCCGTGCGATGCTGTGAGTCTCTCTTCCACTGCACTTGAAAAGAGGGAGGCCATCAATATTGAAACTAATTTCAAAAGCTTGCAACTGAAAAGGATGCATTCTTTGGAGCAATGCACGAAGGCTCCTTTGTAGGCCAAAATGATAATACTTTCTATTGCTCAGCTCATCCAGTGTCACTGCTGAAGGAGTGTGCAGTAGATAGCGTGCAGAGTTCGGCAGTTCTGGCAATCTGTGTCTTAAAATTCGCAGTAAGCTGTCAAGACTTGCATGGGTTAAGTTGTTTTCCTTAGCCCAGACCCTGAGTGATGTTATCATATCTGCGTCAGGAGCACCTACCTGATCATTAGATGATGAAGATTAGGCCTAAAACCTGTCATGCGATGAATAAAAAAAATCAGAATCACATGCTCGTGCATGTACCTCATGTATAACTACAGGAGCAAAGTCCACTGCGCAAAACTCATTATAAGCCATGGTAGAGGGCCCTGCATCTATTGACCTTATGCAAAAGTGCCGCCATCTACCGGAAGAAAAACGAAAAGAGCATGCGACGCCATTTTGGGGGATGGCGGTCGCGGGATTGCTTGGTACGGAGCGTGTGAGGGGCTTTCTGGGCTTGGCGATCCTTTTGTATTCAGATTTAAGCGCAATAAAATGAGCGACTTCTGGGGACCATTCTCTGTTGCCCACATTTGCGGGCGACTTCGTAAATACGCATTATGCATAGACAAAGCAGCCAGGGAGGCACCGTCGGGGAAGCTTTTGGAGGCTGTCGCGTTTCTTCCCTTTTTTTCTGGCTTTCACAACGCAAGCATTGAAAGTACATCCGTGCTGGTTCGCATCCTGCGGGTTTCTCAGGAGGTCATTCCTGAAATGCTTTTAGCCGATGCGGGCTGCCCTGAGGTTGAAATGGGGGAGGGGGCGGGGGAGAATACGCGATATATCTATAAGGATCCACTGGGACGCCGAGGAAACCAGCAAAACAAACAAACAAAAAAAAACTTCGTAAAATAAATTCCATACCTGGCGTTATTTAACAGCTGAGCTGTTGTAACTGGCCGTAATGTGTAGCGCGTAAGGCGTGTGGCGTGTAACGCGTTAAACATTGCCAATATATTACCAATAAATTGCCAATGAATTATTAAATTACCAATAAATTGCCTAAAGCTCGTGAGTGTGTGCCTCGCGGCGACCGCCGAGCGTCCCCAGCACACGCAAAGGCTTTCGCAAAAAAACTGCGAAAACCTTAAAGAGCGAGAAAATGCCGAGCGCTCGTGAGCGCGTGCCTCGCGGCGACCGCTGAACGTCCCCTGCTCGCGCCCTGGACAACAAAACTGGGTGCACACTATCGTTAAAAAATTCTGCTCGAAAAATTTCATCTTGGGAAAATAGGCTACGGTCGAACAGCAGGCGACGAGCGGTAAATGACCGATACACGGAATTACTACGTACGTTGCTTGCGCTACTCATGGCGCTACGTGAAGGTTATAATTGCAACTCTGGCGGATCTCTCATTTCCTAAAACGTTAGGCAAACGAAAGAATGTCTAGTAATTCCATAACTGCCCACCGAACGTCCAGAATAAAAAGAAAACACGGGCGCGCAAAGCACGAACGGCAGACCCAAAACTCACCCCACACGATAAAGTACGAGGTGACCGGAAGCAGGACTGCTCGGCGGCAAATACAGGGCTAGAAAATAGCTCACTTTGGGCCCTTTTCAGTCCTGCACGTATTCATTTTGTGACTATGCATGCGATCTAGCTATAATGTTACTGCGCGAAGGGAAGTTGACAGGCGCAAGCGACTTCACGCAGGGCTCAAATCATGCTTCTGTTGAGAAATAAAAAAAGAAAGGTGTGTACGCTATTTTCGTGGTCGTCCTCGTATCGTCTTTGTGCACGGCAGAATTTAGGCATCTTGGACAACGATAAACGCCGACGTGCTAGTCGCTAACTGCGGGCTGTCATGTATGCTGCGGTATCTGGAGATCCGGGAGTCCCCCAACATGGCGGAAGTGCACGCTGTTCCCGCAAGGGGGCGCCAGTTTTCTCATAAGGTTTATTGCATCTACAAATACGGCGTGTGTTTCAAGACAGCTGGTCACATGCAGTCTAAGAGGGCCCTGCGACAGCACCTACACATCCAGACTGCTCTTCAAGTTCCCCAACTACAGTTGTCAGAGTATTGTTCGTGAACTCACTAAAGCGGGAGATTGCTGCTTGAACAACAGCATTAATTTCTTTCCTCTCTCTCTTCTGCACTTTCTGAGCATCAGAGCATCGATCATCTTGATAACAAAAAAAAAACAGCAGCCTCAATGAAATCTGACTAAGCAACCACGAATTTGTAATTCACCTTTCTCTATCTGGGTGAGGACTTGGAATGTTCATTTTTAACCCGAAAAGAAAACAAGTTGGATCAAGCAAACATTGCATAATGATTAAGCTGCATTAGCAACATATGCTAATCGTGCAGTACATTATCACAATAAGAAGATATGATTATAGAATAGTGCTCACCAGAACATCTTTAGTTAAAAACTAACCCTTGATAAGTGCCGTACATGTATCCCAGCCATAAAAGAATTTTCGAGCCAGAATTTCATTTCGGGAATTCAGACCAAACACAACTAATAAAACTGCAGCACTGACCCCGTGAACGTACAAAATCAGAATGTCCAGTGTAATATGATAACACACGCTAGTATTCAAACAGAACTTGAAACAATTAAATAGAATTTGATTCATATTTTTTGTCGATAGATATATATAATGGCAGTAAATTCCCAATTATTCAGGGGCAGCTCAGAGGAAGTGGCTGCTGAATCACCAATTTTTTAATTCTCATTATGATTTGCGTTTTCTGAATTGAACATTTAAATTTGTATAATTGTGGTACTAACATAGAACATTTTTACGAGCCAAGCATATTTTGTCTTCAAGGATGGCTTATTGAACAAACACGGTTGTGTATCCAAGTTTTCGTTACCTAATAGTTTAAAGTATAGAAAAGTTATTGCACTTTTTCGCATAAAATTTTAGATAAGCAAACACCGTAGCCAAACTTTGTAGCAGGCATTGTAACTAAATTTCAACAGGAACATACGATTATAAATGCATGTTAAAGGGGCCCTGAAAGGCGTTTCGAGCACACTAAATGAAGTAGCGCACTCGTTAGATTGGGTCGTCAACATCAGCTGTGCCCAGTATTACCCTTTTACGTGCAGCAGAAAGCTCACACTTTTGTTGCAAAGTTTGCCGTCCTTTTCTCACCCTTCCCTGCGTGTTTTTGGACAGCGACTTCTTCACATGTCTACGTCATCGATTCCCAGATGTTCGTCATGAGGTAGACATCCTGCTATTGGGGGCTTTTCACGAACTTCCGGCAAAGAGATGTGTTGTCTGCTCAGCGTCGGGTCACCGGCTGATCTGCCTGCGGAGTGCCGGAATGCTTCGACGTTTTACGACAAACTAAACAAGCGTAAAGAAAATCTTAACCGTTTGTATTCAATGCAGCACGGCCATAACACGACATGGATATTATCCTTGTGAGTACGTACCATAAAGAAAGCGTCGAAGCCCCGTGGCACTTCTTTCATGCAATCGTAAAGAGCACCCTGAGCCGAATGCCCGGGTTTGGCGCATACATTTTATTCAACTTCAAAACAATCCAGAGAGGCGTGTCAAACGAGCACAACGTCACAACATGCATTGCAAGTCTGAACCGCGATTGGCAGACAATCGGTTGCTTCCTCCTGCCCGTCGTAAATTCGGCACTCACATCGCGCCCTGTTTGCGGGGACGAACAGCAAGTCACTTCTCTGGCGCGCAAGCCGAGAAGGATTTTAGCCAGGAACACTGCACATAGCCCATGCGAGTTTGAGTCGTACGTCGCTCAAGAAAGATAATCCACACCATCACTCTTCCCAAAAAGTACGAAAATGGAAGTGTCATTGCTCCTTTAGGGGACTAACTGCATTGCCACAACCGTTAGTCCCGAAAAGGACTAACGGGGGAGGGAGCAACAGTTAGCCCTAGCAAATACTCCCATGAGAGTAACCGTTCCGCCCCGCGGGGCTATCCCTTATTCCTTGCAAATACTCCCTTGGGACTAACCGTTCCTCCCCGTGGGGACTATCTGTTAGTTCTTGCACATACTCCCTTGGGATTAACCGTTCCTCCCCGCAGGAGTATCTGTTTGTCCTAGCAAATACTCCCGTAGGACTAACTGTTCCTCCCCGAAGGACCATTGGTTAGTCTTTACAATTACTCCCAAGGGATTAACAGTCCTCCCGCGGGAGTATCAGTCGTTCCAATTACTCTCCTGGGACTACCGTTTCCTCTTTCCACTTGCTCTCCACAAAGCTACTGTTAGTCTTTTCAATTACTCACTGCAGAAGACCAATTGTTTCTACTTCCAGCTCCTCGTGTGCAACTCTGCATGGAAGTAAATGTTGCTGTAATAGTCCAAGGGACCAGTATACATCATTATGAAGGATATTTGCCCATGACAGCACCCCACTGCGTCTCAGGACACCAACAGCTATAACATCACCTTTGGCGTGCTTTTGTAAGCAAACGTAGGTTACTGTGTCAAGGCCGGCTGGCTGAGCAGCTTTCATAGCAAATAGGCAAATAGTACTCGTTCCAATTCACAACAGGAAGGCTTTATTGCAAATGTAACATAGTATGCGCAATGCACCCCAGTGCGATCGCCTTCACCCCAATGCGAAGGCCGACAAGACGGCAGAGGAGATCAAAAGTCTTGTGCGCCTTGGGACAGAAAACAATCAATATCAAAAACCCAGTAGAGGCACAGAAGAGTGGCGAGTACTCCAGGCAGCGTTGCCTCTGGCACGTGCAGGCTCTCCAGGCTAACAAAAATCTATGTGGCCTGTAGTAGGCCTGGCCCCTCATACTCAATTGTTGGCAGGTGGCGCATAATGGTAGAGTCCTGCAAGAAGCAAGAGGTAAATCAATCCCCCCCCAGCAATCTGGCCAAGACTTTCAGACATGAAACAGCTCATGCAGCACACTTGTCTCATCAGCATGCAGTCACTTATATCTCACTAATCCTGCATGCACGGCTGATAAGCTTTAGTGTATTGCAACAGGCAGCTGAACGGCAGATAGGTATTTTTGCATGGCCCAGCCCTGTTAACATTGCCAAATAATGAAGCAAGTCATGCAAGCCAGAGATTAGTATTAACCAGATGTTTTATAGACAAATTGCATGTCTATAAACAAGGAAGAAGGGTATAGAAAATTAACTGGAACCACGTTGGTCGACATTTAGTAATGCATCGGCATCTCATCCCTCTTCCTTGCAATTGCGAATTTCAGAGAGAGATAGAGAGAGAGAAATAATTTTATTTGGCCGTAAGGTTCGAGGCATGGCACAACGTGCATGCTTTGCTACGTGCATGTGGTGCCGTGCCCTGCACTGAGATAGTTACCGATTTGTGCTTCTAAGACTCCCTTCCCCTGCCCAGCACCAGTTCCTGTATGCACCCAGTGCCATGTACTAGTTTGACTGCTCATTGTTGCGAGCAACTTCTAAGTGAACCCAGCTGTTTGGCCCCAGCGGCCCAGGGGTAGAACCGTGGGCTTGGAGCGAATGAGTCCAGCAGCACCAAACATTTTGCAGGAACAAATTTTTTCACTGTACAATGTTCTAGTCTACGCTTGTTACAGCGCGGATCCGGCAACAACGGAATTTCAGTTACAACAGACCACTTCTTTGTTAGAAAAAACAGCGCAAGGACGCGGACGACAGAACTTAAAAAAGTACAGGCGCTGCCACATTCTTTTTTACGTTCTGTCGTCTGCGTCTTTGCGCTGTTTTTTCTAAGGATGTATAACCAACTAGCCCAAACCCAACCATTCTTAGACCATTTCTGTTGGTTTGTCTGGTCATCATGCATTTTAAATGGAGTCCACTCCGCTTATAACGGACCCTGCTAGAGCAAACTATCGACTACAACAGACAATTTTAGGCGTCCCTTACAAACTTTGGTCCCTAAAAACTTTAGTTCTTTACAAATTAGCAGTGTTCATTTCATGGACGCAAGGCCGCTGAAAACCAATCCTCCACGCTTGTGTTGCAGTGCGGCTGTACAAGAAGGGTGAGCGTGAAGCTAATTTCTCCAGGACGGGAAAGGATGCAACAGATCCCGACCCGAAAAGTGCAACTTTACAGGCAGAAATTTCAGCGAGAACAACGCACAACACTCTTGTAGGGAACCGAAGTGTGCGATAGATTTCATGGGAATCAACAACAGAGCTAGTAACAGCGTCGCGAGGCCGCAGTTGTTTTTACTAAGATGCTCGATTCGAACTACTTTTGGGTCAGCATGACCACCCTTTGCAGCAGCACTCTGAGCCCTCAAAAAATTTTAGGCGATTAGACCTCCCACATGCATACGCCTATTTCATCAGAATATTTCTTGCATGACGATCTTGCGCTTGCATTGGTTGTTACTGCAGCCAACAATGTTGCAATGACTATCAAGCAGATAGCCTCCATATGCTCACACAGAGCATGGCAACCAGCAGGCGCTATTTAAAAAAAGGAAGCAAGAGGCTGTAAATACCTGGGTACAGCAATAGACCGCAGAAACTTTGACTGAGAACAGGAACGATTGTTTGCGTTTTAAAAACTTTTGTGAACCTTTAACGGAAATGGCATTTAAACCCAATGTATCGAAAAACGTGTAACAGCTCAAAGGTGGCATTAAAGTGAAATTACATTGGATTTTTACAATGCCCACATAGCCTTTACAATGCTCACATAGCCGGGGTATTCTAATATGAAAAGCACTTGAAGAAAAAAAAACCATCACAATAGTGGCGAAACCACACTTTATCTTCTTTGAAGGGCTGCGAAGCACCCTTCATAGAATCTCACTCCTCAAATAATTTTCGAAGGTGGCGCTTTTTCCGGGCTGCTTTGATGATTTTTTCCTCCGCTGGTTCCAACACCTCGGGCAGACGTTCTCCCAGACAGATGTTCGTCTGTCTTTCAAACTCTTTGTGAATTTTAAAAAGCTGACACCATACCAGACAAGAGCAAATGTAGTCACAGAAACACTGCTTTGCTTCTTATGGTAGTTTGGCAGTATGCCAGTAAAAGTGAAGGCATTGTCTTAGACAAACTATGCTAGGTTTCTTTACAGGCCTAATTTTTACAGAAGACGACATGTACAGGTTTAGAGATGAGTTGAACTGTTTATCAGGATTCCCGAATACATATTTACGTGGCTAGTGACATTAAGTGATGGGATACAAATAGACAAATGAAGCCATTGTGGTGGATGCTCCACCATTCCTCATTGGTTGGCTTTCATTGATGTGATTTCTTTTTTTTTTGACAATGCCACAGACGGCATACTGATGCATTAGTCGGAGCTTGCACCATAAGCACTACAATAAAGGCTTGTTAGTTTGAACTCTAAGGCAGCGCCATCTCACTTGGAAGTAATAAATGTTTGAAATAATGAAAGTGAACAATAACAACAGTACACTGCAATCGAGAAGCCATAAGGAATGCAAACACTGATTCAATGAAAGAAACTCGTGATTGCGGTCTGCCTTTTGTCAGCACTTTCATCTTTAACAAACGAATGTAGCTGAAAGCCTGATTTTCGCCTTATTGAAAGAAACAGGCAGAATTTTATCCCGCCGTTCACAGGTTCTGAGATATGATGCCTGTGATATGATGCCTTCATCACCACACACAGTGCACTCGCTCATTCATTGCCTGTGCTCACATACAATGATAGAATGCGTCTTCCAAAACGCCCACCATACAGGATTAAGGTTGGTTTTATCTATTGTGCCTTCTCAGTTCAACGCAGGCTCGTGTGAAAGCACAGGATGGGTTGAGGTGCAAAGTCGGCAATGCTCATAAGGAGAAAATTGGTGCTAGTGCATGGCCTGTGCTTCTGTGCATGTGCACTCGGATTGAAATATTTGTATACTTGTACATGCTCTGTGGGGCTAACAAGGAACTGCACACTGCAACTCTACTGGTTTTGCGACCCGACTGAAACAAACCCGACTGTTCAGACTGACTTGTCTTCATATTATACGCCAAGTAAAACCAGCTGTACTTTCTGTGCTTTGTGTGGGGAAAACAAAATGGCTAAATTTACCACATCCCGCATGGTGAGTGCGTGCTAGACGTCCAGCACCATGAACACAGACGGCACGTCTGTCGTGATCCATTCCCTCCTTGACCCAAACGTTCTGGACATGCTGTCGTCTGTGTGCAGCAGGTTTGGTCCGTTTTTTTATTTCTTTGACCATTCCTTGGACACGGCAATTAACAGTGTCTTCGTCCTCCACGCTGCAAACATCTCCAGCCTGAAAGAAATGCATTTATTAGGGTACAGGCACAACAAACTGCAATGCAGAACAGGCACAGACATTGGGAGAAAAAACACGTAACACAATGCTGAACAGATTGATTTTCAAGACACACAAACAATATCTATCTTAAGTGCCTGAATGGAGAGACGGAATTGGTGTGAACTGGCCTGTTTTGCATAAAAGAAGAAAGGTGATCACATTGCCATTTGAAGGTCTGAAACATTTCTTTTTACGTGAGCAAAATTCTGGTCATTCTTGTGCATTTTGCAGCGTATTTACAATAACATTGAATAATTATGACTGTGGGCCAAAGTTATGAAAGGCAGATCGACCAAATCTGCATGGGCTGAGCACCCAACGCATACTGAAAAACTTGCCCCTTTCACTGAAAAAAACGTACACAACGATGTGATGTTTCTATAATCACTCAAACGAGCAAATATCAAATTCATGTTTTTTTCATTGTCTTACTGCATTTATTAGTTGAACTTCACTGTATAGGCTCCGTCCGGTGGTATGGTGGCAACACTGGTGCATGAACTGGCGCTACCTCTGGCCATTGGCGGCATTTATCGGATGTTGTTGACATTGCCAGTGCGATATCCCCGCCATACCCGTGCGACGGTGCAATGAGTGATTGTTTAAACCCGCGTGCTCGTTATAACAGTTTTAGAGAGATAGGAAATATAGCTTGTTTTTATACGAAAATCGCAAACACCGGGAAGCTACTGCCCACTTTCAGCACTGGCATTAGCGCTGCTCTTCGTTGTGTCTGAGTCAGCAAAATGTTGTCATATTTAGTATGCCTCACGGGCAGGAGCTAACTGCATACACGTAGGAAGGGGTAATCAGTGATGAGCCCCGTAATACAGAGGAACAATCAAACATATATAGTGTTAAAGCATCAGCAAAACATAATATGCACAAGAATCCCAGGGTAGGTACAGTCACGCCTAGATGTAATGAACCTCTATGTAACGAATTATTGGATTTAACGAAGCCTTTCAATTATTCTCCATTGCCAGCCTCATTGAAACCCATGTTTTTGCGACCTCTATGTAGAAGGCACTGCAACGGCTAACCTTAATGTAACGAATCTGCTACGCTAATGAGGCATTGTTTTTGTACTTTTTCTGAAAAATCGGCTGGAGAAATGAATTTGGCGAACTTTACCCACAGTGCAAACTACCATGCATATCCAGTGACAGGGCGGTGTCGATTAGGCCTGCCTGTCGGTGTCTAGTCGGGAGTATCCAGTGATATCTGTGGTATCGGTCCATGTGGTATCGGTCCAGGAAACGAAACAATATGTCTTTTCAAGACAACCTTGTACTTTTAAATGCCGTCTCTGCCAACGAGAAAGAACAACATCGCCGCCTGGTATTCAGTATCCCAGCTAGCCCCCTCACCCACAATTTTGAGAGCGGAAAAAGCACCAAGTTCGTGAAAAGGCACGCTTTCAGCATACGTTTGGACGTTGAAACGGGTTAAGACACCGAAAAGTGTCAAAAGACATAAGTGATAATTGTTACGTTTGTGAATACAAGGGTAAGTAAACTTTTTTCTTCGGAGTGCCGTGTAGTGACTAATTTTGTAGGACAGCAGCTCGTGCAAATCGCCCAGTTTTTCACTGTGAAATAAATCCTACTACCCTGCCGTTAACTCACAGCGCGTCGCCGCCACCGGCGACCACGTTGAAAATCGTGTTGGAACCTCAAATTTCACGTGGTCCGCGTTAGCCGCGCACATAGTAATAGCGTCTCCCAAAAGTGTGGAGGGGATACAGCGAGGGAGATGGCGCCATAGCAGCACGTGCCGCCCTCCTCGTCACACTGTCGCGAGTGTCTTAAGCGGGCTCTGCATACTCCCCTCCCCTCACACCCACGCCACATTTTCCTCCACCGTTTTCTTCCTGCCTTCACTTGCTCAGTTACAACGCCATTGCCATAGCAAAACCACAGATGTGGCCACTAAAGGGCTGCGCACTAAAAAAACGTCATATACCGTCACTGCTCCAAGGCGATCGATGCACACATTTATGGCCCATTCATTTATAGCCTGGGGTGGTTGCCTGTGGAATCCCTGCAGCTTTATGTCAACCATCACTCCACCTCATATTCCATAGCACACAAGGAACATTGCTGGGGTGTACAGTGGCACGCTGTTTTAAGTGCGAATGCACTTCTTAAGCGAGCCTGAAGCGTCCGCCGCCGTCCGCCGCCGTCCGCATAGCAACAGCTGCGGGTGCGCGCGCTCCTCGTCTTCCTTGGCAACGGGGCGAGATGGGCGCGCGCTGCCTGGCCGCTGACATGGCACATACCCACGTGGGGGATTGGCCAAGAATCGGGCGTGAGAAGGGCTAATCTCCTCGTCTTCCTTGGCAACGGGGCGCGCGCTGCCTGGCCGCTGACATGGCACATACCCACGTGGGGGATTGGCCAGGAATCGGGCGTGAGAAGGGCTAATGCACCCGCTTAAAGGAGTACTGACACGAAATTTCAAAGCTGAGATCCGCTCTAGCAATCAAGTACAACGACAACACAAATAGGTGTCTGTGAATAAATGCATCTTTCTTTCTTTGTAGTTGTGTGTATGTGTGTGATCTCTCTTTCGCGAACATTACCGAACCGCGCGAATTCAACTCGTGCATTCGCACTTTCACATTCTTCCCCTCGGGGAAATGCGGGGAAATTTTTTTATTCTTGACGAAGTTCGCGCTGCATATCTGCAAGCCCTCGCACGTTAAATGCAGTAGACTGTTTAGCAGCATTTTTTACTGTGGTGATGTGATCGTACGTAATTTCTTTACAGACCCATTTCTACTGTGATGATGTGATCGTCAGTCATTTTTTTATAGACCCATTTCGTAATGAGTGAGCGCTCCTGATGGCCCTGTGGCTATGGTGGTGTGCTTTTGTGCCCAAGGATGCCGATTCCAGTTGCGGTGGCTGTTTTAAATGTAGGCACAGAGCAAAAATGCCTATGTGTCTAGACTTTGCTGCATGTTAATGATACCCGTTTGTCAAAATTAATCCAGAGCCTCCAAATACAGTGCGCCTCACAGCTCATGAGTAAGTTTGGAGAGAGACCACAATCACAATCAATCAATCATAAATGAATGATGGTAATCATTTGCGGAACTAAATCGTTCTCCGCTCAGTGCAGTGCACTGCTTGCTAATACACCATGCTTCATAAATGTGTAAACATTCAGACTGGCCTGGGTGTGGATGTGATAAGCAACCAAAAAATTTGGAAACAATAGTTTTGTGGGAGCCCCAAGGCATCACCTAACTAAAAAAGCAACTGCCTCGTTTGCTGAATCACAAAACCGCAGACCACTCCAGGGGCTGGGCAGCACCATGTGAACAAGAATGATTTATGCATACTGTATAATACCGTTCTGACCAATTAATAAAGCCAGTTGGCCAGTGCTGTCATATTCTGCCTGCTTCTTGTTGGTGCCAAGTTTTTATAGTGCCATAATAATCACAATTACGCTATCTGGGCAATTGGCCTATACAGCTCTGCTAGTAGACGGGAAGGCGAAGTTAACCTACCGAAGAAGGTCTTGATGCCCTTTTTGCAGCTGCGCCGTCAGTACTGGATGCATTCCTCCACTTTTTTGTTGTAGTCGCACAGGTCGCAGGTCCAACATCAGAAGGTCCATCATCTCCCTGGCTAGCAGCTTCCTCATTGGTGGTGGTCCCACCTGCAGCTGCCGGAGCTTTGCTCTTTCTGCCTTTACTTCCTGCGTACTTTGCCATGTGCCTGAGTGAAGTCTTCCAGGAATCCTGTAATACATCCATTCATTAACAACGCTCGGCATTTTATTTTACTGCCTGTACTAGCTGAATCGCTGCAATTTGGATTAGACCTCGAGATACCAGTCCCTGCTATAATAATACATTCATTCCAAAATCAAAAAATTCAGCAGGCATTTATCTTTTACTGAAGTTAACCATGACAACCATTGTCTTCAGCGTGACAATCCAAGCCACTTATCTTGGCATTTTCAGTTCTGTAATTTTAAACTGCTTCACTGTTCAAATGCTCTCACTTCTTTCCTCCCAGTTATCTTGATGTAGTGAATGGCTTCATGGCTAACACTATTGTGACACAAGAAATATGAAATATTCATAAATAGTCTGCTTACATGTCCAGTTCCCGTCTAATCCACCATGTTGGGGTAGGCACCCACTTAGGCACTTGCAGCCGCTCCGTAGAGCTTTCCAGGAGTCCTAGCAAGGTATCCAGAATTCTAAAGAAGAATATAAAAGATCAGGCACTAAAGCAGAAGTTCTCATGGTAAGAAATACAAATGCAGCATTTAGCATGTATTGCAGCCTTAATGTCACTTTCACTTATAGGTTGTTGCAAGTAGTAAGCACTCACGCCCAGATGTGATAAAAGACAACAAAGTTACATTCTCTCAGAATTTCACACTGAGGTGGCTTACTCTGAGTATGTGCGTACATCATGGTGGAGCCACTGCAGCAGTTCTTGCCGGTACTCGAACAGCTCGCCTGGCCTGTGGCTGGTGATCTTTTCCCTTGGAAACTGGGCTGCTTCTGGCAGCACGTATGGCCCTCTTGGGGGGGGCTGGCACTTGTGCAGCCTGCACTACTTCCGCGTCGAGTCTACTTCCACAATCCTACAGGCAAAATGCAGACTGATAAAAACTATTGCAGCAGCACAGCGTATCTGTTTTGTGTTAGCCCAGCTTTTTCACATGCTAATCCAGGCAAAATAAATATAACACTTGGTGGTGTGTCGCAGAAAGAGTGGGAAGGTTAGTCATATTTTAGTGGCTCACTGCTTGGAGTTTACCAGCAAGCAAAGCGAAGAATGCAAGAAGACTGCCAAGCAAGCTGGCAACTGTCCTGCTGCATGCCTTTATCTTATACGTACCTGTTTAATTTATAGGGTCTATGCACTGGCTACTCCAGCGCAAGGCGGCACTACCTGCGCAGCAGCACCGACTCCATTTGTATAGTTGGACAGGTGCAGTCAACAACATGGTCTGCTTCGCGCTATCTCGGTGTCATCCCCGCGGGCTGATTTCCCTATTTCATGCGTTGCTTCCCAAGTAGGCTCCATCATGTGCCCTTCCAGTATGGACTCTTTGTGAGCTTGTATTTCGCCGTCGCAGATGGTTCATCACACTAAACAAAAAATCATGCCATAAATATGTACTTTAGAAACCATACTGAAGCCTAGTCTCAGCACTGTAATGAATGCAGTCTTACTAAAATAGTACAGGAGTTTACCTGCTGAACCTTGGCGTGTAATGTTTTGGTGTAGTATACACAATAGTACATGCAATGCCTGCTTAAATGAAAAGCTAGCTGTTTCTAAGTCAAAAGGCTACCTTGTATAACGAGAGATTCGGCTACGACCAGGAACACAAAGGCCTTTGGCTGGCATCGAGAAGGGTTTATGAAACGCTCGTAAACGCATACCAATTTTTTAATTACCATTCGGCGTGCACATAAACTTATGAAACAATGCACTTTGCTACTATTTCACGGGCATATGCCAAGCAAGGAAACTTATTCTCTCACCTGAGAGGGCCGTCGCGTTTATGGGATAAACTCCCTCGTCGCACCAATAGGCAAAAAAAACTGTGTTTCGTGAAATCGTTTGCATCTTTTGGATTAAAATCCTTAATTATATTCACATGCGCCACAGCACGCGGCCTACAAGCGTACATTTTAAGCATGGGAGAACCACGTAGGTTCCCTGACTGCCGTACCATCACCAGCGAGGAGCAA
Source organism: Haemaphysalis longicornis (assembly GCA_013339765.2). Taxonomy (NCBI): domain Eukaryota; kingdom Metazoa; phylum Arthropoda; class Arachnida; order Ixodida; family Ixodidae; genus Haemaphysalis; species Haemaphysalis longicornis. The sequence goes on along the minus strand of CM023450.1, from coordinate 206,820,292 downwards.
TTAAGCCACTAGTGGGGATTTCATATATGCGAGAAATAACTTTGTGAAGCCTAGTGGCCTCGTCGGCCATCAGAATAAGGCTGTTAACACTACCAAATGGTACTTTATAACTTTGAAAAGCACACACCATTTCATTTTTAAATTTGAAAATTTTCAGCAAGCGCGGTATTAGTGCGTAGAAAAACCTGCTTGTGACAATTGAAAGTGGCAAAGCAGCCTAAATTATGACATTACGAGCTCAAAGTCACAGTTCTCGGTGCTCAAGGGCAGAGCTTAGAGATTTCCTATTGTTTTTAGCCTATCTGTGGAGGTAATTTGTTTGGGTTTGTGTTTTGGTGATAAGAGCCTCATGGTGCTAGGAATGCATTCGTTTACCTTGTTATTTTATTGGTAACAACTTGAACACAATGACAAAGTAACAGAATACTTTATATCATTTGTTTGGACATCATGTTTGCACATGGTAATCATGTACGCACCAGCTGCCTTAGTATATATTTGGTATGTTGATTTTCGAAATCGAAACAGTACGGCAGAAATGAACACAGAAGGAATTTATTTCTTTTACTAATTTTTTATAAACTTCGCATTCCTTCTGCTGCTTATGTGAATCAACAGGAGAATGACACTTATGACACTTTATGACACTTCGCTATGACACTTAGGCTTCCTTGAAAGGCTTCCTTGAAAGAGAACCCTGCAGTAAGGAAATAATAAGTATTCCCAACTTCATTTAAAAACACCGTGGTGGCTTCCTGTTAACCTCACCCATTGAAACAAGGAGAAAAGTAAACTGTAACTTATGGGCTTTTGAAGTATAGTAAGTAAAGGTGGATTACCTGCCAACCTGTAGAAGAAAAAAAATTAAGGAAGCTCGCACTAACACGTAATATTTGGAGGTAGCGGAGCTGTACGCAATCTTCACGACCATTACAACGGTTTTAGTCCACGATTGCAGCCATTTGCTTCTTCGCTGCTGCAACAACCTTTATTTGGTTCACCATGTCTCTGGGCAGCATTCTCTGCGGCATGTGGTTTGTGTTGGCTCTCTTTACTCGTTTCCGTTCTCGATCCTTAGCACGACAAGCCTTGAGGCGACCCGCCTCCTCATCGGGTGTGCGGATGACCCATGGGCAACCGATCCCTGTGACTGAGCCACTGCACTTCTAAGACAGACTATTGTACTAATTGCTAGTGCACGCAAATGACAAATGCAGAGCCCTATAATATGGGCGAAGCCATAACTAGTGAATGGCGTGAGCATTGTGATTGCGATAGCAAAAGCGTTGCCACGATTACGGCGAACGCGAACCCTCAGCCCCTTCTCTTCTAACCTAGTGACTGACACTCTCAAAAGCTATCCTTTTCACTTCTGTCCTGGTATGCGTACCTAGCCACGCCAGCATGGAAGGCAACGCAAGAGTTAACGCGCTTTTCCGAGATCTATCCCCGGGTCTGTCTAGGCTTTGGCCAATCTCGTACCATCCTGCGTCCATTCGACCCGTAAATTCATTCTACTCTCCTATCGCCTCGCCTGCCAAGCCTAACCTTCTCTAGACGTACGTTTCACTCATGCTCAAATCATTTTCTGCCAAGGTCATACGCACTCCCTCCCATCTCGCCACATTTTACATTGTATACGCAAGCGCGTCGGTCCCCATACCTGGTCTACTTGCGGCGTACCACCCCTCTATTTCTCAGTTCTACTGGCACTGTCACCCCCCGAACCTTCCCCTCTCTCTATCCCCCATCACCTCATTGGAGACTTGGCTGGTTCCTCCACCCGTAAGAGACATAAGGGCCATCCAGGAGGCTCTCTACATTCATGTCCAGAAGATTTTCGAGCCCATTCTGGACTACTATGAAGACAGTGACACGTCAGCCTCCATCGTTTAGCTGACCTGGACCTAGTTTCGGGACTGGGAAATAAATCTTTCCTCTCTCTCTCTTGTGTTGGCGCTGAAGAAGATTGGGATTCAGACATGGCGGGCCAGTACTACATGTTATCAGGATGTTATCAGACATGTTATCACATGTGTTGGTGCGAGTACTACATGTTATCAGGAACTTGGGCTTCAGACACTACTGGGTCAGCCTCTACGGTAGCTGTCCATGTGCCATTAACATCAAAGTGTCATCATCAGCACTGTGCGGACTATCTTCAACAAAAGTACTCTGGATAGGAAGGAGGTGCATCCTGCAGGGGTGAGACAGCTGCGCATATTGCGCAGATTTGATGCAAATTTGTTTTCTGGCGGCAGGCTGCTCCAAACGCTTGAAAATTGCAAAAAGTGCGCCAAACTACCCCAAAACAGTCTGAGAGCCAAGGATTTTCACACTCCCGTCAGTGTAAGTGGGGAAACGCTTACTGATAGCATAATTTTCCAGAACCCCGAAGGTCATGCTGTTTGTAGAAAGTTCATTGATTAATCATTCAATAAAAATCCTCCATAATAGCCATTGCAGATTCCTGTTTCATTAGTTTCTGTGCCTACTAATCTTTTCTTGGCATGCCAAACTATGTAAAGAGCCTCGGGAGAGATAAGTTTTTTTAAAAGCCTCGTAAGCGTACGCTCCTGTGTTTGCATGGCACTGTCAGCTTTGTCGTGACCGAACGAACAAAGAGGTCACTGAAGAGAGAAAGAGCAGGAGAGTGTGAGGGAGAGGGCAACGTGCCAAGAAAGTGCCAGACAATCTTCACACCGGCGGTGTAATACAAGAAAACCCTAGAGTATAGCACGCGCCACCACATGTTTGCTCTTGATCTGATCACTTCCTGATACACGGCAGGTGTGCGTTTTCACTGAGAAGACTGCAGTTAGCACTTTGCTCAAATTTCGCATTAGGGAGTGTCGTAAGTGTTGGCCAATATTTTTTTATATCTACATTTAAACACTGCGTATCCTAAGAATATGCCATATATTTTTTAAAGGTTCTAGTGAGCTACCCGACTGATTTTGTACCAGCTCTGTGTTCTGATTTTCACAGAACACACCTGCACCCTTCGACGCCCGCGCAACGCCGTGAGTCTCGGTCACCCTCGCCCCGATGGTTCTCGTCACCTAGACGTCCATTCTCTTCGGGGATGACAAGCGGCCGGAACCCCAGTCCTAACGGGGGAAACTAAAGACGGCGTCCTCCGGAGGTGGGACCGCCGCTCCTCAGAAAGGTCAAAATCCTCCACGTACCCCACGAACCCGCTCACAACCCGACTCTACATCAACGATCCATACTGACGACTTTGCCGGAACCTGTTCAGAACCCGACTCGACCTCAGCGGTCCCCACCGACGACTTGACCCGACCAGCTCCGTCGACGTGCCATCACGACAGCAAAATAGTTTCTGCCGATATTGCGGTTATGGTCGGTAGTCATCCCGTGATGGCGTTGGTGGATACCGGCGTCGATTTTTCTGTCAGTAGCGAGCAAGCCACCAAACTGAATAAGGTAACAACACCTTTGCACGGTCCACAGATCCGTACGCCTGGTGGTCATCTGGTAACGCCGATCGGCGTATGTACCGCCCGTATCCAGACACGTGGCGTACCTTACCTGGGTGCTTCCTAGTGCTGCGGGAATGTTTCAAACAGCTAATATTGGTATTAGACTTCCTTCATTAGTACGGCGCGATTATTGATCTTAGAGAGCTACTCTTGACGTTCTGGACACAGGGAGCTGCCGGAAACGAGGATGAACCACTCAAGGCGGCGTTAAGCATTTGCGACGAGTACGTACCAGTCCCGCCCCGAGCTGGCCTGTTCGTCACGGTAGAATGTGAAAGCGACGTCACCTGCGGGATCACTGAAGGCAACGTGTCCCTCTTACTAGACCGGCAAGTTTACGTAGCTCGAGGACTTGCAGAGCTCCGCGACCACCGGACCGAAATTCTGATAACCAACTTCGGTAACGCGCACCAACGCCTAATGAAAAAGACTGTCGTAGCCCCCCTGGACGAAGTGTCTGACTGTACCGGACAACCTTCGTTCTTTGCGGTGGAGAAAAAGGTTCAGCAGCGCACCTCGACCACAGCCACCCCTCAGCCCGCTTCCAACTTAGGCATTATGTAGAGGTTAACCCGGACCTATCGGCAGACCAAAAGCGCTGACTCCACAGCATCATCGCTTCTTTTGCTGGCTGTTTTCCTCCTTCGTCGAAGGTCCCACAGACAGCAGTCACTAAGCACCGCATTGTGACACAGCACAATGAAGGACCTGTTCGTCAACATCCGTACAGGGTCTCACAAAAGAACGAGGTGCAATACGTTGCCAGGTCAAAGAAATGTTGCGAGACGATGTTATACAGCCATCGACGAGTTCATGATCGTCACGCGTGGTTCTGGTGGCTAAAAAGACGGCACTCTTCGATTTTTCGTGACCTACATGAGGTTGGCGAAGAAAGACCTTTACCCTCCGCCTAGTTTTGACGACTCCTTAGACGGACAACGCCATAATAATAATAATAAAAATAATTTATTCACTGTACTTATGCAAATACATGAGCCAGCCCGCAAAAGCGTGTGGGGGTCGCTTGTGTTCGTGGCTGGGCAGCCCAGCGAATCACAGTTTTTGATTGAACATAATAAATATACATATAGCCATTTACAACTAAGTACTAGAATTCCAACATAAGAAAACAAGCTCGATAAATGGGAACACGAGTGGGAACATACAAGACATGAGAAAACACTGCAATTAAGGAAGCTTCGCAAGAAAGAAAATAATACAGTCGTAACATACAGGAATGCAAGCTTGGTGTTCAAACACAGTAAGATTTACAAACGGAAGAATGGGAAACTTTATGCGTCTGTGCTCAACCACTGTCGAAGCAAGCGTTACACTGTGGTGAAGTTAGGGATATTGGGGTCAAGGTGAAACTTATTAAAATAAAATGGAATATAGAAGCGGCGACTGCTTTTACCAAAATTTGTGTACACAGGAGGTAGGACGAATCGGTCAGTGTAACGTAGCGGCTTTACTTTAATGTTTACTACTTTGAATGAATCATCAAAATAAGTTTTCGTCATTACATCAAAAATACACTGCTGGTGCACAGACAACATGTCAAAGGAATACATAATTGATTGAAGATCGTAATCATGGTATCGCGTACCATACGCAAGGTTAACGGCAATTTTATTCAATACTCGGTTTATAACGTTTAATTTGTAACGGGAATCAAAACCATAAACAGTGAAATCATATTTGAGAATAGACTCACCTAGACATTTGTAGACCATTTTTCTAACGGAAACGTCACAGCACGACCTCAAAGAATACAAATATATACAAATCAAACGCAACCGTTTAGCCACCTCCTCAATTTGCAGACTCCAATATAATGTGTCGTCAAAGATCAAACCAAGGTGTTTAACGTTGTGTACAAGATCAAGTTCAGAGCACGAACAACCGAAACATTGAGTACCATGGCGAAAAACAGAGTAAGTCGGCGCTGGGGCTTTATCCGGGCTATGACAACATAATAACTTTGTTTTTGACGTGTTAACAAAAATACTGTTTATGTTGAACCAGTCGACCAAAACACAAATGTCCTCTTGAATAATTCGAGCTCCATCAACGTATGTGTCGCAGGCCAATGCAAGAACTGTATCATCCGCGTAAAGAAGAATTTTTGATTTCAAAGGAAGATGGCCCAGTTGGTTAACATATATATTAAATAATAAAGGCCCCAGCACAGACCCCTGTGGTACTCCATGGTTGAAATACGGACGCATTGCAAACGATCAGAAAAGTAATTATTAAAAAACTGCTTATACGGTCCTCTGAAATCAAAGGTATCTAATTTCCTTAGCAATGACTGGTGTTTAATTGTGTCAAATGCCTTTCTCAAATCGACGAAAAGGCCAATTAGCATTTTGTTATTATCAAAGTTGCTGCAAATGTAATCGTTAAAGTCTTCCAATAAATGTGTAGTGCTCAGTCCTCTGCGAAAACCGAATTGAACAGGGTTTATTAAATCGTATTTAGTGCAAAATGAAATCATAGACTTATACACAATTTTCTCTAAAATACACGATAAGGAGCATAAAATAGCTATCGGTCGGTAGTTATCATACAGTTTTTTAGAACTTTTCATATGAAGGGGTCTAATCACACTGACTTTCGTTTTATTCGGAATTTCACGAGTGGGCAAGATTTTATTTATTATATAGAGCAATATATTTTTCAGTTTCTCAAAGTTACAAAACAGGTCTCGAATTCCAATTCCATCAAATCCAGCTGATTTAGTTAGCGGTATCGATTTAACAACATCCATTAACTCAGACTCATTGACTGTGGGAAAATAGGCTGATTTGATATTTGATGGCGAAGTATATTCATCAAAGCGATTTGCGTTTGCGAGGTTAGTAAGTTGGTTAATTGATCGGACAAAGTGATTGTTAAGCTCATTCGCTAGTGTCACGGGAGTTATATCCGGAAATGTTTCTTGGAGCATCATATCAATGTTCTTTTTTTGCGGTCTTCCTACAATACTATTAACGACACCCCATTTTTTTCGTATGTCACGGCCGCATGCTGTAAAATGTTTAAGATGATATAATTTTTTAGCTAACCTTATTTTTGCTGTTCTTTTGTTTCTAAGTTGCCGAAACTCTTCGTTTAAAAGGGTATTTCCAGGATTTCTTTGCCACTTTTTTTGCAGAATGCTTTTATATTTACAAAGCGAAATTATTTCTACATTGATCCACGGGGTAGATTTATTTCTCCGTGTAATTTGTATTTTAACCTTTGAGTCATCGTAAATATTTTCGATTGTTTCAACAAACAATCTATAACCTTGTAAATGGTCGTAGTGTAGCAGGGAATCCCAGTTAAATGATGCGATTTTTCTGTCTACCTTTCCAGAATTTACAATAACTTTGGTGTCACCTTCAACATTATCGTGTACATTATCATTTCCTAACACAGACATAGCAATATTATAATGATAAGAGACCTTTTCTTTAATTATACTGCCTAGGGTAGTTTTTTGGGGCAGCCTAATATTTATATGATCAATACACGTCCTTGTCAATCGTTTGTTTAGTATTTCTTCACGTGTATAGCCTTGAATCACATTTTCGAAACCATGACTTGCCAATATAGTTAAGTAGTCAGTAACTCCTGGCTTAGATGAATTAGATGTGTCAATGTTAAAGTCGCCAACTAAAATTACCTGTTTATTGCAACTGTGTTTGATTAAGAAATCATGCAGTTCGTTAAGCAAGACAGATATATCCCTATTCGGGGGTAGGTAAACGCAACAAATCAAAAAATCTTCGCAATCTTTAGTGATAGAAACAGCAATTACCTCTGCCTCACTGAACTGGACTTCTAAACGTTCAACCACCAAGTGCTCCGCACAAACATTCCAATACCACCTCCTTTCCTACCTTCTCTACATAGACTAATTAACTCAAAATTGTTAAGAAATATTTGAGAGCATTCAGATTTGCTGACATTAATTTCTGTAAGAACAAGGACATCCAATGAAAGCAGTGTGCAATCAAGGTAAACCTGTAGCATACCCCAATGTTTCTGCAAACTTCTAACATTTGCGTGAACTAAATTGAATAATACATTGCTACAATGCTCAGAAGCTCATTCCCGTTTTCTGTTTTCCCATTCAATGACAGATTCTAAAGTTTCAGTCATCAATTCCAACTATTTTAGACAAGTCGGCTTCACACTTAATGCGGATCAGTGACATCCCTTCATCTTTCTTAGCATATATTTTCCCATTTCGGACCCAAACGAAGCGGTACTGGTTCGCGGTAGCCTTGTTCTTTGTTAACCAATAAAGATGTTTTGTGCGAGCAGTCAGGTTTTCGTTCACGAATATCTTTCCGTCCCACAAAAAAGTCCTTTTCTCAAGCCATTTGTCCCTAGTGTCAAGCCTAGTGAAGCAAACTAAAATAGCGCAACAGCATTAGATCGGGCCTTGACCCTGTGAACAGCCTCTACCTCTTCAGGACGGGGAACCAGTAGTTTCAGCTTATTAGATAATGAACCAAGGACAACTCGTAGGTCGTCCGCGTCGGTTTCTTTAATGCCATGAATCTCAACATTATACTTGCGGGAGTAGTGTTCTAGTCTATCCACTTCATTTTCAAGAAAAGAAATTCGGGCGCTTTGGTCAGCCACTTTTGTTCCAAAGTCATGTGTTTTCTTTGTTGTCTTTTATTTCCGCTTTCTGTCCTTCAAGTGAACGAACAATATTGTCATATTTTGAAGAAAGCGTTTCTAAACTCGCTTCCATGTTCTGGATTGTCTCTGCCTGCTTAGCGATACTATCGTTTGTGGCTTGGTGCTTTTCTAGTTGGTCTTTCTGGTTTCTTTCAAGAGCGTTCAAACACTGAAGAACCATATCTAGTTTCGCCATCACGCCATTTAAAGAAGGTTCGTCATCACTGCCGGTCGAGCTAGCGGCAGCGCTGGAGCCAACTCGTCCAGGCACGTGTGATTTAAGCTCACAGGAATTACAAGTTGGGCATAACCACGTATCGAGCCCTTCCGCTGACATTGCTTTGAAACCCTTCTTTGTGACACCAGAGCATTTACCGACATGGTTGTGATTCCCGCAAGGCTTACAGGTGAGACACTGAACGTCAGGATCGACAGGCTTCATGCAAGAAAGGGAAACAACATCGTTCGGCATAATGAACAAATGGTGCAGTCCGGCAGAGCCACTACCGTAAGACAAATAAGTCACAATGCCTTACCTAGGCGAGAAAACAAACGCAGTTTAGCACGGTTATCGTGCTCCGCCGGACTGCAGAAGCCGATCAGCAGGCGATGGTTTTTAAGCCTTGAAATGCCGGGTGGCTTGCGCTGACTGGCTGACATCCGGTTGACGTAAGCCCAGATAGCGTGGTGCACCCGGGCGCTTGACTTGGCGATTCCGTGACTGTGCTTCGAAGCGGCGACAGCAACAAACGGGAAACCTAGGCGAGAAAACAAACGCAGTTTAGCACGGTTATCGTGCTCCGCCGGACTGACGATAGCAGCGAAGTTTACTTCGGGGCGTCACTGACTGGCTGACACCTTGACGAAGCCCGATAGCGTGGTACCGGGCAGACTTGGCGATTAGTGTGATTCGAAGCGCGACAGCAACAAAACGGGAACCTAGGCGAGAAAACAAATGCAGTTTAGCACGGTTAAGTGCTCCGCCGATTACCAAGTACTCTCTCGTCCATCACTTACGCAGCGGGTATTGGCAGATCGAAGTGGATGAGCGCGACCGAAAAAAGAGTGCCTGTATCACCCCAGATTGGTTTTACGAGTTCAAGGTGCTCCCGTTCGGTCTCTGCTCTGCCCCTGCGACTTTCCAAAGAATGATGGACAGTGTACTGTCTGACCTGAAACGGCAGTTCTGCCTAGTTTACCCGGATGATGTCATTTTTTCGCAGACCTTCGACGAACATCTCGATCGCCTGCATGCCGTGTTTAACGCGATCCGTTCAGCGGGACTGTCACTCAACCCGGAAAATTGTCACTTCGCATTTCAACAGCTCAAGTTTCTCAGCCACGTGGTTAGTCCTGAGGGTGCCAACCCCGACCCTGACAAGACGGCGGCGGTGAGCGCATTCCCGACGCCCGCTGACAAGCGCGCCATGCGCCGATTTTTGGGCCTCTGCGCTTACTACCGGCGCTTCGTGGCCAATTTCTACAAGATAGACGAGCACGTCACTCGCGTGACAAAGGACGACGTGCCATTTATTTTGGGCCCTGAGGAGACCAACGATTACGATGAGCTGAAGCCGCGCCTGAAAAGTACCCCTATTTTAGGACATTTTGACGAAGACGCCGACACCGAACTTAACACCGATGCGAGTAACGTCGGTCTCAGTGCAGTCCTAGTACAGTGGCAGGGTGGTGCTGAACGCGTCATTGCTTGCGCAAGTCGCACGTTATCATGCGCTGAGGCAAACCGTTTCACGACTGAATAGGAGTGCTTGGCCGTGATATAGGCAGTCACAAAATTCCGCCCGTACTTATACGGTCGGGCGTTTCGAGTGGACAGTCACCACCACTGCCTGTGTTGGCTTGGCAACCTAAAAGATCCGTCAGGACAACTCGCGCGGTGGAGCCTGCGGCTCCAAGAGTTTGACGTGACGGTCGTATATAAGTCCATAAGATGCCACACCGACGCTGATTGCCTATGAAGATCCCCCCTGAAGCGAGTTACTGCTGACCAGGATGACAATACACCATTTCTCGGAACGTTTGGGCTATTAGCCCTCGCCGAAGAAGAGAAGGACCAAGAACTTCTCCCGCTCATTGAGTACCTCGAAGGTCACAGCTCGCTTCCTCCACGGCTCTTTCAGCGCTCGTTCTCGTCATTTTTCTACACAACGGAGTCCTTTACAAAAAAAGATTTTACTGTACAGGAGTCTCTCAGCTTCTTGTTGTGCCCGCACTGCTACGTGACGACATCCTACATGCCTCCCACGACGACCCTTCGTCGGGGCATCTGGGTCTCACCCGCACACTCACAAGGCTTCGCCAGAAGTGCTACTGGCCAAAGTTGGCTCCGACAGTCAAGCGCTACGTCAAAACATGCCAAGACACCGCCCACTAAACCAGCTGGTTTCCTTCAACCTCTTGATCCACCAAACAAGCCATTTAAGCAGGTCGGCATGGATTTACTAGGGCCATTACCTACATCATCAGCTGGGAATCGGTCTATTGTAGTCACTAATGATTATCTTAGGCGTTATTGCGAAACCAAAGCATTGCCCAAAGGAACGTCGGCGGAATAGCCCAATTTTGTTTTCTATAACATTGTGCTCCTTCACGGCGCCCCACCAGTCATCATAACCGATAGAGACGGCGTTCACCACAGCACTTACTGAAGAAGTAATGAAACTGTGTCTTACCGACCACCGCAAATCCACTGCATATCACCCCCAGACAAAAGGGCTGACCGAAAGGCTGAACAAGACCATCGCTGACATAGTTTCGATGTACGTTGATGTTGACCACAAGACCTGGGATGACATACTGCCGTACATACCTTTGCATACTATTGAATATGGCAGTTGAAGAAACGACAAACTTTCCTCCTTTCCGGTTGGTCTACAGCCGCGGAATGACGACTATGTTCGATGCGGTGCTGCTTCCAGATCAAATCCACGAGGTTACTCAAGATGCCACGGAATACGCTTGCCGCGCCGAAGCTGCCCGACAACTTGCGCAACACGCATCCGTCACCAACAAACGATTGATGCCCGCCGCTACAACTTGCGGCACCGACAAGTAACTTTCCAACCCGGTGACCAAGTCTGGGTGTGGAGCCCTGCGCGACTCCGAGGACGTTCGGAAAAACTTTTACGCCGCTACTTTGGGCCCTACAAAGTGATACACCAAGTAAGCGCAGTGAACTATGAAGTTCTTCCCGAAGGAACACTGCGGTCAACGCGTAGTAGGACACTCCTTGAAGTGGTTCATGTTGCCCGGATGAAGCTGTATCACTCACGTTGACAGTGGCCGCGAAATTGTTACGTGTTGGGACGTGCTGTTTTGCTGTGTGTTTTTTTTTACATTCTATCTACGTCTGTTAAGCATCGAGACGACGCTTTGAAAAAAAGAGGGGTATTGCCACGATGACATGGTATTGTGGGGCTCACGCTTTCAGCGAGCTGCTGCCGCCGCCAAGCCGCTTCACGGCTTTATGAGCGAGAGGGCTTGGCCTGGTTGCCTTGTGTTCTTCTTCTTTCTCGTGGCCTTCGGATGCTAGCTGTTCTGATCGCCACTCTTCAATCATTAAATCCCCCTTCCATCTGGACTCAGCTTTGTGACGTGACACTATGAACACTCACGCTGACATTACAACAGGAAAGCTATGCACCGAAGTTGCAATGGTAAGGTACTCCTGGTGTAACCAGAGAACAAAGCTGAGTAATGGAATTGACCTGACCCACTATGGGCAGCCGGCAGGCGATATAAACTTCGAATTTGCCCAACCCTTACTACAACTGTGTGGACGAAACCGGGCACAACATTGCTGCACTGCGAAACGGCGAAGGCGAACACCCGATATCTGGCATACTCGTTCACCTTCTTAATTTTCTGAGAAAATGTCGCACACCTTGAAAGCCTAAAGACTTTACAAGTATGACCCTGAAGAGCTGCTCGGTGGCCGATCTGTTGGCTGCTGACCACAAAGGTGCGGGAGCCATCACCGCATCCACCTGCCGTTTTTCTGATGTAGACGAAAACAAAAAACTTCCATCTCCCGAGATTTTGATGCACGTTGGAATTTTCAATGAGGTTTAAATTGCTCTGCCGGTCTAAAATATACGTCGCGGAGCTACTTACGGGTATGAAACGTCCCAACATGTTTTCAAAACTGTGTTGCCATCGGGAAAAAAAAGAATGCCCATTTCGTCGTTTTAAATTTTTCCGCGACCATGAATATTCTGGCTCTTTGTGGGTCCGTGAACCATGGCATTGGCAAAAACTGAAAGGTAGATTTTGCTGCAGACATCTCTACTTAGTCCAACCTTTAAGATCACATCAATTTACCACGACAACGTCTTGTCGTGGTAAATTGACTTGCGCAGAATGTGCAGCACATGATCATCTAACTGGCAATTTAAATCCGAGAACTTCACCTGTGCGAACTGCCAGGGACCAAACGCTGCCTATTCTAGGAGCTGTGAAAAGTTAAAACAAGAAAAACAGATCATTGCATTAAAAGTCAAACATCACCTTCCCAGAGGCACGGAAGAGGTTCGCCTCCTTCCCTATGGGCAGGTACGCCGACGCCGCTCGCCGGGGGGCGGAGCGGCGTCTGGTTTCGGCGGCGACCCAGTACCGCGAGTCGGACTTGATCCCGCCCCTGCCCCCCCTGGTTGCCTATGGCAGCCCAACCCGCCTCCACACCACTCGCTCACCCAGCAGCGGCTGTGGTGGCAACAACGTCTATTGGGGATGCTGCTGCATCCACTGCTTCCTCTCAACCGGCCCAAAGCACACGCAAGAGCATGGAGATGGAGACGGAGGCAGTCGCAGCAAACCGCTACCCCGCCTCACTGCCTGTGCCATCTGTGGTGCTCCCAAGCCTTCGGCACTTGCAGCGCAAGCAAAGAACACCCGAAAGGGTACCACGTCAAGGGGGCCCAGTCCGCTGTCAGATGACGACATGGACGTCCAGCCCTTCCGGCTTTCATCGCAGCGGAAGGAACGGGCTGCGACGTCCAGGTCAGTAGAGAAGGTCAGAAAACCCCTTCCAAGAGTCCAAGCCCCGAAAGACCCTACATAAATAGTCACACTCTGCAGCTCCGAACACATCACAATGGGAAGAGAAAACGTAATACAATGGAACTGCAGAGGCCTTCTGAATAATCTTGACGATGTCTACGAAATACTGCATGCTTATCAGCCACGTGTAATGTGTGTTCAGGAAACACATTTGAGTTCTAAACAAACACATTTTTTGAACACTTACTTGATATACAGAAAGGACAGGGATGGCTGCACCCACTCTTCTGGCGGTGTGACCATAACTGCCCGGAAATCCTTAGCCTGCCACTGTCCATGAGGCTGTAGCAATTCGAACAATATTATTTAATAGGTTGATAACGGTATACTCCATATACATTCCTCCTGATGTTTCGCTTTCGAGCTCAGACTTAGAGGGGCTGGTTGACCAGTTGCCCGAACCGTACATACTTACAGGCGACCTTAATGCTCACAACTCTCTTTGGGGCTCTTCTCGCACGGATGCCCGAGGTCGCCTGATAGAGAATTTCCTTACATCTTCAGGAGCATGCCTTTTCAACAAAAAACAGCCTACATACCAAAACATAGGACAAAACACATACTCATATCTTGACTTGGCGATTGGCTCCATAGTTCTCTTTCCTCTTCTCTAGTGGGGTGTGGGCACTGAGACATACGGCAGTGACCACTTCCCCACATCACTACATACATAGGTAAAGGCCCATGCAGTCCATCTTTGCATAATAGATTCAATGAAGCACGGGCTACCTGGAATACATTTACAGAGACATCCAAACTACACCACACATCCATAGGACACCTACAGGTCGAAGAAGCTACCCAACTGCTCACGGCGCACATCCTCGTCGTTACCGAAAGGTCCGTTCCCCACGCCTCTGGTTCCCCGCGCAACCTGCGGAGGCCGTGGTGGAATGAGGAGTGTAGGCGGGCGCGAGAGGCCAAGAACAAGGCGTGGCGTATCCTTCGTCGGTACCCCACCTCGGGAAACCTCCTCTTGTTCAAACGGGCCAAGGCGTTAGGAAAACGTGTGCGCCATGACGCAAAAAAACAGAGTTGGCGTACATTGATAACATCAATAAACTCCTACACAGACACACGGAAAGTATGGACACGAACACGCAAACTCAAGGGACAACAAACACACAGCCTGCCTCTGGTAAGCACTACAGGGGACACACTCGAATACCAGGCTTACACACTCGCACAATAGTTCCAACACGTTTCCAGTTCAGCACACTACACAAACACTTTCATGAAACTCAAACAAATGGCCGAAAAGAAGCCTATACACTGGAGCTGAGGGCTGCTTTGAGCACGTGTAAACCCTCAGCTCCAGGCCCAGACAACATCACATACACAATGATACAACCCCTGCACGCAGACACTCTTCTAACACTCTTACACCTATATAACAAGATATGGTATTTGGGGCACATTCCAAACTCTTGAAAGGAGGCTATATTTGTAGCTTTCCTGAAGGAGGGAAAGGACCTGTTGTCGCCCTCAAGTTACCGTCCTATTGCCCTGACGAGCTGCCTGTGCAAGCTCTTCGAGAAGATGATAAATCGCACGCTCGTGTACTTCCTTGAGTACAACGGTGTTCTCGAGAGCAGCCAGGCAGGCTTCAGGTGGGGCGATCGACGAACGATCAACTGGTAGCTCTTGACTCGTACATCAAGGATGCCTTCGCGCATAAGCAGTATTGTTTAACTGTGTTTTTCGACCTTGAGAAGGCATACGACACCGCTTGGCGTTATGGGATCCCTAGTGACCTCAAGGTATTCGGTGTTTCGGGTAACATGTTGAATGCGCTTGTCAGTTACCTCACAGACAGAACGTTCCGAGTAAGAGACGGTGGTGCACTCTCAAAGGTTCACGTGCAAGAAAATGGCGTGCCACAAGGTGGCGTGTTGAGCTGCACTCTCTTCATAGTAAAAATGAACTCTTTTGGTAAGGGACTACCACCTACATTCTCTTATTCGATGTATGTAGACGACGTGCAGATATCCAATAAATCGTGCAATATGTCAATCTGCGAACGTCAAGTCCAGCTTGGTGTAAAGAAATTTGCCGGCTGGGCAGACAACAATGGTTTTAAATTGAATCCTGTACAAAGCTCCTGCGTTGTGTTCTCCAGGAAGTGCGGGGTCCATCCGGACGAAGACATTCATCTTAATGGCGTGTCACTTCCTGTCAACAAGGAGCACAATGTTCTTAGGTGTTGTGTTTGACCACAAACTCACATTCATTCCCAACATCAAGGAACTTAAAAATAAATGTCTCAAAACAATCAATATACCTAAGGTTCTCTCCCACCAATCCTATGGTTCCGACAAAGAATTCCTGCTTGGCTTGTATACTGTTTTGGTTGGGTCTCGTTTGGACTATGGCAGTGTGGTCGGCGACTAAGAGAGCCTTGCGATATCTGGACCCAGTGCTACACTTGGGCCTTCATCTTTCTTTGGGTGCTTTTCGCACTATCCCTGCCGAGAGTGTTTATGTCGAGTGTGTTAAGTGGAGCCTTGAGAACCAACGAACGTACATGGACTTCCTTTATGCTTTTAAAATTTATGCTTTATGCTTTTAAAATTATGCTTTAAAAAATAGCCACCAAACATCTGATCCTGAATTTTGACCGCTGCACACTGCCCGAGCATGTCAACGCAGGTTTCATCCGTTGTTCTGTCCGGCCGTACATCCCGAACCCGAGGCGCTGTTTCAAGTGCCAGAGGTTCGGGCATGGTACCAACTCCTGCCGAGGCAGAACAACATGTGCCAAATGCGCCCAGCACGATCATCTAACCGACAACTGCACTGCAACCAACTTCACCTGCCCGAATTGCCAGGGCCCACACGCAGCATACTCTCGCGCTTGTGAAAAGTTTCATCTTGAAAAAAAAAAACATTAACCTTAAGATAACCGAAAACATCACCTTCCCAGAGGCGCGAAAGAGGTTCGCCTCCTTCCCTCTGGGCAGGTACGCCGACGCAGCTCGCCGGGGGGCGGAGCGGCGTTTGGTTTCGGCGGGGACCCAGTACCACGAGTCGGACTTGGTCCAGCCTCCGGCCCCCCCTGGGTTGCCTATGGCAGCCCAACCCGCCTCCACACCGCTCGCTCACCCAGCAGCGGCTGTGGTGGCAACAACGTCTGTTGGGGATGCCGCTGCATCCACTGCTTCCTCTCCACCGGCCCAAAGCACACGCAAGGGCACGGAGATGGAGACGGAGGCAGTCGCAGCTACCCCCTCCCCCGACTCACTGCCTGTGCCACCTGTGGTGATCCCCACGCCTTCGGCACTGGCAGCGCAGGCAAAGAACACCCGAAAGGGTACCACGTCAAGGGGGCCCAGTCCGCTGGGCACCCCCTTGCCATCAGATGACGACATGGACGTCGAGCCCTTCCGGCTTTCATCGCAGCGGAAGGAACGGGCTGCGACGTCCAGGTCAGTAGAGAAGGCCAGAAAACCCCTTCCGAGAGTGCAAGCCCCGAAAGACACTACATAAATAATCACACTCCAGTAGCTCTAACACATCATAATGGGAAGAGGAAACATAGTTCAATGGAATTGCAGAGGCCTCCTGAATAATCTTGACGATGTGCATGAGATTCTGCATGCCAATCAGACAAGTTTCATGTGTGTCCAGGAAACACATCTGAATTCCAAACACACAAATTTCTTGAATAGTTACCTGGTATACAGGAAAGACAGGGATGACTGCACACACTCTTTTGGCGGTGTGGCCATAATTGCCAGGAAATCCTTAGCATGCCACCCTGTCACCTTGAACACCGTCCTTGAGGCTGTAGCCGTCCGCACAATATTATTTAATAGGTTGATAACGGTATGCTTCATCTACATTCCTCCTGATGTAGCACTTACAAGCTCTGACTTCGAGGCGCTGGTTGACCAGCTGCCCGAACCACGCATCCTAACAGGCGACCTTAATGCTCACAACTCTCTTTGGGGCTCTTCTCGCACGGATGCCCGAGGTCGCCTGATAGAGAAGTTTTTAACATCCTCTGGAGCATGCCTTTTCAACAAGAATCAGCCTACATACCATAACACAGGCCACAACACATACATCTTCACTTGGCTATTGGTTCTGCAATTCTCTTTCCATGATTTGAATGGGGCGTGGGCACAAACCCATATGGTAGTGACCATTTCCCCACCTCAATAACGCATATAGGTACAGGCCCAAGCAGTCCATCTTCCCATAAAAGGTTTAATGAAGCAACAGCTAACTGGAATACATTTACAGAGACATCCAAACTACACTACACGTCCATAACACACCTACACGTTGAAGAAGCTACCCAACTGCTCACGGCGCACATCCTCGACGCCGCCGAAAGGTCCTTTCCCCACGCCTCTGTTGCATCCCGCAACCAGCGGAGGCCGTGGTGGAACGAGGACTGCAGGCGGGCGCGAGAGGCCCAGAACAAGGCGTGGGGTATCCTTCGTCGGTACCCCACGTCGAGTAACCTCTTCTTGTTCAAACGGGCCAAGGCGTTCGGAAAACGTGTGCGCCGTGAGGCAAAACGCGATAGTTGGCGTAGATTCATAACGTCAATTAACTCCTACACAGACACACGGAAAGTATGGACACGAATACGCAAACTCAAGGGACATCACACAGCCTGCCTATGGTCAGTACAACAGGGGACACACTTGAAGGCCAGGCTGACACACTCGCACAACACTTCCAACACGTTTCCAGTTCAGCACACTACACAAACACCTTCATGAAACACAAACTCGTGGCCGAAAAGAAGCCTTTACATGACAATGACAGGTCAGCCACCTCTTATAACTCCGAGTTCACGCTTCATGAGCTGAGGGGTGCTCTGAGCACGTGTAACACCTCAGCTCCAGGCCCAGACAACATTACATATACAATGATACAGAACTTACACACAGACACTCTTGTAACACTCTTCACCTTTTTCAACAAGATATGGCTTTCGGGGCACATTCCAAAGTCCTTGGAGGGATGCCATAGTTGTAGCATTCTTGAAAGAAGGATGAACCCTTCTTCTCCCACTAGCTACTCGACCCATTGCCCTGACCAGCTGCCTGTTGCAAGCTTCTCGAGAAGATGATAAAACCGGAGGCTCGTGTACTTTTTGTAGTACAACGACCTTCTCGAGAGCTGCCAGGCAGGCTTCAGGGCGGGGCGATCCACGAATGATCAACTCGTAGCTCTTGAATCGTATATTAAGGATGCCTTCGTGCATAACAGTACTGCGTAACTGTCGTTTTTCGACCTCGAAAGGCTTATGATACGCTTGGCGTTACGGAATCCTTACTGACCTCAAGTCATTTCGGTGTTTCTGGTAATATGTTTAACACTCTTGCTAGTTATTTGTCAGAGAGACCTTTCGCGTCAGAGTTGGTTTTGCATTGTCAAAGTACATGTGCAAGAAAATGGCGTGCCGCAAGGTGAGAGTCGTTGAGCTGCACGCTCTTCATAGTTTAAGATGAACTCTCTTGGAAAGGCATTGCACCCACATCTCCTATTCCGATGGTATGTATGACGAGACTGTCCAGATATCCTTTTAACTCATGTAACATGTCCATCTGCGACCGTCAAGTCACAGCTCGGCGTCAAGACGTTGCCGGCCTGGGCAGACAAGGAATGGTTTTAAAATTTAAAATCCCGGAAAGAGCTCTTGTGTTGTATTCTCCCAGGAAGCGTGGGGGTCCCACTCGGACCCAGACATCACTCTTTGCGAATGTGCCCATTCCTGTGAACAAGGAGCACAAGTTTTAAGCATTTTATTTCAGGAAAAACTTACATTCATCCCACATATCAGACAGTTTCAAATGCAAATGCCGAAAAAAATGAATATTCTTTAAGGTTCTCCTCACAATCAATCTTATGGGGCCGACAAACCAACTCCTGCTGCGCCTGTACACAGCGTCTGGTGGGGTCTCGGCTCGACTACGCAGTGTCGTGTATGGGTCGGCGACAAGAGACCCGCAACTGAGTAATGCTCGACCCAGTGCTGCATCTTGGCCTTCGCCTCTCATGCGGCGCTTTCCGCACTAGCCCTGTCGAAAGCCTTTATGTCGAGTGCGACAAGTGGTGTCTAGGGCATCAGCGGGAGTATGTTGACCTGCTATATGCATCTAAGATTGTATCCCTTACCAACCATCCTTTTAATCCCATCATGAACAATACATCAAACTTGCAACTCTTTTTAAACAGGCCATTCATTTCCTTACCTTTCTCTCTCAGAGTTAGGGAGGAGGCTTCTGCAATCACGGTCCCTCTTTTCAGACACGCACAAGACACCCATCCATAATTTAATTCCACCATGGCATCTACATGCTATATCATGCGACCTATCATTCACATTAGTAGAAAAAATAGGGTACCCCAGAAGTGCAATTCTGCAGCACTTCCTGTTCCTGCAGGACAAGTACAGGTGCGCAGAATTCTATAGCGACGCGTCGAAAACTGGTTTTTACTGTATCTTGTGCAGCGCACGGACCAAATTTTACCGTAACTAAAACAATGAATTTTCATAGCAGTATTTACACGGCAGAAGCCTATGGCATTTTACTCGTTTCAAACCACATCCTCGAACTTAAAATTCCAAAGTCCATCATCGTACACAGATTCTCTAAGCGTTGTGACAGGCACTGTCATCCGAAAGTCATCTAAAAACTATGGTGATCAATGCTCTTTCAAGGTACTAATGACTGCATATGCCTCAAATCTTCAAATAACTATATGCTGGGGTACCAGGTCACTGTGGGATCCCTGGCAATGAGACTGCTGATCAAATGGCTGGTGCTGCTGCTCTCATGACCACAGTTGACATCACAACAGTACGTTACACCGACCTAAAGACACACATCAGACGACAGCTTCGTAACACATGGCAATTACGCTGGAGTCAACAACAGACAACAAACTCCACGTATAAAACCACAACTGGGACGCTACATAACTGACTCACACCACAGATACAATGAAGTTGCCCCTGGCTAGGCTGCGGATGGGCCACACACATGTTACGCACTCCCACCTGCTCACTGGAACCTCGGGACCCACGTGTAGCAGGTGTGGAAAGGGCCTATCCGTAGTCCACATACTAATCACATGCAAGGCACTTGACACAACACGACACAAACATTTCCCTGAATTATACAGACGACACATTCCTTTGCACCCATCATACTTTTTAGCCGACGAACCAATGTTTTCTAGTCAACGTGTTTTTAAGTTTTTAGCTGAGGTAAACTTTCTAGCAGCTCCTTGTCATATCACGTGTAGTCACCCTGGCCCTATACACCAGCCATCTCCATTGTCTTTTGTTTTGCATCACCTTCACTTTTAGTGACATGTTTTAGTAATTACGGTCTGATCAAAACTCAATAACTTCTTTGGCGCTCTTTGCCCATAGTCGGCCTTACGCCAATAAAGCCCAACCATCATCATCAAGAGCGTTTTGCTTGTCTAGTCGGTGAGCCGCCGAAGACGGTGGCTGAATTCGCGTCGGAGGTGGCCGCGATGGGGAAGACGCTAGAAATTCGAACGAGGCAGTACGACCGCCCTGTCAACGTGCTGTTCTCGTAGACCATCGGTGCCGCAACTGTAAGCTCTGAAACATTCTACGAGACCATCCGAGCACTGGTCAAGGAGGAGCTTCAGAAGCTTTTTTCAACGACGCCGCAACCTCAAGTGGCTTCACTGACTGACGTCATCCGAGAAGAGGTTCTACAGGCGCTGGGGACTTCTACGCCTTCAGAAGCACCCCGTCAGCCCCAAGCGATGACCTACTTCGCAGCTCTTCGTCAACCCCGCCCTGCTCCTGCCGCCCGCCCGACGCCCTGTAGACCAATACCAGACGCCAAGGAAGACCGACGAGTGGTGAGCGTCCGATAATCGCCCGCTGTGCTACCACTGCGGAGAGGCCGACCACATCTACCGTCGCTGTCCCTACAAGAGGTTCGGTTTGCGAGGGTTCTCCGTCGACGCCCCACGCCCCCGATACGGCCAGCGCCCTGCTGAGATCGAAGAATGCCTCTCCGACACCAACCGAGGACCAGCCTGCTTCAACCGTTCACCGTCGCCCTACCCGTATCAGTCATAGAACCGCCGGAGCACTGCTGACTTCTCACGTGCAAGGTCCCCCAGCCCACCCGGGGAAACTAAAAGCACCACCTTCTGGAAGTACAGTGGCACGACCGCGGAAAAATAAAACCCTCCAACGACACAGCGATTCGCTGTACCTCGGTATTCAATGGCGTGGAATGAATGCAGGCAACCAAGTGCGCGCCGCCATATCTGTGGCCAAGCGTCTCCTGCTAGGCTACGTTGTGCGCACGTCCCGCACATCAGGCACCCCTCTTCTCCTCCATGCAACCATGTGAGTGCGCCGTCACTCGTTACGTCAGGCTCCGCGGGATGGCGGCATTGTCAGTGCTAAGCACGACTGTGAAGCACATGATTGTGTTTCACGTTACGAACTGACGATGATGATGATAGTTGGGTTTTATTGGCGCAAGGCCGACTATGGGCAAAGAGCGCCAAAGAAGAAGTTACTGAATTGTGATGAGACCGTACATACTAAGACACGCGACTAAAAGTAAAGGTGATGCAAAACAAAAGACAATAGAGATGGCTGGTGTATAGGGCCAGGGTGATTACACATGATATGACAAGAGCTGCAGAAAGTTTACACTCAGCTAAAAACTTAAAAACACGTTGACTAGAAAACATTGGTTCGTCGGCTAAAAAGTATGATGGGTGCAAAGGAATGTGTCGTCTGTATAATTCAGGGAAATGTTTGTGTCGTGTTGTGTCAAGTGCCTTGCATGTGATTAGTATGTGGACTACGGATAGGCCCATTCCCCACCTGCTACACGTGGGTCCCGAAGTTCCAGTGAGCAGTGGAGTGCGTAGCATGTGTGTGCCTATCCGCAGCCTAGCCAGGGCGACTTCAGTGTATCTGCTTGTGTGAGTCAGTTATGTAGCGTCCCAGTTGTGTTTTATTACGTGTAGTTGTTGTATGTTTGTTGACTCCAGTGTAATTGCCATGTGTTACGAAGCTGTCGTCTGATGTGTGTCTTTAGGTCGGTGTAAGGTACTGTTGTAACGTCAACTGTAGTCATGAGAGCAGCATCACCAGCCATTTGGGTCGGCGGCCTCATTGCAGGGATTCTCACAATGCCCTGGTACCCAGCATATAGTTATTTCAAGATTTGAGGCATATGCAGACATTAGTACCTTGAAGAGAGCATTTATCGACATAGTTTTGACTGACCTTTCCGGATGACAGTGCCTGTACAGACGCTTTAGAGAAGTCTGTGTGTAGCACTGATGGACTTTGGAATTTTATGTTTGAAGGATTGTGGTTGAAACGAGTAAAATGCCATACTGCTTCTGCCGTGTAAATACTGTTATGAAAATTCATTGTTTTGCTTACTCTAAAATTTGGTATCCGTGCCGCTGCACCAAGATACTGTAGAACCAGTTTTCGACGCGTCGCTATAGAATTCTGCGCACCTGTACTTGGTCCTGCAGGAACAGGAAGTGCTGAAGAATTGCATTCCTGGCTACCCTATTTTTTTCTACAAGAGTGAATGACAGGTCGCATGATACAGGACGAAGATGCCATGGTGCGATGAGATTATGAATGGGTGTCTTGTGCGTGTCTGAAAGGGGGACATTGAGTGCAGAAGCCTCCTCCCTAACTCTGAGAGAGAACGGTAAGGGAATAGATGGCCTGTTTAAAAAGAGTTAGTAAATTTGATGTAATCGTTCATGATGGGATTAAAAGGAATGGTTGGTCAGAGACACGATCTTGGATGCATACAAACAGGTCAACATACTCCCGCTGATGCCCTAGGCACCATTTGTCGCACTCGACATAAAGACTTTCAACAGGGCTAGTGCGGAATGCGCCACATGAGAGGCGAAGGCCAAGATTGCAGCACTGGGTCGAGCATTCTCAGTGCGGTCTTGTCGCCGACCCATACACGACACTGCCGTAGTCGAGCGAGACCCCACCAACGACTGTGTACAGGCGCAGCAGGAGTTGTTTGTCGGCCACATAAGATTGGATGTGAGAGGACCTTAAGAATATTCATTGTTTTTAAGCATTTGCATTTGCAGCTGTCTGAATATGGGGATAATGTAAGTTTTTCGTCAAATAAAATACCTAAAAACTTGTGTTCCTTGTTCACAGGAATTGGCACATTCGACAAGAGTGATGTCTGGGTCCGGGTGGACGCCACGCCTTCTGGAGAATAGAACACAAGAGCTCTTCGCGGGATTAAGATTAAAGCCATTCTTGTCAGCCCAGCCGGCAATTTTCTTGACGCCGAGCTGGACTTAACGTTCGCAGATGGACAGGTTACACGATTTAAAGGATATCTGCACGTCATCTACATACATGGAATAAGAGATTGTAGGTGGCAGTGCCTTTCCAAGAGAGTTCATTTTTACTATGAAGAGAGTGCAGCTCAACACTCCACCTTGCGGCACGCCATTTTCTTGCACGTGAACATTTGACAGTGCACGATCAACTCTGACGCGAAAGGTTCTCTCCGACATGTAACTACAAAGGATGTTCAACATGTTGTCCGCAACACCGATTGACTTTAGGTCACTGAGGATACCGTACCGCCAAGCGGTGTCATAGGCTTTCTCTATGTCGAAAAACACCGTAAGACAAAATTGTTTATGCACAAAGGCACCCTTTATGTGTGTTTCAAGAGCTACGAGTTAATCGTTCGTTGATCGCCCCGCCCTGAAACCTGCCTGGTAGCTCTGGAGAAGACCGTTGTACTCAAGGAAATACACGAGCCTGCGATTTATCATCTTCTCGAGAAGCTTGCACAGGCAGATAGTGATGATGATGTTAGTGCTTAATGGCGCAAGGCCAACGAGGGCAAAGAGCGCCAAAGAAGAGGTTATTTAATAAAGAGAGGTGATTACCTCACAAGGGTAGGTATAACAACGTGTAAGCCGAACATAGTAAAATCAATTAAAGATAATGGTGATGGCTGGTGCATAGGGCCAGATTTGATTATGCGTGATAGGAAATGAGGTTTAAAAACTTGATATCTGACAAATAGTCAAAGACACGTTTCACAGAAACCATTGCATCGTCACCTAGAAACATTGATGGATGTAGGGGAACATGTTGTCTGTAAAGTTCTCTGAAGTGTTTGTGACGTGTTGTGTGAAGTGCCTTGCATGTGATTAGTATGTGCACTACGGATAGGGCCTCTCCGCACCTGCCGCACTGGGGTCTAGAAGATCCCGTCAGCAGATACGAGGCGACTTCCATGTGTCTGTTATGTGAGTCAGATGTGTACCGTCCCAAGTGTGGCTTTATTACATGTAGTTTGTTGTCTGTCTGTTCATTCCAGTGTGTTTGCCATGTTCTGCGCAAGTGTTGTCTTATGTGTGCCTTGAGGTCTGTGTAAGGTAGTGTTGGTATGTCTACTGTGTTTCGGAGTGCAGCATTGGCGGCCATTTCGTCCGCCAGTTCATTTCCACCGATGCCAGAGTGGCCTGGCACCCAACACACAGTCACCTGAAGGTTTGAGGAATATGCCAACACAATTGATTTCAAGGCAAGGTTAACTACATGGTTTTTCGATGGCTTTCCGGATGATAATGTACGGACGACACAGCGAATCTGTATAGATGATGGATTTAGGAATATGATGTTCAACTATGTGATTTACAACAACAAAAATGCCATATGCTACTGCCGTAAAAATACTTGTCTTTACATTCATTGTTCCATATGCTTCGAAATTCGGCCCATGCGCCGCACAAGACACTGCAGTGAACGTTTTCGATGCATCGCTGAAAAACTCTGCAGCCTTGTATTTATCCTGCACATACATGAAATGCTGCAAAATCCCACTTTTTGGTGTCCTGTTCTTATTGTATTTTAAGAAAGACAAGTCACATGCAACAGGACGAAGATGCCATGGTGCTACAAGATCCAGTGATAGATGACTTGAATGTGTCTGCAAAGAGACCTCATGAATAGTGACCTCGGCCCTCACTCTGAGCGAGAAGGGAACAGGAATAGATGGGCGATTTAAAAAAGAGCTTTGATGTGGATGTATCATTAAAAAACCGGTTTAAAAGGATGGTTGTCCATTGATGAAATTTTTTGAGGCATATAACAAGTCAACATAGGTTCGCTGGTGTGATAAGCACCATTTGTCACACTCTGCGTAAGACTCTGTACAGGGCTCGTACGGAATGCGCCACAAGAGAGACGAGCCCCAAGTGAAGCTACTGGGTCGAGCATTTTAAGTGCTGTTTTAGTGGCTGACCCCATAAACAACACTCCCATAGTCCAATCTAGACCCCACTAGGCTTGTGAAAATACGTAACATGAGTTTGCTTATCCGTTCCATAGGACTGGTGGGACAAGATTTTAAGAAGTTGAGAGCCTTAGACATTTATGTTTCAATTCTTTAATGTGAGGGATGATGTACCGTTTCATCCAACACCACACCTAAAAACTTGTGTTTCCTTCCTCACAGGAATCGAACGCCCTTAAGGATAATGTCTGGGCCCGGATGGATCCCACGCTTCCTGGAGAAGACAACACAGGTGCTTTTTTCTGGGGTTAAGTTTAAAACCGTTCTTGTCTGCCCAGCTGGCAAGTTTTTGACACCGAACTGGACTTGACGCTCACAGATGGACATATTGCATATTTAAAAGATACCTGGATGTCGTCACATACATTGAATAAGAAATTGTAGGTGGCAATGCCTTCCCAAGGAGTTCATCTTAACTATGAACAGAGTGCAGCTAAGAACTCCACCTTGCGGAACGGCGTTTTCTTGCACATGTACTCTTGAGAGTGCGCTACCTACTCTCACGCGAAACGTTCTTTCGGACAAATAACTAGCAAGGGTGTTGAGGCATATGGCCCGAAACACCGAAAGACTTAAGGTCACTGAGATCCCGTAACGCCAAGCGGTGTCATAGGCCTTTTCAAGGTCAAAAAACACCGTTGTGCAAAAACTGTTTCATGAATGAAAGCGTCCTTTATGTATGATTCAAGGGCGACAAGTTGGTCATTATGTAGAATCGCCCCGCCCTGAAGCCTGCCTGGCAGCCCTCGAGAGACCGTTGTACTCAAGAAAGTACACAAGTCTACTGGTTTATCATCTCTTCGAGGAGGCTTGCACAGGCAGCTTTGTAAGGGCGATGGGCCGATAGCTAGCGGGGGAGGAAGGGTCCTTCCCTTCCTTCAGGAAAGCCACTACTATGGCTCCCCTCCAAGAGCGAGGAATATGCCCCGAAAGCCATATGTTATTGTATATATGTAGAAGTGTTTCAAGGGTTGTCTGAGTGGCACATGTTGTATCATGGTGTTTGTGATTTTGTCTGCACCTGGAGCTTGAAAGCTACATGTTGTCAGGGCTGCCTTCAGCTCATGAATTGAAAAAGGAGAATTGTAAGAAGTGTGCGACTTGTTGCTATCACGTAGGGACTCTTTTCACAACAGGCTTTATGTTTCAGGAAAGTGTTCGTGTAGGTGCTGAGTGGACACGTGTTCGAAGTGTTGTGCGAGTGTGTTCAGCCTGGTATTTCGAGTGTTGTCCCCTGTAGTGCTACCAGAGGCAGGCTGTGGTTTGTTGTCCTTGAGTTTGCGTATTCGTGTCCAGACTTTCCTTGTGTCTGTGTAGGAGTTATTGATGTTATGAAGTGACGCAACTCTCTCGTTTTGCCCTCACGGCGCACACGTTTTTCCTACCGCCTCTGGCCCCGTTTGAACAAGAGGAGGTTTCCCGACGTGGGGGTACCGACGAAGGATACCCCACGCCTTGTTCTGGGCCTCTCGCGCCCGCCTACAGTCCGTCATTCCACCACGGCCTCCGCTGGTTGCGCGGGGCACCAGAGGCGTGGGGAATGGACTTTTCGGCGGCGTCGAGGATGTGCGCCGTGAGAGTTGGGTAGATTCTTCAACGTGTAGGTGTCCTATGGATGTGTGGTGTAGTTTCGATGTCTCTGTAAATGTATTCCAGTTAGCTTGTGTTTCATTGAACCTATTATAGGAAGATGGACTGCATGGGCCTTTACCTATGTATGTAAGTGAGGTAGGGGAAGCTGGTCACTGCCATATGGGTCAGTTCCCACACCCCACTCGAGAAGAGGAAAGAGAACTGCGGAGCCAATAGCCAAGTCAAGACATGAGTATGTGTTGTGTCCTATGTTATGATATGTAGGCTGTTTATTGTTGAAAAGGCATGCTCCAGAGGATGTAAGAAACCTCTCTATCATGCGACCCCGGGCATCCGTACGAGCAGAGCCCCAAAGAGAATTGTGAGCATTAAGGTCGCCTGTTAGAATGTATGGTTCGGGCAGCTGGTCAACCAGCGCCTCGAAGTCAGAGCTCAAAAGTGTGACATCAGGACGAATGTATATGGAGCATACCGTTATCAACATATTAAATATTATTAAGCGTATTGCTACAGCCTCAAGGATAGTGTTCAAAGTGACAGGGTGGCATGCTAAAGATTTCCGGGCGATTATGGCCACACCCCCAGAAGAGTGTGTGCAGCCATCCCTGTCCTTTCTGTATACCAGTGAACTATTCAAGAAATTTGTGTGCTTGGAATTCAAATGTGTTTCCTGAACACACATTACACTTGGCTGATTAGCATGCAGTATTTCATTTACATCGTCAAGACTTTTAAAGAGGCCTCTGCAGTTCCATTGTACTATGTTCTCTCTTCCCATTATGAAGTGTTAGGAGCTACTGGACTGTGTTGCTTATGTGTCGTCTTTCGGGGCTGCGATTCTCGTCTTTTTTGGCTTGTCGGGAGGCTTTGGCGTCGGGACGCGTTCCTTGCGGTGCACCGCAGACAAGAACGGACCGACGTCCATTTCATCCTCGGATGTCCTCGGAGTGCCTGAGACAACAGGCTCCTTGGAGCGCCAACCCTTTGGGGTGCGCTTTTCCTTGCCCGCAACCACCGAGGGATTCAGGAACGCCTCGGATGGCGCAGGCGGTGCGGTGGTGGTGGGAGCTGCCGCTGGCTCCCTCAAGTCCATCTCCTCTGCGCCCTCGCCCGTGGTTTGGGGCGCTGGAGTGGAAGTGGAGGATGCAGCACCGCTTCCACCAGACGTGGTTGCGGCCACAGCCGCTGCTGGCTCAGCGAGCGGTGCAGAGGCGGGTTGGGCTGCCAGAGGCAACCCAGGGGGGGTGGGGGAGGGACCAAGTCCGACTCGCGGTACTGGGTCCCCGCCGAAACCAGACGCCGCTCCGCCCCCCGGCGAGCTGCGTCGGCGTACCTACCCAGGGGGAAAGAGGGCGAACCTCTTTCGCGCCTCTGGGAAGGTGATGTTTTCCGTGACCTTGATGTTTATTATTTTTTCTCAAGCTTGAACCGCTCGCAGGTTCGCGAATATGCAGCCGTGAGGTCCTTGACAATTGGCACAGAGGCAGTTGATTGGATGAACAGTCATCAGTGAGATGTTGTTGGGCACATTTAGCGCAGGTTGGCTGGCCCCGGCACGAGTTGGTACCATGCCCGAACCGCTGGGACTTGTAGCAGCGACGCGGATTCGGGATGTACGCTCGAACGGAGCACGAGATAAAGCCTCCCTTAATTGGTATCAGGAAGTGTGGAGGCGGTGTGGATGAAAGTCA
This sequence comes from Haemaphysalis longicornis, assembly GCA_013339765.2. Classification (NCBI taxonomy): domain Eukaryota; kingdom Metazoa; phylum Arthropoda; class Arachnida; order Ixodida; family Ixodidae; genus Haemaphysalis; species Haemaphysalis longicornis. Next base: position 206,791,393 of record CM023450.1, on the reverse strand, counting down.
GGATTATATGTTTGTGGGGATTCCTTCCTTCTGTCTCGTCTGATGGTTATACGCCTCACTGCAGTTACACCCTGATCTTTCAGGCCTTCTAACAGATCAGCTTCGGTCTCATTCAACAAATCGTCTCCGAAATCACCCCCTGAGAGCTGTTGAGGCTACGATGGGGAGTGACTCTGATTGCCAGATCTGCCATGCAGGTTTGCGACAGGAGGTAGTGGCTTGTTGCTGCGTCTTGAAATTGACTAGAACTTCACTGTACGGAGTTTCTTAGCATCGAACGATTTTCCGAAGGATGCCTTCCAGGAACTTAGTATCAAGAATACGGACATGGAAGAAACAGGGTTTGTTTTGTCAACTGCCTCGATAACCCAGAATCGAGGATAGTTGTCAGGTTTCGGAATGTGGATTGTTGGAAGGGATGGAAAGGAAACTTCGGTGCGGCCCCTTTTCGGGGGCCGATCACGTTTGGGGGGGGGGGGGGGTTTGAATTATCCATATAGCATTGGAAAAAAGTAGGGGACGGGGGTACTTTCGTCTGAAACCTTACCCTAATAGCTTGAGAGGTCCCAGAGCTCCCTGCCTGGTGAACAGACAGGGAGCCCATCCGCCGGAGCTTGACCTGGGCTCCGACGGCCACCGTTCGTGGTTTTTAACCCTCCACCTATAAACACATCGCCACGGTTGGATCCAGCTTATGTTTGGGGGCTCGGGGTCCGCGGTATCGCCAGTTCCGTCACCAAGATTGCTCAAGGTGCCCCGCGCGGGGACGTTACGCACTATTCGCCGAACACAAAGTATTGCGTCGAGTTTACCGTGAGTGAGATTAATAACATCTCTGTTGGCGCCACAGTTTAAAATTGGATTGGAACGGAGCAGATGCCGCACACCAGTGTCTTTTTTTTTCTTCGCCGTACGGCCGCAGTGACCCAGGCTGCGCCATGTCCGTGGCGAATCGGCCATGTCTGTAGCCGTTTCCAGTGTTGCCGAGCGAAGACATTGACCGCTAAACTTTTCAACGAATACCGTCTATACCATGATTCACGACATGCCCTCAGCCCGACGACCCAATCTTAACCCTGAGGTGGCTCCAGAGCACGACGACAGCAAAATGGCGCGACGCGAACGCGTACCCAACATGAACGAAACTGCCGCTGAGAACACCAGGAAGACTACGACGCATAGTGCCCGACTGCCAGCACGTGCAAACCGAGATACGACGCCTCTACCCACCCGAAACTGGAGGAAAGAGGCGTCCGACGTTTAGCTGTCTATCGACGGCTTTGATGTAGTCGCCCTAATAGACACGGGAGCAGACTACTCAGTAATGAGCGGACCATTCGCGTCTAAGCTGAAGGAAGTTATGACCAGATGGGACGGTCCGCACATTCGCACAGCAGGAGGCCACCTCTTGACGCCAAGTACAACGTGCACATCGCGCCTCACCATAGACGGCACAACGTACTCTGCGGCGTTTGTAATTTTTCCTAACTTCTCCCGCGACGTAATTCTCGGAAGGGAGTTTTTGGCGGATACCGACGCAATAATTTATCTACACACCAAGTCGATAACTTTTGCCTCCGGTCACTCCATGACACCACACCAGAACCCCGAACTCCGTGTTGCTGTAAGGATCGCCGACGATCACGTCACCCTGCCTGAAGTCGACGCTATCGTGGAGAGTGATCAAAGGTTGATTCTCGACCACGGTGTGTCTGTTGCAAGAGGCATTGCGCGGTTTGAGCAACGCAAATCCAACGTTTTGGTCACAAGTTTCACCGAAGAGTACTAGCATTTAAACAAGGGCGCTCCAATTGCGTTCCTCGAAGAAACGCAAGAAGCAAGTGACGTGATTGCAGTCGCTGACTTTGAACACGCACCAGAAGATACCTTCAAGCTTCCGCATTCCTTCGACATGAATCCGGCGGTACCGCAAGAAGAAAGGAACAAGTTATTGGGTTTGCTGCATCGGTACACCGAGTGTTTTTTCTCGAAATCAAAATTACGTCAGACACCTCTGGCGAAGCACCGGATAATAACTAAAGATGGAGCCCAACCTACCCAACAGTCACCGTACCGCGTCTCTTCACACGAGCGTGAAGCCATCCGGACTCAAGTCGTCGACATGCCCAGCGACGACATTATACAGCCATCGAAAAGTCTGTGGGCTGCGCCGGTCGACCTCTTGAAGAAAAAAGGAGAAACTTTAAGTTTCTGCGTTGACTACCGGCGACTGAACAAAATCATCAAAAAGGATGTATACCCCTTGCCACGAATCGATGACGCCCTCGACCACCTCTGCCATGCGAAGTATTTCTCATCAATGGATCTGAAGACCGGCTACTGGCAAATTGAAGTAGACGAGAGAGACCGAGAGAAGACTCCATTTATAACCCCGGACGGTCTATATGAGTTCAAGGTGATGCCGTTTGGGCTGTGCACGGTGCCAGCAACGTTCCAAAGAGTCATGGACACTGTGCTAGCCGGCCTGAAGTGGCACACCTGTCTCGTATATCTTGACGAGTATTCGCCCGAAATTTCGACGAACACCTTGCAAGATTGGAGTCTGTACTCGAGGCTATTCGCACGTCGGGGTTTACGCCTGAAAACTGCCGCTTCGCTTACGAGGAACTCGTTTTTGGGACACGTCGTCAGCGCCGCGGGAGTCCTGCCTCACCCGGCGAAATCATCAGCCGTAGCAAATTTCTCAAGACCGACAGACAAAAAGGGCGTGCGAAGAATTCTCGGACTCTGCGCACAGTACCGGCGCTTCCTCGCAAACTTCGCGTGCATTGCAGAGCCACTCACGTACCTGGCAAAAGATAGCTTCCCCTTTCGCATTGAAAAACGACCAAGAAAAAGCATTTTGCGAGCTGCAACAACGCCTGCAAAACCCGCTCGTGCTCGCTCATTTCGACAAAAACGCCGAAACGGAAATGCGCACCGACGGCAGTGATATAGGCTTGGGTGCCGTTCTCGTCCAAAAGCAAAGCGGTTGCGAAAACGTAATCGCCTTTGCCACCCTTGGTCTGTCGAAGGAGGAGAAAAATTTCTCAGCCTCTGTGCCTCGAAATTATATCCGCCATTGCGAAATTTCGCCCTTACGTGTATGATAGACCATTCCAGGTTGTGACAGACCACCACGCGCTCTGTTGGCTCGACAATTTGAAGGACCCCTCTGGCCGTCTTGGGTGGTGGAGCTTGCGTCTGCAAAAGTTCGAAGACACAATCGTCTACAAATCCGGCAGGAAACACTCCGACGCGAACTGCCTGTCCCGCGCCCCCGTCGACCCACCACCACAAGACACCGATGAACACAGCGCGTTCTTCTGAGTTGTTATGGAGAGCGACCTAGCCGCCCAGCAGCGTGCCAACCCCGACTTGCGCGTCATGATCGACTGTCGCCGTGCCTAGGGCGTTCAAGCGGAACTTACCAGCATTCAGCCACAAAAACGCCGTCCTCGTGAAGAATTTTGGCACCGGAACAAGAACGAATTATCTGCTTGTCATCCCCGCAAAGCTCCGTGACGAAATTTTGGAAGCGTGCCACCACAACCCGTCTTACGGACATCTCGGCACAGCTCGCGCTATTGCTAAAATCAAGGCGAAGTACTTCTTGCCCCGCCTTACATCCGACGTTACCCACTACGTTCGGAGTTGCCGTGACTGCCAGCGACGAAAAACGCGGCCGACAAGACCCGCCGGATTTCTGGAACCGATCGCCGTCCCGCCGAGGCCTTTTCAAAAGATGATAATGTACCTTCAAGGCCCGTTCCCTACGTCGCAATCACAGAACAAGTGGATTGTTGTAGCGACAGACTACATGACGCGCTACGCAGAGACCGCCGCTCTTCCCAGGGCGACTGCACAAGAAGTCGCCAAGTTCTTCATAAACCAAGTTGTGCTGTGACATGGAGCCCTTGAAGTCCTGATCCCGGACCGCGGAACGGCCTTCACTGCGGAGCTTATGCAAGGAATCATACGCTAAAGCAACACGGATCACCGGAGAACGACGGCATGCCACCCCCAAACGAACGGACTGCCGGAACTTCTGAACAAAACGATCGCGGACATGCTGTCAATGTACGTCGACGTTGAACATAAGACTTAGGACGAAGTGCTCCCGTATGTCACGTTTTAGTACAACAGGGCTATCCAGGAAACTACACAAATGACGCCGTTCGAGCTTGTCTACGGAAGACAGCCGACTACGATGCTTGACGCCATGCTTCCACATGTAGAAGACGACGACCTCAACCCTGACGTACAAGAATACCTTCAGCGTGCGGAGGAGGCCCGCCAGCACGCTCGAGTTTGTACAACGGGCCAGCAGCCGATGGATTCCGGGCGCTACAAACTCCGACGCCGAGACGTCGAGTGCCACCCAGGAGACCGTGTTTGGGTTTAGACTCCCATCCGACGACGCGGATTTAGTGAGAAGCTTCTGCGACGGTATTTCGGACCCTACCAGATTCCACGACGTGTCGGCCAACGTACAGGTGCCGTCAAAAGTAATTGGGGCACGGGAGCGGTGTCCGCACACTGCCGGAGCGCCGTGTAGCAGCGCCGGGTGGAACGAAAGGGATTTGACAGCGCATGCGGGCGTGAAGAACCTATTGCCCCACAACAGCTCGGAGTGCCTTTGTTTGCTTCTGCCTCGAGCATATTCCTCTGCAGCTGAGCGAGCACGCCGGCAGTGGTGATGGCGCTGATAGCAGACCCGCATGGGTCGACGTCGCGCTAGCGAGCTGCCGATGAAGCGGCCGTATCAGCGCTATCTTAAGCAGGGTATTTTGGAGCACTGTATGTTTTTTAATCAGTGGGTCAGGGCGGTGCTAATGCGGCCCTTGTGTTGATAGCTTTCTGTTTACTATAAAAATGTGAGGATATTGCGAACGCATCATGGAAATCGAAGGCCTCCCAATAAATTAAATTTGAGGATGGAAGGCATTTTATTACATCGGAGCTGTTCTAGTCCCGGGACTGACGACAGTGTCGGCTGGTATCGTGTCACGTGGAGCAAGTATCTGGACCCGCGTTCTCGGGCTCAGCAGAACAACTCCTTACATATTTTGTTTTGTAGCAGGCATAGGAGCACACCATCTTGCTTCACCAAATTATATTTATTGATGGTAATGTATATACAGGGAATGCTTTTTTCTCAGTTTGTTCCGAAATAATAACGATTTATATTAGTGCGGCTCGACGAAATAAAGATATGAAGCTTCTCACTACTCGGAAAAATAAATTCATCGAACAAATGGCTTTGTGGCTTTTTCATGGTGCCAAGTGCCTACCTAGTACCTAGTGAAGGCTCCCTGCACGTTTACTGCTTCAGCCATGCGTTGTGGCCAAGACTCGTAGAAGGATTCCACGAAGCCGTTTGCCTCGCGGAGCTTGTTCCAATCATCTTCCACAGCCTGCCACAGGTCGTCCGAGGTGGCGGTACGGGGACAAGCCTTCACATGCAAGGTTTTATTGTCCCCCAAACTTTTTCAATAATTTTGAAGTCCGCTCCTCTTGTCGGCCAGTCCAGCACTCGCACAGCGCGCTCTTCCAAGAACGTTTTCACCGTCCTTGCAGTGTGTATAGGGCCCAGGTCCTGCTGGAATAAAAAAACTCCGTCCGGGAATGGGCCTCCGCAGATGTAAGGTAGAAGATGTTCGTCTAGCAGGTCGCGGTAGGCAGCTGCATTGAAAGCCCGGGGCAGCATCCTTAGCGGACCCAGGCCTTGAGCGCTGACAGCTCCCCAAACGTTGACGGAGCATCGGCCACTCGCCAGGACGTCGCGCACGAAGCTGGGCAAGTATCTGACAAAGAAAATAATGAGATAAATGTACAAGCAGACGCACAATTGCTTACTAGCATAAAATGTGCAACCTTCAAATAGCGCTGTAGGCAAACTCATGCAGTAACGAAATTTGTTCCAATAAATGGAGAATCAGGCAAAAATCTTCTATCGAGAGTTCAACAAACCGAGTGATCAGCCGCAGATTTTTCGAAAAGTGACCACGAAGGTTTAGTGCAACTTTTTTTAAGAGTTAGGAGTTAAGTCCATGCGCGGGCGAAGGCCTTATATACAGCTAATGTAGCTGTGTGCGTGCGTGCACACAGCTTCGTCGTTAATGCTTGCGTCCATAGCAGTCTGCTGTAGTGCCCGCTTCTTCATCGTCTCGTGACAACATGATTTAGGCTGCCCATCGTGAATGGACGTAAGTCCGCAAGCATATGGTGATGTTACCTGCAGTTGTATACGGCCGCCAGACTTTCCACTGTTGGTCCCACTTTGAGGAAAAGGTGCTTTCGTCGGTGAAGACCACCTCACCCCAGTCGGTCACGCTCCATTGCTCGTGCGCACGAGCGAACTCCAAGCGTTGTCGCTTTTGTCGATCAGTGAGATACGGCTTCTGGGCAGCAATACATGAATTGAGCCCAGCCTCCCGTAGTCGCCTCCTGATGGTGCTCTCACTGATATCAAGCCCAAACATGTCCCTGATCTCTCGAGAGCTCAAAAAAGGGTCATCAATGGCAGCGGCAACAATAAGATGGCCTATGCCTGGCGTACTTGACCGGGGCCCTCCTGCCCTGTAATCGTCATCGATGCGCCCACCATCATCTCTGTAAGCCTGAATGATGCGGTTCATAGCACCAAATGACCGTCTTGTTATGCCAGATATCTCACGCTGAGATCGGCCTTCTAATGCAAGTCTAATGATGTACTGCCGCTCAGCTCGTGGCACTCTTGAAATTATGTCGGCAGAGACTAAGCAGGAAACTTCTACGCCGATAGTATTGCGTTTTAAATCGACACTTAGTGTCCGCGAAAAAGAAGTAAATACTCGCTGCTTTTAACTTTCGTCCAAAAATACCGTCCCTCAGCATGTAGTTCTGATGCGTTTGCATGAGGTATCTGATGAGCAATAAATCTAAGGCGACTTTTTGCATGGTTTGTTCTTTTATTGATGCGGTAGGACCCATTCGAACATATGACTGTGCGTTGTTCACGACACAAAAGCTACATCAGTATTGCCCTTGCTCATTCATAGAAAAAAACAGCGCTCAAAAATACGCTGCTTCAGGTAGCGCTGATACCGCCGCTTCTTTGGCAGTGCACATGCGCGAGTTACAGACCCATCGCGGTCTTCTATCAGCGCCATCACTGCGGCCAGCGTGCTCGATGAAGTTCATTGGAAAATTATCGGAACAGAAGCAAGGAAAGACACTCCCAACTGTTGTAGGGTCATCTGTACGTCACGCGTGCATGCGCTGTCGGGTCCTTTTCGTTACGCCCGGCGCTGCTACATGGCGCGTCGGTAGTGTGCTGACACCGCTCCTGTGCTCCAATTACTTTTGACGGCACCTGTGCCTACGAGGTGATCCCCGATGGTGAATTCCGGAACATCACGACGATGCACGCGGCCCAAAGTCGTCCACGTGGTTCGCTTGAAATCTTACTATGCAAGATGACGGACTTTTTTTGTTGTTTGTTCGAACCGTCTTTTATTTTAGCATCGGGTCGAAGCACTCTTAGAGGGGGCTAATGCCGCGAACCATGTGTGGGTTTGAATATTGTTTGTTTTTACTGCCGGGCCACGCCCGGCTGTGGTATCTGCGTTTCAAGCAAGGCGCGTCTTCCATTCTTTATTTTTATGCCGCACGGGCTATCACATGCAGATAGGCACTGTTTTGCCCTAACGTCGCTGGCCAAGAATAATCTTCTGTGGTCTACAATGTTCTGGATGTGAATCGACGGTTCCAGAAACACTCGCGCCGAAAGATAAAAGCCTGCAGAGCGGACGACGCGGCATTAGATTGTCGACACTCGCCTGCGCAAGTCACTTGGTTGACCGCTGCTTCGCCGCCTCTTTATTCTTTTGAGTTGTTAGGGGAGCACAAGTTGGCTCCAAGAAACTTGTTTCTCCTTCAACACAATTGCGTCGTCCTTGGCTTCGTGACAATATATACTAGAAGGAAATCTGGCGCGCAGCGAGAGTTACGTCTTGGACTCGGCAGGTACGTTCTACTTGTCCTTATGGCTCATGAACAGGCTTAAACGTTGGCTGTGGCAGCAAAAAAGCAACAATATTACCGTAGATGGTTCATGAAATTTGTTTTGATATTGAACCTCCAAATTTCAGTAGTTTTTTGGAAGAATAATGTACGATGAACAATAAAAACTTCTTACTTATTTTTGTTGATTTTCTGACACAAAAAAAGCCGTATGGCTAGCTAAGCCAAGCAAGCGTGGATCGTCGTTAGCAGCAATGGCGCCGCCCATGGCAACCCGCGACTGCAGCGACAGATTTCCCTCTAGTATATATTAGTACGAAACTATAAGTATGCGTAAGTCAGAAAAAGGATGAAAACTGTGATTGTGATCACGGCGCTTAATTATGAATAAAAACTTCTTCTGCACACGTTCTATTAATTCACTACTAGATTTGGGGATGCCGTTCCAGGCAACAGAAGCATATTCTAACTGATGGATACATATTGCATTGCATAGCATTAGAAATGGATCTGGAGAAGAGAATTACGTTGTAAACGGATACACATTTCGAAGAGTTCGGAGCGCTCGCCGGGTAATGAGCCCAATATCAGGAGAAAAAGAGAGGGTACTGTCGAAAAGAACCCCGATGTCCCTAATCTCCTCAACGCTTTGCAGAGGAGGTCCCTCAAACTGTAGGAAAACAGTAAACGGTGGGTTTTCCGGCTGTATTTGACAACCTTTGTTTTAGCGGGGTTTAAAATTGGACAGTTTTTGCTGCACCAGCTTGATAATTCCGACACATCCCTCTGCAAGACACAGCTGGCCTGAACACCGCTAATGTGCCTAAGTAGTTTGACGACTTTAGCGTAAAGAAGAAATGAAGATTTTGTTAACACTGTTGACGCATCATTGATAAAGATGGAAAACAATAGTGGAGCCAGCACGGAACCCTAAAGGTACACCACTTGCTGCAGTGTAAACACTAGACTTTTTTAAGTTTACATCTACGTAAAAGGACCGGTCAATGAGATAGTTGGACAACAAGGCAACAAGACTTGCGTCTACACCAAACGTAGTAAGCTTGTAAATTAATAATTGATGGTTCGAAATAAATAACGTCCAACTGACCGTTTTCACAAACTGCAGCCGAAGCCTGTGTCATAAAGCTTGCAAGGTTTGTAGCCGTCGATCGACCCGAGAAAAAGACGTGCTGATTTGGTATTAGACTTTTCTTGATGCAGGCAGCAAGAACGTTGTGCAGAGCTGACTGAAAGAGTTTTGAGGCGACTCAAAGGAGTGAGATTGGGCGATAGTAAGGGCTGACTTATCACCAGACCTAAATATTGCAAAAATTCAAGCGATCTTCTATGCACGAGGAAATTTGCCGAAAAGTAAAGAGTTGTTATAAATGAAAGTTAAGACAGGCACAAAAATGTTCTCGTTAAGCCTTGATGAGGGCTGCTGGAATTCCATCTGCACCACAGGAAAATGATGGCTTCATTGGTTAAAGCTATCATTGACAAGTTTTTCATCGAACATAAGTGTATAAAATTAGACATATTATTAAGCGATAGGCGTTTGTCGTGACCATCTGGCAGTTGAAAGATGATGATGGTTCAAGTTTAATGGCGCAAGGCCGACATGGGCAAAGAGCGCCAAATACAAAGTTATTAGATAAGGAGGGAAATCGGATAAAGTCAGTTAAATACTATGAGCACGTCTGGTGTAAAGGGCCAGGGTGAAGAACGTGAGTGGTTAAAAAATAAATACGGTGGCTGGTGTATAGGACCAGGGGTAAAACTATGGGTGATAAGAGATGAGTTGTAAGAAAATGAACTTCAGATAGGAACCTTAAGGTTTGCTGAACAGAGAACATGGCTTCATCTCCTAAGAAGTAATGACGGGTGTGGTGGAATATGTCGTGTGTGTAGTTGTGGGAAGTGTTTTCGTCGTGTATGTCGAGTGCCTACATTGTATGAGGATGTGGATCACGGATAGGGCCTCTCCGCACCTGCTGCACAGAGGTCTTGGAGACCCCGTGAGAAGGTGCGAGTGCGTTGCATGAGTGTGCCCTATCCGTAATCTAGCCAAGGCGACTTCAGTGTATCTATTACGTGTGTCGGTGGTGTATGGTCCCAAGTGTGGTTTATTATGTGTAACTTGTCTGTTTGTCACTCCAGTGTGTTTGCCATGTTTTGCGAAGTTGTTGTCTGATGTGTGGTTTCACGTCGGTGTAGGGTAATGTGGTTATGTCTACTGTATTCGAGAGTGTAGCAGCAGCAGCCATTCGGTCCGCTGCTTCGTTCCCGGCTATACCACTGTGGCCAGGGACCCAGCAAAGAACCAGTTCAAATTTGCGTACATACACCGACATAATACCCTTGACTGTTAGATTTACAACGTGATTTTTTGAAGACTTTGTTGACGACAACGCCCGAACGACACTGAGGGAGTCTGTATATATAATGGATTGTGGGATGTGACTTTGAAGGATATGATTAACAACAAGAAGTACACCATAAGCCTCTGCCGTAAGATACTGGTATTACTGTTAATAGTTCTAGTGACATTAAGGCCGGGCCCATGCGCCGCGCAGGACACAGAGGTGGCAGTTTTAGAGGCGTCCGTATAAAATTCAGAAAATGATACTTCTGCTGCAAATACAAGAAGTGCTGCAGAATTGCACATGTGGGAGCTCGGTTTTTATCTACGTGTGTGAAGGATGTGTCGCATGATACAGGGCGGAGATGCCATGGTGCTATAAAATCTGTTTGAGAACTTTGTATGGTGTCTAAAAAGGCGACAGAAAGCTCTGACGCTTCCTCTCTAACTCTGTAAGAGAAGGGGCGCAAGAGAACGATGGTCGGTTTAGGAGTAGTGCAGTCTGAGACGTATCATAAAAAGCCGATTTAAAAGGATGGTGTGGCATAGATGAAATTTTAAAAGCAAAAAGAAGATCTGTGTATGCTCGCTGACGTTGTAGGTTCCACTTATTACACTCCACATAGAGGCTTTCGACCGGGCTAGTCCGGAAGGCGCCACATGCCAACCGGAGCCCCAGATGAAGCACTGGGTCCAGCATTTTCAGGGATGTCTTACTTGCTGACCCATAAAAAACGCTTCCATAGTCTAATCGTGAACCTATCAGCCTGGTAAAAACACGTAAAAGAAGTTGTTTGTCAGCACCAAAAGAAATGTGCGACAGAACCTTCAGGATGTTCATTGTTTTTAAGCATTTATGTTTCAGTTGTTTTATGTGTGGGATGAATGTGAGCTTTTCGTCAAAGATTATACCTAAAAACTTGTGTTCCTTTTTGACAGGAATAGAGGCACCGTGGAGTCGAATGTCTGGATCCGGCCGCATGCCACGCCTCTTAGAAAACAGAACACAAGTGCACTTTCCTGGATTAAATTTAAAACCGTTGCGATCTGCCCAGACGGCTAGCTTGTTCACACCAAGCTGCACTTGGCGCTCGCAGATAGACAAGTTACACGATTTGAAGGACAGTTGAATATCGTCTACATAGATTGGGCAGGAAATCGACGGTGGCAATGCCTTCCTCAGGGAATTCATTTTCACAATAAAAAGGGTGCAACTTAAAACTCCACCTTGTGGCACTCCATTTTCCTGCACATGCACCCTAGAGAGTGCAGTTCCAAGGCGCACGCGAAACGTCCTTTCGGACATGTAACTGGAAAGCGTGTTTATCATGTTACCCGACATGCCAAAGGACTTCAAGTCGCTAAGGATGCCGTACCGCCAAGCAGTATCGTACGCCTTTTCAAGATCAAAGAAGACTGTCATACAGTACTGCTTGTGGAGGAAAGCATCTTTGATATAAGACTCTAATGCAACGAGTTGATCGTTGGTAGATCGCCCCGCCCTAAACCCGCCTGGCAGCTCTCGAGAAGGCCATTGTACTCTAAGAAGTACACAAGTCTCCTGTTTATCATCTTCTCGAAGAGCTTACACAGGCAGCTTGTCAGGGCAATGGGACGATAACTGGCGGGAGAGGAAGAGTCCTTCCCTTCCTTTAGGAAAGCCACTACTATGGCCTCCCTCCAAGAGCGTGGAATGTGCCCCGAAAGCCATATTTATTGTATAGGTGTAAGAGTGTTTCAAGAGTGTCTGGGTGTAGGTGCTGTATCATGTTGTATGTAATCTTATCTGCGCCTGGAGCTGAAGGTTTGCACGAGCTCAGGGCAGCCCTCAACCCATAGAGAGTGAATTCAGAGTTGTAAGAAGTTTTTGATCTATCTTTGTCGTGTAAGGGCTTTTTTTCTGCAGATGTTTTGCGTTTCATGAAAGTGTTCGTGTAGTGTGCTGAACTGGACACGTGTTCGAAGTGTTGTGCAAGCGTGTTAGCCTGGTCTTCAAGTGTGTCCCCTGTTGTGCTAACCAGGGGCAGGCTGTGTGTCTTTTGCCCTTCGAGCTTGCGTATACGTGTCCAGACTTTGTGTGTGTCTGTGTATGAATTAATGGATGTCAAGAAGGTGTGCCAACTCTCTCGTTTCGCCTCACGGCGCACACGTTTTCCTAACGCCTTGGCCCGTTTGAACAAAATGAGGTTACCCGACATGGGGTACCGACGAAGATACCCCACGCCTTTTTCTGGGCCTCTCGCGCCCGCCTGCAGTCCTCATTCAACCACGGCCTCCGCTGGTTGCGCGGGGCACCAGAGGCGTGGGGAATGGACTTTTCGGCGGCGTCGAGGATGTGCGCCGTGAGGAGTTGGGTGGCTTTTTCAACGTGTAGGTGTCCTATGGATGTGTGGTGTAGTTTCGATGTCTCTGTAAATGTGTTCCAGTTAGCTCGTGCTTCATTGAACCTATTATGGGAAGAAGAACTGCTTGGGCCGTTACCTATATATGTTAGTGAAGTGGGGAAGTGGTCACTGCCATATGGGTCAGTGCCCACTCCCCACTCAAGACATGGAAAGAGAATTGCCGAACCAATAGCCAGTCAAGATTTGAGTATGTTATTGTGTCCTATGTTATGGTATGTAGGCTGTTTATTGTTGAAAAGGCATGCTCCAGAAGATGTAAGGAATTTCTCTATCAGGTGACCTCGGGCATCCGTTCTGTAAGAGCCCCAAAGAGAGTTGTGAGCATTAAGGTCGCCTGTAAGTATGTATGGTTCGGGCAGCTGGTCAACCAGCGCCTCGAAGTCGGTGCTCGTAAGTGCAACATCAGGAGGAATGTATATGGAGCATACCGTTATCAATCTATTAAATATTATTGCGCGGATGGCTACAGCCTCGAGGACGGTGTTCAAGGTGACAGGGTGGCATGCTAAGGATTTGCGGGTGATTATGGCAACACCGCCAGAAGAGTGTGTGCAGCCATCCCTGTCTTTCCTGTATACCATGTAACTATTCAAGAAATTTGTGTGTTTGGAATTCAGATGTGTTTCCTGGACACACATTATACTTGGCTGATTGGCATGCAGAATCTCATAAACGTCATCAAGATTATTCAGAAGGCCTCTGCAGTTCCATTGAACTATGTTTTCTCTTCCCATTATTATGTGTTCAGAGCTACTGGAGTGTGACTGTTTATGTAGGGTCTTTCGGGGCTTGGACTCTTGGGAGGGGTTTTCTGACCTTCTCTACTGACCTGGACGTCGCAGCCCGTTCCTTCCGCTGCGATGAAAGCCGGAAGGGCTTGGCGTCCATGTCGTCATCTGAAGGCAAGGGGGTGCCCAGCGGACTGGGCCCCCTTGGCGTGGTACCCTTGCGGGTGTTCTTTGCCTGCGCTGCCAGAGCCGAAGGCGTGGGAGCACGACAGACGGCAAAGGCAGTGAGGCGGGAGAGGGGGGTCCCTGCGACTGCCTCCGTCTCCATCTCCGTGCCCTTGCATGTGCTTTGGGCCGGTGGAGAGGAAGCAGTGGATGCAGCGGCATCCCCAACAGATGTTGTTGCCACCACAGCCGCTGCTGGGTGAGCGAGCGGTGCAGAGGCTGGTTGGGCTGCCTGGGGCAACCCTGGGGGGTCGGGAGAGGGACCAAGTCCGACTCGCGGTACTGGGTCCCCGCCGAAACCAGACGCCGCTCCGCCCCCCGGCGAGCCGCTTCGGCGTACCTCCCCAGGGGGAAAGAGGCGAACCTCTTTCGCGCCTCTGGGAAGGTGATGTTCTCAGTTACCTTCACATTAATAATCGCGTTCTCCTGCTTAAACTTCTCGCACGTTCGAGAATAGGCGGCATGGGGTCCCTGGCAGTTGGCGCAGGTGAGGGTTGACGATGGACAATTATCAGATGGATGATCATGCTGAGCGCATTTTGCGCAGGTCAGACGACCACGGCAGGAGTTGGTTCCGTTCCGAACCGCTGGCACTTCAAGCAGCGGCGCGGGTTTGGAATGTAGGGCCGGACATTACAATGTACAAACCTGCATTGAACGTACTCTGGGAGTGTGGACCGGTCAAAATTAAGGATAATGTGCTTGGTCGAAACTACTTGTCATCCCTCCTCCTAGTTATGCGCCTCACAGCTGTCACGCCCTGATTTCTCAGGCCCTCCAGCAGGTCAGCATCTATCTCATTCATCAGGTCTACTTCAGAGATGACACCTTGAGTACTGTTCAGGCTCCGGTGAGGTGTCACCCTGATTTCAAGATTGGCTATGCGAGTTTGTCAAGGAGGATCTTTGGCATGCTGTTGGTTGTGTACTTCAACCACGATTTCTTCTCCAGTTCTTTGTTTTTTGGCCTTATATTTGTCACCAATGATGCCCTCCAGAAAATTTCCGATATTAGGAACACGGACTGTGATGCAAGAGGCTTTTCTTGGTCACTGGATTCCAACAACCAAAAAACGGGGGTAGTTAGCGGGCTTTGAAGACTGTGGGTTGGGAGTGGCGGAAATGAACCTTCGGTGCGGCCCCTTTTCAGGGGCCGATCATGGTTGGGGGGGGGGTTTACGATTAACCATATGGCATGTAATAGAAGCAGGGGACGGGGGTACTTCTTCTCAAAACCTTACCCTGATAGCCTGAGAGGTCCCGGAGCTCCCTGCCTGGTAAGACAGACAGGGAGCCCATCCGCCGGAGCTTGACCTGGGCTCCGACGGACACCGTTTAGGCTTCTACCCTTCAAACCTTTATAAACACTCACCACGTAGTTACAGTTTATGTTGGGGGGCGTCGGGTCCGCGGTGTCGCCAACACCGTCACCATGAATACTTCAAGGGTGCCCCGTGCGGGGGGCAGTTGAAAGACAGAATGAAAGTACTGGGAAAAGCTGGTGGCAACATCCTCAACCTGTTCCCCATCGGATATAAAGAGGGAAATGTGTTCTTTAGACGCCTTAGAACGGCCGCTTACATACCTCCAAACGTCGGCCGGTTTCTGAGATGCAGAAGCCTCTAACGACTCTATATAACGCTGGTGGTCACGCCGGTAGAGGCTTTTACAAAGTGAGCGATACCGACTAAACTCCGCTTTCCACTTGTCAATCCCAGAACGCTTGGCCTTTTTGTGGGCGCTGTCCTTAAGTTTAAGCAAACTTCGAAGTTCTTTAGACAACCAGTGGAGAAATTTGGAATGAACAGGCTTATAACAAGGGATGTACTTTTCCATGGCACTCCTGACAATTTTGGTAAAACGTCGAACCTGTTCGTCAACATCACTGGCATCAAAAACGCTATACCATTGAGCAGATGAATAGAAGTGATACAGCCCAGCATAATCTCCAGTCTTTAAAGCATATCGCGGGACCGCACAATCGTAAACACCGTCATAGCGATGCTGGGCAGCGACAGAGACAGAGACAATTAGAAGGAGGTGAAACTTGTCGGGGTGTACAAGAGATATTTCGGAGGCACACACTTGTATGTTTTTTAAGTTTGAGAAGCACACATCTAGGACATTAACACCCAAGTTTTCTATGTGACAGAACTGCTGCAAGGAGGGGAATGTTTGAAAATCTAATAACATGCTGCATTTCTGCGCTACATAATGGTTTTTGTGCTGATATGAAAGACTGTTCCAGTAAATACCTGGGGTGTTGAAGTCCCGAAGTATAATTAGCTTATGGTTCTTATGGTTGGCTTATGGTTATAGCTTATATTATTAATAACAACAATAGTAATAATAATAATATTTTTATATTATTATAATATTATTATTATTATTATTATTATTATTATTATTAATCAACCAATCAACCTTTAATTTCGGTTCCCAGGAACAACCGTAAGGTCTTGGTGCTGGTACATGTTCTCATCCAATTGGAAACAACCGGAGTTACCGTCCTGGTGACAAGAGACGCTGCCGTCATCACTACCACCGCTAAGGCCAAACAAAGAAGAAAACTGACAAGCAAAGCAGTCGGCCGCATCTGAAACCTCATCGTCGTAGGAATCCACTATACGAATAGATTCTTTCGTTGAACTAGATCTACAATGAATGTACTTCCAGAAGGCTCCCGGCTGATGAGTTGCTTTAGCTTCAATTGACGTCAGGTACAAAGCATGATCACGCTTCTGCGATATTTTGCATAGGGCACGTAGGCGCCGAAACTCCTGAGCAAACTGGTTGGCACCAGAGCGCTTCATCTTTCTGTGCGCACGTTCCTTGAATTTCAGGACATCCCGAAATTCAGAAGAAAACCAGTGTGGAAAGTTGAACTTGTTCGGTAAATATTGCGGAATGTATTCCTTCATACCCAAAAGCACGATCTCAGTAAAACGGTGAACTTGTTCATTGACATCAGAGTGGTCAATGACAGTTGATCAAGGGGCACCAGAAAAGTAGCCATACAGCCCAACGTAATCTCCCAGGGCGAAAGCGTAGCGAGTGTTAAGTTCGGGCTCCGCATGTAATTAATGAAGGCCGCGGTGGCCCATGTATTGGCGTCGCCTCCGCTGGTAGCTACGATCCTGTGTCCCTTTCATGTAGCCGCACGGGCGCCAAGTTCGGAGCCGCGGAGAGCATGTGTTGTGCCCATCCTTTTGTGTGTCAAAGGATGGGGGCGATTAGCCTGAGTACCTCTGTCGCGTCGAAGGTGGCAGGGTCATTCGGCATAACAAGCTGATGAGAGGCCAGGTGATCGTATCTCTTAGTGTTGAAAGCGCGCGCGGTGTAAGTTTGGAAAATCTTCCGACTCCGGCGGCGGGCGCTCTTCGTCGACGGGTCGTTCGCCTCGACGATGGTCGCCTCGGCTGGCAGCATCTCTCCCCGTGGTCTGTTCAGGTGGCCGGCGGCGCCCCTTTAGTCTGGGAGGGAATTAGCAACCCTCATTGTCCAGCGCGTCGCGGGACAATGGGGGCGTCGCGGGAGGCGCCGCGCGGAGGGAGGTCAGCCGCGCGAGGACCGCTCCGGGTCCTCGGCTTGGCTGTTGTTTGTGCAGATGCCGCCCGCTGAACGTAATGGATGGTTCACTTTAGGCCGCAGATGTCCTGTATTTCCGGCCGGGTGTAACAGCGTGCGTAGGAAACGCACTTTGAGTGCATAAGAGAGAGAGTTGGGTCACGTGACCGCAGGTGGGGACATGTGTGTGATTGGCTGATTCCTGTGGCCAATCAATGGTTTGTATTAATTGTTTTGAAAGGTTTTTCTCTCTTTCTTGTACGCCCCCTTTTTGGAGGCGGGGTTTTTGTTATCAAAACCGGAGTGTTGGGTTTTGTCGGTCGGTCGGTCGAGAGGGGATCTAGTTGAGTATAGATCTCGGCCGAACAGGCTGCTGCTGTCAGAGTGACAATGTAGCCGTCACTCTGACGTGATGTAAACGTGGAGTCATGTAAATAATGTAAATAAACCTAATATCCAGCAAGGAAGGCAGTCCTCATCCCTCACCCGCTCCAAGCATCGGTCGTCGGTCATCGGAGCGAGTCGAGATCGTCCTCTCGGCTCGCGCATCAAAAGAACATCACTATTTCGCCTCCATCAGTTCGCCAAGAAGATGGAGAGGCGAAATTTAACTGGCGCAGTCGACAGGATGACCACGACCATGGGCTGGAGCTGGTGGGGCATTCCGGAGAGACTCCTTCAACGCAAGGTTCGGCTCCGACCAACGACGAGCCAGACTCCAAGCATCGACGGGGCGACACCTCAGCGGGAGGCCTCGTGAGTTCGGCTCAGTGCGGCAGCAGCCGCGGTTCAACGGCAACGGGGCGACACCTCAGTGGGAGGCCTCGCGGGCTCCGGCCCAGGGCGGCGTAAGCCGCGGTTCAACGGGGCGACACCTCAGCGGGAGGCCTCGTGGGCTCCGGCCCAGGGCGGCGTAAGCCGCGGTTCAACGGGGCGACACCTCAGTGGGAGGCCTCGCGGGCTCCGGCCCAGGGCGGCGTAAGCCGCGGTTCAACGGGGCGACACCTCAGCGGGAGGCCTCGTGGGCTCTGGCCCAGGGCGGCGAAAGCCGCGGTTCAACGGGGCGACACCTCAGCGGGAGGCCTCGTGGGCTCTGGCCCAGGGCGGCGTAAGCCGCGGTTGAACGGGGCGACACCTCAGCGGGAGGCCTCGTGGGCTCTGGCCCAGGGAGCGCGGCCCCATCCCAGCGGCGAGAGCGGCGCATCGGGTCCACGAGCTGCTGCACCAGCGACACTGAGACCCGACCGAACCCGGAGCGAGCACAGGTGGGCCCTGATTTGTTTCCTCCGGGTTCACCATGGCCACTATGCTAACGGGATGTCGCGGCACCGGCCGGAAGGTTAGTGCCATTGTGCTCGAGATCGAGGAGTTGAGAGCTGAATTAGCTCTCAAAAATGCCCAGCACGCTTTGGAGAAAGCAAGGCTAGCGGGTAGCAGGGGCGCGGGTAGCCCGTCCGTGTGGACGGGTGAGGAGCTCAGTGCTCAATTAGCGCAAGGAAGAGCGGAGATCGCTTACGAAAAAGCGAAGCTTCGCAGGATTGGTAGACTCGAAGACGATACCAATGTTTTTACAGTGTTTGTTCCCTCGTGGGCGCTTCGAGCGCCACAGGATGAGGAGAGTGGGAATGTAGTGGAGGTGGCCGAAGCCACTCCAGTTGTTGAGCGACACCGTAGCATTCCCACTGCTACCGATGAGATCGTGGAATCTCGCGCGGCAGATGTCTTAGCTGCCGAACTTCTTTCTGTGGAGGCGGACAATGAGCAGCCGTCTGTCGCCGAGGCAGCACAAGGGGCATGCAAAGGCAGCGGAACGGCGCGCCCAATTGTTGAGCTTCCGTGCGCAAAGCATGAAAGTGCAGGCAGCCCGCGGCGTCTTGCGCGTAGGGCAATTCAGACGGGCCCAAAGACGCGGAACGCGGGGGCAGGTGTGGCGGCGCAGGTGCGACATCGTCGTACGCGCTACCGCCGGGTAGGGTGTTCCTTCTCTCCCGGGAGCAGAGGACACCGCGAGCCAAACCAGGGTTCGTGTAGGATCAGCTGGTGGCGCACGAAACAGAATCAGTTTCCGTGCGACGGTCGGTGTGTGCCGCCGTGGAAGGGGGGTTGCGCTGAATAGTGTGCAGTGCTAGGCAGAACGGGCCAGTGTTGCTTGCCGCACACTTAGTTGTTAGCGCTTTTTCTCTGGGTGCGTAGGGATCGCTCAGAGGGCAATTATTGTTAGTTTCACCTGTATTGTAGTTCTCCCCCCTTGTTGCTAGTTTTTTTTTTTTTTGTGCATGTGTTGGGTGCGTTCAGCTGTTGTAAGTCGTGTGATTTGAGAGTAGCCCAGCTTGGCAGATTTAACTGTCTTCTTGAGACTAGAGCCGCTGTTACAGCACGGTAGGGAGTTTACCTCTGGGTACAATGGCGAGTGCCTTTCTTTATTTGCGCTCGTTGGCATGTGGTCATGGTGGGCCATGGAATGTGCAAGTAGGGCCCCCTTGTGGCGCTTGTGTTGAACTAGTGTCTGAAGTACTGAAAGTGAACCTTCAGTACATCGAATGTGGACAGCAAGTGAACCGCAACCGGGACGAACAATCTGTGTCGCATTCTGAAAGAACAGGCGTCTGCGAGTGCGTGAAGAGGCGCTGAACTTCCTTAAACGTTTTTTTTTATTTGTACAGGAGTAGCCTCTTTGGTACGTTTGGGTTTTGTTCGGTGTTTGTTTTTTTTTCTTTCATTAGAGTGAAAGAATGTTCCTACATGCGCTGAACGGTTAAGGATGGATGGTGTCATTCATCCAGTTGTCAAGTTGTAACATTTATACCCTTCGTGGGGTTGGTTGCCTTTAATGGTAGAGGGTGCCACGAGTTTGTTCTCACGGGCCCTGTAGTTGAGCGTCTTTCGTTTATTGTTTGATGTTGCGCAAGCCATGGCTAGGCAAAGGCACTGAGTATGCCGTGTTGTATCCGTTTTTGTTGTGCAGTTGGCCGGCGCGTTGTGGTGTTTGGGTTGGTGTGTAGCGGGTTAATTTTTTTTGTTGTACTGTATTGTACCCGCGTTGTATTGTACTTGCGTAACGGCTTGAGCGTGTTTTTTTTTAGTTCTGTCTCTGCCGTAAGACATAACCTGCAGGAGAGTTAATGTTGTACGTACAGCTAGTGTACGGACAACATTCTTAGTGCGGAGGTGTTAAGTTCGGGCTCCGCATGTAATTAATGAAGGCCGCCGGTGGCCCATGTATTGGCGTCGCCTCCGCTGGTGGCTACTTTCCCGTGTCCCTTTCATGTAGCCGCGCGGACGCCAAGTTCGGAGCCGCGGAGAGCTGTTGTGCCCGTCCTTTCGTGTGTCAAAGGATGGGGGCGATTAGTCTGAGTGCCTCTGGCGCGTCGAGGGTGGCAGGGTCATTCGGCATAACAAGCTGACGGGCGGCCAGATGATCGTATCTCTTAGTGTTGACAGCGCGCGCGGTGTAAGTTTGGAAAATCTTCGACTTCGGCGGCGGGCGCTCTTCGTCGACGGGTCGTTCGCCTCGACGATGGTCGCCTCGGCTGGCAGCGTCTCTCCCCGTGGTCTGTTCAGGTGGCCGGCGGCGCCCCTTTAGTCTGGGAGGGAATTAGCAACCCTCATTGTCACGCCGCGCGCGCAGACGCCCGACGTCGTGGGAGGCGTCGCGCGGAGGGAGGTCAGCCGCGCGGGGACCGCTCCGGGCCCTCGGCTTGGCTGTTGTTTGTGCAGATGCCGCCCGCTGAACGTAATGGATGGTTCACTTTAGGCCGCAGATGGCCTGTATTTTCTGGCCGGGTGCAACAGCGTGCGTAGGAAACGCACTATGAGTGTGTAAGAGAGAGTGTTAGGTCACGTGACCGCAGGTGGGGACATGTGTGTGATTGGCTGGTTCCTGTGGCCAATCAATGGTTTCTATTAATTGTTTAAATGGTTTTTTTCTCTCTTTCTTGTACGCCCCCTTCTTGGAGGCGGGGTTTTTCGTATCAAAACCGGAGTGTTGGGTTTTGTCGGGGGTCGGTCGAGAGGGGATCTAGTTCAGTATAGATCTCGGCCGAACAGGCTGCTGCTGTCAGAGTGACAATGTAGCCGTCACTCTGACGTGATGTAAACGTGGAGTCATGTAAATAATGTAAATAAACCTAATATCCAGCAAGGAAGGCAGTCCTCATCCCTCACCCGCTCCAAGCATCGGTCGTCGGTCATCGGAGCGAGTCGAGATCGTCCTCTCGGCTCGCACATCAAAAGAACATCACTATTTCGCCTCCATCAGTTCGCCAAGAAGATGGAGAGGCGAAATTTAACTCCATCTAGGGGCATGTTTGAAGCTATGTCAGCGTGCATGTGGCCCTTAATTTAATCGCTCGGAAACGCGTTGTCTCATAGTGTAGTAGCTCCGCTCCTGCGAAGGAAACACCCTACGTAACACGGATTCAAATTCCACTACTGCTTTTTTTTTGTTTTAGGGGCGAAGCTCCTAAAGCCATGGGTCTGTCCATCCCTTGTGTCTCGTGGTACGTGACCGCCGCATGCTTTCGGAGATGTCGCAAAGTGGGCCGCGTTGCACGCGCAAGAACCGGCTGCAACCGGCAGCGCAAACTTGGCACCGGGAGCGCGAGCTTGTCTGTGTTCGCCAACGGAGGCGCGAGCGCACGGCACTGCGAGGGGGAGATCACGCAAGAGATCACGCCACGAACGCAGGCAGTCGTTCTCGGATATCGAACGAGACGCAAGGACCTTTGCTCGTTTCCTCTCGTCTTGTTCGGGCACAAGTTCGCCCTAAATATCTCGTCTAGAAAGTCGCGCTTAAACCGCGCGTCGGCAGCTTCGGGCTGAGCTCGCTTGATGCGTTTTGCAGCCGCCTCGCGAGCTCTCACTGCATCGGGGTTTGCCTGCCGATACGAGCGCTTGCTTTCAGCCTCACAAACCCTACAACAACAACAACAAACGAACAAGAACAAAATAAAAGAACAAAATAAAAGTTGACTCGTACAATGTACGCACACAGTCTTACGTCTTTCTTAATGATGTAATGGGCGAACTTTCACGGGAGAGTTACGGTTACCGATGATCTCCCCTACTCGAGCTTCGCTCCACTTATCATCATTCATTCCGTGGATATGGCGTGATTTTTTTCAAGGTTTGTCATATTTTAATATTAACATTTGTTATACGCATATAATCTATTTTTGACATCTTTATGCATTATAAATGGGATTTCGGGTACTTCGTTGCCTTTTGGTCAGTTTCAGCTACTGCTTCTTGAACGTTTTTGCGGGTTTTCCCCTTTTAGGTCGGTTTCGGCTCTTTCTGTTGAATATTTTTCTGCACCGTGGTATTCAACCATTGCAGGTCCGTTTTGGCTGTTATTTATTGCAGTTTGGGTGGTTTTTTATGCTTAGGTAGGTTTATGCTGTGATATAACCCCCATAAGCAAGCTCAGGTGACGGCTGGCTGTACTGACTAGGAAACGCGTATACGCCGCTGTGTGGGTATCTATGATTCCTGAACCTAGAAGTTCGCAGGGCGTACCTTTCGTCGGTGAGGGGGTAGCATGTTTTTCTGATGGCCTGTGTCAAGCAAGACACTGCAATGCCCCCTTTAACTTTTTTTGGATGTGCCGAGTCGGGCCTCAAGAGCCATTTTTCCGACCTAGTTTTGTACATCCAGCAGGTGTGAGTCGTACCTGTTGTTATATGTAGGATTAGGCACACAATGCATAAATTCTCAGGGACCTCGTGGGTGAATTCGAGCATGCCGAAGACATTCTTGAAATTGTTTATCAATCTTTCGGAGGTGCCTGCGGATCCGAGCCTGGTGTCAAGGTCTATTAGGCAGTGATCTACATATCTACATATCTGCATACACAGGCTACATACACAGGCTTGTCCTTGTGCCGTTCGTCTTCTGTCTAAATTTGTTGCGCTTTAAATTTGCACTATGGAGTACCAACTAGGTCAAACCCTCACGTTGTTAACACTTTCACGTGCCTAAGCTCTGCCCTGATTCTTGTGTCCCCTGCAGCCACAAATATATCTAACAGCACGGCCGCCAAACCCGAACCATTGCAAACGCCGTCATCTTGCACGTACAAATCCCCACAAAATCAATGTACAAAGATTTCAAATATAACTCTAGCAATTGTAAAAAATCCTTAACGCAAAATCCGTAACCAGTTTTGTCGCCCGTGTTAGCAGATATTTTCCTTGCTGAGGGATCACCAACTTGCCTCATTGTACGCCCTTTTCAACGATCATTGTTCGGCTCGCGGGCGTTGCGTGTCAGAGAAACAAGGGGTGTCCCTTCCGAACGGGATTCGCGAGTCCGGTGCGATTATCACCCGCGCCTCCAAGCTTGCGGAAGCGGAACCTTTCTTCCCGTAAAGTAAACAGGATATGGTAGAACAAGGGGGGGGGGGGGGGGGGGGGGGGGGGGGGGGGGGGGGGGGGGGGGGGGGGGCGTGGTTGCTTTCGGGGTGTCGGGCTCTTCAGTAAGGCGCCGGCTTGCACACACTTCACACGCGCCCCACACACATCGTCACGAGACTACAAATGAAACCGCGGAGCGAAGATGACGATGTCTGACTGAATTTTTGACGTCGGTATAGTTAAACCTCGTTTACGGTTTGTGCTTTGTTTACCGCCGAAGACCCCTCTCTTGGATCCTGTGCACGCGATAAAGCGGAAGACGAGAAGACGAGCATGGTTGGATACGGTGTCAATGAAAAGAGCATTTACAATAATGTACAAAAGGATACAGAAGATTGTTTGCAAGAATGCACGACAGAAAATTTCTGCCTTAGCAATCGGCTGAACTCAGTTACGTCCTAGATACATTATATTACCGATCGGCTCTTACGCCGGTACAGCCCAGCTTGGCGCTGACCATCTTGAACGCGAATTTAACACTTCGTTGCCATTGTTTGGAGCACTGCAGATTTGCTTGGTCTGATACAGCAATAGCGGGATCAAATGCTTCCCCACCGCTTTCCCTCACTTTAACTACTCTTCCAGACGCAGTGGTCGAAGTAGAAAGAAAACACGCTCCGGGAACACATTTTCGCGGCAGGCGGAGGGCTCAGGCGCCGTCATGGCAACAATTGTCGTTGACCCTTGCGAGCATAGCCAAAGCCTCCTCGAAATCTAGATGGCGTTGGCATAGCCCACTGCAATAAGCGTGTTCGCGTTTACTGCCCCGTCGACTGTCCCTTGCCTTTCCGTTGGTAGCGTGTTGACAGGGACACGACTGGGCACTTGCGCATTCGTTTCAGCATGGTGATTCGTTCCACGGGGTGGCCCTCGCCATACCCGCCCATTCGGTCGTTACGGTAGGGGGTGTGCTTCTCGCCGTGCCCTCGCGCACAGGCGCACTCCGGTTCCAGTCAACAAGGTACGTACGGAACAAACGGGGCATAACGAGTGCTAAAACAATCTATTAAATCATGTGCCCGTGGTGACTCTCGCTGCTCGAGCACTTCGCGATCCTGCTTCACCAGCGCTCCTGGTATTTGGGACCATCAGTAAAGCTCAAAGCCACCCCACCCGCACACTAGGCTCGGTGTTGTGTTTTGGAGCTTTCCAAAGCGCTTGTGATTGGCCCATCTCCTGATTGGTATGCGCATTCACAAAGAAATCTGATAAGCAGTTTCGTGGAGTCCCGCAGGGATCTGTTACTCCCCAAAGTTATTTAAGGTGTTCTTGAGCTCTATACCTATTCACCGAGTAATATGTGAACGGCCTGGAAGTGTGGATGGAAGCTATGAAAGTTTCGTTAAACATTAATGAAGTTAGGCATTCTCGTGTTCCCCCTTACAGACCCAAAATCGATTTCGTTATCCTATCAACAATCCATTCGTCCGTTTGATTCGATAAAATATCTTAAAGTCATGTATGACAGTAAATTGAATTGGCGCCTACACAATGAGCATATAGCAGCGAAAGGCTCCCGTGCTGTAGCTCTACTTAGGGGTCTTAGCCACAAGCGAACAGGTCTGAGAGGAGATATGCTCTTGATGATGAACTGCATGTGTGTTCTTCCAATCTTGCGATTTGTCTGTGTTGTGTTCTCTAATTCCCCGACATCTGGGCTCCTGCTATTTGTGACGCTGGAACGACAAGCATTGCGCTGTTGCTAATGCCTACTGGTTACGTGCCGATTCGTGTGTTCAAGATAGAGGCTGGTGTTCAAACGCTGAATTCCAGCATCAAAAAGTGAACAGTCCATGCATTTGCAAATTCCTTGAGTTCCCAATATCAGGGCCACAGGCCAGGCTGTTGTTATCCAACACTCAATGTCATTTTTCGGTTCATATATGTCTCCGTCACCCAGAAGTCATTTTTGCCAGTTCGTTACTTCCTTCATTGAACCCCACCCTCCTTTCAGTTCAAGTCTTCCAGCTCACATCCGCAGTAGTGAAGATTTCGTTTGATGATATTTTCCATAAAATGCTACGTTTCCCCTGCCTAATGTAATAACATTATCCTGGCTGACCAGTCTGAGTACCCGTGGTGCTCGGTCATGGCAACCGATGCTTCGTGGAAAGATGAGAAAGTTGGGTTGGGTATGTTTTCTCGGGCATTGAATTGGTAACTTTCATTGCGTTTGCCAGAATATAATCGCATCTTTAAGCGAAATTTGTTGCTGTTCTTTTCGCCTTCCTAAAATATCATTCTCAGCAATCTTCAGTGATGTTGCTCAAGGACTTCTTTTCCGAGTGCATGGCTCTCTTTTTGGGAACGATTATTGCTTTGCTTAAAAGTTGTTATTCCTGCGCCCCCACTCATGTGTTTGCAATTAGGCTTGCTTGGCTGACAGCCACTGTGGATTTTCCCTTAATGAAGCCGCTGATATGGCACCAACATTTGCTTTACTGATTGTAGAGATGCTTCCCCCGTTCGATTGCGTGTTGCTCGCCCGTAATCGCCAATATCTGCTGGCCCAAGCCGCCTGTGATCACGGGCTGCACACTTCTTCTGAGCTTTAACACCTCAAGTTTGATTTGATTGTGGGGTTTAACGCGCCGAAGCAACGCAGGCGATGAGGCGCGCCGTAGTGGAGGGCTCCGGATTAATTTTGACCACCTGGGGATCTTTATCGTGCGCCGAAATCTCGTACACACGGGCGTTTTTGCTTTTCGCCTCCATCAGAAAAGCGGCCGCCGCGGCCGGGAATCGTGCTCAGCAGCGCAACGCCTTAGCCACTGAGCCACCGCGGCGGGTAACACCTCAAGTTCCGGTGTAAAAGAAGCTCTTGAAAGAAGGAAAGAAGGAAAAGAAGCTTCTTCGCTCGTGGTAAGTATCACTGACCTCTTTTCGATGTGGTGTCCCCTCACTAAATTGATACCCATATCGAGCAGATCTGACAACGCCTTCCTTGTGCAACTTTTGTAAGGAAATTGAATCTGATGAGCATTTCTTCTTTGTTTACCGCCGATATTTTAATTTTCAAAAACGTTTGGAAAGTTTTGAACTGCCGTTCACTCTCCCATTGTTTTCATCTTCTGCGGGCACAAAGCGAGGGCACTGCTTTAGGTATGTTTCTCAAGCCATCCATTGGTTCATTTCGAAGACGGCTCGTTTACCATGCTAAAGCTATTCTGATCAAGCTGACTTATTTTTTTTTCGTTCCTCTTTCTTTTTTCCGCCATCTATCTTTACAGGGGCTGTAGGCGCCGATGTTGTCGTGCGGCTGGGCCTACTTTTATTTACAAATGCGATTCGGTGGCAGCAGGAACCGTCGAACCAATCAGCGCCCGCAGATGTGTGGCACAGAGAGGCCTGGGGGTTATCTCTCTGTAGCGCGTGGCTCTTGCCTTCCTGCCGACGCCACGCGCTGGTGAAGATGGAGGCAGCGGGCAATGATGATGACGGTGGGCGTTTGCAGTTGATGACGAAGTGGCCGATAAAGGCCTCCCCCCATCCCCCTAGCGCAGAGCGCGACAAATGGAAAACAAGAACATGAACAACAAACTAGCGCGGCAAACTACATACACAGGGTAGCACGAGCACGACGAAGGCTGCATAAGTACATTGAGGGATACGTCAAGGACAGCCGTCACCCAGAAGAGACGTCGAAGAGGCAGGCGAAACGGCGCGTTTATTTCGAGCAGCAACCCAGAATCCCAGCCCCAGGAATGAAGATGTGGATGGGTATGAGAACCAGATGATGTACGACATGATGATGATACTCGGCGTGAGAAGTAGACGAAGTGCAAGGTGGGTTGGACCCGAAAGTAACAGGCACTTTCCATGTGTCTTTGAAGCGAGCACTATCGCAGCGCGCACACAAATGCTCACAATGTGTACAAGGTGTGACCACGGGCAAGAGAGAGAGAGAAAGGACTTTATTGGATCTCCTGCAGTCGGGGACGGGTCAGGCCTCGCAGGCATAGAGTTAATACTACTGCTCGCAGGGCTTCACCGTCCCGTGGTCTTCGCCGCTCACTGCGGCGTCGGGCCGACCCCGAGGCCTGCGTCTGGTCGGCGCGGGCTACTTGGAGTGCCGCCGCTGTCTCCCCTAGCCCTCGCTCCCGCAGGAGGAGGCCGAGAGGAGTGCGGGTTCTCCTTTCGCCGTTGCTTGCCCAGTGCAGCCTCGAGCCGCTGGATAGCCCTTAGCAAGGTCCTTCACTGTGACAGTCCCCGTCAAAGGGGATCTAAGATTTTAAAGTGGTCACATTCATAAGATCTTCGGGTCCAAGTCGTTATCTTAAGGGCTTCCGGAGAGCATTGTAGCCTTCGGTGCACGTGCTGGAAGTATAGCAGCGGACGATCTTTACTACGAATCGGGCAGTCTGATCTCAGTCTGCCGCCACTATCCACATCAATGCAGATGGCAGAATGGGTCAGGAAGGGCGGGCATTTTAAGCGCAACGTTCCACACTGCGAGTGCGCCGGTGTAAAACGACTTTAACGTTGGAGTTGGGGTGGAGAGGGTAGAGTCGGGCTCAGCATCGAGGCGTATGCTTGACTTGGAAACGAAAGATGTCGCCGGTGATGACCGCGGCATTTTCGTTATGCAGAAGTCACCGCATGCAAGAAATGGTGAACGCGAAAACTACGATGAATGCATCGCCTTCGCATCAGGCGTTATCAGTATCGGAGCAGGCGGCTAACGCGTTATTCTTGCTGCCGTGCCAGCGCAGACGATCGCCATCGTGGTCGGTGCTTGCGAAGTCGAAGGCGGCGTTTAAGCTCGACGGCAATAATTACTGCTTAAGGTTGTGGTGTCAAGTCTGGAGAGGGTTTGTTTCCGACACATTTACCTTGCAGCTCATTCCTAGGACGTGCGGGACTTGTGTCTCCCAAACTCTGCGCCCACTCAGCCATATGCTGATCACGTTACAGCTCCACCTTAGAGTCGTGTTGCCCGGGTTTGTTGCGTGGGCCAGCGAGTTGTTGGTGACACCGTTCCTACCGTCGGTGTCCTGGTAACGGTAGGTCGCACGGGACTGTGACAGCTCGTCGAAGGACGGGCGTTCCTCGCGGTTGGTTACGAGTAACAGCGTGTGCGTTTCGTTTGTGATTCTCGGTGATTGCAGTGGAGGTGTAGTGGACGCGGCAGCCACGTCACAGATGTTCGATATGCGTCGTGAAGCAGAAACTTCGACTGACGTCTCCAGCTGTGTCGCCGAAAATGGCGTAGTAATTGCTTGATTTGATTGATTGATTGTGGGGTTTAACGCGCCGACGCAACGCAGGCGATGAGGCGCGCCGTAGTGGAGGGCTCCGGATTAATTTTGACCACCTGGGGATCTTTATCGTGCGCCGAAATCTTGTACACACGGGCGTTTTTGCTTTTCGCCTCCATCAGAAAAGCGGCCGCCGCGGCCGGGAATCGAACCCGCGACCTCGTGCTCAGCAGCGCAACGCCTTAGCCACTGAGCCACCGCGGCGGGTGGCGTAGTAATTGCCGAAATCGCGCTTGGGTCCACGGTAGCCGTTTGCATGAAAGGTGGTAAAAGCGATTTCTTCAGAGACCAGCCCGGAGATTAATTGCTGCGGGGCGGCAGCGCAGATACATTGGGCGACGGACTGGACTGCTAGTGTCGAGGTGCAGTCATTCATCGTGGTCGCTCGGCTGCCGTCCACGATGCAAAGTGTGGTAGTAGCGGGGATAACGTCGTTGCGGCGCGGTACCACGGACGTCAGCATGCTGGTGCTAGGAAGGCGGTTTTCGACAGGGGTGGTACAGGGCTGGGCGGCTGGCGCGTGTGGTTTTAGGTACTGACCATAGCGCGTGATCATTGCTGCGACGAATTGCCAAGTGCCATGCAGCGCCCACGGGAGAACGACTGCCCTGAGCTCGTCGTAGGGTTGGGCTTCAGGCTCCGGCAAGGTGGAGGCTAAGCTGGATGGCAGGAGCTCGTACATCAGGTAGTAACGGTCCTGCTGCGATGTGACGTCGTAAAGTTCAAAAAAAAGCATTCAGTCTGCATAACCACACATCGGTGTTCATATGGTAGAAGGGTGAGCGACGTTGAAAGGCCGTTGCGAGTGGCGTGGTGGAATCACCAGGAGTTGAGTGCGTGGGCGCAGCCAGATTAGAGTGGCTGAACTTGAACGAATAACGTTCACCGAAGCCGGGTGGTGGTGGAACCGTTTCTTCGCTCTTGGGTCGGAAAGTCGTCGTTATAGGGCGAGGGAGGCTGCAAACAGGTCAGCGCGGTTTCCATTCCACCATGAGTCACGGCGTGCGAGGAAGTAGGGGCAGCTCCCACCCCCCCTGATCTCCTCACCCACTACCGACCTCAGCCGCCGCAGATATCCTCTCCCTCATCCTCGCCTTAAGCCGTCACCAAGCCAGTACCCTCCGAAGGCTACAAACTAACTCTGACCCCCACCGTACCCTCCTCCACAAAATGTACCCTACCCAATACTACACGACCTGTGCCTGCGGCCCATCCCCTGGCACCCTATACCACCTGGTATGGGAATAGGCCTCCTGCGCTGGAGTTTTGGCGACATGCAGCGCCCCTAGCGGCCGACGCCTCTGGGTAGTACAAAAGCAGACGACCCTCGCCGCCCTTCATGTGTTTTCAATTACAAGCCAGAGTGAAAGTTGGTTGTGGCGCTTTGTGGCGTGTTTAAATGACTGCATACTGTATGAAATAGCCCTTAAAGTAGCTGCAGAGGCTAAACAAAATAATACCCGATAAAAGAAGCCGATTTGTCGGCTTTCTTTTGAGCGAGCTGTCGCGGTGGTCGCGGCGTGGGACAGTATCGCTAGAGTGTACTAGAAGTTTTAGTTCTTCTTCTAGTTCACTCTAGTATCGCCAGGTCGGGTGCTTTAAACTGTTTGACGAAAGTTAGTTTTTTCTTCTTGCGTGCGGTCGACAAAGGAAAGTTCACGAGTAGCATGAACACGGAACGCTGCTCATCTTACATCTTGAGGTAACTGCAAAAGGTTGCTTCATCGGGAGCATGCAAGCGAACGCAAGAATTGCGCAGCCGACTCAGCTGACAGCTGGCCTAGCACCGCCTTTGAAACGAGTGGAAATTTTGTTTCGTATTTTCGCAAACTAAATGATTCTTGCGTAACGTTTTACGCCGCACGATTTACGAACGGCAGGGTTCATGTATACTAGCGAGTAGGTGGGGCAATAGCGCCAATTAATAATCAAATTAAGCGCTATTAAAGGACGCAAAACACGCACCAAATCACACGCCCGCTGCCTGCAGAGATGTGTACTTCTATAACATCTGTTGGTTTTCTAGTGCAGGGGTCGTCGAATCTGAACGCCGACACGCCAGTTTTGACTTCAAATGGAGTTAGACAGCGAGGCAAGAACGGAGAATTGGCGTCCTCCAGTTGAATTGTCCCCCCCCCCCCCCCCATCTTCACACTTCGCCAGATTATTGTCAAATATTAAATTTTTTCTCTTTGCATTCAAAGTCCCCCTCCTCCTCCTCCTCCTCCCCCCCTTCACCTATTTGCCGTCCAGCCCTCCGCCGTGTCGGCTGCATGGAACTCGGCCGTTGCTGACCCTCATTCTAGGCTATTAAGTGCGAACTGGGAATGTATACTGCAAGAGCGTAATTAAGTAAAGTGAGAGCAAACAAGGAAAGCGAGCGGCCTCTTAGTTCGCCCGACCACTTTGTTTTACGGCCACTAATTTCGGAATGCAAAACAGATTTCACGCTTCTGACGGTCGGGGCATTTTGTCACTGAGACACGCAACAAAACGGCAAGCTAACGCTGCACCATGTATTCGTAACGGCGACGCAAACGAGCACTGTTTAATGAAAGTGCACGCATAGTGTGCAGGTACGCAAAAGAGCGGCGCACCGCAGCAGGCGAGCCTGCGGTCCGCCAGACTCGCTGGCTTTTTAAAGCGCGATGATCGCCGATTGCGTCCCTCTTCTTTTTTGATCGGCTGTTTTGGAGAAGCCTTTTTCACCCAGAGTATTAGTTTAAACTAGACATTTCACTTAAAATTTCACTTCGTACGACCATCGATCGGTGAACCTGCGAGTAGCAGACGCCGTCACGGTCCCGTGGCTTTCGTCGGCGCTGTAAACGTGTTTAGCGCTGCAAAGCTTTTCCCCCTAATGCCAAGTTGATCGCTGAAATAGATCGGACGCGTCGGGGATGAGCTGGTGACCACGTCGCAAAATAATCGGGAGCGTCGAGCTCATTTTGCTTCTGTCAACATGGGACCCGCGCAGCTTTGTACTACCCGGAAGTACTGCCCGGAAGCCGCTTGCGCAGCGCCCCCTGGGCAGCGCAGGAGGCCTATGCCAGCCGTCCCCGTCTTTATCTCCAATCCCCAACCCTACTTACTAGCAGTGGGTGTACCGACTGACCAGCTGGGACCTTGCGGCGCAACAAGTCGTCGCAAGAGTCCGGGTAGTCCGGGCAGCCAGCCAGGATCAGGGCATCCCGAACTAAGGACGCCCCCCCACAGGGCTGGTGCCCCTGCCATCTAGCACAAAATTTGCTTGTTTTCTTTAAACATTTATTTATGTCTCTCTCTAAGATGTCATATATGCCCAGCCGTACGATTGGCTGAGGCTGGCAGAACGCAAACGCAGATTGGGCAC
Source organism: Haemaphysalis longicornis (assembly GCA_013339765.2). Lineage (NCBI taxonomy): Eukaryota > Metazoa > Arthropoda > Arachnida > Ixodida > Ixodidae > Haemaphysalis > Haemaphysalis longicornis. The sequence goes on along the minus strand of CM023450.1, from coordinate 206,759,077 downwards.
GGTGTATAAGCTTGTCGAACGAGTTCCTTGCGGTTAAATATAATGCATACTCATTTCACAGGAGTTAGAATTGTTCGGTAAACAACGAAAGTTAGGAAAATGCACGTAAGCATAGAAGAAACGATGCGCACTGCCGTTGGTACTGTGCGCACTATGTCTTTTTGGCTGAAAAGTCGCCCGCCGCTATGGAATTATCTTACACGGCACTGGCCGATTGGAGTAAGCGACGTTGTTTCAAGTGACCTTGTTTGTCGAGGATGCCCCATGATTCAAGAAAACGGTAACGGAAACAAGTCAGGTGCAAATACGGTCAAAAACAAAGCAACGGCGGACAACGGTCCATGGCTGAGTATGGTAGCGCCATCTGGGAGCACATACGGCAAGCAAGGCTCTTCTGAATGGCGCAGTGGAAGTTTAATACGCGTACTTATGATTTTGCTGACGTTACGGAAACACAGATTTGGCGGGAGAATAAATATCTTAACCTAAATTGATTAATTTATCAGTAAATTCGGCATGATTTGCTGCCGCGCAAGCGCTGTGGGCACTATAAAACAAGATATCTTTCGAATAAAACAAACTTGTATTTTGTCTACATGACCCCTTTATTCTACAGAATAAATCATCTGTCCTTGTCTACCATTTTGCCTTATCTGATTCATTTTCAAGAAAAATCTCTCCTTTGCCGATCCCCCTACTGGGTATGCGTCATTTGCATGTGCCACCACCACCACCACTGCCACACGGGAGTACGAGCTCACGAGCTGCGAAGAAGAAGCAGCCAGCCGCAGCATCGCATCCTCGGCTTCGCGAGCCTTCGGAAACAGCCCCCCAACCTCTTGGCAAGTTCCCTCCACGCCGAGCTCACCTGCCCTACCGGCAGCCACATGGAGCCGGGTTCATCTCGAGCGGCCGTGCTCGAAGAGGGCGATGTGGCGCTGTACTGGGACCCCCGATACAAGAGCTACTTCTACGCGGGCGCCATGACACCACCCGGACAGCTGTACGATTTCACGGGAAGGGCCATCACGCTGCCCACCGACACGCACACCTGGTCCGTCGTGCCGACCGTGTGGCCCGTCCCCCGTGACCGGGCACCACGACCAGGGCCCCCCATCCTATTGCAGCCCAATGAACAGGTACGTGCGTAGTTTTTCACCGTGAAACTCTGTAATTTGACGTTTCTTTGTTGTGTGCGCAAATAAGGGGTTCGCGCTGACAAAATTGTCGGGTCAGCAAACAGACAGAGTGATAGAATGGCACACACCGTGATAGTGGAGAGAGTGCGTGGAGAGAGATGCCTTCGAAATGTGGTATGTCAGTCGAAGGGCGGCTTGGTACCTGCCATTGCTGACGCATTCCATGTCATACCATGCCTTGTCCTTGTCACTGCAGGCAAACGGCAAAACGTATCACAGGACTGTGCATATTATGTAGAATTTCGGCAATGATGTGCGATTTTAAAATGTTCTTTTGGCGTCTAGTACCAGTGCTACCACTGTATGCCGAACTTGTAGGGGGTGCATTCCCCGTCAAGCCCATTGTTGGCTTTTTGAATGTACCCCTGCATCATTTGATGTTGAAATGAATACCGTGTATCTTCTTCTTCTACCGGTTAGTCACACGACGTCTCGATGTTGCCCGTGACTCCCTCCACTTCTTGTACGAGTTGTAGAATAGAGTCAGTGCAGGACGAAAAAAAAAGTGCAGAATAAAAGCGACAGAATTGAAATGCATTGCGGACAACACACACAGCAACAGTCAGCAAACGCCGCTGTGAAATCGAGTAAACGCTACGTCTTGAAGCCCGTTCTACATGGTGCGTGGGGAGGTTCCCGTTTGAACCCATTCCCATTTCGCCCTTCCCGCTTCTTCCGTCCCGTTTCAACTCGGCGCAAAACGACCTTCCCGTTTCGCCCTTTCCCACTTGGCCCGTTCCCGTTTGAACCCGTTCCCATTTCAACCTTCCCGTTTGTTCCTTCCCATTTCAACCTGGGGCGAAAGAACGTTCCAGTTTCGTATTTTGCTATTTATTCCGTTCCCGGAATAACGTACGCAGTTTATGAAACGTTATAAAAACATTTTCATATTGTTTTTAATTTGTTACAATTCAAGTTATACCAATTAACAAATATTTTAATCTTTTAAATTATCAAAGCTTAACAAACAGATTAACAATTAACAAATTAACAAACAGAACTTTTAAATTAGCAAACAAATCTTTTAAATTAACACATCAAATAACAAATTAACAACAAATTAACAAACACGTTGCTTATGAAAACGAAAACAGCAAAATAACTAAATGCACTTAACTAAATGTATTTAGGTCGCGAGGGTCGCCCTGCGTCTGCCCTCGTTTGCACTTGTTCGGTCGACTGACTCTCGTCTCTAGCTTCTTTAGATCCACCCCCAAAACACCAGGCCCTTAAGTTTTATTGCATTAAAGCGACGCCATCATGGCCGTGTCCCGAAAGAGTGTGAGGAGGAACTACTAACACACCCGATCAACCGAAGGTTTATACACAAACATATATTTTATCCACACTCTTGAGCTAACTTTAACTCAAGATTCAAGATATTCCTCAAAGGATGAGTAAATAACTATTAAAAACAAATATTTGAAAACCCCCCCTCCAGAAAAGACAACAAATGTTAAAAGTGAACTAAATAAATCAAAACTATCTGATACTCCGTTACCAAAAATGATAAAATAAAAAAGCCCAGAAAAGCGCCGCGGAAGCACAAATAAAAAATCGCAAAAACACCCTCACTTTGAAAGAAATCGTATTTGGCGGACTAACACATTTAATCGTTATAATAGCGCAAGTGTACATCAATGTCGAAAAGAAACAGATGAAAACTATAAAAGACAAAAAGATGTATAAAAATAAAGAAACCCTATGTATCTGGATACATATGTCACATGTGGCTATAAAAAATCGCATTCAGGAGAAGCGGCGAAAATTATAAACTTAGCTTTGCGTTTTATGGATTCTGTTTATTCCCGCCACTCTAGTATACTCAATTTGCATAATAGAGTATTAAGCAGCGCAGGGTCGTCTCTAGCGTAATTTTTTTTACTACAGAAACTTAAAATTGTCGCGGTAATACTACCTCCAAGGGCCTTTCAGACGTTTAGCGAGAAGACATCATAGTAAGAATATTAGGCAGCCAATCAGCTGAATTACTATTCAAAAGTTCTCTTTGTTTCCTCGTGCAATTTCTTACTGGAATAAGTAACTGAACGGATAGTGAACTCGGTATCGTTAGAAGAATTTTCCCCACGTATTGGAAATGTGTGTTCTGGTTGAATCGTGGTGTTTTAAAATTGGAATACATTACGAATGCATATCGTTGTTCTGACCCCTTTGCGTTCGGACCTCTTTGCGTCTATTACATATTTATGTCTTTTACTTATTTGTGTTGCGCGTTTTTAAACTACGCCAACCAATACTGATGTGTTTTATGTTCAATCCTGCATGAGCCCGACGAGGCCGTAAAGAATCGGTAAATAAATAAAAAATCTGCCCATTACTCCCGCAGGAAAGGCATTAGTAGCCAATTCTCAGATTTATGCACATGTTTTTGCCTTTTTAAAGTCTTTCCTACGGACATCTTTGATCTTGATCTCTCGAACCCGAAGACAAAGCTACGCTCCAAACAATGAGCATACGAGCGGCTGATAAATAAATTTCTGCCGCACGTACGAACACCAACTGCAGAAAAATCCAATGCGTGCATTACTCAAGATATTGGGTATCTTTCTAGTACACTTTCGCCGCTACAAATTTTGTGTCAAAAAGGCAGTATCGGCCTAAGGCATTCAGAAACTTTTATCGGCCGGAAATATCGGTCGATTCCGGAAAATTTCCTGCATACAAGTTTTCAGTGCATGACCCGTTGCTTGTAGGCACATTTTGGAGAACAGTTTCGAAGACGGTAACTCATATTTTCAGAAATACAAATGGGTTGGAACGATGCGGGTTCAAATGAGAAGGGCGCTTTGGGAGCGGGTTGTAACAGGAAGGGCGTTTTGGGAACGGGTTGAAACAGGAAGCGCCCAAGCGGGAAGGTCGTTTCGGGAACGGGCGCACACGGGACGGGTCAAGCGGGAAGGGCGTTTCGGGAATGGGTTCAAACGGGAAGGGGTCAAACGGGAATGGGTTCTTTCGGGCTACACCCGGTGCGTGTTGCGCCTGCGTCACTGCTTCTGCGGCAGAACGATCTATTTTCTTAATTTCATTGCTGCGACGCATTGCCAAGTGCCAGGCGGCGTCCCCCGGTTGAAGTTCGACTTTTTGAAACAATTAGAAAGTTCTCACAGCAACGAGCATCGATCCTTTTGCCGCCGAGCAGCGCCGCATCTTCTCATTCGCAGGCTAAATTCGCGCCATGCAGAACAGACAAGGGTTGGAGTACTAGGTACTGTTTGCAAGGTGTACAGGGGACGTGCAAAAATACGCGACTTTGCGGACTTCTGGAACCGGAGCAAGGCGTGCACATTGGGTCAAGCCTCAAGTTCGCGAGAGATAGGGACGACATGCTCATTAATGCCTAAAAATACGATCTTAAATACCTTAAATAAGTACAGACACGAAATGTTCGTGTTACGTTTTTTTCGCTGCTATGTATGCCCACCAGCCAACTAATCAAATACTAACAGTCGGTCGTGGCCTAAATATTCATTTACAGCCTCGTTTACTCGTGCAAGTTTCGGTTTCGACAAAGTAAACACCGAGGGGGCCGCCATGACAGGACTACGCTCGTGACGTTGTTCCTGTATCAGCACAACCATCATGGACAAGCGCCCATCCGATCATGGTCTCCACCATAGAGCTTCTCATCATTTCTTAGAGTGGAAACGGTCGCTGCAATTCTACGCCGAATGGGAATTAGGGGTATCCGGAGAATCGGATCGGCAGCAAAAGGCTAGTGCAAAGGACTACAGATTAGATTTGTTGGCTCTGAAGTGTTTGTCGTAGTTCTGTTTTTGATATACTTTTTAGTTTCCGGCATAACCACTTTCTGGCAGTCAATGGCTATCACAGATATCTCCAGATAATAACGTTATTAGCACATAGCGCATGTGCTCGCTTCAGAAGGGAGTTTCCCAAGGTGAATGGGCGGCCACATGCAACGAGGGCGAGAAGCGACGCGGAAAACGTAATTCAGTACGTACAACAACCAGAAAATGTGGGCGACAGCGACAAGCGAAAAAAAAAAATTGGGCCCATCTCCCCACGAGGGGAGACTCGAGTAAATGCGTCGCGTAGGGGGTGGGTGTCAAGCAGGGGTCAAGTCAAGCGAAAGTCAAGCAAAGACGCGCTTGACTGATTTCCGCACCGCGCTCCTCCGCTTTATATACCCACCACGCGCGTTCGAGGGAGAGGAGCACGGGGAGAGACGCGCATGCGCACACTTCCGTATACATGCACTCGACCCTCCGCGCCGCTATCGCGCAGCTGTCAGGTTGCTCGCACGCCCCTATCACGTGTACAGCACGCCGCTAGCACGCCGCTATCACGTGCACACCTGTTACTCAGCACGCCGAGCGCGGGGTACAGGTGCGCATGCGCGCGCAGACGCGCTCCTCACGCACCGCTGCACCTGTTCTTGAGAGCGAGGAGGGTACGGGGGAGAGACGCGCACCTGCACCTCGCCGCGACGCCCATGCGCAGTGAGCGTGTGGACGCCGCCGCCGACGGTCGAGGGACATCGTGCAACTAAGAAACGCTCCACGTTTAAAATTAATGTACTGTCACCAATGTCCTGTGCCGTCATGGCTCGTTACTACAGTTCACAGCAGCCCGCTTGTGGGCTGCTTCTGGCCGTCAAAAAGCGCGCGAGTATGCCAGCGGCGTGTGAATGCTGTATCTATTGATTTACGATTCTTGCGTGGCTCCTGACCGTCGCTGCTTGTGGTTACCCCTTCAAGCATGCAATGACAAGTGCAATGAGGCAGCATACATGGCGACTCGACAATCCGGTATTTTTTGCCATTTGAAGCATTAATGCAATATCATAATAGTTTGCGCGCGCTCTTGAAGACTTACTTGCTGTAGCAGGCTTCGCCTAGAGATTCATTTATATCTTCGTGGACAAAACAAATAAATACAAGGCAATTAAAGGGACCCTGCAACACTTTTTTTCAGAGTTTTGCAAACAATAAATGCTTGCAGAACGTAGTCACCCCACGCTCCCAGTATTTAGATTAGGGGGTCACAATGTACCTCAGCCAGAAATTACTGCTCTATGCACATTAGAGAACTTGGAAACTCGCTCAAAAGATTTTTCTCTCTTCCCGGTCTAGACGTACTTCGACGGCCCGAATTACGCCCCTGAGGCCATGTAGCGGCTGTTGGCTGGTTTTCCTCAGTTGCAGCAATGAGCGCATTTTGATAGCATCTGATGAGCAAATCAGGCAGTGCCGCTCCGTGCTGGCAATAAGTACATAGTTTTCGCAGTGCTTCCGGGCGCGAAGAAAAGAGTGAAAGCGGTTATCAAAAGTGTTGCTGGGTACCCTGAATTACTTTTGTGTCTCTAGCTGTTCCATCTGCTTCGCCTGCCAAGAGCGAAGCAGTCGACCATATTACACTATTGAGAGCAAGCATGAAACATTTTAAGATAACCCAATAAAAAATTTCAGCTAAATATCACAAAAAAGGAGTGAGTGAGTTTTATTAACACAAGGAGGGCCCAAGGGCCCGATGGGCGAGAGGGGGGAAGAGGGAGGGGTGGTCACGAGGTGATGTTCATTTGAAGATCCTTGATAGGAATAATCAGTTCTTGAATGCAGAGAGAGGGGTAGTAGACCCCCGGTAAATTACTTTTGTAGAGGCCACTCTCGAGAGCAAAGCGCTCCAGGGCGGCGAGGAAATCGGGGTTGCTCAGTGTCGTGGGGGGTATCTCGCTTAGATTGGGCAATGCATTCACCAGTATGGGGCGGACGGATTGGTACGCAGAGCAGTGCTAAATAAGGTGGGTGAGATTGGCCATTGTAGAAAACGAAGAATACAGCATCTAGTTTGGGGCATGTAGTAATTTTTAAATATATCAGGGATGGCCCGCTGTACGTGACGGCGTGAGCAATATGCAGGACTCTGGCTTTTTAAAGTGCAGAGCACTGCGGGGGCTGGACCTTGTCGTCGTAGCTCGCTCTCTGGACCGCAGTATAGCCACACTTCGCGCCGTCGTAGCGGCTGTCGTCGCCGCGTAGCCCAGAGGCTTCGAAAGCCAAGCGGTTTTAGAGTCACAAGCGTTAGAAATTCGTGAACCATTGGCGCCTTTCATACATTTCCCTGTTGTTTAGCGCTAAGAAAACTTCGGGTACATTTGAGGCAAGCTATACGTAAATAACCCGCAGCGCCCGTGTTCATTTAGTTAAGAATGCTCGTCGGGCTTAATTTTACGATAGAAAGCGAAAACAAGTGCCAGTGTAACGCCAGCACGTGCGGGATGAGAAGCAAGCACAAAAAGAACGGAACTCCCGCTGGCGCGAAGGCGGGAAATTTGAATTGCATTGGGTGGAAGCAGTGAGCGAATAACCGTGCTACAGCCCGTTATGGTGAATCACAGCTCTGAACTTCCACCAGCTTTCACATTGAGTGGAACGGCTTTAATTTTTTCTGTCTGGCTTCATAATATTTTCTGACTAAGTACTCTAACACAGCAGTTTTATACGAAGTAAAACTTTATCAATCACGGAATTTTGCCGCATTTTGTGAACAAAAACTTCATTTGCGTAGCCACGAAGTCGTTGCCGCCATGCCACGCCGAACTTCCGGCCGAACTACCCGGAATGTCGGCACCCATGGAGACATCGAGCGCTTTCGCGCAAACACGAAAACACCTGCGCCAGGTTCCGCTCTACGTAAGCTAGTGAAAACCTCTATGGTCGCCACCATCGCCATGCGGCCGGACAGCATGACGTCAGTACCAAAACTGTGACGTGATACACACAGCAGAGCAGCAGGCGCCAACCACAGCCAGCGGGTTGCTACGTCACGCTAGCCCTGAAGTCGGCAGTTTCGTTACAGGAGCAGATGGCATCATGCATGATGCCAGTTTTGAAAGGGCGCTTGTTCTGAGCTTTGTCGCGCGAGCAGATATTGAAATATTTAAAATGTGTTAAACTCAGCGGTTGGTTTTGAAACTTGCTGGGAGATATCTCCATACACAAAGGCAGCCTTTTGTTTCTCAGCTTTGAAATTTTGGTGCCAGCACTCCTTCGAAGGTTTTTTGCAGTGAAGCTGTACATATGTAGGCTTCTTCGAATTTTGAAGAGATATCCCGGAACGTAGCCTACAATAGCAACAGCTGGCTTCGATCTTCCAAGAGCACAGGGCATCTCAGTTTTAATATATAGAAGCACCGCGGAGCCACTTGATGTCTCTATGACCATCTTTTGATAGAATTATGCTCTGCATGAAACCGCACCGTATTGTGATTGCGGTACCGCTTCTTTTAGCGCTTCCCAGGGCACCCACGTGTGGGAGTTGCGATTTTTCACGTCTGGTCATTTTGGAAGTGGGATTTACAGCTCCCCTATTGAAAATAACGTGATCTTCTCTCAAAGAATCCGCCTTCCAGCTCTGTGAAGCCATTGTTCTCCACAAAATTCAAATGCTTGCCATCTTCTTTATCGCCTGCCAGCGTTCGGTGGAATCAGTAGGACGCAGTTCTTTGAGATCATAATTAACGGCGACATTTAACAATACTAACACTTCAAATATTTTGTCATAATTTCGCCATAAGCAGACACAAAATCAGTGGCAACTAAAGTCGATACCTTTGAGATCTTGTGTATTTATCTAGCATTCTACACTGAGTTTTTGTTGTGTTGTTATTTCCTATATTAGCTTTCCTAAATTTGTACATTTTCAAACCAAACATACTATTTCAGTGTTTTTTTTTTACCCGTTATACAGTCGAACCTCGAATAATACGAACTCCGAAGGGGTAGAAATTCTGTTCGAATTTGCCAGAGTTCGAAGTAGCGGGTGTCTCTTTTCGATTGGCGGTACAGCTCAAGCTACGAGTATTAGAAACCCGCACGACGACGTGGGTTCGATTCCAGCCGTAGCGCGGACGGCTTCTTTTGAGGGAAGCGAAAGGCAGAAAGCCCGTATTTTCGAGATTTCGGCGCACGTTACAGATCCCCAGGTGCTCAAAATTTTTCCGGAGCCCTCCACTACGGCGCGCCTCATCGCCAGCGTAGCTTCGGTGTGTTAAATCCTATAATCAATTAATCAGGTATTAAAAAAGCATTGCGCGATAAAGTAGACGGTATTGCACGTCTTCAGAGTTACTCTCGAATAGTTGCGTGCTGCGAAAGTACGGCATACGCAATGGTACGGCATACGCAACGAAGCGAGACCGCGTGGATTTAGGCCAGATGCTTCTGCAGTGTGCGTCGAGCAAGCACGAGGTTACCGGTTTTGAGCGGCGGAGGATAGGTGACTCATTGAGCTTTGGCCTTTCGGTTTCGAATTTACGAAAAAGTTGTCCGTGCGCACGCGCAATATTGTTGGAATTAACATTGGTTCGTGTTTCAGGTTCGAATTAGCGAGAGTGTTCTCACATTCTCAACTTCAGTTTGGCTGGACTAATGGAACAGTTGTAATTACCCGTTGGTCCAAATTAGGACACTTCGAATTAACCAGTTTCGATTGTATCATTGTGGTACGGGAGGGTCTCAATGCATGAGCCCGTTTAGTAAAGAAAAATTACCCCACCTTCCCGCGAGGGGAACCCTGTGGAGATGCGACGCATCTTGGGGGTTCACTTGGTGTTTCCGTTGGGTTGATTCTCTAATTGCGTGAAACGTGTGAGGAACGCGTATGATGTATTCTTTATTTAACACGCGGCGTAACGTTAACGATGACGGCCTCGTCGTCGCTGAAGTGTACGGGTAGTGTACGGGTAGCATCGGCTGCTCGCTTCAACCGTTTGCGTTCGGTATCACGTTTACGAAGTTCGGAATCTGCTGCTCGCTTCAATCGTTTGCGTTCAGCATTCCACGTTCACGCCGCTTCCGCAGCCTTGTCTTCAGTGGTGCTAGCATTCCTCTTATCACAGTGATCGGTGCTGTTACGGTTGCGCGGGGCGATAGCCGAATTGTTAGGCTCCATTAAACGCATCGATGGAATCGGAACGGCCATTGCTGGAATTAACGACCGCGGCTATGACGCAACACAATCCAACACAATCCACTTAGTCCAATCCAATCCAATCCAAACTCAATGTAACTCTAGAGCTATGGTCCCTCATACTAGAGCTTCCGAAATACGAGGCAGGCACAGTGACGTTCCATGCGGAGAGAAGTTGATTCATTGATTGTAGGGTTTAACGCGCCGACGCTTCGCAGGCGATGAGGCGCGCCAGTTGTGGAGGGCTCCGGAATTAATTTTGACCACCTGGAGATCTTTAATCTGCGTCGAAATCTCGCACACAGGGGCGTTTTTGCTTTTCCGCCTCCATTGGAAACTGAAATAGCTTGGAAAACTGCGGACCCTTTTCTTCGCGTTTTCTGTTCTTGGGGTTAAAGGCAAGTGACATCGCTCTTTTGCTTGAATACCGGAGTAACTGGTGTTTGTCCGCACAATTCATAGACGCTTTAGCCAGAATTTAAGAAAGATAGAAGCTCCAGCTATCTTCAAAAAGGCCCATTCTTCTTCCACGACGACATTTTAGACTTCTCCGTAAGAAAAAGCCGCCGACAACAGTATCTTGCATGTTTGGTTTAGCCGTCACTGCGCTGTCCCCATGAAACACTTCATAAAATTTTCCGCATTATCGGGAGCAACAGAATTTTTTTAAAGCAGCTTTCTTGCGATATTGGATGTGTGCCTTTTATTTTGAGAAAATTACTTGCGAAATTCTTCGTAAACACCGGCTGATTTGCTTAGCTGGTGCGATTGCGGCAAAAAAGTGCGAATTTACAATATAAAGTTTTGTGGTAACAAAAAAGGTCTGCAAATGTCTGATTTAATTAGTTGGATGCATAACAGGCGTTTTCTGAACGACGTGTCAAACAGGAGTAAAGAAATGCTCTATTTATACAAATAACAGGCAAAGATCGAACATGACAATCAATATAAATCCGCAAGCACTGCAACTAGATTGTGGGCTCCATAACCCACGCTACGCGGAAATATATAATGGCTGTTTTAAAACAACTTAGCACCAGATATTTCGTTTCCAGAAGTTTGCGCACCGAAACGTTGGTGCAGCGAAACGTCGGTGCACCGAAACGTCCGTGCACCGAAACATCCGTGGCACCTAAATGTCCGTACACCGTAATGTCCGTGTACCGAAATGTCCGCCACTGAAACGTCCTGCACCGAAATGTCCTAGACCCGAGAGAGGCCGCCCGAACTTGGAACGCCCAGCGTTCGGAGTTGGCTTTAGTTGGTCGGTTTCAACCTGTGCTTTGATTTTTATAGTGTAAATATTTTTACGCACGTGATTTAGGCTCCGCGTTATTATTGGCTTTTCCCTTATGGGTATTTCTTACAACTGCCAACTGATTTGTGCGCCGCGTCCACATATTTGGCTACCTGGGGTTGTTTCCCTTTAAATACTACCCTGATACTTTGCATACTTTGTAATTCTTGGGCGTAGAGTTCATGTGTGACTACAGTTTGGTTTTCTGTTATCGTATTCCGACTTAAACTTCGTATGGCGAACCTTGTAGCCATTAGGGTTCTGCTGTGTTTTGTTACACGCAAACTTTTGCTCTATGATACGCAAAGCTTCACTTTTGTAACCCTTTTACTTAATTTCCTGCAGAGGGTGTGTAAGGTATTTTAAATAAACACAATATTGAATTACCCATTCATTTAAACGCCTATGTATAGTTCCTTTCGACTGCAGTTTCTTACGCAAGGAATTTAATTATGTTCCTGCATGTGAGTAACTTTCTATTAGCACATATGAAGCGCAGTATCCTTACTGCGCAATTTTGTAAGACCGAAGTGGAAAGTGCCACATGCATTGCACCCATAAGAGACGAGCACCAAAATCGCACTTATGCATGTCTGGAGTTTGTCCGGTGGTCCCTTTTAAAAATTCGTCTGGGAGCGTTTCTTTGCATTCTTTTTATCTCAACATAATCTGCTGCCGGTGGTGTTGCCATTTGTCTGAGTGGTGAGTTTGGGTGAGTTTTAAATTTCTCACTTTATTTCGCCTCAGGTTATGTGATACCATATTTTAATTTTAAAAATGAAATGTAACGTAATGTAACGACTCGTTCCAATGTTCGAAGTGCAACTGGAACGCGTTCCTTTCGCAAGAAAGGAACTTGCAACGGGAACGCGTTTCAAAATTGGAAAGGAACGAGGAAGAGCTTTCGTTCCTGTTTTACAGGAACGTGTACAACACTGGTTTATTCGCCATGCGCATCCAGTCGTCGTTCGAGCTGGGTTCCTATCCACGCGATTCCCAGATTCAGTTGTCACACTAGCTTTCGTTAAGTAGCAGTCAACTAACGCAATATGGCGTGCAGCAATCAATCTTCCCTTTGCGAAGTTGGCCGTTGTGCGTATTTGTCGGAGCGGCGGGACATGGCGGATATGAAAAGGGAAGTGGAACGGCAGCAGACAGGCGATTGCGTCACGAGAGATGAGAAGGCCCCACGAGTTCCGTGCGATTCCCCCGATTCGTGTGAGCAACTTTGCGTGCTCCACGACCGATCTCGGCTGCGACACCGCTCTCGATCTGCCATTAAAACGTGCCTCCTCCAAACGCAGCAAAAAAGTTGTTCTGGAAGTGTTCCGGATCTTTCATTGGAATTCAACACTACAGCGGATACAAGTCGAGAAAAAAGGGGCGTCGCCCAGCCAAATGTCCCCTTCCAGCCAATAGTGTCGCTCTATCAACGTGACGTCGCGGCCCGACCGCCGGCTCGGAGCCAAGCTTTTCTGAGTGAGTCCACAGCGAAAAGTAGTTCTTCAGGACGCCTTCATTCGGAGCGGAGATAAATACCTTAGCTAAAATTCTTTATTTGCCGGTGTAAACGCAACGCGTGAAAGAACTTATTCGTCAGCTGGAGTAGTGAGTTTCAACCTTCATTGCATAGAGTTAGCTTTATTGCTTACAGTAAATTTCTGGCTCTCCGGGTTTTCTCTCAACGTTTTGCTTCTGGTTTTTACGCATTGCTGGTTCCCCTTTTCCGGCTTGGAGCCGACGAAGTCGTGTTTCAGTGTGCTTTGTAAAGCGCATACTTCACGCTTTTACTTATAGTAAAGCGTGAAGCAGCGGCAGCTAAAGGGCTGAAGCCTGTTCCTATGTATATTCCGAGGTGCTCCTTAGTCTGCGTGGTATCCGCAAGAGGATGGCGCCCGCAGTCCCGCGCTCAGCTAAAGATTACGTTCATTCACAACAGTGTCTTGTTTTTTTTTTCGCACGGGCAATTTGAACTTACAACATTAGCATTCCAGCAAGCATGTGCTTAGTACAAAACGTCTGGGGGGCTACGTAAAGTTGACGTGGTTTCGCTGGCTAACTCCCAAAAGCAAACAGAAATCTACGTCGAGATCTATCAGCGGCAAAAAAAGAACGCGGGGAAATTTGGCAGGGAATTCTTGAGAAACCTCCGAAAAAATGCTAGAAATAGGGACTTTCTGAGCATTGAAATGGGAATTCTTTTTCCTGTACAGATCATCACTCGACAGGCACGCATATCCGAACTACTACACGACTCCCGCTGACTGAAGGCGATCCAATGGATGTGTTCTGGCTTTCGACATAAAAACGTGCGTCAGGCATGCGATTAATTTTACGAGAGTAATTTGAGCACGCTAACAACAGAACTCTTAATTACGCGAGTAGCAGAGCACGTCCCTTCTAAGTGTTCTATTTAGTTGGATACGTGAATGCGCCTAATGAGCGACGCATACTAACGGAGGTAGGGAAGACGCAGAGCGAAAAGCATGATCATAAGATGAGATTGCATGGCAGGCCATATCACACTAACACTTTTCCAATCACTACATCGCAATGGGTGCTTAGTGTCATCATTAATATTACGTGTGACCACTTGTAAAAACGATGCGTAGTAACCCAAAATACCCAAAACACCGTAGAAAAAATTCACGCCGACTACTGCTACCGGGTTGCGGCCAAAGGACAGACGGCCGCCATATCCACACGAGGACCTGTTTAGACTATGGCAACGCTATGGCCTCACTATAGTAGACTAGGAGGGTCATTACGGCGCCGGCCAATGCAATGGTTGTACACTGATGTCACGTGCCATCTCGGAATTTTCGGGCATCGTTCGGTAAGGGACAGCTTAGGGTGCGGCGGATATTAAATACCGTGCTGGTGAATGAGCATAAATCGTGTATGAGTGCCGTAACAGCTGTAGCTTGAGGTCATAGATTCTTGGAATGATCCTTGTTTTTTTTAAAATTATTTGCTTTAAGAATGAACGAACATCTTATAATTATGCAAAAAACTGTGAGCTGGGAAAGCGGATTTTGTGTTAAGAAAAGAAAAGGGCATGACTGGCGTGACTTGCATAGTACGGGGGCTGTGAGGAAGGTTCCATGCACCCCGTTCCCCCAGTGGCCGACAGCCTCTGCTGCTTGCTTCATGTTTCTAAAACACTTCAGCGACTTTCGTGCGATGAATTATTTTTTTTTCTCGAGGCTGTCTTGCCTCCACGTGTGCACCTAAGAAAATATTTTTGCTGAACAAGGTGTTTGTTAGATTTTGGGGTACAACAGAGAGGAATAGAAGTTCTGCGCGCACAATACATTAGGCGAAGTACATTTTGGTGCATTTGCTATCAATGCCTCGTCTGCATGAAGAGTTGTGTATTCATCCTATACGTGTTTTGAGTTCTTTGCACGCCTGCACGCAGGGGACAACGCTTGCGTCGGAACCAGGGCCGTCGAATCACGTGGGACTTTCTCGTAAAGGTCGCAAGGGGTGCCGACCGCAATGTCCGTGCGTTCGACGAACATGGCCCCGCGGCTCCTTCGACCCCTCTGTGCTACTATGTGTGTCCAGTCCTATTGGTGATCGCTGTCATGGTGGCCATTGTATTCGCGTTTAAGCTGCTGATGGCAAGTGGTGAGAGCATGCCGTTGGAAAGCACAGGCTCCACCTCCGCTGGATTTATCGAGGAGACCTTCGACCCTGGCCTCGTGCAGCCGTCGTTGCCACGTCCACGTCAGCGCCCCACAACGGAGCAGGCGGAGTCCCTCGGGAGAGCCCTGTTTTGAGCCAACCTCCACTCTCTCCATTAGGACCGACGACACGCTCATAACAAACGGTGCACCGCATTTCGACGCTGCCGCCACGGAAGCAAGGGCCGCCCGATTCCCCAGCAATCACGATACACGTCGCAACGTATGCATTGTAGCGAGCTCCAAGTCGCCGCTGGGGGACCTTGAAAGCAATACGAGCCTCGGTGAGCCGTACCGCAACTGCGACGCGGTAATTCACTGCTGCTACTATCTCCCAGTCGACCAGAACCTCGAGGACTGGACCGTTGGATGTAATGACTCGAATCCGGACGACTTGTCGACGTCCGGAAAAGGAGAACCGCGAACCAGCGTTCTTCTAGGTGTTTACGTTGGGGATGGCGCCGCTTTCCAAAGACTGCTTTTCAACTGGTCTGGAGAACGAACCAAGTTTCTCCGGGAAGTCGTTCAGGCCGCGCAAACGGTCAGATTCGGAGGCGTTCGCCTGTGGGTGCCAGTGCACGTGCGCGCGACGAGTGGCTTTGACGACCACCTCATTGGTCTAGCTCGCGACGTTGCCTCGAAGCTGCGAGAGGTCAACTGCACCTTCGGTCTTTTCCTTCCGCAAGGTCTCATCTCGGAGCATCGGGGCGTTACCATCACTGACCTCGCGAAAGCCCTGGATACTTCGTACAGCCTTCTCCTGTATCCTCAGTTCTCGGCTTTCCGGAACACAACCGGCAACACCATAACCAGGTGGCCCACTCCGGAGGAGGTACTCGCTCTTCGCCTCAGTCCAAACGGGAGCTATGCGGGACAACGGGTCCGTCTGTTACTTGCCGCCTTCACCAGTGGCTGTGCAGATGCGTCTCGCCGAGCGCTGCAACCAGAGCAAGACGCAGCGCGTTGCCCGCGCGACGTACGTGACCCTCCCGATGCTCGCAGATGTCTGCCGCGGACTTCGCCTTGATCATTCGTGGACGAGCTCTGTTCGTATGTATCATACTTACGCTTGCAAGGACAGGAGGGCGGTCCTCTACCAGACACCACGACAGACGCGCCAGTTTCGCGAGGAGTTGTTTGCCGCATCGCCCTCGTCCACTTGTCTAGGGTCCTTTGTCGATTTAGAAGGACTTCCTGGTGGGTGCAAGGAAATATATTCTAGGTCCGGCTAACAAGGATGGAGGAGGCGCCAAGGAAAAGTTTGCCGTGTGCAGGCGGCGTTTTCTTGTGAGAAGTGAACAGTTGTCGCCATTACGCTGTGAGAATTCGTGCAAAAGCCACCGTCAAGTGTGTCTCCTTGTATATTTTGGAATTACTACGACCTCTTCGTATTCTGAACTTGTACGCTCGCAATCATTTCCGAAACAGCTAGCTCACTTCTAATAGACGAAAGCACTTGTTCAAGCTCTATCACACCCCCGAATTGTGGGATAGGGCTGGCTATATATAACGAAGCCATTTTACCTTGCTGCTTTTCATAAGCTTAGAACACTAGTTTTAACGCCGTTATTACTGATTTGTTTGGTTAGTGGCATGAGAGCATTGTAATCCCGCGATATGGGAGCATTGTAATCGTACATTGCGAATGCAATAAAACATTCCATTTTTTGCCCATCATGAAGTGTCGTAATTTTTTCAAACTCTTGCGAGATTCGCACAGTGACCACTTTATTTTATTCGGCAATCGTTGATTAGGATTTAGAGCGTGGTTAATTGTTAAAGCCTGCACGCCATGACTGCCTACAGTCTTCTTTTGTTAGGCAACCGGTAGTTTCGCGGAGATGGTGTAAGAAAACATTCATGCCCATACTTTAATCGCACAATCGTGATCTTTGGGTCATTCACTGTAGCTAAATACTTAACAGAAAACCATTCCTCTGGCATTACGTCTGCTTACGAGCTTTGAAGGCAAAAACAAGGCCTACTTATTAACTTGCTGCAGCATTTTATTTCCGTCTATTTTATTTGCTTTCGTTTCTTGTCTTACGGAGCTAATACGTCAGCGAACAGACGCACAGCTTCACTAGATTCAAGGTAATTGTGGGGCTGGTGTGCCACTGTTCTACTCACGCGCCACCGAGTTCACGTGCTGCTGCGGCAAGCCACGTTATTTCTACGGATCGAATAAATATTTTTTTTATATCCAGCAGAAACTGATAGTGGGCCTCGCAGCGTGAAAGGCATTCCTAGAACTTTTACGTCTCCGCTTACTTCATAATTTTGAAATTTTTTGCAGCAGGCACATTAGCTCCTGAAAGCTCCCGGTTCCTGGCCGATCCCCCAAGTGGGTATGTGCCGCGAAGACAGGTAGGATGACGACGACAACTTTTGATCTACATGCAGCGTGCAGAGACCCGGCTTCAAATCCCATCCAAACACACACGGTTTTTTATTTTATTTTTTACAATGGAGGCCCTTTTTTACTTGGCAACAAAAGCGTCGACAACGACGGTGGTTTTTCGCAGAACGGGCACTTAAGGCTTTTGCCTTAGAACGTAACCCCGAATTGGGGCTGTTACGATCCTAAAAATTTGGGTGACGCCTGCTTTTAGTGAATTTTGCTATGGCCAGGCCCCAGCACGTCCGGGTTGCCGTGGTCATCTACGCGCTGGTATAACTACTCGTCCATTGTGGCGGTTGTGACTCGCGAAAGCGAGCACATAGCGTTACAGCCACATGCATCACACGGTGGAGGCCGAAGAGATGGCTACAGGGCTAGCGCTTGGGAAAACAGATGCTTGCCCTGTGGTTACGGCACTGTCAAGCGGCTCTTGACGAAGTTTCACGTCACCTGGCTAGGTGTAGTTAGCAGCGATTCGCATCTCGCGAAGCACACACTCGAACTGGAAGGTCGAGATTGTCTGGACCCCGGCCCACTCCTCCACGAAAGGCAAAGAGTTCGCCCATTCCATGGCCCGAGCTTTCGTCGACTAGGCCGCAGAAGGAGAAGCGGGAGCCTACCCCGACTTACGCCCTAACATGAAATCGTCGAACACTACAAACAAACAGAAGACTCTCCCAACCCCGCACCCACAGTTGACCAAAAAAAAACGCATAAAACCATTCCCATCTTAAATAAAACCATTCCCACCTCATTCGAATGATCTTTTCCCAACCGGTACGATCAACTGTGCAAATTATTGTGCCACAACCCCTGGCACACTCCTTCACACCATCTGGAGTGCAAGGGCAACCCCCACCCGTTTCCATACCCCCGAACATTGGGAGATCATGCTGAATAGATCGCTTCTTCCCGACCAAGCACTTCGGGCGGCGAGTGCTGCTCTGGTGAAGACGTCACATGGACTCCTGAACTCAGGAGCCACTCCCGCCGTACACCACGTTTTATAAAAAGTGTTCCCCATCTACACCCACAGTTAACAAGAGATGAAGCCACCACCTTCTGAAGACTCCAAGCCGACAGCTATCTTCACCGCATTTTTCCCCTTGCCAGTCACCCGACCGAATATCAAAACACCTACAACTACTGAGGCCGCATTGTGCAGGCGCTAAGAGGTGTTCTCTGCTCAGTTCTAGGACTTCGCTCAACTCATGCGGGGCCTCTGCATTCAACGGCTCCTGACCACCGGGGAAAGTGCCACATGCTCCGGCCTTATCCTGGAACAAATCACTCGTCATAATCCAACGACCGGCATTCGGTTTAACGTCATCGTTGAAAAAGCTCCTGGGACACTACAAAAGCAGGAAGCTGACTCGGTCCTTCGGGATTGCGGCTGCGCTGTACAGGCGCTACGACGAGTTCTCTGTTGTGTTCTAGGTATGCTATTTTTTCACTGCTCCGGTCGAATGTTTTTACAGTAGCCGACCCTTTTTTGGGACTCCAAAATTTGGACTTGCTGGATATTCCGGACTTTCACGAGGAACCACCAGTTGGATATAAACAACGGATATTTCGTACAAAATACAGGGGGAAGTTTTAATTTCAGGGGAAATTTTCCTCGACAGAGCCACGGTGTGATTCCAGGATGACACCATTTTGAATCCTAAACCACCTGACTAGCTTCGGATTGGATTCTACCCAAGAGTTCACGAGCGCTCGTATTATTTCCCTGGACGTGCATCTTCACCGTCCCATTGTATTAGGCATCCCACGATCTGATGCAATCATTCTTTGGCGTCAGGGTTGCCAAGCCCAAAGAAGAAGTCGCCAGGAAATTGGAAAAAGTAGACAATAAAGTTGCCATTTTAGAGTAAATGTTTGAAAACGAGCCACAAAAGTCGTCATTTTCAGCAAGACCAGCCTAGTAAGTACTTTTGGATTACCTTCGCCGAAATAATGCAGAAATTTCAAAAAGTAGGTGACGGATAGTACTGAGACTAAGAAAAAATTTGATTTGCGCTGGTAAGTAGCGCTGTACGATGGTTTGTCTGAGTTACTGATTCACTGGGACCTGTTCTAGGCTTTGCCAGATCAACGTCGTCTGCCCTAAAAGTTGGTTCTTCTGTTAGTTCAGTTTGTCTCGACGTCTGAAATGCACTGAAAGGTCATATAAGACCCTTTTTTTTAATAGTAGGCATTTTAAGTGCCCGGAAATATACCAAATCACCAGTACTCAAAGGACCCAGAAAGTAGCCAAGTCGCCGCACTAAAATTTTCGTCGCACGAGTCTCGTAAAGTCTCCAGTTTGGCGACAAATCGCCAGACCTGGCAACCCTGTTTGGCGTCTCCGGCTTGGAGTCGCATTCACAAATGCTTCCTCCTGTTTGATTGGAAGGGCAGCCAGTGAAGCGTGCGATGTTTGTGACACCAAAGACCATACATGTTTTGTGCGAGTGCCCGCGTCTTTTATCGGAAAGAAGCCAACTGTCTTCAACTCTACGGAAGCCAGACTCTGGGCGCCCGTTCTCTGAGGCGAAAATCTTGGGCTACTGGCCTTCTCCGTCATCTACGGACAAGGCAACAAAAGCGTCTCCTGTGTTTTCTAAAAATTACGGAATTGTTCAGAAGACTGTAGCACAAAAGACTACCCTCTATGAACTCACTGAACCTTTTTGTATATGGTATTCTATCGCTGAGCGCACCACTTTCCGCTATGTCTGTACCTTTTCGTTTCTTTTTCTGTTTTCGTCGTTTTTCTTGTTGTTCCCCTTTCCCACATGTCGGATAGCACACTAGGCCGTAGCCTGGTTAACATTTCTGCCTTTTATTTTCCCTCTCTCTCTCTCTCTCGGATTTGATGCAGATTGGCTTGACTCCATCCGGGGTAACAGACTTTGATCTTGCAGGCCATAATTTTGCATGCAGTCTGCAGCGGAAGCGATTTCGAAAGTTGGAAACGGGTCACACGTGGCCAGATTTTTTAAATGCGAAGTATCTCTTGCTTGGGGGCATGTCTCGCGTCCGTGCTCCGTCCGCAGCGCCTCTGATGATGATTGTGGCAAGATGCCCCTAGGGATTGGCAAACCAAACAATCCATCACGAGATAGCTTCACGTTCAGGGGGCGCTGCGAGCGTTCGGAGCGAGCGGACGTGCTTCGCATCGACTCCGTCGATGAGGCCAATTTTGGGAGGACCATTCGACCCCAGCCCGTCCAAAACGGTACGATCGGTTTCGGCTTGACACCCGGAGCACGTAGAGCCCAAATCTTGGTGAGTCCGCCCATTTTTGCGGATTTTACGCCTGTTTTGCGCCGGACAACGTGGCGAGCCAGCTAGGCCTAACCGGCCAGCTAGGCTTAGCGACGGCTTCGGCCGCATCGGACCGCGCCGGCGGCCCCGCTTCGTGCGAAATGTCGGCGTCGGGTCACTCAGCAATGGATACGAGCCCGGCCCGGGACCAGCAGCCCATTTTGGACCGCAGCTCGGGACGCACGGTGGTTGCCGTCCCCGGAACATCGATCGACGAGACCCCGGAGAACATCGCCGGTTGGGTGGTCGCCACTCAGCGAGGCAAGAAGGCCACTCCGAACAACGCCGAGACTCCGCAGCAAGTTTCGGCACCCCAGCCCGGTAAGAAGGCAGCCCAGCCAACCCGGGCCCAGATTATCAAGAAAGTCAACGCGAACTTCGCGAAGACGGCACGCATGCCTCACGTGCCACGTGGCGAATGCAAGGTGATAGTCAGGCCCCGGGGGGGACTGATGGTGGGCAAGATTATGATGCCGGAGCTCGTGCAGGCGATTGCGGGTGCGGCGAGAATAAGTCTCGAAGACATACAGAGGGACACGATCTGTCCAAACGTTGCTCAAAACATTATCGTGATCAGCACGCCGGACGGCGAGAGAGTCAGCCGCTACGCGGCCATCCATGCACTCATGATTGGAAATCAAGCATACGAAAGTGTGCGCTTACGCGGCGGCACCCGAAAATACGGTGAAGGGCGTAATCGGAGGCATCCCGCTCAGCGAAACGCCCGAAATGATTCGAGCGAAAGTTGTAAATATCTACAACGGTACGGCGCTCGAAGCGCACCGGATCGGAAACTCGCACGCAGTGATCGTGCTCTTTAAGGGGGACAAAGTCCCGTCCTACGTTAAATACTGCGGCGCGCTAATAAGGTGTCGGCTATACCGCCAACACAAAGAAGTGTGCAGAACGTGCGGGCAGGTGGGCCACCGGAGAGACGTGTGCCCCCGACCGAATGTGGTGGTTTGCTTCGCCTGCGGGAAGGCAAACCCCGGCGAAAATCACGAACAGGAATGCAAACCCCGCTGCAAACTGTGCGGAGGCTCGCATCCCACCGGCACGGGAAACTGTGCGAACAAGTTCAAGACGCCATTCTTGCTGCGGAAGCGCGAACACGAGCGCAAGATGGCGGCGGAAAAGGCGGGAAAGTCTGGCCAGAGCAAGGTCAGATTTTCTAGAAAAGACGAATTCCCCGAACTCTCCCCGAGCAAACAAGGGGGGGCTGGCGCAAGAGCCGCAGCGAGAGCCGAGGGCGGTCCCCAAGCCGCGGACGCTCGGAGAGTCGCGATAGGCGGCGCAGTCCCTCACGTGACGGCCGGAAGTTGTGGACAGATATCGCCAGAGGCGGAGCCAAGGGCGGAAAAGGCGCGAAGGAGCGCCAACGCTCGCGCACGCCGGCGAGAAAGCCGCAGAACGACCCGCTTGCATCCAAGATGATGCAGCTCGAGAGCACGATTAGGCTGTTGCAGGAGACGGTGAAGCAACAACAGGAGACTATGAAACAGCAGAAGGAGCTGATTGCAAGATTCACATCGCAACAGCACGGAAACCAGTCAGGCACGCCATGGAGTGTGGGAACGGCGCAGCAGACGGCATCGTTCACCCCGCTGGGGACGCCGGTCATGCTACCGCCATCACCGCCGCCGCAATCGTTGGAGCAAGGCAAGACCCCCTGCCAGAAGAAGGCCCGCCGTAGCTCGGTGATCGAGTCGGACGAGGACGAAGACCTGAACATGAACACCGGGGACGACGAGACCGAATCCATCTCATCGATCTCGACACTTCACTCTAGGAACACGGATACCCAAGGCGGCCTTAACTGTGGGGCCCGGTTCAAACAAATCAACGAGCGCCTAAACAGGCAAGACAAGCGCATAAATGAGATCTCACAGAAGGTCGACAACGTGGCGTCAGCCATGAAGAATTTTAAAAACGACGTCAAGGCAGACTTTGCCAAGTTCGAAGCCCGAGAGGAGGCCCGCATCAACACGGGCTTCGAGGAAATGAAACATTTCATGGTCCAACTACTGAAGGAGGAGCTGGGGAAACTCGGCCACGGCAACCGCACGTCGCCCGGAGCCTCGCCCAGCCATGGATAAGGCCGCCAACAACGCCAAGCTCAGAGTGTGGCACTGGAACGCCAACGGCCTCCGGTGCCGCAAGGCCCTACTACAACAACAAGTACAATCCATGGCCGCGCCTCCTGACGTGATCATGATTCAAGAGACACATATGGAAGAGACTCCGAAACTCCCGGGTTACCACGTTCACGCATCACCCCCCAGCGCGCGCACCAGCAACACGGGCGCGGCGCAGGGAGTCTGCACCTTTGTACGCAAGGCATCACCCTCATCAAGCTCGACCGCTTCCTCGATGGCGACACGGCCCTGGAGTTGTGCGCGACCGAAGTCGTGGTCGAAAGAAGACGCAAGAGTCCGTTTGTCTGGTGAACGCCTACAGCAACCCGCAGCACCGCAGCCAGCGGTTCCGGACGCTGTTCCAGAAAGCCAGGCGGAAAGCCGTCGACATGCCGATCATCGTGGCGGGTGACTTCAACTCGTCCCACAGGGAACTGGGCTACCCCCCGCACGACTGCCAAAGGACGGAGCCCTGCTGGACGAGGCTGAAGAGGCCGAGTTCGAGCTGCTCTCGGACCCGCAGCAGCCGTCACGAATTGGCACTTCAGCAAGCAGGGACACCACCCCCGACCTCGCCTTCGTGCACCTCCCGGACGACAGACCGGTGAGCTGGCGCAACACGGGGCTCAACTTGGGAAGTGACCATTACATCATACAAGTGGAATTGCCGCTGCGGGTCCGGAGCAAGCAGCCCCGACTCGCAAGCACAAGCTGACGGATTGGAAACGCCTTCCGCCGGCAGGGAGATTGCGCCCACCATTGAGGACCTCGAAAAGTGGACGCGCAGCCTGGTAGACGCGGCGGCGCGTGTGAGCACGGAAGTGGAGACGACGACGAATCGATCCCCAGTATGGACCCTCGACTGGCCCACCTGATCGAGGCACGACAATCCACTGCAACGCCGATGGAAAGCGCAATGCGGCACAGCAGAACACTGCGCAAGCGCATCGCCCACCTCGGCCGCGAAATCGAAAAATACAGCAGGCAGCTCTGCGCGCAGCAGTGGCATGCCATCTGTAACGAAGCCGACGGCAGCTGCACGCCAGCCGTACGTGGAAGCTGCTCCGCCACTTACGGACGAGACGCAGAGCAAATCGTTCCAGCAACACGACTGGCGCAGATCCTGCACGCGGCAATCAAAGAACACGGCGAGGACGAGGTGGGCAAACGCCCTCAACGATCAATATCTATCCCGGCCACCGCACAAGTCCGACACCCGGACTACGAAGGCCCAGACAACCCCGCGCTCGACGCGGATATAGAAGAATGGGAGGTCCGCCGAGCGGTGCAAGAGCTGACTGCAAGTCGGCAGCCGGCCCGGACCTGATCCACAATAAGGCCCTGCGTAACCTTGGCGACGTGGCCATTACGGCCCTTACGAATTTCTACAAACGACTGTTGGCGCTCCGGCACGCTGCCCAAGCAGTGGCGGGACCGCCCCGAACGATATTGATCCCTAAACCCAACAAGCCGCCCAGCATTGAGAATCTCCGCCCGATCTCCCTGACGTCGTGCGCGGGCAAAGGTGCTGGAGCACGTGCTAAACAACCGTTGGCAGAGTTTCATGGAAGAGCACGACGCCGTACCCTGCGGCAGATGCTGGGCTTTCGGGCCCGGCTGAGCACGCAGGACGCAATGCTACTGATCCAGCACGACCTGCTCGAGTCCCCCAGCAAGACCGGACTGCAGGGCGATCCTAGGCCTCGAACCTCAAGAGTGCCTTTGATAACGTGCTGCACTCCGCAATCCTGGGCACAGGTCGAGAGGGCTCGGGCTGGGACGGCGAACGTACGATTACATCCGGGCCTTTCTCTCGAATCGGACGGCGTGCCTCCACGTCGGTCACCTGCAGCTGGAGGAGCGAAGGTTGGGCAGCGTCGGCACACCGCAAGGGGCCGTCATCTCCCCCTTTCTTTTCAATATAGTCATGATACCAGTGGCCGAGCGCCTTGCCCGATTGCCGCAGGTCCAGCACACAATATATGCAGATGACATCACATTGTGGATGACGGGAGGCACGACCGGCCACATAGAGGAGTCACTGCAAGAGGCAATCTGGCAGATAGAAGACTGCCTGCGGGGGACAGGCCTCCGATGCTCTCCGCAGAAGTCGGAGCTACTGGTATTGCCACCTCCTGGCCACTGGCGCAAGTCGGCGGAGAAGGAGGCGGCTAACATCACGCTGCGGACCGAAGACGGCACCACCATCCCGCACGTCCGAGAAATCAGAGTACTTGGCATGCACGTCGACGCGGGAAACGGCAACCACACCGCTCTGAGCCGGCTGCTAACGAAGGTGGGAGTGGCGACCCGCCTGGTCAAGCAGATCTCCACCAAACGACACGGGATGCGAGAGACGAATCTCCTGCGACTGCTGCAGTCGTTCGTGACGAGCCACGTCTCGTACGTCGGCGCGTTCCACGGATGGCTGCGGCACGAGCGGGAGAAAATCAACGCTGCAATAAGGAAGGCCCACAAGACGGCGCTGGGCCTCCTCGCCAGTACGAGCAACGACGCCCTGGCTCGACTAGGAGTCCATAATACCCTGGAGGAGGTGAGCGAGGCCCAGCGCACGACGCAGCTGACTCGCCTCGCAACAACCAAAGCCGGAAGAGCGATCCTACAGAGGGTCGGCCTGCGCCCGCCAAGGGCCGAATCCTATTGGGAGGAAGCCCCGAAGCGGGAGGAGGTGAGCAAGCAAGTAGCAAGGCGCCTGGTGGTCCTGCCGCTCCCGCGCAACGTGCACCCGGACCGCAACAAGGAGCGAAGGGTTGCCAGGGCGAGAGCGCTGGCAGAAACATACGCCGACGACGCAACGGCGGTGTACGTGGACGCAGCCAAACACCAACGCAAGCCGAAGACGTAAGTGGCAGCGGTTGTCCGGGCCACGGACGGGAAAGTACTCAACGCCTGCAGCGTCCGAGCGACGTCTGCGGAGCAAGCGGAGGAAGCCGCCATCGCCCTGGCGCTGAGCGGCACACCGGAGGCGACCACGATCCTGAGCGACTCCCGCACGGCCATCGCCAACTTTGGCCGCGGGAGCGTCGGGACGCCGGCGGCGAGCCTGCTGCCGAGGACCAAGTCAACCACGACCCATCTACGATGGTTCCCGGCCCACGTCGGAGTCATCCCAGGGGGAGCGGCCAACCGCAACGAGGAGGCGGACGTCGTCGCGCGCTACTGGACTACGGAGAAATCCTCGCTTGGTACCGAGAGGGCCGCCGAGCGTTGCCTGGGCCTCACCCGAGACTAGGGCGACGTGAGGGGGTCCTCTTACGACAGCTGCAGACTGGAACAGTACTCACGCCGGCCCTAGCCCGGCACGTGTGTCCCGGACTGTTTGAAAGTGCTACGTGCAGTGTGTGTGCGCGAGAACTGGCAACCTTAGCCCACGTGCTGTGGGGGTGTGACGCGTGTGCGGGGGGAACCGTGCGGAACTCTCTCCCACCGGACATGGAACACTACATCAGTTCGCCTGACCATCAGGCGCAACTCCAAGCCATCCAGCGGCTCGACGCGGCCCTGGCCCGGCAAAAGCGAACGGAAAGTAACTCCTAGTAGCTAGCGCCGGACCGGTCCACGCTGAGGTCTAGTGAGATAGGGGGTTGGTGAAGCCCTACGCGGCCTGATCCACCATTACATGCCGGATTGATATCAATAAAGTCATTTTCCTCCTCCTTCACGTTCAACCACCGTCGTCATCTTCCCGTAGGGGAACCGCTGAAGAAGGAGGAGAAGCTCGGGGGATGTCCCGCGTCCGTGCCCCGTCCGCAGCGCCTCTGATGATGATTGTGGCAGGATGCCCCTGGTGATTGGCCAACCAAACAATCCATCACGAGATAGCTTCGCGTTGAACCACCGTCGTCATCTTCCCGTAAGGGAACCGCTGAAAAAGAAGAAGGAGAAGAAGACAAAGCTTTGAAGAGGAGGGCGTGTACGTTGCTCTCAGCCGGTGCACCAACGTCAACAACCTTTACCTTACCAACGCTGACGGAGACTACCGATTCTACCACAGAGACGACAACATCGACAAGAACATGATGGACGAGTTTCGGCGCCTCGAGAACCACCGCGTACTCACCGTAACACAACCGTACTTGCGTGCCTTTGACACCGGTGTGAACCCGGATGCGGAATTCCTTATGGCGCTACTACACACCAGATCACTCAACATAACGGCAGCACAATGGAACCACACGGAACCCATATGAAGCTTCGCGTCCTCATCAGGGTTCCCCACGGGAAGATGGTGTTTTTTTTTTGCCAACGCTTTGTCGTTGTTGTTCAAAGGTTTACGAAGAAAACGTGATGCTTGTAGAGATGCAGACTTCCTTACACGAAGGAGAAATTTGAGACAAGGAAACGCTCGCGACTTCTTCAGACCTGTTTAAATGAACGTAATGTCTAGAGTGACTTCCGACGGCACTATAGCTGATCGCTGCAGGCATAGCTATTGAGCCGTCCGACAACATGCGAATATTTAAGACTAGGCTATAGCACCGGCCAAAGCGTCTGACGTTGTAGTGTAGATGATCCCACTTAGCTTCAAGATCGCAAGTACCGGGGTTCGGGACCAGATCTTGCCTCGGTTGGTTTTTTTATATTTAAACTGAACTATAATTGTTATGGCTAAGCTAGTTTTGGTGTTCTAAATTATTTCTTGGTGTCCGTTAGGTCATGTTATGTTATGCTAAGGTAAGGTTGCCTAGCTTTACGGTATCTTTAGGGATGTAGTGCCAGGCGCTGCAATTTTGTTACAAAACGCTGGTGGACGTCGATATAGTAGAGTGCTTATAATACCATCGGATGGCACCATTGACATGGCCTTGAATGAAATAAAGTGCGACTCTCGGACTTTTTGGACTGCTCTTTTATTCGGTCTATTTTTCGTTCCCCTCCAGGTCCGAAAAATGGGTCGGCTCCTGTATATGCTTTGTTGTCGTTGATACCCGTTTTGCGTGCATAAGTGAATGTTTGAATCTCGGTGCCTGTTTTGCTGAATCTGCTAGATGGGTTTGAAGTAAGCCTATACCGAGCTAGGATAGGCCTTCCGCAAGCTAGAAGATAAAAAAATTCCCCGCATTTCCCCGAGGGGAAGAATGTGAAAGTGCGAATGCACGAGTTGAATTTGCGCGGTTAGGTAATGTTCGCGAAAGAGAGATCACACACACACACACAACTACAAAGAAAGAAAGATGCATTTATTCACAGACACCTATTTGTGTTGTCGTTGTACTTGATGAGCGGATCTCAGCTTTGAAATTTCGTGTCAGTACTCCTTTAAGCGGGTGCATTAGCCCTTCTCACGCCCGATTCTTGGCCAATCCCCCCACGTGGGTATGTGCCATGTCAGCGGCCAGGCAGTGCGCGCCCATCTCCCCCCGTTGCCAAGGAAGACGAGGAGATTCCTGGCCAATCCCCCACGTGGGTATGTGCCATGTCAGCGGCCAGGCTGCGCGCGCCCATCTCCACGTGCGCGGACATCGCCGGTGGACGCAGGAAGTGCATTAGCACTTAATATGTCGATCATCCTGTTCCTGAATCCTGACTAATTATTGCGCTTGGCCCTATACCTTGCACAGTTCTTGTTTTCACATGTACCATTCGCTCTTGATTTGCGCTGGAGACGTTGAAACATACTCAGGGCCAAAGATTGGGGATGTTCTGGTGCTACCTCGGGACTTCATGTCTAAAGGAGATTAACAGCGTCAAAACAGAGCTGCTATTCTAAATGAAATTTAACATGACATCAACGACATTAAGACCCCGGTTGCTGTAATCGAACAATGGCCATCTCCACTAAGGAGAAACCTGCTGAGGAACGAAGCATGCAGTGTATAGGTGTATTCTTGGCGCCTTGGAGTTTTTGCCAATGGTGATGACACCGGTGGCAGAACCGTTGGTTTAAAGCGTTGCTTTACAGTCTGTTGCCTTTGAAGCGCGAAACGCGAGACGCAAACGAGTGCCCCCTGTGTTTTTTAGTACACGTTACGTTCTAGCGCGAGGCGTAAACGAGTTTTTCGGTGTTTTAGTACGGTGGCTACTTGAGACGAACGACGATTACAACGGCGATGACGACGACGACGACGACAGGAGGCGCCAACAGCCTTCGCACCTAAGGGGCTTCGCACCTGAAAAATTCTGGAAGCATGCTTCAAATTGACAAGGATGTGTCTACTGTGAGTGGTTCCATGGAGGAGGTTAAGATGTCTGTCTCGCCAAAAAAAGGAGGAGCTAGTTAGTGTAGTTGACGACCTAAAAAATAAAATAAGGCGGAACAAGCTCATAATCAAAGGCCTCCCTGAAGAAAAAATGCAGGACTACGCTGTGACTGAACGCATTGTGCGATATTTTTTTTCCTGAAAGTTAGTGTGTACGCTGCAGCCTCCTGATGTCCAGCGTGCCCATCCCGTCGGCCATCCTGTGGGACCGACCTGAATTCACACTTCCAACGATTGTTAAGTTTCTGAACTTTAAGACAAAATCTGATGCATTCCGAAATGCGCCCAAGTTGAAATACTTGGAGTCAAAAGTATGGCTTGAATCGGGTTTTTCGCGAAAGGTTCAGCTAGACAGCAAACAAAGTGTGGGAATTCGCCAAGAGTAATCGTGAGAATAATGAGTGGTATTATTTTATTTATTTATTTATTTATTTATTTATTTATTTATTTATTTATTTATTTATATACCTCTAGGGCCTCTAGGGCATTACATAAGGGGGGGTTTATACAGTAATCAGTGACAACAGCAATTTTTTAACAAGAAAAGAAGAAGACAAGAAAACATGCTCAGGATACACAGTCGGTCAACCAAGATTAGAAAAAAAAAGAACACAGCAAAGTTTTCACAGGCGAGCACATTGAAAAAGCTGCACGACACGTTATACAGCAGCAAAAAAGTGGCAATGGCTAAGATTTGTCCAACGCATTCAAGGAACGCAAATAATGCAGCCTGGAAAGATGATTGCTGTGCATGCGTTACAATGCTGGCAGGCAGAGCATTCCACTCGGTTATCGATAATACAAGGGGTGAGTATTGGTGTTTTTTGTGCGAGAAAATATGGGTTCTATTTTATGATCATGGTCGACGCGTGCGGAAATGCACAAAGCATTATATTCGTTCTAACAAGCTGCAAATTGCATGGCATAGTTTATCGCTCCGACGCTGCTACCGGGCGGGTTGTTCAGTTGGAATTGCATAAATAATGTTGGTCCCTCTAATTCACGGGCCCCTCAAAGGAAGCGCGAATCCGATATTTCAGTCAAACATAGTCCCAAGCGTGATGGTTCTGTTCTTCTGGCAAATTTCCACAGCTTACTTCCCAAACTCGATGCTATCGATGCAATGACAAGTATGTTTGCGGCTGAAATTTTTGTTGGCACAGAAACCTGGCTCACAGACAGCATCGAAAACATATAATTAACGCTGTGAAATCGTGGAAGTTTACAATATAAGGAAATCAGGAGAAACGTGCGTCTCCCAGCCATCGATAACCATACAGGAGAGTGAAGTTAGATTTTTTAGATGCAAGAATCGAGGGTCACGTGGGATTGTAACAAAAAAAATCTATCTTCATGCTCTTTGCGCGTGTGTTGTGATTGAACGATCGAGTATAAATTTGTGTGTGCGTTTTTACTGAATAAACAGTTGATAGAAAGCGCTAGCGTTGTCCTCTTCTTGTGTATCGTCTGTATGTGCGGTAAATATGAATCAGGGGTGCTATTCCAGAAGGCCCGAGTTTGAGCGAAACTCGTGCAAGGTGGAGCTGTGGTGATGATAATAAGCTCATGATAATATTTCGGGGCAGGTTTAAAACGCTTTAAAAATGCGATTCATGCTATTTGCTTAATATTGAGGTAACGTAATCGGTCCAGGGCAGCGCGCTCCAAGGATGCGCGACTAGGGCGTGGCACATCTTTCAGTGCGTCATCTCGTTCCAGTGCTGCACTGGTGACTACTGGGGGTAAGCAAATACAACTACTTTATTTTATTGTACTTTCACTTTATTAATACCTGTATTTCACACACAAAGTTCATTTTCTGTTTATTTCAGACATTCATATGCGCTTTTTGTTTGAAATTTTTTCGCCTAAGAAGTAGTTTGGGCCATTAGGTGGCAGACAGTGCAGTCAACATCACTATGGCCGAACTGGCAAAAAAAAAAAAAAGCGGGTGATAGAAGCGCGCCACATTCAAAACAGTTGCTGCTCGTTTTACGTTATCAAAACCGCTTTTCGACACTAAATTTCCTCGGCGCGGTCCAGTTCTGCCTACGTGCTTTTTAAAAAAGGCGAAAAGCCTGGAGATACGTATTAGCAACTTCATTTATATTACATGTTACTCGCGCCTTTTCCGTCCCTTTCGTTTCTTTGTCTTTGGGCACGGATTAATTTAAACGGCTTCTTTTCTGCTATTACATGCTTGCGTCAGTTTCTTCTCTTTCATTTGTTCGTCTTAGTGTGCAAGCAGACTCGAACACGCCACAGCCTCCCTAGAATCGGGGTTCTGCGAGGGTGGTCTGCACCTGTCCTACTGCCGTGACATTACGTTCAGGCTTCCCTCTGCGCGCACTATTCTACAACTGTCACTTGTCATATTCACAGTGTTATGAATTTTGCGAACGGGGCACGTTAGTTCCTCATATCTCCCAATTGCGGGCCAATTCTCCAGTGTCCATGTGTTACGAAGGAAGGAATAGCAACAAGGACAACAATTTTCCAGATTTGTTTGATTTGTTTTATTGTTCTCTTCACCGCTTTTGTTCGAAGAAGCTCTCCATTGTAGTTTTCTTTTTTCATAGAGTTCAATCCTCTCGTTTTTTTTTTGTTTTTGCTCTCACACCGCTGCCCTATGTAATGCCTTTGGCCCTGAGAGTATCATAAATTAATAACTCTCTCTTCTTTCGCTCACTTCCCACTCCCACTTACCCTCCCTCTGGCGTCACGCGGTTACTTAATCCTTAGCTTCTTCCCTTTAGTCGCTTTCGATGCTCTGCTTCCTGCCATATGACGGTGATGCTGAACGAAACCCGTTGAAATGTGTAAAGATCACCTCTGACAGTAGGCACGCGCCGTTCATTATATTGTCACGAAGACGACAAGGACGACGCAGTTGTCTTGAAGGAGAAACAACTTTATTGGAGCGAACTTGTGCTCCCCTAACAGGAGGAGGAGGAGGAGGAAAAAACTTTATTTGTCCCATCCGTTGAGTGCAGTCACTCCGGACCAGTGAGGGGTGTCCTCAGTCCAGGACTCCCTGGCTGTAGCCGGCCTTCCGGGCCCTATTCACCAGCCGAAGCTGGGAGCTCCCCTAACAACTCAAAAGAAAACAGAGGCGGCGAAGCAGCGGTCAACAAAGTGACTTGCGTCGGCAAGCGTCGCAGAATCGAATGCCGCGGCGTCTGCTGTGCAGGCTTTTATCTTACGGCGCGAGTGTTTCTGGAACCGTCGATTCACATCCAGAACATTGTAGATCACAGACGATTATTCTGGGCTAGCGACGTTAGGGCAAAACAGTTTGCTTATCTGAATGTGATAGCCCGTGCGGCATAAAAATAAAGAATGGAAGACGTGCTTCGCATGGGACACAGATAACAGAGCCGGGCGCGGCCGGGCATTAAAAACAAACAGTAAATAAACAAACCCGTACATGGTTCGCGGCAATATTGTAGCAGGGATAATGAACAGATGCAACCGGCCATCAAGCTATTGGGGTATGTGCCGTACCAGCATCCACCATGCGGAAGAGGAAGGTAGGATTATGTCAAATCCAAACGCCAGGACATGCGCCAAAGACGCGTCAGGGGAAGAGGATGAACCCCATAAGGAGAGTGCGCGAGAAACGAGCTGGGTTATCTCAACGCTCGGATCTGCGTTCCTATCGGCTTCATCCCTGCGAATAAACCACCTCAGCCGGCTGTCGGTGCGTCGACTGTCTCCTTGACAGTATATGCAATACGTGTAAGCTGTCCTGCCAGTAACATTTTCTCAAGAAATGCGCGTCACGCAACCCCTCGAGGGAGTCTGTCTGCCGCGCTCACGATAAAACGCACATTCATGCAACGCTTCGCTCGAAACTCGAGTACTTCATGGATGCAATTTTCAGTGACCTGTCAAAAGCTTTCGGTCGTGTGTCCCGTGACCGGCTACCCCTGAAATGAAATGCATTGGAACTTCGTCGGAGGAAAAACTTAGGAGGAGGAAAAATTTCCAGTAAGAGCATGTCAGCGCAAAACTCGCTGAATGAGAGTGGCTCCCTCTTCACGGGATTTCATATGCTGCCTTCGCCACCTTCCCCCTGGTAACCAGCCGTGGCTGATCGGCCAAGGCGGGAGTCGACTAGCAAGGCAGTGAGCGCTCCCGGTCCTCGTCTTCCTCTCTTCCTACTGTCGCCCGCTGCCTGCGCATTTTTATTTCTCAACCACGGTGTAGAGAGATAGAGACAGAGTAAACTTTATTCAGTTTACCAGCTGTGTTGCTTAGTCGTCAGCCGTGAGCCCCTTGGGCCTGGCAGCGTCCTGAGCCAGATGCACGGCCCAGGAGTTGATCTTCGGCTGGATGCTAAGCAGTAAGGTCTCCCGCTGCTCACTGTTAGTGATTGTGCGGCCATTTGCGATCGCCTGCTGACACTGCCATAATATGTTGGCCAGATCCGCTCGGTCCTGACATCTATGACACTCAGGGAAAGTAGCGACCCTGGAGAGTAATGGCTATACACAGAGTGGTCGACCACGGTGTAAGAATATTCCTACAGCGTGTACTCAAAGTATTTCCTCATGTACGCGGGATTGGCATTACTCTATGGACAGTCCATCCAGACCTGCCAAGACCAAGCGCGAGTGCCTCCAGCAAGCGTTAACAGGCCTGCCAGAAATTGTGTATGTAGGCCTCACCCTCTCTCAAGAGAAGACTGCTGCACTTCCAGTCGCCAACACTGGTGCCGTCGCTCCATTGCAGTATCAACCGGTTCTTCCCTGTCGCTGAATGGTACCGCCATTCTATTTCCGGACAACCTTCGGGTTCTGGGCTTAGACCATGTCGGCCTCAGGGTCTGCAGCTGAGTGGCTACGATCAGCTCGACAGAATGCCGGGAAAACTGCTCCACACCCAGGGTCGCCCTGGTGCGGAGCGGACTGGAGGCAGCCCGGACAGAGGCCTCCTGGACCTTACGCGGCTAACCAAGCCCTTCTACCCTTTCCCTTTGCTTAATAAATGTTGCCACCCACCACCACTTGCTTCACCCGCATTTCTCAGAAGTGTGGCGGGTGCCTGCTTGACGATTGCCAGTGTCCTATGCGTTCCGTACTAGAGCAAAGGCTCATGCTACCAGGCACAGTTTGCGTCACACCATAAAAATACTCGCATCGGCTGTGAAGCTTTTAATGGGGCTGCCACGCGCACCATCCCTGGCCTCGCCTGCTTAACGGCAATTCTGCTGCTGCAAGCAGAAGCCTCCATTAAACCGCTCGATGAAATCATTCATCAGTGTCGTTCCGTCCCGCCTGCTGAAACGTGGACTAGTTCCAGAGGCGGCAGCTCTCGATGCGTACATAGGCCACCCGCCCGAGACAATTTCAGCCTTTTCCTCCACCAGGACGCCCTGGTTCTACCATAAGGTGATAAACAACAAGCCTCTGACAATGCTCCATGTCCATACCTCCGGCCTACATCAGCCCCCGGACACCGTCCTTCGTGTCTCTTACAGGGCACTTGCGACACAACCGGTTGCCTAGGCTTTTGTGGGCGCCGGAGCATACGACTGCATCGTCACCACGGCCTTGAAGTGTCCGTCTTACCGTGAATTGAACCAAAGCTGCGCGTACGAGACCCTCCGTGCTCTAGCTAGCCTGCTAGCAGAACGTGCTGCCATTCGGATACGTATCCTCGGCCGAGATACGTATCCTCGGCCTCCACCTCCAGGCCAACGGACACAACGGCAAGACAGTGCAAACACTAGAGAAAGCCACCCATCAGATCACGAGACTGATTGCGCGGATAGAATAGAGGCATGAAGGAGAAAACGGCTGCTAAAGTTCGTGTATGCATTCGTAATTAGCAGAATTCTGCTAATTACGCAGAATTACCCCTCAAACAGGCAGAGCGCAATAAAATCAACAGTCTCATCAAGAGGGTACATAAGCAGGCTCTGGGAATCCCGATATGTGCCTCTAATGAAAAATTTGAGGCACTGGGTGTACACAACACCTCATCGAGGCGCATCGCATTGCACACCTCGAGCGTGCAATGCGACCGCCTCGACCGCCTCGACCGCCTACGCATCCCGTACGAGAGAACTTTCGGAGAAAAACACACTGTTCCAGTCGAACTACGCAAAGGCATCTACATTCCTCTCCTCCCCAAGAACATGCATCCAGTCTACAACGAAAAGCGAAGAGATATGCGAGCCCTAGCGCTAGGGAGACAGCTCCAAGGAGAACCTCAAGTCGTCTACGCGGACACTGCCTCTTACGAACAACGAAGGGCTATGGTCTCAGTGGTTACCGACCAGGAAGACAAGGTTCTCACCGCCTGCTCCATCCGAACACGACACCCCGAAAAGAACTAGCCATAGCGTTAGCCCTAGCCACAACCAAAGCGAGGAAATTGTCAGCAACTCCCAACCTGCAATCCGCAACTTCACAAAGGGGAGAATCTCCAGTGCGGCACTGCGAGTCCTTGCCCAGCAGGACAAGAACGTAGACACCCGAACCACTTTAATATGGACGCCCGCACACGCGGGCCTGGAGGGCAACGAACAGTCCAACGACGCTGCTCGAAGCATTCACCTACCGAGAGCCCCTGCAATCCGCCCTACACCGTGCCGACAACACCAAGGATCGCCTGTGCACCTACCAAGACGTGCTCGGCCAATACAGAGGCGAAAGACGGAAGTACCCTCAGCCAACCCCTCGCTGACCAAAAAATAAGAAGTTGCATTGAGGCGTCTTCAGACTAATACATATCCCAACCCAGGCCTCTACAGGCACTTCCACCCAGAATTCGTGACGGTAAATGTAAGCACTGCCCCCAGCTTGCAAGTTTGGCACACATGCTTTGGGAATGCCCTGCTGTACAAAGAACAGACTTCAGCAATACAGAGGGAACATTTATTATCAAAACCAAAGAGCAGTGGGAGACCGTGCTGCTTAGCGAGGACCCTGCCATCCAGCGTTGGGCCGTCCAGAGGCTGAAGACGCCGCTAGGGAGCTAAGACATCCTGGCCGTCGTCTGAAGCACACCGGCCATAACTAGCCTTCCTCTGGAACACAATAAAGTACTTCCTCCTCCTCAATTGATGCACCACGAGTACCTCCTTTTGTCTCTTATTTTTTTTGTTGGCGTCACAATCACAACATTTTTACTTTGTTATATTACTATTAGGATTCAAGGGGGATTGGCCGGTGGAGATCACAATGGGCCTTTTGGTTATATGTCCCGAAACTATAATGCTGACTGCCTTCGATGTGATCCTCGGCTGGACTATCTTACGTATTATAACGACACCACATGTTCGATGACAGAGCGCGGACTGTTCAGAACCGGCGAATATACGAAGCCCAGTTTTAGACGAGCAAGCAAAGAAAATTCAGTCGACGAAGAAGCGGACTACGCTGGTTGCACGCAGCGCGGGACCACGAGGCCTCGATATCTGAATAACCCCGTTTCTTGGCCAATCCCCCACGTGGGTATGTGCCAATCGAAAAGGAACAACAACAACAACAACAACAACAGCAGCAGCAGCACCAACACCGCACCGCTCAGCTCTGCGAGCCCACCGAAGCGTCCCTGAAGGCCGTCACTGCTACCGTTTTTTCCGGCAGACTCATCTGGCCAGCATGACAGCACCGACGAGGATGCAGGCGGTGTCACCCACGGCGCCCGTCCTCGAGACGGTGAAGCTCGCACTGTACTGGGACCCCCGCTACGGGCGCTACTTCTACCGCGGGCATCATGACACCCGCCAACCGGCCAGCTGTACGACTTGACGGGCACGGCCATCACGCTTCCCACCGACACGCACACCTCGTCCACCGTGCAGCTCTATCGGACAGACCCCTACGGACCGGGCAACCCAAAGCAGGTCGCTCCATCCTATCGCGCCCCGGGAAAGATGTACGTGTGTACCTCTACATATACGTTAAATACTGCGTGGAAATTCCGTAATCTTTAGGGATTTTTATCGTGAACGCTTTTCTTGGCTGGGTTAACGAGCGCACTCGTCTAGCAGGCCCGCGCAAATGGCCAACTTCTGCCTCAGCAACCCTCGGGGCGCGTTTAATTACCATTAGCTACGACGCGTTTCATCGCGCGCGTCTGATACAGAACCGAACAACGTGGCCGCTGATCTACAAAGCGCCTACAAACCATGTACTAAGGATGCGCGCTCTCGCTCTGCTGCTAGTCTGATTTAGAAGTCGTAGGCTTAGCGTAGACATCGACTGAAGTCTCGTCGAGCCACCTCACAAAAAGAAATAGCTTCGCGTTCACCATCTTGCTTGATGCAAAGTTGCCTGATGGTGAATGCTTGATGCTTAACGATTCTCTCCAACTTCTATTGCAGTATATGGGGCGTGGTGGCGAAATTTGCACGTGGATCAGTCAGCAGAGCGTGCGACATAAGAGCTGCAGAACGAGGGGAATGTAAAGGAGGGATGGAGAGGGCTGCTTTGGAGAGTGAATCAGAGATCGCTGCCTGCGACTCTACGAGGGAGACAACTCAGAGCGGCTTGGTACTTTAGTATGGCGACGATCCGGTTCTCTTGTACGCCTTCTCGATTGGTCCGGTGGCTCCCGTCACCGCCTGTAGGCGTTGTTGCAATGACGTTTTCCAGCCAGCTGAGGACACCAATAAAAGGAAAATGGCAATGTCGGTGGCGCTATCTTGCAGCTATTGAACTATAAAAGAAGCGACGCGCTGCGAATGCCGCTGCTAAAGTGAGCCAATGGGTCCACTGAAGTGGTTTAAACTGATAAGCATGGTTTTCTACAGTGTACGTGGGACGTGACGTGCGCGAAACCCCTCTTTGCGGAGTCAAAATCCCGAGGAAGACGTGGGCATGGGGCCGAGCCTCGAGTACGTGATAGACGACCTCATGCTCCTGCATTCCTAAAGATCCACAAAGAGATTTTCTATTTCTTCAAATACTGGAAGGCTATCAGCAATGCTTCTCAAATTACTGTGAGGTTAACGCGCGTTTGTGAGAGAAAAGCGAGGGCTTATTTAAGAGGCTTGTTTGAGAACCGTCAGTGAGCGTGGTGCCTCAGTCCCGAGTCCACCAAAAGCACGTCGTTCTTTTTGTTGTCCCGGTGTTCTTGCGGCCGGGATATGCCATTGAATGTACCGATACCACCTAACTGCGCACCATATTCAGTAAGTTCGCTTGCATTGCATCATCATCAGCAACAGCAGTAGAAGATTATTTAGCCTCTCCCACTGACCCCCAGCTGCTCTCGTCCTGCTCTGCTACATGCCATTCCCCGGCTCTAGACTTCCTTACTCCGTCTCTCCATCGAGTTATTGGCCTTCCCCTTCAGTGTGCAACATGTCTGCGCTTCCTCGGCACGTGAGGAGCAGCACTTTGTTTAAAATGACAGTTTTTCACGTGCGGTATCGCCGTGACGATGCTTCTTTCAATTAGAGTGCCAGAGGGTGGGGCTCGTCAATTCACATGTCTCCCGGCGAAGGGGGGAGATAAACTCGCACTTCACAGAGTCAAGCATATAACTGAATGAACCGGCTCTTTTCTGTTCAAAGGGGTCATCATTTTGACCTCTTCAAAAACACTGGTAATCTTATAACTGACGTTCCCTTTCTTGTTCTTACAAGTAAAGATAAAATCACTTTTAATTCTTATTTTGCGTATCAACCCGGCAGGGAACTACAGTAACCCAACGTGCTGCATCTGTCTGTACTTCTGGTAACCTTCCCGGTGACGTGATTAAGAGAGCAAGAAAGATAAACAAACGACGGGTTTAGCACCACGTTTATCGAGTTATTAAAGTGGAGCTGTGAATGACTCGGTGAAAGGTAAATCCCGTGGTTCCGTCTACGCAGAAAACCCCTGTGCCGCAACCCGATGCGCATGCGCAAAAAAAGCCAGGTTGGAGAAAAGACATTGGCTGGGTTTATAGACGACGTAGTGACTCTCTTGCATCTGCATCTACCGACGTTTTACGTGGGAACGTCACATTGGAAGGAGGGAAAAGGTGTCTCTATTGCGCCCAAAGCCAGCTAGTGTGCGAAGCACAGCTCAAGCTACAAAGGTTGACATGGGCGCGGGTGGTGCGGGGGGGAGACGCACATTACAGCTTCGCTCGTTAGCCATCCGTACGGAGCGCATGGGGTGATTTTTATCATTTAATGGCACCTCTTTTACTCTAAGACTGGTAGAGCTAAAATATCATTACAGCTATATGCCATTCGCTTTTCCAGTGCATCCTCCACTTGATTTTCTTTTTAACCACACCACGTTTCCGCATTTAGGCCCAACACCGGCGTCACAACAAGGAGCGTCGAGTCGGGTGGAACCTCTTCTCCGCGAGGAGACCTGCAGCCCCCAAAGGCGAGAAAACAGAGGTCAAGCCCGGCTGGCGTCTGGCCAACGTCCTCCGCTGCATGGTCTGCCCTTTGCTGCTGGTGATCGTGGTCGTTCTCGCCGTCATCCTATGGTTTTGGCTACTTCAGCCCCGAAGCGAGAGTAGCGCCGCCAGGCCTTACAGAGACGACGGTTCTTTGACCACCGACACGGGAATCGTCGTGCCGCCGCCACAACGACGCGCAGCCGCAGAAGAGACGTCAGAATTCAATCTACCGTCCACGTTCGGCCTCCCGATTGATTATAGCGCGGAAGACTCGTCTGCCCTAGCGACCAACTACATTCTCACCACGTCCGATGTCAGGTACCTTGACGCCGCCGTCACCGCATCGAGTGCCACTCTGTCCTCAGGTGATCTCGAGGCAAGGCGAATTGTCTGCCTTGTAGCTGGCCCCGAGTCAACGTTGGAAGCTCTGAAAGGGAGTGGCAGCCTATGGGAGTCGCACCAGCATTGCGATGCGCTTGTTAGATGCTGCTATTCCCTCCCTGTGAACCTGAGCACCGACGACGGCCTCACAGAGCGCGGTAATTCGAACGCGGTCGGACCATCGACGGTGGTAGGAAGGTCAAGCCGAGCAAGCACGCTTCTAGGTGTCCGCGTGGGCGATGACGTCGCTTTCCAAAGCCTGCTCAAGAACTGGCGCGGTGCACGAGCCACGTTTCTCCTAGACGTCCTTGAGGCCGCGCAAATGGGCAAGTTCAGCGGCGTTCGCCTGTGGGTCCCATGGCAGGAGCACGTGACGCCTGGCTTCATCCGCCACCTCGTTTCGCTCGCTCGAGTCGCGGCCACAGAGTTGCGAGGGAGGAAGAACCAAACCTTCGGGTTTTTCCTGCCACAAGGTCTCGTCTCCGAGCAGCGAGGTGTGTTGACTACCGAGCTGACGAAGGCCCTGGACGCCGCTCCGTACAGCCTTCTACTCTACCCAGAGTTCTCGGCTTTCTGGAACACAACCGGCAGCACTACCGCCGCGTGGCCTACCCCGGAAGTGGTAGTCGCTCGGGCTTCAGTCGAGACCAGAGCAATGAACTGCACCACTTTCGTCTGCTACTTGCCGCCTCCACCAGCGGCCGTGCAGGTGCGTCTCGCTGAGCGCTGCGACGCTAACAAGACGCAGCTCATTTCCCGCGAGGCGCATTTGACTTTCCCTACGATCGGCGATGTGCGGCAGAGATTGCGTGACGATAACGCGTGGACGAGCTCGGCCCGCAGGTACTACAACCTACGCCTGCAAGGACACTTGGGCAATCCTCTACCAGACTACGCGGCAGGCGTGGCAGTTCCATGAAGACCTGCTTGTCGCGTCTCCCTCGTTGATGTGCATAGGCTCCTCTTGGAAGGGCTGTCTGACGCAATCCGACCAAATCGGCTCCGGGTCCGGTTAAAGAAGACAATGTCACGGGAAAGCTACGCGTGCAGCGCGTTTTTGTTGCTTTGGTTTACTTAGTGAAGTAGTGATATGCGAACTTTTTCCCGCCTGAGCAGCCTAAGAATGTATGCGGAACAATGGGTGCTGGCTGCAGCCGCGTCATCTTTTCAATTATTTCTGAGACTGCCGCAGGCATTAGAGCACAGGCATTATTGGTTCTCGTGTAAACTCAGGCGAAATATGAAACATGCCAACCAATGGAATTTTTTTCCCTATATAGCTCTTAATGTGTAGCATATATCTTTGCCGTTCTTTGGACTTTTTTTTTTTATTCCGTGGTATTTGCCGTCTTTGTGTATATGCATACGCTAAGTGCGAGACCTGCTTGGCGTTTAAGAATTTCAGTAGTTTTGGCGCTACTTATCCCAAGCAGCTGCTCTTTAGGACTCAATAAAGCATCTGAACGCTCCATGAGTGCTTCGCGAACACTTCCGATAT
Source organism: Haemaphysalis longicornis (assembly GCA_013339765.2). Taxonomy (NCBI): domain Eukaryota; kingdom Metazoa; phylum Arthropoda; class Arachnida; order Ixodida; family Ixodidae; genus Haemaphysalis; species Haemaphysalis longicornis. The sequence goes on along the minus strand of CM023450.1, from coordinate 206,717,636 downwards.
CACCATTAGCCTTCCTCTGGTTTTGCAGGAACTAAGTAAAACTTGTTTTGACCCCTGTTTTGGGAAGCGTCCCGTATTTTTCAGTTTCAAACTTCAGGCATACGACAGCCCGGCGTTAGGTCTATACGTCTTGTTATAATGTATCACTTCAACCAGTACCCATGGTCAACGTAGAGTTAGATATTGCATATATCCCGCAGTAAGGGAATGTTACCTAAAGTTAAACATGGACGTTAAGCCAAACGTCATGCTTCGAGTCCAGCAGTCCCCATCAGAAAACTTTGAAGCTCTCTTATAAGCCAAACGGCCGGCACCAGTTGGTGTACTTTAAGTATGGGTGCACTCACTACTTACGAATTTAAAGCCATAGCCACACAGTAGCCCACGTCTGTAGTGGCGTGTCCGAGAGTACCTTTTAAGGTTCTAACATGTTACATGCAATGAGTAATGAATGAATTAATCACTTTAAGGCCAGCACCACGAGGGCCGACCACCAAGAATTCACCCCGCCTGCACAACGGTGCAAGCCTGATGTCACACCAGAGCTGTGTTCGTCTCACTAAGCTAAACTCGTCGAGCGTCATATAAGTGACTGAAGACCATTTACCCTGTGTATACGTATATATGACGCGCGTTAGTAGAAGGCCAAGTCGGACGCAAAGTAAGGTATATGACTGCTTTATATGTCCAGTTCCCAAATCAGTCTTCATGTATTTCATCATCCGCCGTCGCAAAGTCTTCGTCGAGCGATCCCTCGCCGTTGAAGACCTGCACTACTACTAGTACTACTATTAGTTCTTCTGGGCGATTGCATTCTATAGCCTGGCAGCGTGGCCTCCTTCCTGATAACCCGCCTTTTTTTTTAGGCATCCGGATCTTCTTTGGTCGCCCCACCCCCCATGTGCGCGGCGCAGAGTCGGAGAGAGTGCTGCCGCCACCGCCGCGGTGACTGCAAGTTTTATGAGCGCAGTTTCGTGTAGCGGACGCATTAGCCCTAGGATAAACTCCTTACGCCAGACTCCTGGCCAATCCCCCACGTGGACACGTGCTCCCGGGCGCTCCTACGAGACCGAAAGCTCATTCTCTGTGTTTCAGCTTCTACTTACGAATTTTAGACGCGACGGCATCTCATTCACTCGCCTTGTCCCTCCATTCGGCGTTGTCGTTGTCCGTCCACACCCCTCCCCCATTCTCCTTGCCGCGCGAGCTGCGCTCTCCGCCGCTCACCCCCTCTCCTCTCCGATAGCGAACACTCTCTCGCGAGGGGCATTGGATTGGGTTCGATTGGATTGGCTTGGCTTGGCTTGGCTTGGTTTGGATTGGATTGGATTGGATTGGATTTGGATTGGATTAAAGTGGATTGTGTTGGATTGTGTTGCGTCATAGGTGCGCCACGTTGCGTCATAGCCGCGGCAGGGGGTTCACGGCACGTTTCACGCGATGGGAGAATCAACCTAACGGAAACAACGGAACCCCCTATGCATCGCATCTACACAGGGGTTCCCGCGAAGGGAGGTGGGAGTAATTTTTTTACCAATTCTCGTTTGTGATTATGCGCTGCTTTTTCATTCAAATTATTAGGTTTCTAATTTACAGTTTTGTGTAGAGGCCGCATTACCCCTCCTTACGCCCGAATCCTGGTCAATCCCCCACGTGGATACGTGCCGCCGGGCGTTCCTGTGCGATGCAAAGCTAAATACGAGCCTATTGTTGGAAATCTGCTACAGAATTTGGAGAAGTGAATTGGTGCCAATATCATGTAAACTTACTGGCTCTACTTAAACCAGCGAAAAGGCCCATGGCATTAGAATCATTCAGATCTCCCAGCCTAACAAATTGCACATCCAAAGTTATGGAGAAAATGATCAAATGACGATTGATATCTTGGTTAGAAAGTCACCATGTTCTACCAGGAAATATATCGGGTCTCCGCATAGGCCGATGTACCATCGACAGCACCATAGACTTGGTGACATTTGTTGAACACGAAAAAACCAAAGGAAACATTGCGGTAGGCGTTTTAGAAGCATTAGCGCAATTAAAAATACGCAGGAGTACGTTCCGCTCTATATGCGACTTTCTTGAGCGCAGGCAAATTGTTGTCACGACGGAGAATGCAAAAAGACCGTAATTTGTTGTTACCTAAGGGGTTACTCAAGCAGGGTTCTGAGTTCCACTTTGTTCAATGCAATAATGGTGCAGTTACCGACACGCCTTATATACAGTGTTCCCTATTGCATTTACGCTGACATAATCTGCCTTTGCACATCCGGACCGTCGCTGGAAGTAATTTACGCCACATTTCAAAGCAATATTGATAAAGTTTCCAAGTTTCTCACTGAACGAGGAATGAATTTGGCGGCCGGAAATTCAGCAGTACTTCTATTTACACTAAAACAATTGAAAGGATTTACTATATGCCAGGATGGAAGACCCTTAGCGCTTATGACAAACCATCGTTTCCTCGGACCAATAGTAGATCGTCGGAGGCTCTCCTGGTCACACCGTCTGCACGTTCTGGAAAACCAAGGTGAACAACAGCGTTCGCGCTCTGCGTCACCTACCGGGAGCTGGTCTTCCCAATGGTGGTCTTCACAATAAGGTTTATTCGTGCCATGACTGCGCTTTTTACCTCGACAGGTATCACGTCAAAGTATTAAGCGGCTTAATAGACTTTCACCGGGAATCCGTGACCCCAAGCCAAGAAGGCCATTTTATGTACATCTAGAACTCACCAAATTGTCGTGAACTTGTTATTTGTTTAACCGGGTATATGACCCTTATTTTGTGGAATGAAGTAGCCGCGAGCATATTCACTTCCACCTCTCCTGTAACACTTCATGTTGACATGAGATGTTTACGAATTTTTCTTCAATGTCGGGAACCAGTTTTCATCGAATAATAATTACGGAGACCATACCATATATTTTGCCCGCTCCGATTTAAAATAATTTTGCTTCTAAGAAATTACAACGAAGGAAAATATACAAATAACAATACTGATGCCAGGAAATAAAGCAGTCTTTGCTGATGAAATTACAGTAATATAAGAGAAGAGAACATTGACATATTGTGCCATCCTCTGAAAACAATTTTCACCAATAATTTATAACAGGAACGTACCCGGAAGCGCTTAAAACTGGGAGAGTGACCCCCGATATTCAAAGCAGCTGACCCGAATAACAACACAAATTACTTTCCCATGACGGTATTGTCTTGCATAAACATCCTGTTTGAAAATTTAATAGCTAAGAGAATGATAAGTTTTCAAAAATATAATATTTTGAGCTGAAACCAACACGAGTTTGGCAAAAATTATTCTACAGCAACGGCTGTGCACTCAGTCACAGAAGTAATTTACTATGCCCTTAACAACAGTAAATTCGCTTTAGGGATATTTTTAGATATAAAAAAGCATTTGACTCTGTAATCATGAAATTCTCCTCACTAAGTTTGAATTCTGTGGGTTTCGAGGGCCAGCTATAAAATTTTTTCAGACGTTACTTAACTAATGGCCAACAATTTGTGCAGATAGCTCTAAACAAATGATCAGTAAAACAAGTAACCAACGGAGTACCACAGAGCTCCGTTTTATGACCAATTCTCTTTTCCCTTTTCAATAATGATTACCCTAGCTCCCCGCATAAAGCGCAAGCCGTCTTATATGCAGATGATACCGCTCTCATTATTACACATCCGTCACTTACTGAAATTGAGTCACTTGGAAATTAAGAATTAAAGAATTCACTTAAGTGGTTCAATGCGAACAAGCTCTTTTTAAATATTAAAGAAAAACTAAATCTATTTTGTTCTCCTCGAACCGTAAAAAAGGGCCGAAAGTGTGTACCTTAAAATTTTGACGGATAGAAATCGACCAGGCTGACCAGTACAGATGTTTGGGAAAAACTCTAGACACTTCACTTCTTTGGGCACCACATATAGAAGAATTATGTTGGAAACTAGCTTTGGGATGTTACACGCTAATTAATGCAAGAAAACATTTTAAGGAAGAAACCTCGCGTAGAATCTATTTTAGTGTTTTTATTGTCACTAACATATTGCATAGAGTCATGGGGTTTCACCTATGCATAACCTATTGCATAGAGCCATGGGGTTTCACCTATGCATCATATCGAGCACACACAAACATTTTTTCAAAAAAAGAGCCTTAAGAACCATGGTATCAGCTCCAAGGACTTTACCCTCCGCACTAATTTTTAATGAACTTACCATAATGCCTTTTAACCTAGTTCGTGACTCCAAAACGGCCGTTCTCGTTAACAGAGTTTTGACTCTGAACACACCTTACCCGTCATCAGTTGTTATCTGAGCTATCCTGAAGGCATTATGCACCAACACCATTTTGTAATTGGTCCGTACTGGCCTTGTCCGCTAAGGACCCAGATGCGTGATTCACAGTTTTGTTGTGTCTTTTGGAATAAAGTATATTCTTCTTCTTCTTCTCCTTCTTTTTCTTCTTCTTCTTCTTCTTCTTCTTACGTGCGCTCGGCTTTTTCTAGGTAGTTTTACTGCAAGGCCGTGTCTAGAGTGCCGTCCGACGGTATTTTAAGCACTCCACTATATCGACGTCCACCGGCGTTTTGTGGCAAAATTGCCGCATCTAGCAGTACATCACTCTAGATAACGTAAAGCTAGGCAACCTAACCTAAACATAACATAAGATAACCTAACGCACACAAAGAAATCATTTAAAACACCAAAACTAACCTAAGGCATAAAATTACACTTCAATTAAATAATGAAAAAAAACAACCGAGGCAAGAGCCGGTCTCGAACCACCGGCTTTTGGATCAAGAATTTGAGACAGACCCTCTTCACCACAACGACAGACTTTTGTCCGGTGCTAGCCTAGTGTTAAATATGCGAATGCCGTCGGACGGCACTCTATAGCCATGCCTGCAACTATAGCTAGAGTGCCGTCGGACGGCACTCTAGACACTGCGTTACTGCAAAGCAGAATATGCGAACTGTCCAAGCTTCCACGAGGAAACCAGGGTGGTCCGCGCGTACGCTCAATTTTTTAGTATGCCGCCTTGGTCTGGAACCCAGGCATTAAAACTCCGCGATCGCAGCGGAGCCCTCCTCTCTCCCTTTTCTCGGACTCAGCGTGCGCCGCTACTACCGACTGCTCACGAACTCTGGAAAGAGTGTTGTGTGTGCCTGGGGTGTTCGTGTCGGGTGCAAAATCTAGAGGGAACGCTTTTTTCGACCGTTGGCGCTTTGGGTATAAATACGACCGCCACCAAGCGCTATAATTCATTCCTGTTTCAGCAGTGAATCAATGCTGTCACTCTGCTCGAGTCTTGTACTGTAACCTCGCCCGTCGGGGCATTGTTCTTTGGCTTCGGCTCATCTTTCGCTATGAAGTAAACAAGTTACGTTTTTTCTACGGCTTCTGGACTTCTTAACGGCTGCAACATTGGCTGGCCGCTCGCTTCAGACCACGTTACCAAACGTATGTCGGAGGCGACGGAGCTCGGCTCGGGTCGGCCTTCCCGCATGCAGCAACCAGTTGTCAGCGGTGGGATGACAATGTCGCAACAACTCCCACTCCCCCAGTAGGCAGGCGGCGCCGCCGCCTCCGGGAAGGGTCCCCTACAAAGGGAGCATTCTTCAACAAACCGGCGTGAAACAAAAGAAAAAAGGAAAGGCCCCCACCGGCGAGAGCCGCCTCTGGCGGCCAATCAGAGCGCTGTATTACCGATTTTCTTTCTCTCTTTGTATCTATCCCCTCTCCCATCTAGTTGACGGCGAAAGAACAGTCTTCATCATCTACGTCGACCGCTTTTCAAAAATAACGGTCCCTTGGCCGTCACAGTTACGGCCAGTTTTTAGTATAAGCACAGGCTAATCACTCGTTGCCGGTTTATGCGTGCATGGTTGTGGGGTGGAGAACGGGGAGTGCACACGCAACTAGGCTTCATGACCGCACCAACCATGCGCCCTTCGTGCTGGTGGAAGATTTAAACATGGAAGGCTCACGGCTCAATGCAACTTAGCAGTTGTCCTCCGTGGTCGAGAGTTTCGGGTTTGTGTCACTGTGTTACACTACATGTCAATAAGATGCCTGCGACGCGATTGAAGGAAATGGGCATGTTTGACCGATGGAACAAAGCTCGAGTCCTTAAGAGCGGGAATTGAATGAACGTCGGCAGCACAGAAGCGCGAAGGGGCGTGACAACAAAGAAAAGCCACTGCCGCCGCCGTTGCCGCCGTGAGTTCAAGCTCGCCGAGTAGCTTCAAAGCACTCCAGCATAAACAGCCACTTGCCCGCTTGGGTCGCCGACGTGAGCAAATATTTTTTGTTTAGCTTGACTGGCTTTCAGAGCGACGCTTTCGCCAGTGTCTTTCACTTTAGGCATGCACACATCACCGATTTCCGGTTGATGCGTGCAAGGATGGAAAGTGGAAAGGGTGTGGGCGTGCACGCGTAGCATATATGCTTCAGGTCTTCACTGATGGCATAACCATTGTGCTGGTAGAAGGTTTAAACTGTCTGCGGTCCTTCTTGGTCGAGCGCAGTGGTTTGGTGTGTTACACAGACTGTAAGATGCCTACGACGCGGATGTAAACACACAGCGCTATGATTGTGCGCGTGAGTAATGCTCGAGTCCTTCCAAGTTTCCATCAGCTAATTTGCTCAGAAGTATGCTTAATGGCAAATTACAGATAACCATGCTTTGATTCGTGCATTCCGTGGACTGCGTACAGCTTTGCAGCTCTTCCTTCTTCACAGAGTGGAGGGGCACTTAATTTTTTCCGTTCACTGACGGCGCAGCGAGACCTTAAACAGTTCTGCTGTTAATATGCGCCTCTGAATCCTGTCAAAGATACATACCCAGCGAGTGGCAATGAGACATTAGACCAAGCTTAATAGCAGGAATGCATGCTGCTTTCGTGCGTAATTAAGCGGGTGATGATTATGATGCCCTTGGTGGTGTTAAACTTCATCCCAGCTCTCCTTTTTTTCAGCACCGTTCGCGCCAAGTACATGGTACGGGATTGAAAGTGTTCTGTGCCTTCTCAGTGAGGGTCACTGTCGAACGCACGTGTACAGGTGAGCTGAGCCAGTTTTCCCGAGTTGCCTCCTTTCTCAGGCGCGTTATTTAGCAGAGTATCTTCACACGAGTCCGTGGAACTGTCTTATTCCGTAAACTGTGTAGCTACGGCACGGCCGGACTCAACTCTCCTGCCCGGGAGGACGATAGTCGAGTCCGGCCCGTGCTACGACATGAAAGGTCGCGTGCACGAACACTGAATACATACGAGGCTGGTGGCTTCCAAATACAGGGCATATGACTACGATTATACAGCGAGTAAGCTCTGTGTTCACATTCATTTGGAAGTGGCGCCTTGTCTGCCGTACTTGTTTCTCCTTTCTGTTCCTGTTTCAACTGCAGAGCTGTTTAAGGAGACCTGTAACACTTTCCATAAACACTTTCACTATTTTATTCGCGCCTGGAAGCACTGCGAAAGCTATAGTGATCACCAGTACGGAGCGGCACTGCGTGGTTTGCTCATCGAAGCAGATACGTATTCCTTATCTCCTTTGCTTTTGTGCCTTTCATTTATGAAAGAGGTTATCGAATGCGCTCATTGCTGCTCCTGAAGGAAGCCGGAACAATAGCCGCTACACCGCTGTAATGACGTAATTCCAGGGGGTCGAAGGAAAGCCAACATCAGAAAGAGAGAAACCTTTTTTTTGAGCACGTTTCCAGGTTATCTGATGTGCATAGAGTCGTAATTCTGGCTGAGATACTTTGCGACCCCCTTATCTAAGCACTGGATGTGTTGGTTAACTAAGCTCTGCAAGCATGCATTTAAAACTTCGAAAAAGTTTTGAAAAAAGTGTTGCAGCGTGGCCGTGCGAACGTTAACAGAAAACACCGCTGGGCGAAGTGGAGAGAGGAAATGCTAGGCAAAGAAGTGTGAGAAAAAAAATCATGCACACCTCCGTCTAACGGCGATGAAGGTTGAACGCGAAGCTTTCCTGTGATGGATTCTTTGGTTGGTAAATTCCAGACTGCGACTATTGGCTATTCTGGAGGTAAACACCACTTTTGTGGAGTCACACACATAGAGTTTCTCACTATGAGAAACTCTATGGTTACACAGACCTAGAAAAAACCACATTGTCTATCTACTTTTTAATGCGATAATGTCTGTGTATGCTAAAATTTTTCAAGTAATGCTATGCTGGGTTCCAGAAGATGCTGGAATCGCGGGGAACAAGACCGCGGATCAAATGGCTACCGCTGCTGCAATTACAAATACAGTGGACATAAGAATATCCTACACCGGCCTCAAGCCACACACAAGACAGCACCTTCGCAAAACATGGCAAGCCGACTGGAGTACACAGACAGACAACGAGTTACACATAATAAAAATAAAATAATAAATAAACAACTCCAGGAACGCCGCGTAGGCGTCGTGCACGTACGCGCCGCCGCAGTCGTCGAGCGCTACCGTGCATGTAATGCTTGACATAAGGAACACGACGATATCGACGCATATGACAATGAACATTACTAGCACAGTGGAACGTGACGACAGAACATGAATATAACCTATTCCAAACTTCAACAAACGCGTGGTGGCGTGTCCTTGAGTGCGCATGTATAAAGTAATATGGTTCAAGCCTTGCGCGACTTAGCGCGAGCTTCGCCAGTTTTTCCGTCTTTAAATCATTTGCAATTATGTCGAACCAACAAGCCGAAATCCAAGCTTTTGCTAGTTACGTGAGCTTTAGCCTCACGTGAAAATAGAATGGAAACAACATAAAGGAAGAACAGAGTTAACAGGACCGGGCATCGTTTGCTGTTGAACAAATGACGAGACAGCTTGGGAAGTGTCACAGAATTTGGGTAGAAGATACAAGAAAATTTTATTTCTTTTGAGCGATGATGGCGTCGTGCCAAAATAAGCATGATTTATAGTTTCTGCTCGCTTTTCAGAAGCGAACAATGACCGGCCTGACCTCATTTGTTCCCCTACGCGTCATCCCTTCTCTCCGCGCAACCCGCGAAGACGTCGGAACAAGCCCCCGGGCTCCCCTTCTCCATCCGACGGCAAGCGATTCCGCCGGAGGAAGCCGCCGTAGGAGTTCCGTAGGAGGAAGCCGCCGTCCTGCATTCTGGCCCAAGAACGAGACGGGGAAAAGAAACGCCGCTCCCTGCACCTTCCGCGAACACGGACCAGCGGGCCCGCATCTGCACTCCGAGATCGCCTCCACAACCCACGCGGAGTACGCGTTCCCCGGCTTGAGAGCTCGAGCCCCCGATCCAGCGGTAAGCGTGCGCCTCCCGTGCACCTCGGCGCGAGAGCCAAGTATCCGCCTCCACGGCCCGGATCCTGCCACCCGCCTGACATGCTTCTAGCTGACCAGGAGCCGGACGAGCGCCGACGCTACCCCGATCTGAAGAACGCTGTGGGAGAGCCAGCACCGTTGAAACTTTTATTTACTAAATTTAACTGTTATCTGCTGATACCCGTTCGTGTCTGTTGTCTCCTTTTCATCTCAACTCTGCGTGGACCCAACCAAATGGGAAACAGGGCCCAGCCCGATAAGGGCTCGTCACAGCGCGCACGTGAACGCGGGCCTCGCGGTGACCTCAAGGCAATTAACCAGTTAACCAATAAAGAGCCCCCGTGTGCGTGCCTCGCGACGACCGCCAGTGTCCCCTTCGGACGTTTGTCAGGCTAAGCATACCCACTTAAGGAGATTGACCAAGATTGCTAAAAAAAGAAAAAAAAAAAACTCCAGCGGCCATCGTAAACCGTGCAACACTTTGCTCGGATCGAAAAGGACACGTCATATATCATACGTCCCTCCAAGGTGACGCCCAATGATTATCACTTCAAAAAAAAAAAAAATGAAGGAAGGTCACACGTGCAGCAACAATGCGGGAGTAAATGTCGTTGCGGCAGCAAAGAAGCAAATTAGCTGCAATCGAGGTCTCCAACCATCGTGATGGTCGTGAAGGTTGCGTACACCTTCGCTACCTTCAAGTCTTACGCGTTAGTGTGGACCATCTTTCATTTTAAAGCTTGGCTGGGGCGCTGGTTGTGGAATGTCTAGACTATGGTGTCGGGTTACGTGGTATATCTTCGCCATCCGTAAATGCGATGGTTCAAGTCCGACACTTGTGTGTTATTCCTGGTTTTAGTTTGTGTTGTTTCTCTAATCATGCTTCTCATTTCAATCAGTACTTATATCTTAATTGTTTCAAGTGATAAGTTTTGTTATTTTCTGGGTTTTGATTAGTATGTAGTTTTTAAGTGCTTCAAATGATAGGTTCAGTTTGATTAGATGGCGCTTCATTAGGTTAGGGTAGGTTACGTTACGTTAAGTGAAGCCGGGTCACGTAATGCTACAGAAAGCCTAGTGTTATTATATTAGTGTAAATAAACCGTATGGGCGTGCGAAGTAGTGCTATGTATACGCAGCGCTACGCTAGATAACGCAATCCGATGTCACTTTACTGGAGTGCTTCCAGTGACGTCGGACGTCACTATAGACACAGAGAAGAAATGCACACACACGAGCGTCGCGTTGTTGGAACACCTCGCCCCTTAACGACGAAAAAAACAGGCACGTGTTAACGCGTCACGCTTTGGAATGCCTGGCAAATAATGTTTTGAACGGCACGCTAATTTTAGAAGCATTTATAGGGTTATGTTACGGGTAGAATGTGCAGCGGTACCGTCCGCGTGCATCAGTGCAGATCTTGGCTGGCTGATGGTGACTATTGCCCTTCGCTTTCCACTTGGCTATGAGCAACTAGGCATTGCGTGCTCATACGTTGGCAATATGTTGAATACGTAGGTCACGCTAAGGGACGTGTTGCAGCCTGTCAGCGCGCTTTTCCTGTGTTGCGTTAATGCGGAGCGCGCGCGTTTCGCTGCAACGGATGCGGGACTCCGGCTTTTTCGCTTAAAGAGCCATCCAGTGCTTTGGCATTGAAATAGCAGCGAAGGTCGAGGTAATTACCGCAGGAAAAGGTAGGTGGCCAAACTGACTGTCGGCTGTAAGTTTGACCCACCCACAAACAAAGCAGCAGCGCACCCTTCTGAGTGAGTCCCCCCTTTCCTCACCTGCTCCTTCTGGTAACCCACATCAACAGGCGCTGGATGCCTGCATTTCAGGTCCGGCATCCTGGAATGGGGCTGCCGGGTCACCACTTTCTGGTCCTGAATATAGTTTACTCTCTCTCTCGCTCTTTCTCGAGTCAAGAAGACCGTGCGGGGAAGGGGAGCGGGGTAGCAGCTGGGCAGGTTGCAAAGCACTGTCAACCCCTGATAAATGCGACGCAAAACACACAAGAAGCGCGCCGATCAAGCAAAGCCGTCGGTGTACGGAACTGAATAACCGCTCCGGTCGTTCACTTTGTTATCGAAGCGGGAACAGCGTCTCGTAGGAGGCGCCCGGAAAAGCAACTGAGAATGAGAGCGAGGAGTGGCGCGACAAGGCGGCGCGCGGCATCACGAAAGGGGACGTCAGCTTATCTATTTGGTTCGGGCATCTCGATCCCGACTCCGACCCCGGAGGAAGTCGTCGTTGACGTTACGGCGACTCTCCGCTGCCGGCGCCGCCGCGGTCTCTTCCGGCAACACGACCCCAATACGAGGATGTCGGCGGACTCTTCGGCGCCTCATTCATGTCCGCCGTTTGTGCCGGATGCGGCTGACGCAGGGGAGTATGGCGGTGGCGAGCACCACCTCTTCAAAGGACTTCTGATCTGACACAGCCAGGCCGCAGCTGTTACCCTCTTCTGGCCTTGACCTGGGGAATCCTCGCTGCGCCCTTGTTAGCGTGTGCACACCCCTGAATCGGATTGGGGCGCAGTGGGAGCAGTATCCTCTAGTCCTCCCAGGACATGCTGGAAGGAGTGAAACAGACACATCCGCTGCACACCTTCCAAACCCAACAGAAGGGGCTTGTGTCAAGCGTAAACGTGCATCGTGTGTAGCCAGTAATAGGTAGCAAATGACTGCACATCTTATAGCATTTGAAAAGTTGCGGATGACGTCTATGTGCAGATGACACCATAGCGATGGCTCAGAAGTACTTTACTTGCCTCGTAGGCCGAAGGTACCAGGTTCGAATTCGGTACCGCCGTACACCCGCCGGTTTCCTTAATGGGTACAGGCGTCCCTCGTCGAGTGCGAACGTTTGAAAGGAAAGGAAAATAAATGGTGTATAGAAGTCTGCCTTTAACCTTGCGGGGGCCTCTGACCCTTGTCTATCTGGCGGAGCCCCCAGGTCATCTACAACATCGCATTGTCGAAGGTAGAAGATTGTGGCGGCTGTGTCCTACCACACGCGGTAACCGAGTTGAGCATCCATGGAAGTCACCATGCGCATTCGTGTGCCTTTGTGGCTCCGGGTACTACCGGTAAAATAGGTACAAACGACTCCCCCTCTGTCTAGCGCCCGGACCCTGTGCGGGACTATACAACGCTTGTTTACCCGGCTTGTACGGATGGAATGAGGTGGCAGGAAAAGTAAAACTTATTTAAAAGCAAAGCTTTACTAATCTCGTCGATAAGTTTCACGTTTGCGGTAAGTTGGACCTTCACTTGACCGCAGCTGCTCCGTACCCTTCGCAACGCATCACCCCGACCGGGACGAGCTCCGCCGAACGCACCATTCGCCGCTGCCGGCTTGCCGCATGCGCTCTCCGCATCTTGTTCGCGCCTGACCCCGTGAGCATCCCCCCGCGTGCATTCGAGCTTGGGACATGAATGAGAGCGAGGCCGGACCGTCTTCTATGAGCCTTTAGCGGGAGCTGGAGGCTTCGAGCCGTCGTCGGCAAGCGACGTTTCACCACCCGCGGATATCGCCTGGCGAGCCGTTCAACTCCGAAAATTCCGGAAACAAGACCACAACAGTAGACAAGGACAGGCTTTGGACAAATAATAATTACAGCTTAACCTAAGGTTAACCAAGTGAAGCCAAGACTTAACCAGGGTAAGCCAGGCTTTCGCTTTGCATATGCAGGGTATGCTCAGCTCGCCATTTTTTTTGCGGATGACATCTTCGTTCATGTTTTTGACGTACGGCGCGATAGCGGTACCGCCTAGGCAGAGTTTTCGAACGCCGTTGCTGGGCTAACGATTTATGCCTTCCACGCACTAAAGGTCAGTTAATAGAGCAAGACTAGTCGAAACGTCTTTAAATCGCCGCGGCACCTAAAATCCATCCACGCTTGTCAGGCTTCAGATGTGGGTGCGAAAGGTTGCAGCGGCGATGTGTTAGACAGTTTGGCGAAGGAGACGACAGTGTCAGTGTTTCGAAGTGTTTTTTTTTTTCTCCAATATCGCGAGTATACAGAACTTTTGGGTTTTTGGCAAGTAAGAGAGAGATAACGAAAGAAGGCCTTTGTTTTTTGCGGAATAGAGGGAGTTCGAGAAAATTGGGTAAAAAATAATAGAGCGCCAAAGAAAGAGAGAGAGAGAAAGAACCTTTATTAGTAAAGGATGACCACTGGTCACGATGGACGAAATGAATGCGGAGGGAGGGTAAGAGAAAATATAAAAATGCTTGTCCTTCTAAGTAGAGTCAATAACTGGGCCAGTTCTTAGAACGGAGACCGGCGACCTCCGTTGGCGCTGATCGCCGCTGGGTTTACAACGCCGCTCGCGCTGCCGTGGTGGTGGTGGTGGTGAAACATTTATACAAGTGAAAAAGGTGCCCGCTTGAAAGCGGGAGAAGCCACGCGCAATGAGATTGATGACCTACGCGTATGTCAACTGACAGATCAATTTAAATAATAGGTGGACAATACTGTTGCTATAGGGTCAAAATAAGTGCCTCCCGTGCGGGCGGCGCGGTGGCGAAGTGGGAGGTCTCAACCGCACCATTTTTACTTCGTTATATCAAGGGGGTTTGGCCAATACAGGTCACAATCAGCCTCCTTCGTTATACGTCCTGGGCCGCGTCTGCGGACTTCCCTCGACACGATCGCGCACTAGGCTATGATGATGATGCTTAGTGGCTTCCCCTTTGTAACGGGGTGGCGTTGCAAAGCGGCCTTAGTCGCAACGCCACTATACAATCACCTCGCCAAAAATTACAAACAAAATAAATAAAAAATAATAATATCACAATAAAAAGAAAATGTATTATAGCGCCACCTGTCGTCTGAAGGCTGACCGCGGACAGCGCGCGGGCTGTTCAAGACTGGCGAATAGGGGAAGCCCAGTTTTAGACGAGCAAGCAAGGCTCGTGCGACGAAGAAGCGGACTGCGGTGGGTGCACGATGCGCGGGACCACGAGTGCCCAGTTTGAATTTCTACCTTCACCGCGCATGCGTAGAGCCTTCGGCCATATGCGACTTTTGTCAAGAGGAGGAGATAATTGAAGATGTCTTGCTGTCTTGCCGGCGGTTCTCCTCTCTCCGAAATCGATTCTTGAAGGTTCGCCTCCGGCGCCCGGGTCTTTCCTTGTCTGTTTCGAATTTACTGTCAATTGGGGCATCGGGTTTAGGTTTCTGCCATGGGGATGTTTGTCGCGCCCTTCACGCTTTTATTTCACAATCAGGTCGCCTACCCTAATAAAACCCATCTCGTACTTTCTTTTTCTGGTACGTGTAGTATCAGTTTTTGCTTCAGTGTGTTATAGTTTTTTTCTTGTGTTCTCCAAATTGTTAACATCACGTCCCTCACATTCTCCACAGCTCTATTTTACCCTTAGTTTGAATTCTTAACCATTTTACCAAATCTAACTTGGCCAATCCCCCAGAGTGGGTACGCGCCATTGATTTTTGGTACCAACCAACCACGAGCCCTCGATTTCTGAATAAGCAGCAGCAGCAGCAACACCGCACCGCTCAGCTCTGCGAGCTCACCAAAGCGTCCCTTAAGGTTGTCACTGCTAGCATCCTTTCACGGCAAGCTCAGCTGACCAGCATGACAGCGCCGGCGAGGATGCAGGTGGCGTCACCCACGCGGCCCGTCCTCGAAGACGGCGAGCTCGCACTGTACTGGGACCCCCGCCTACGGGCGCTACTTCTACGCGGGCGTCATGACACCGCCAACCGGCCCAGCTGTTACGACTTGACGGGCACGGCCGTCACGCTTCCCACCGACACGCACAACCTCGTCCACCGTGCAGCTCTATCGGACAGACCCCTACGACCGGGCACCCAAAGCAGGTCGCTCCATCCTATCGCGCCCCGGTAAAAAGGCACGTGCGTACTTATATTCCCCGCGCAAACTCCGTACATGCGAATGAAAGTTTGACATCCACCTGAATGCAGCCATACGGCTACAAGGAAACGCTATACAGCTTCTTCAGAAAACTTCGCAGTTGAGAAAAAATTCGTCCTGGTCCAGGATTCGAACCCGGGACCACCGCTTAACCGGAGCAGCCACTCTACCAACTGAGCTAACCAGGAGGCTAGTCGTTTGTAGCACGAGAGCGAATTGATCAACAACCCGAAGTAAAGGACAGGTGTTAATCGACCAGATTTAGGGGAAAGCTCCAGGGTGGAGTAAGTTTCTGCGAAGGAAAGTTTGACATCCACCTGAATGCAGCCTTTGTAGCCGTATGGCTGCATTCAGGTGGATGTCAACTTTCCTTCGGCATAAAACTTTACTCCCCCCGGGGGGTTTCCCTTAAATCTGGTCGATTAAACTCCGTGCCTCTATGGAATTTCTAAAGCCAAAGCGTTTTTGGCTGGGTTGGCGAGAGCACACCCGCAGCTGGCACACGCAAATGGGCAGCTCCTGCCTCAACAATACTCGGCGCGCGTTTAGTTCCTGAAATACGACACGTTTCATGGCCGCATACGACACAACACCGAGCGCGTGGCCACCTATGCAGCATGTACAAAGGGTACGCCCTCTCGCTCTGCTTCGATTCCGGGGTGGAAATGTTAAACCTAGCGTCGGAATAGGCAGATATACTACTCTAGGAGCGTACACACAAAATAGGTGGCTGCGCATTCGCCTTATGGATGTGCTTAGAAGTCCTCTGCAACTACTATTGCGTGAGCTGTACGTATACATGTCGGCTACATTCAACAACGAAGAGCTCGCGTCGATTAGTAAACAGAACGAGCGATATAAAAGCGCTCAACGAAACAGTGCAGAGGGTGTGCGGAGAGAGCTGCTTTCGAGAGTGGATCAGAGAGCTCGCTGCCTTCGAGTCTGCCTTGGGGTTGCCTGTATGTTCCTGAACGCCTGGGCCTGCTCTTTACCCAGGAGAGAACTCGAAGCGCGGCTTGCCACTTGTCAATGCCGATGCTCCGGGTCTGTTGCACGCTTTCTCGATCGATCCAGTGGTTCTCGTCATCGCGTGAAGGCGTTGTGGAATAACGCGGCCAGCCAGGGGAGGGCATCAATGGGAGAAATGGGAATGACGGCGGCCGCTGCTGGAGAACAAAAAAGGAGTGACATGGAGCCAATGCCGCTGCTGAGAGAGCCAAGGTTACCACTGAAGTGGTTATGGCCCTAGGCACGATCACCACAGTGTACGTGAGACGTGCGAGAAAGCCCGCTTGGCGGAGTCTGAAGCCCAATGAAGACGTGCACATCGGGCCGAGCCTCACGTTCGCGCGAACCTCATGCTCGCGCATTCCTAAAGATCAACCAAGGCATTTTCCGGTACTTTAAAGGCTAGAAGCCTATCAGGAATACGTGTCATGGTACGGTGACTTAACGCGTTTGTGAGGATAAAGCGACGGCTTATTGATAAGGCCTGGATGAGGACCGTCAGTGAGCGCGGTGTCTGAGCCGCGAATTCGCGAAAAGCACGTCGTTCTTTTCTTCGTTGCCCCGCTATTCTAGCTGCCGGGATTTGTCATTGATGACCGATGCCATTTAATAGACTGAATGTACAGTAAGTTGGGTTGCGATGCATCACTATCATAATCAGACGCAGTAGCCCATTTAAGTGCACTATAGGACGACGGCCGCTCCAAGTGACCTCCAGCCGCTCCTGTACTGCGTTGCTCGATTACATTCCCCGGCTCCAAACTTCCTTACTTCGTCTCTCCATCGACTTATTGGCCTTACCCTTCAGTATGCAACTTGTCTACGTTTCTTCGGCACGTGAGGAGCAACACGTGGATTGGAGTGGCAGTCCTCCATGTGCGGCATCGCCATGACGATGCTTCTTTCAATTACAGTGCCAGAGGGTGGGATCGTCAATTCACATGTCTCCCGACGAAGGGGGGATATTAACTTAATTAATAAGTTAAATTAAATTAAATTAATAAGTTATTCTTTATAGCTTTCACTTTGTTGGCGCGTTTCGTGTGTGAAAATGCGTTCTTACCCCCTACTGTATTGCCCTCTGGGCGGAATGTAGGTATGTGAATAAATAAAGTAAATAAACTCGCACTTCACATAGTCAAGCACATAACTGATTGAGCTAGCTCTTTTCTGTTCAAAGGAGCCATAATTTTGACCTCTTTAAAGGCACTGTTTGGTAATCTTATAACTGACGTTCCCTTTCTTGTTTTTACAAGTAGGGATAAAATGGATTTGAATTTTTTTTCCGGTGTATCAACACGCAGGGCAGTACAATCATCCAACGTGCGGCATCCGTCCGTACTTCTGGAATACTTGCCGGTGACATGAACGAAACAAAAGAAAGATAAACAAATGACTGGTTTATCACTGCTCCAATCGAGTTACTAAAGCGGAGCTTGATTTGGGTTGGAGAAAGAAAAATTCGGCGGATCCCGTCTACGCAGAAAACTCCTCCGCCACAACCCAATCCGCATGCGCAAAAAAAAAAAAACAAATTACACCATCTTCCCGTGGGGAACCATGAGGAGGATGCGAAGCATCATAGGGGTTCCGTGTAGGTTCCATTGTGTTGCCGTTATGTTGTTTCATTTATCGGAGCACGAATGGGAACGTAGTGTGAACCCCCATATAGAGACAAAGAAATGTAGAGACAGCGAAGAGACCGACACCGGCGTTACCTGATCGAACACCTCCTGGTTCTCGTCTTTATTGCGTGCTCACGCTCCTACCCCGCTGCCCGCCCTCTTCGTCCTCTTCTCTGGTTGAGCTGCAAGGCGCGTGGCCGGCGCTTCCCGCCACAGATTTCCCACGGGAAATTCAACATACTCCCCTAAAGTTTTCAGTTCGTTGTTTCCGTTGACATTCAGCTTCGCGTGTCTTCGTTGTATCAGTAGCTTCTTGACGTAGTTTGAATGAGTCAAGGACATAAGGCGCGTTCGTAGCACTTGCTCCTGTCTCGGTTTTGTAGCGCACTGGGAAGAGCGCCACGTACCTCCCGTTGCGGCCGGACAGTCGTGGGGTCGGAACCGGGCGCCACTAACTATTTCTTTTTTTATATAGTGTAGGAGGAAAGGTGCGGATGGACGGACGACGGACTACGGAGCCGAAAGCAAGAGATACTTCGCATCTAAAAAACAGGATAGACAGGAGAGATTCGCTCGGTAGATGACGTAGTTACTCTCGCATGTTAAGTGGGACCGCCACATCGGAAGGAGAGAAAAGGCGCCTACCCGCCGCGGTGGCTCAGTGGCTAAGGCGTTGCGCTGCTGAGCACGAAGACGCGGGTTCTATCCAGCCGCGGCGGCCGCTTTTCGATGGAAGTGAAAAGCAAAAACGCCCGTGTGTGCGAGATTTTGGCGCACGTTAAAGATCCCCAGGTGGTCAAAATTAATCCGGAGCCCTCCACTACGGCGCTTCATCACCTGCGTTGCGTCGGCGCGTTAACCCTACAATTAATCAATCATAAAAGGCGCCTCTGTCGCAGCAGAGCGCGCCCGCATTTAGTATACTGCGTGAAGCACAGCTCAAACGACAACGGCGGGCATTGGCGCGGCGGTGCGGGGGGAAACACATACAGCTTCGCTGGTCAGCCATCTGTGCCGAGTGTATGGATGATTTTTATCATTAAATGGCACCTCTATTACTGTGCAGGCCGGCATAGCGAAACCTGGTGTCATTAACAACATACGCCATTTGCTTGGCCCCTGCATCTTCCGCTTGCTTCTTTTTTTAACTTTACCGCGTTTTCGCATGCAGGGCCGACACCAGCGTCCCAACAAGAGCCGTCGAGTACGGTGGAAATTTCCGGACCGCAAGCACTGCGGCCCCCGAAGACGGGGAAACCGAGGGCCAGTCGTGGCTGGGGTAAGGCCAGCGTCCTCCGCTGCATGGTCTGCCCTGTGCTGCTGGTGATCGTGTCGCTCTCCGCCGCCCTCCTCTGGTTTGGGGTACTGCAGCCCCAAAGTGGGGGCAGCACCCCGAGGCGTGAGCTAGACGACGGGTCATTTGACCACCGACCCGGGAATCGTCGTGCGTCCCTTCCAACATGAGCACTTACACGTTTCGTTGCCGCCGCCACGGCCACGCGCCGCCACGGAAGAGACTTCGGAACTCGGTCAACCCCACTCGGTTGGCCTCCCGATCAACCATACCACCGAAGACTCCTCGGCCCTAGCGACCAACTACATTCTCACCACGTCCGATGTCCGGTACCTTGACGCCGCCGTCACCGCATCGAGTGCCACTCTGTCCTCAGGTGATCTCGAGGCAAGGCGAATTGTCTGCCTTGTAGCTGGCCCCGAGTCAACGTTGGAAGCTCTGAAAGGGAATGGCAGCCTATGGGAGTCGCACCAGCATTGCGACGCGCTTGTTCGATGCTGCTATTCCCTCCCCGTGAACCTGAGCACCGACGACAGGCTCACAGAGAGCGGTAATTCGAACGCGGACGGACCATCGACGGTGGTAGGAAGGTCAAGCCGAGCGAGCACGCTTGTAGGTGTCCATGTGGGCGATGACGTCGCTTTCCAAAGCCTGCTCAAGAACTGGCGCGGTGAACGAGCGAAGTTTCTACACACTAAACTTTTTTACACCCTTTTGGCCAAAAAGGGCGTAAAATAATTGAAAAAAGGGTGTTGGGAGGCCCTTACGCCCTTTTTCTTGAATCTCAACACCCTTTTTTGTAGCTTTCCACCCTTTTTGCGTGAAAAAAAGGGTGTTGACCAACCTCAACGCCCCTTTTTTTTAAGGGTGTTGAAAGGGTGGGGAAAAGGTGTTCAGATCATCATTGATTGAGGTCATGCATGCAATATAATTTCAAAAAGACATCCCATTGTACCATCCACCCAACCTCGTCAAAAATGTTCAAAAGCAAAAAAAAAAAAAAGCTGCCAAATTCAATAAAAAGCAGCGGCAGCACCGACGTTGAAAACAGGAAAAATATCAGCCCTTGCTTATTACGACATCGACAGAAGAACACTCCCCCTCCCACTTTTTGTTTCCTACAGCCTTGCACGGAGCACAGCACAGCCTTGAACTGTGACATCTGTATCATCATTCCGTCGTTCCCTGTTCCTCTCCTGCCCCACCAGCACAATCATAGCCCTCTCTGACAACAGTCATTCTCGTCACTCAGTGGAGTTATAACGTACTAGCAATCACAATTTTATTCCATTCTTATTGTTAGCGACCGTAAATATTGTGTACAAATGCAATAAACAGACCACCTAGTTTCTCCTGCAGAAACAACGTTGGAGAACAAGGCAGATATCAAAAGAAAACAAAAAGTTGGGGAGGTAGGGGCATGAAATCGGGCGCTAAATAAACAGACGCCAAATAATATACGATTACTTACACTAGAACACTGCCAAATTTCATTGCGCAGTGTTATCTTACTATCTGCTGCTTTTTTAACGTTCAAATCGAGCGCCATAAGCTTCAGTTGGCGTTTTTGTGTTGTAAACTTTAAATATCTAAGCTTCTTTATTATAATACACACAGTAAATATAAACCTAAAGATTATGTTATATTCAGTAAAAGAGGTAATTATTATTGTTGTCGTTTTAATTTGTTTACGCAACTCCCTGCCAACGGCCGATATCTTGAGTACGGCGCGCGGCGGCGTGGGCCGGATTCCGGAACAGATACCCCGTGACCCGTTTTCATCGGGATTGTTTTACGTGTTAACTGTTGGTGTGCGGTTAACAAGCGCAGTTATTATGATTAATTGGGCACCTCGTCGTCTTCGGTTGTGTCTGTCGTGTTCGACTTCGCGATGAAGTATTTGAGAACAACTTTGCCACCCTGAAGACGGCTAATTTCGTTGGCGCTTGCCTCTGAACGTCGCTCGCTCTTCTGCGTCGGCTCCTCTCGGTAAGCTGTCTCGTACATTTGCCCGCCTTTCTTGTCACTGGATGTTGTTTGTAGCTGTCATCGCCGCTTAAGGATTCGTTAACAGGAGCACGCGTGTGTGAATTGTTTAACTGAACTGGCGAGGTTGAACCTAGAGGGCTCGTCTCTAGAAAGGCGATGTGCGAAAGATTGTGGTGCTTGCATGAGCGTTAAACGCACTGGCGCTCAGTAACTCAGTAACGTTTCCCATTCGCAGCACTATATTGAACAGCTTCAGAGTTCACCACTGCGAACCACGTCTTACGCGTAGTTATCAGAACACGGGCGGCTACTCCTCTAAACTGTGCTGCGCAGCGTTTCGGCTTCGGTGATCACCGCAGTCGTTTGTGCCGTGTTGGGAATTGCGAGGTAGAATCGTTTGCGAGCGAATGTGCGCGCCTCGCAAGCTTCGTTGCGTTTGCGGCGAGCCACCTCACCATGTGTACGGTGCGGCGGTACTCGGGCAGTGATTTTGGCTGAATGTTGTGTTGCCCGAGACGTAACATTCGTGCACCTAATCATTTCCATTCTTGCATGTGTGGTAATCATGTGTCATCCCGTTTTAGACCTCTGGACGGTCTGAGCGCATCACGTCCCTCCATTCAACCGGACAAGAGCCACAAGCATTGTCAACAGTGTTTGGCTGCCAGAACGTAAGTTTTCAAACACAGTTTTGGTAGCACAGTGGGCTATCATACTTGAATAAGGTCGATCACTTGAATGTACAAGTTCTCTCCCCCGTAACAATATTGGTGTTTCATGCATAACCTAACATGTAGGCGCTCAATGGCAACCTTTATGTTAATTTCGGAAAACTCAAAAGTTTCACCCAAAATCCATAATGTGGGCGTAGCAGGTTAATCACCATGTATACGAACTTCCTGGTGTTAGTCATGTTTACGGTGAAGCCATATTTCTTAGGTGGTGACAGTCATGTTTACGGTGAAGCCATATTTCTTAGGTGGTGACACAAAAATGTTATTACCTTTGTAGTTTCGTCTTCGATAAAACCTTACCAGTTCTGTTTTCAGCTATTTTTTGGATGTTTATCATGTGAATTGACAGTCCTTGCAGTCCACTTTTTCAAATAGTTATGTAACTGCCTGTACCATTTAAACAGGCCGTGATTGGGGTTCTGAAAGCTGCGATTTACGCACGCTAGTGCTGTACCGCCAATAAAGAAACATCCTTCCACAAAGAAAAAGATTTGAAAATGTAAGTATCAGCAGCATTATTCTTAACTGGAACATGCTAATTGCTAGGCCTGGGGCTTTTCCTGAAAGCACTGTGGATGTTATGAGGAAAAAAACACTCAAACACATCTGCCAAGGCCGTTGCTGCTCCAGATGCGTGCAAGCATTGAGTCTTCTGAGCAATACATTACACCCTTTTTTTAAACAAACCGACGTGCATGCTGAACGTACTCCTGATTGGGCGTTTGCCAGGCGCGTAGCAAGGAATTTTTTTCAAGGGGGGGGGGGGGGGAACCGTGGTCGAGCAAAAGATGGGACGGGGAAATATGTAGGCAAGGCATCTTGCGCGTTGTTTTGCAAACGAAGCTTGAAATAACTGACTTTAACATGTGATTTGTGTATGCTCAACGCTAACTGTAAAGCCCACCTTTAAAGGAGCCATGAAGAGAAAATGCAAGTTGGTTTTATTCGAAAGATTTCGTGTTTTATAGTGCCCCCAGCGCTTGTCCGGATACAAATGGTGCTTTATTCACTGAGAAATTAAACAATTTAGGTTAAAATTTTGATTTTCATTTTCGAGGGGAATTCCCTACATAGAGTGGATGAGGTTGGATGAGACACTGGGAAGTGATCATTATATTATCCAACTAAGCATTGACCACCACCATACCCGGACACTTACCAGGGTGGGGAAGGCACGAATCAGAATTGGAAAGCCTTCAGAGAAGAATAAGAGGAGTAGAAGAAGACGCTCAGTTATTTGATCTCGAAGACTGGACCAGACGATTGGTTGAAAGGCCAACAAACACACAAAAGAAATTCAACTTACGACAGATAATCCTAACGCGGATCCCCACCTCTTACACCCTTTGGGAGGCTCGACGGAAGCCTTACCCGAAGGTGGAAGAAACAAAAATGCAACAAGAATTGCAACGTCGCATCGCACTATTAACAAAGAAGCAGCAGAGTACGCCAATCATATAGAAAAACAAAATTGGAATCAACTGTGTGATAAAACTACAAGGAACCCTGAGCACTCGGGAACATGGAACATTTTGAGGTCGCTCATTCCATACAATTCGGAGTCAAAGTCCACGACCAGAAAAAACGTGGAGCGACTTATTCACAATTTTCCGGGCACAGAGAAAGACGTCCTCGAAGCGGCAAAGAAGAAATTTTTGGGGCGAAACCACGTCCAACAGCCGTCACCCACCCGGACTACAATGGAAACCCCAACCCAGAACTTGATCAGCCATTCACGGCGGCCAGAACTTGATGCTGCACTGGCCAAGCTCACGAGAAACACCTCCCCGGGAAAAGACAAAATAACAAACAAGATGCTACGCAATACCAGCGAAAAGATGAAGGTTGATCTCTTGGGGAAAATAAACCTGATTTGGGACAGCGGCAGGCTTCGGGCCATGTGGAAACACGCAGATGTCACCATGCTTCCAAAACCCAACAAACCCTTGGGCATATCGAACCTTAGGCCGATATCTCTGACTTCGTGCGCGGGCAAACTAATGGAACACATGGTGCTAGACAGGCTTACATCTCACATGGAGGAACCAGCAGAGGGACGAAAAGGATTCCCTGACACCATGTATGGATTCCGCCCCAACTTGTCCACTCAAGACATCCTCTTACAAATTAAAGAAGAGGTTATCGACAACCTAAGCACCTCACAAACAAGCGCCATCCTCGCCTTGGACGTCAAAGGGGCTTTTGACAACGTGTCGCACGCGGCCATACTTGAACCCTGAGGACTACCCATTGCGGAGAGAAAGCCTATAATTACATCAGGGATTTCCTCTCGCATCGCACGGCAACCGTGGGACTTGGCAAATTACGGAGCGACAAATTCGACGTCACCGCGAAGGGCACTCCGCAGGGCTCCGTCATCTCGCCATTACTATTCAATTTATCCATGATGCACCTACCTGACCAGCTAAATGCTATCCCAGGTCTCAGGCATGCCATCTACGCCGACGACCTGACCTTTTGGACTACCAAAGGTCCAGCAGGCATACAACAGGACGCCCTGCAGGAAGCCGTTAACTGTACGGAAACCTATCTGAAAAGATGTGGGCTCTCTATTGCACCGGAAAAATCTGAACTTCTCATACTCAAGAAGCGAACAAGAGGTAGACCCCCCGCCGAGACCCCCCGACCCAGAAGTGACGTTTCATGGCGCTAACCATCCCAAAGGTCGATACGCTCCGAGTATTGGTCTGGACGTTTCAAAAGACGGGGCAGGGGCTGCCACCCTTCGAAACTACAAAACACTGTCACCCAGTTAACTCATTTAATCAGGCGAGTAACAAGCAAAAAACAAACGGGTTGAAAGAAGAGGACACAATCAGAATGGTACAGGCCCTGGTAATTAGCAGAATCACCTACGGTACCCCTTACTTGGGGCTCAAAATTGCTGAAATAAAGAAACTGGACATTTTATATTCGTCAGTCTACAAATTAGCACTGGGACTGCCAGCCAAAGACCTCCACAGAGAAACTTTTTCAGTTAGGAATTCACACACATGGCAAGAACTCACCGAGGCGCATAAAGCCAGCCAAATGGAGCGACTCAAGCTTACCCCTACCGGCCGAGCTAACCTTGTACCGCCTCGGTTACGAGCCAAGCGTGGGACCATCAAACCAAAAACGACGCATCCCCCATGCCTTGAGGGAATACATCATGGTTGAAAACATCCCACGCAACATGCACCCGGTTCACCACAAGGGGCGAAGGGAAGCCAGGGTCAAGGCCTCGCGAAAAGCCTACAGCAAGGACAGCTCAACAAGATACGTCGACGCTGCGAGGTACCCGGCACGAACCAAGTGGGCGTACGCGGTTAGTGTGACAAGCAGTAAAGGAGATGAGTTTGTGCTCAGCAACGGTCAACACAGATGACACCGACTCTGCGGAGGAGACAGCTGTCCGTGCTTGCCACCCACCACAGTACCAGATACCCAAGGCCGGGTGACCGTCAATCACCGACTCGCAAGCGGCCTGCCGTAATTTTCAAAAGGGCCGTATCTCAGCGATGGCACTTGATCTACTACATAAGGCTTCAAAAGCACGGAAAACTCCACTGGACATTTATGTCATTTGGACACCAGGTCACGAGTCCTTAGAGGGTAATGAAGCGGCAGATACCGCAGCCCGAGGCCACTCACACCGGGCTTCAACCTCATAGGCACTCACCACACTGCCGACAACCACCCGTCCATCCCCAAGCGCAGCAGAGACATATTAGAGCACTACAGGTTATCAAGAAGAACGATACCCGCCACCCCACCCGAAGCTAACCAAAGAAGAAGCCACACAATTCCGGAGACTGCAGACAAATTCATTTCCGCACGCCACACAGCTGTCCAAAATACAACCCCACGCTCTTCAGCTACGACTGCAACTTCTGCTCTGGGACGCCCAACACCCTGTACCACATGGTGTGGGAGTGTAAAGGCGTCACCGAACTACCTGAAGTCATCGCACCGACACAGGAGCAGTGGGAGGTCCTGCTGAGTAGCGATGTCCTGGAAAACCAACGTGGCCTGGTGACCAGGGCCATCCGAGCTGCAGCTAGCCATGGCATCCCGGACTA
This sequence comes from Haemaphysalis longicornis, assembly GCA_013339765.2. Taxonomy (NCBI): domain Eukaryota; kingdom Metazoa; phylum Arthropoda; class Arachnida; order Ixodida; family Ixodidae; genus Haemaphysalis; species Haemaphysalis longicornis. The sequence continues at coordinate 206,691,670 of CM023450.1, read as the reverse complement.
GGGACGCCACCCACCATGGATGACCGACAACCATCCCGCGCTCCTTTCTTCCCGTTCAATGGGAGCAATAAACGTTTTTTCCTCCTCCTCCCGCTCAATCGTGCGTTTTCGTGGTCCCAAATGACATCACAGGAACCGACCGCTCTGCAGCCTAGAGTACCTTCATTCACGCATCCGCCGTACAGGGCAGAGACACGTATACGCTGGCGGCGCCATTTTCGGTTGCTCGCTCGCCGCCGAAGCAAGTCATTGTGTCAAAACCGCGCTAAAATTATCGCCGCAACGCGGTTTACTGAAGAAGTTTGAATCATATTGTCTGTTTCGCGTTGCTAGGTCTCGTGGGAAACGAAAAGAATAACGCGTTGAGCCCGTTGGCCCAATTGCGGCGGCACGGGACCGTTCAAAGGTTGTCTCCACCCTGTACAGCGGTGTTGGTTTGTTCCCTCGTTTTTTTACGTTCTGTAACCTAGATGGCGCCACCATACCGTGGCAAGCGTTTGGTTTGTTTTTGCCCGCATTTAAATCTGGCTTGTTTTTGTTCTGGGAGAAAATATTCGTTCCCTGAAACAGTGCTCGCTCGACAAATGGGGTCACGTAAGACACCGTTGCTTGCGTCAATCGGCCAGTGTCGTCTGAGACAACCCCAAGCCCCGCAGTGCTGTGCAGCTAAACCAAGCATGCTGTGCGCAGTACGAACAGCAGAACGCATCAGTACTTCTATGTTTACATGTGCTTTCGTAACTTCCACTGTTTGTCCCATCATTCTTATTGCTTTGTAAAGAATGTGCCCTAAATTTAAGCGCAAATCGCTCATTCGTCTAGTTTGTAAGCTCTACCTAATTGGCGTCTGCTTCTGCCAGCCTCCGCCAATCGCAGAGCTTAGCTCATGTGACATCATAGGTTCTGTTGCGGGAAATGAGCTGGTGGGTCGCATGACCATTCCCGTTTTTCCTAATTATGTAGCTTATTTGAGCGAAGTTTACGTTAAAAGTGGTGTCAGTATGATTCTAACGAGACAATCTTTTGAATGAACCAAACTTGTGTTTTCTCTTCATGGCTCCTTTAAGGAGCTTAGATGGTGATGATAATTATGATCACCTAAATTCCCGTTCGCTGGTCTATGGGCAGACCACGGGCGAATCATTCGTCCGCAGAGCAGGTGGTTAGGCGGACCCGCGCTCGTGAGCGTGATCATGAGTGCGCTCGTGAGTGGCGCGCTGTCCCCGAAGTTCGTCAGGAGGAAGTGGAGGCCAACACTGAATGTTTGCTATCAAGATTCTCGTGTTTTAGATTTTCCTTTAGAAAAGGGACTATTAAGTTTTCTTGTCAGCTATGAAGTACAGTCGAGCACGATTTGAAGGTTATCGCGCCAGCATCGAGCGGCCAAGCGTGCCACCAGCCCACGGTTTCGTTTCGGAACCATGAAAATCGAGATTTCGCACTCTTCGCTCCCTTGTTGGCTGTTCCATGATACAACAATGGCCCGCACGACTGACTTGCCACCCTTTGGGTTTCAAGCTGTACATTCGTTGTTATCAAGCACAGACTTGGACTTGGTTGCCCTTTATCTACGCCGACGATAACGAAACTTGCATGGAATATTTGCTAAAGCTGGTGTTCTTTCTGCTTCGTTTGAAAGAGTAGCTTTCCCGCGACAACCATCGAATCGCAGTGGACTGTACATGTGGCGCATTCGTATATTATGGCGGTGAAGCTAGCAAACGTGCGTCTTCGTCCTTAAGTAATCGCCTTTTGTTATTTTTTGTGCTAGTAACGTGAGTAGTAAACTTGCGCTAAGCAGAACACCTTATTGCACTGCTGTTGAATGTTGAGCTTGTTGCACGTTTCTTAAATTTCATTATATTTCTATCTGTTAAATCGAAACAGACATGGCTTCAGTAAAATTCCGGTTAAGCAAATACAGAATGCTGATTCTAACCAAGAGGGAGGTCAAGGAAACAGTGGAATAGTGCCAAAAAAACAAAGCTCCGCAATAAGGAGAATTGTGTAGTTTTGTTGATGTGGAGGAAATACAAGATGGGCAGAGCAATGCTTTTTATGCAGCAGAAATTATGGATCTGCAATAGTCAATGAAATGCGATGTCGGTAGAAAAATAAACATATCAAGGATTGATAGTTGACTGAACAAAATACAGCGACATGCTCTGTCATGTGATTATACTTTGTACCAGTGTAAAGACAAGGAATGACACGCTCCCGACCACATGTAAGCCTATATGAGGCTTTTCCTGCTGTTCGGCCATTCCCCGGCCGTGCTGTTCCGCCATTGAAACAGTAGGGCTGTTTTGATCGGCTCGTGGCAGGTTCCCGGTGCTTGTCGGTGTATCCGGCGCGAAATGCAGCCGGGCTGTATATATTGACAGGTAACAGGCATCTGGAGGCGGGCGCAGGGATCAGACGTTGACATATGCCCCTTGTTTCTCGCTTATGTGACCAAGAATGTCTTAAACTGCAGGTTGACTTCAGTGCCGGTTTTTCAGGCCTGCCTAACCGCACCCCAGCCTTGGCATAAACATTATGAGGGGGGAGCACCTTGTAACCCCCCCCCCCCCCCCCCCCCCCCCGCTACGCCCTTGGCGTGTGCTTATTCTTTCTTGCATCCACCACATTCAAGTCGTCACGTTGAATTGGGAATGCTGGAATCCAGCATATGCTGGCAAGATACGAGAGCTTGAACACAACCCACTTGCCCGCAATGAGTTTTCAAAGATCTCCACCACCTTAAGGTACTGAAGTGAGATGTAAGCATTGCCTGAAAACCATTCCAGATAAGGGTACGAAATCATAGTTATGGGCCTTTCTCGCCCATTTACGTGTTTTGAACAAAAAAAAGTGCCATTTAAAGGTAACACGTCGTTCCCTGCCGATTTCTGATGCCTGATTAAGTTTGTGGGCATAAATTTAGCAGCTTTCTCACATGTCTAACGTGTATGCGGGCTTGTTAGGAGTGAAGTAGGTAAAAATTGAAAGGTTTGATTGTAGTTGTGTATAGATTACCTACATTGTTTTCATTCCTAGAAAAGAACAATTGAGGTAACCCTGCCAATTGTTCTGCAATTGCTGCATTTTATTATGCTTGTATGATTCGTAGAACCTGCAGGAGTTCAGCTGCTTGTAAAGGAAAAATGAACAACGGTACAAAAAAAAAGAGCATCTACTAAATAAAAATCTTCACAATCGCAGGATGCCAACGGTCCACCTACCAACTTGCGTCCTGCATTGTTTCTGCTGGCTGGAGCGGCGCATGGAGCATTTTTCAGCTTCTCGAAGTTTGTGATCAAGCGCTGCCCCCAAGTGAAGGATGCCGCAGACGGATCTTCTGTTTTAATGCCACAATTTCATGTGCTGAGCACTTACTCGTAAGGCATTTTAAATATTCATCATCCCAGAGGGTATGTTACCTTCGTCTTGGGTGGAATGTGGCTGCAATCAGGTTATTTGTGACGGAAACAAGTGAACCACGTGGTGAGAGTCATTGAGGCCTTGTTGATTGCGCATGCTTCTGAAATAACGTTTTCATTCAGCTGAATACTTTCTAATATTACAATTTGTGAACAAAATATGATAAAAGTCATGATTAGTTGTACTACAGTGCAGGAAAGAAATGCCAGCACATGTTTTTAAGAGCCTCTTATATTTCAGGTCATTGGCTGGTGAGCAGTAAAAACAGAACTCAAAATTGTTTAAAGCGAAATCAAATATTTGTTGTCACCAGTGCATGACCCGTAGTAAAGCTATCTGGTCTCCCAATTTCAAATGAGACAGGAAATGCCAAAAAAATAAGGAAATAAACAAGACAGCTTGCTACAATAAACCAATTCAAAGAATTGCTCAATGTCTATGAAGTGGTGATTCAGCGCGGGTTAGTTCGGTGTTGATGAAATACAAGCAGGCATCGGCCTGGTCAAAACAAATAAACAAATAAAGACGTTTTGGGGCCCCTACTGGTCCCTTGATCACAATGAAAGGGGGGTGAAAGGTCTCGATTAATTTATAGGTTCGGTGGCGCAGAGTGCGCATGTGTATCTCGGGGAGATTACCCCGTGACCGGTTAATCGTGTTTTTAGTTGGTTGAATATGCACTGATTCCAAAAGTAGTCGTGTTGACAGGCGCTTCTCTGATGCGATTATGCTTGCGGAATCCCAATCGATGACGTGGGTCAGTAGCCAGGTGATGATCCGCCAAGGCATTTCAGCTTACATTGCCCTTTTGGACATCATTCTGGTGCTATTGAATTCTTCTTTTAAAAATTTCCAGTGAACTATGTAGGATGCATCGCTATCCTTGCATGGAATTTTGTAGGCAACTCCGGGGAATCTTGATTTTTCTAAAGGGTCCTTCATGCGTACCAGCTTCTGCTTAAGCCTGTTCGTTGGCACTGTGTGCAGTTTTAACGCCATATGTGCAAAACACCCTTGCAAGAGCTTCACTGATGCCTTGCGTGTAGGGGACGGCAGCGCGTTTTTGCCTGTCTTCTTCAGGAACCCTTTCGGAGGAGGCAACTGAAGCCCGCAATTGTTGCGTCCTCACAAGCTTTGAAGGGTAGCCGTTACTGCGAAGGTCCTTCCTTACCACGGCTAGCTCTTGCTTGCGCATACCAGGCTCAGAGCAGATTCGTGATGCGCGTGAGAAGAGTGCAGCGGCGACGGAGCGTTTTTGGCCTATAGGATGCGCAGAGTCGAACCCCAGGTATCTACCCGTGTGGGTCGGCTTTCGATACACACTGGTTGTAAATCATTTGGCCGACCGTCTCACAAGTACGTCGAGGAAGGCGATCTGTCCATTATTTTCCTGTTCCATGGTGAACTGGATGCTTGGAACACAAGAGTTTAGATGCTCAATAAAGGCATTATGTCCTCGGCGGTGGATCACACAAAAACAGTCGTCTACGTAGCAGACAAAGATCTTGGGGCCGTCTTGTACGAGCATAGCGCAGAATTTTCTAGAGCCTCTAAGGCAATATTCGCACAGACTGCTGAAATGGAAGCTCCCATCGCTGTTCCAAACCGCTGCTTGTAACATTATACGTTGAAAACAAAACGTGTTCTGCAGGCCAAATTCCAGGCAAAATTACGCGGTCCGGAGTTGCAAGGATCTACTCGAGAACGATGCATCTCTGCCTTCACGTTCGCCAATTGAGACACAAGACTTGTATTGTCTCCTGGAATTTGGCCTGCAGAACACATATATTTTGTTTTCAACGGACCAGCGGTTTCGAACAGGGATGGGAGCTTCCGGTTCAGTAGTCTGTGCGAATATTGCCCTAGAGGCTCTAGAAAATTCTGCGCTATACTCGTAAAAGGTGGCCCCAAGATGTTTGTCTGCCTACGTAGACGACTGTTTTTGTGTGATCCACCGCCGAGACGTAATGCCTTTATTTGAGCATCTAAACTCTTGTGTTCCAAGCATCCAGTTCACCATGGAACAGGAAAATAATGGACAGATCGCCTTCCTCGACGTACTTGTGAGATGGTCGGCCCAAGGATTTACAACCAGTGTGTATCGAAAGCCGACCCACACGAGTAGATACCTGGGGTTCGACTCTGCGCATCCTATAGGCCAAAAACGCTCCGTCGCCGCTGCACTCTTCTCACGCGCATCACGAATCGCTCTGAGCCTGGTCTGCGCAAGCAAGAGCTAGCCGTGGTAAGGAAGGACCTTCGCAGCAATGGCTACCCTTCAAAGCTTGTGAGGACGCAACAATTGCGGGCTTCAGTTGCCTCCCCCGAAAGGGTCCTGAAAAATACAGGCAAAACCGCGCTGCCGTCCTCTACACGCAAGGCATCAGTGAAGCTCTTGCAAGGGTGTTTGGCAACATATGGCGTTAAAATTGCACACGTGCCAACGAACAGGCTTAATCAGAAGCTGGTACGCGTGAAGGACCCTTTAGAAAAATCAAGATTCCCCGGTGTTGCCTACAAAATTCCATGCAAGGATTGCGACGCATCCTACATAGGTGAAATCGAGAGCATGATGGAATCCCGTCTGGGCGGGAGGGTACATTAGGAACGAAAAAGAGACGCCGACCAGTCCAAACAAAACGTACTGACGTTTGGGCTTCCAGCACCGAAGCCTTGTTCACAATAAATGCATCACCAGAAGTGGGGTCGTTTAAGTGGGCTTCTATAATCGCTGCAAAGAGCGTGAGTAGATCGGGTTTAGATTTCCGTCGTTACGATTGACTGTGTTAGATGTGGTCTGAATGATTAGTATTCCAGATGTAGCCGTGGATGGTCACTTTTTTCTGTAGCGACGATTCTTGTATTGTCCCAATCAATCTTGTGGTCATTCACGACGGCGTGTTTGGCTAAAGCATTGTTGCGGACGCTTTTATTCTTTACTTCACGTGCGTGCTGCTGCAGATGATTCTTATAATTTCCTGATTCCCCGATATACACGCCACTGCAGTCTGCACAAGGTATCTCGTATACCACACCGGAGAAGCGCTCCTTGGGCAAGCGGTCCTCGACTCTCACGAGCTCATGGCGCATCTTTTGGCTGGAACGTGGGCCACCTGCACGTCATATTCCCGTAAGATACGTGCCAAACATTCACTTGTTCCTGGAAGGTAATGCACAGGAGCTCGCTTCATCGGGGCAGAAGGCAACGTCCAGTTGTCCCCGTCGGGTCAGTTGGCGTTCTGTTGCGTTTATAAAGTGCCCTCGGGGTAAACCGCAGCTGGCCAGGTTGTCCTGTACCTTTGCCGTGTCCACCGCCGCATCCTCGGGCTTCGAGCACGATCTTTTCGCACGCTGCAGTAGCGTGCTAAAAACAGCCGTCTTGCGGGAAGCGGGGTGCACGGAGTTGAAGTTCAGGTAGCGGTCTGTGTGCATTTCCTTGCGGTACACGCTGAAACGTAGCCTCTGGCCCTGCCGAGACTCGAGGACGTCCAGGAAGGGAAGTTTGCCATCGGCCCCCCTCTTCTGACGTGAACTGAATGGCACGTTCCATACTGTTGAGGTGGGCCAGCAAGCTGTTCGCCGCGTCTTTCTGAACGACGCCGAAACAATCGTCGACATAACGCAAGAACACTTTTGGTTGAGGGGCAAAGGAGGCTAGCGCGCGTGCTTCCAGCGCTTCCATGGTCAGGTTTGCCGCCGTGACCGAAATAGCGGCACCCATTGGAGTTTCCTGCCTTTGCTTGTAAAAATGGCCTATAAAGACGAAGTACGTATTGTTCAGGCAAAAATCTAGAGCCTGCGTAGTTCTGGCTCATCCATCGATGATCTCTTGGGCAACGTCTGATCAGCCTCGAGAGCAGCGGTGCATAGGTTGACAGCCAGGTCAATCGGAATGCTCGTGAAAAGGGACTTCACGTCGAAGGACACCATCAAGTCGTCTTTCTCGATCACGGTGTTGCGAGTCTTCTCGACAAAATCGAAAGAATTACGAATGTGAGTGGTCCCTTTACCGACGAGCGGAGCCAGAACTTGGTGCAGGGCCACCTGTCGAAGTTCCTGCACCAAGTTCTGGCTCCGCTCGTCGGTAAAGGGACCACTCACATTCGTAATTCTTTCGATTTTGTCGAGAAGACTCGCAACACCGTTGATCGAGAAAGACGACTTGATGGTGTCCTTCGACGTGAAGTCCCTTTTCACGAGCATTACGATTGACCTGGCTGTCAACCTATGCACCGCTGCTCTCGAGGCTGATCAGACGTTGCCCAAGAGATCACCGATGGATGTGCCAGAACTACGCAGGCTTCTAGATTTTTGCCTCAACAATACGTACTTCGTCTTTATAAGCCATTTTTACAAGCAAAGGCAGGAGACTCCAATGGGTGCCGCTATTTCGGTCACGGCGGCGAACCTGACTATGGAAGCGCTGGAAGCACGCGCGCTAGCCTCCTTTGCCCCTCAACCAAAAGTGTTCTTGCGTTATGTCGACGATTGTTTCTGCGTCGTTCAGAAAGACGCGGCGAACAGCTTGCTGGCCCACCTCAACAGTATGGAACGTGCCATTCAGTTCACGTCAGAAGAGGGGGCCGATGGCAAACTTCCCTTCCTGGACGTCCTCGTGTCTCGGCAGGGCCAGAGGCTACGTTTCAGCGTGTACCGCAAGGAAACGCACACAGGCCGCTACCTGAACTTCAACTCCGTGCACCCCGCTTCCCGCAAGACGGCTGTTGTTAGCACGCTACTGCAGCGTGCGAAAAGATTGTGCTCGAAGCCCGAGGATGCGGCGGTGGACACGGCAAAGGTACGGGACGACCTGGCTAGCTGCGGTTACCCTAGGCACTTTAAAAACGCAACGGAACGCCAACTGACCCGACGGGGACAACTGGACGTGCCTCCTGCCCCGATGAAGCGAGCTCCTGTGCCCTACCTTCCAGGAACAAGTGAATGTTTGGCACGTATCCTACGGGAATATGACGTGCAGGTGGCCCACGTTCCAGCCAAAAAGATGCGCCATGAGCTCGTGAGAGTCAAGGACCGCTTGCCCAAGGAGCGCTTTCCCGGTGTGGTATACGAGATACCTTGTGCAGACTGCAGTGGCGTGTATATCGGGGAATCAGGAAATTATAAGAATCGTCTGCAGCAGTACGCACGTGACGTAAAGAATAAAAGCGTCCGCAACAATGCTTTAGCCGAACACGCCGTCGTGAATGACCACAAGATTGAGGGACAATGCAAGAATCGTCGCTACAGAAAAAGTGACAGCATCACGGCTACATCTGGAATCACTAATCATTCAGACCACATCTAACACAGTCAATCGTAACGACGGAAATCTAAACCCGATCTACGCACGCTCTTTGCAGCGATTATTTAAGCCCACTTAAACGACCCACTTCTGGTGATGCATTTATTGTGAACAAGGCTTCCGTGCTGGAAGCCCAAACGTCAGTACGTTTTGTTTGGACTGGTCGGCGTCTCTTTTTCGTTCCTAATCCTACATAGGTGAAACTGGAAATTTTTAAAAGAATTCAATAGCACCAGAACGATGTCAAAAAAGGCAATGCAAGTTGAATTGCCTTGGCGGATCATCACCTGGCTACTGACCACCCCATCGATTAGGATTCCGCAAGCATAATCGCATCAGAGAAGCGCCTGTCGACACGACTACTTTTAGAATCAGTGCATATTCAACCAACTAAAAACACGATTAACCGGTCGCGGGGTAATCTCCCCGAGATATACATGCGCACTCTGCGCCACCGAACCTATAGATAGTCGCGACCTTTCACCCCCTCTTCGTTGTGAACAAGGGGCCAGTAGGGGCCCCAAGGCATCTTTTTTTTTTTTTGACCAGGTGAGTGCCTGCTTGTATTTCATCAATGAATCACCCTCCCCTGACGTGTTTTCGTCGAACCTTGGACTCTGTTAGGTGTCAGTGGGTTTACACAGCCAACTTGTGGGGACGCACATAAGCTCTTAACAAATGAGCTGCGTAGTGGCTATGCACTAGCCATGGTTTTTATTAGTTGCCTTGATGAATATGATCTTCTGTCGCAGTGTTTTAGGTAGCTCACTCGCACATTATTCCTTTGTTTTTTGGACATTGTGGAGTGTCCAATGATTTTCGTTCTATTTCTGATTTTTATTGCAACTGTAAATATGTCAGGAGTCCCGTAATGAGTTTCTGGCAGTAATAGAGCACTACTGTGTGCATGAAGGCAGTAAACAGAAAAATTGGCTGCCTTGCCTTTGCTTAGAGGGCCATGCAGACAACCCACAAGTTCGGTTCATTCGACAGATTGCCTCGTTAGAATCATACTGACACCATTTTTAACGCGCACTTCACTCGAATAAGCTATATAATTAGGAAAAAGGGAATGGCCATGCGACCCACTAGCTCATTTCCCACAGCAGTACCTATGATGTCATATGTCCCCAGCTGTGCGATTGGCTGAGGCCGGCAAAAGCAAACGCAAATTGGGCAGGCCTTATAAGCATGCCGAACGAGCTATTTGCGCTTAAATGTAATGCATATTCATTTTACAGCAGTAAAAATGGGGCAGTAAACAATGAAAGTTACGAAAATACGCGTACACATACAAGTACCGATGCGCACTGCTGTTGGTACGGCGTGCACTATGCTTGTTTTAGCTGCACAGCACTCCGCCGCTTTGGAGTTGGCTTGCACGGCCCTGGCCGATTGGCATAGGCGATGTTGTCTTACGTGACCCTGTTTGTCGAGGATACCTCATGTTTCACAAAACCATTACTTTCTACAGTAACGAAAACAAGCCAGGTGCAGACGCGGTCAAAAACAAAGCAATGGCAAACAACGGTTTGTGGATGAGTATGGTAGCTCCACCTGGGAGGACTGATGGCTAGCAAGGCTGCAGACCCGAGTGACGCAGTAGTTTGTTTGATTACATGCACTTATGGCTTCATTGCTGACATCCCAAAAACCACACGATATGGTGGGAGAATCAGACTTTTAACCTAAATTAATTTCTCAGTGAATGAAGCGGTGGGGCACTATAAAACAGGAAATATTTCGACCGACGAAGCGAACTTCTATGTTGTCCGAATGGCCCCTTTAATGCACTGTATTGTATTTTTGGTTCCTGTAGTGATGTCACCATGAAGGAACCGCAGTAGACAAAGTTAATGTTAGCGCTTTACCATGCATTTTTTTTTGTTTGTTTGATGGAAACAAATATAATACTCTAACCAAGGACTTTATCCGAAGCGTTCCCAACGTTTCGGAACCTACTTGGCTCCTTCATTAGAACCGTCTGTTTGACCAAGAGCAATAGTTCTACACATAAACAATTTTTTTGTTTGCTGCAGCGGATCAGAGGCTAGGGCACAAATAGGGGGTAGGACAGCTAGATATCTGTTCATCTTTCGCCGGCTTGCTTGGGTGTGACAACTGTATCTAGTTGTCAATTCCAATTTGTTGTGGTCAGTTTTTCTCAACTAAATTCTAGCTTTTTTAAAGATTATGGAAGGTTTTGTGGGCCTAAAGGGTTGCCGCATTGCATGTTTGGCCTATGTAGCGTTGAAAGCGGATATTTTGCTTCAAAGTGGAATGTTGGCCTAGCATCATGGTCCTGTGGTTGCTGCTCACTTTCATTCATGCCATTATTTTTTATATTATCACTTAAAATTAAAAGTTAACCAATCTGCTGTCATTTTAATTTTGTCACCTGCTTTATACTTTCTTTTTTTTCAACTGTCTGTAAGGAGTGACAATTCGTCTTTTTATGATACCAAGGCATCGGACTGTGCTAGTTGGTACATGTTTGAATGGATGAAAAACCAGCGGAAAACACAGGGTACGGAAGAGAACGACGGGATAAGCTTGTCCCGTTGTTCTCTTTTACTGTGTCCTTGTTTACCGCTGGTTTTTCATCCATTCAATTTTCATGAATTTGTTGAACAGTGATTAGTTTAAGTGCTCAAGCAATTTTTGGCTTGAAGGTTCCCTGTAGCATTTATATAAGTGCTCTGTCTGCTCTTTTTTTACCCAAGACCCCATTACCAGCCTTAATGAGATTGTCTTTTGTAGACATGAAGTTGAAATAAATATTTGTTTGCATTGCTTTGCATATTTTGAAAGATTTGCTTGCTCACTTTCTTTCACCCCTGTTTCTTAATCCTGCTTAAAGCATTTTTCCGTTTATTTTTTTTCAGAACAGGAGGGGTGCTCATCCTCGGTTCTTGCTGAAGCACCAGTATCTGTACTTCACACGTGAGCTTTGAACACGTAGTAATTATGGTATGAAACAGTTTACCAGTATTAGCTTGCTTTGCGTATTGTAGATGTCAAAGCTCTCGACAGTGTAGTACATTGTCTGGTGTAGTGCACAATCTCTCTATAACAGCACCCGCTGGGTGCTGTTGTAGAGAATAATTTTGTGGCTATAATACTTGAGATTATTCTAAAATGTACATCAATACTAGTAAGAATAGCTCTCTAAATTGGTGGCCATTTTCTGGTGGAGGCAGAAAGTGAAAATGCCATGTGTGGAGATTTAAGTCCACAATAAATATCCCAAAGTTGCCAAAGCTAATCCAGAGCCCTCCTCTGCGGTGCACTTAATATCCCATGTGCAGCTTTGTGTAAAAACAGCCAGAAATGTATGATCAATTTAAAATTGATTTTAATGTTTCTAAATGCAAGTATTCTAAGTTTAAGCTGCCTTATTTAGTAAAATATTTTCTAACAATTGCATAGCTACCAAAGGTTTACAGAAAAGCTTTCATTGGTTATGCACCTTCTCAGCGAAACAAAATGTCATTAAGAAAAGCAGAAAAAACCTAAATATGGAAAGTAGCAACACTAAAGCTGCTAATAAAAAAAGATGCTAAACGTTTATCGATAATATTGCTGATTTTACTTCTAGTCAACTCTAAAAGGGCTATAGACGTGTTTGATGGTTTCCATGACGCACCTCGTAATACTAGACGAAACTAATGGGCACTGGCTGTTTGCTTTTCATTTGCAACATCGAAAAATGACCCCACATCCACAGCAGGGACATAATGCAAGGCACCATGCACAAGCTAGACTCATGATAAAATACTGCTATAACAACAATGTCATCACATGTCAACCAGGGAACTCATATGCATTGTTCTGTGATGTTTACAGTTCTTGGTATTGCTATGTGGGTCATTTTTCATGAAGCAAAAAGAATAATGTAAAATAAAAAAGTGGCAGTGGGGACCCAACTTTTATGGGTAGAATAAAGCCACAGTACGTAGGGAAGTATACATATTGTATTTGGTCTGCCTTAATATTGAGCTTTTCTGCTCAGCTCAAGAATAAGGCAATAAA